>CM031621.1:25209751-25332251 GCA_018398815.1 Conus ventricosus
CTGCTTAAAAAAAAGATGTGCATGGAATGGATGCCACCCTGCTTCAAACAGGATCACTCAAACCATTCGCCTACCAACGAAACCATACAGCGTTAAGGTAGAGCAAAAACAGGGACCCACGGGAGACCAGGATGATGATCGAATTGAACATTTCGAGTCTCAGCTCCAGACAGTCATCCACAAGCCTGACGACAAATACACCCTCGTTGCTCAGGTTGACTGGAATGCGAAGGATAGTATATAGGCTCAAGACAATTGCAGGGACTTCCTCGGTCCCTCTTATAATGAGACCACCAATGAAAGTGAAGTACACTTACATACAGAGACATACCGCACAGATGTAGACACAGACACACACACACACACACACACAGCCACAGACAGACCGACAGGCAGACACACACAACACACACACACACACACACACACACACACACACACACACACAATCAATCAATCAATCAATCAATCAATCAAGAGCAGAGTTCTTTTTTTATCATAGATAAATGTTGGCACACAATGTACGTTAACATAAAACTGTGCAATCCAATGCAAAAGAATAATTCTAGCAGATGATACCAAAAGCCCTATTCCTGTTTTTCATCAGTTATTGGCCTGGCTAAAGAATGGGGATAAACCTTAATCACACACACAAATCTCTCTCTATATGTATATGTGTGTGAGTAGTGGGTTTAGTAGGTGTATAAATTGTCTGTGTGTAATGCGTTATTATATGTTCGTACTTGTCCTCCTTCAAATGGACACCACTTAAAGTAAATAGAGATATCTACTGCTACCTGTGACCTTCTGTAAGGTATCTATGCTACTTTTAAATCTGTTTGTTTAATACAAAAAACAAAACACGAACAACAAAACAATATATATATATATATACTGGATTGGAGTCGTAGGCATGTCCGCGTTGTACACGCTCGCGCTGTACTATCCACTCAAAGCAGTATTTCCCATTGCCGCGAGTTAAACTGAAATGGTTTCTTCTGTGTAGGCGGGCGCAACTGTGTGTGATTGTAGACATTGAGAGTTCAAAATGTAATATCGTTGTTTGATAACAATACAGTGACTATTAACATCCATGCAGCTTCTTACTCCTCACGTTGATGGCGGAAAAAACGACTTAGAGAGTACCATTGGCTGGTTAACAACTATACATTGAGCGTCATTGCGTTTATATACTCTCTTCATTTATCATTATACATTGAACGTCATTGCGTTTATATACTCTTATTACTTATCATAATATGACCATTGCTATTCACTGATCAGCAGAGTCAGTATATTACCATACACAATTAACTAATACTTCAGAAACGCAGGGTTTAGTGAACATTTTTTTTTTTTACCAAACAATTCTCAAATCACTGTCACTGCCACACAGGACGTTACAAAAATAAAAGAACGGTGCTAAAAATATTGCACCACATGACGAGAATTACAACGTTTTGGTTCCAGCACAATGATACGTTTAATTACTTTTCAGAGATACCAGATTGCAGATTTACATTCTAATGCGGTTACATGGTAAATTGTTGCCGTTCTCGTCTTGGCATCATATGAAAATACACCACTTATAATTCTGAGGTATTCTCATCATCGAGGGTTGAAAAACAGAATCCTACGGCACCTCAAAGCATCCAGCAAAGAAAAGAAGTTGTATAGAAGAAAGTACCGCAAGGAAATAAGTCGCTTAAAGATTGACGTCATTATGTAAAGGACAAAAAACTATAGGACGAAATCTGTGAGCCTACGCTTGGGTATTTCCTTAATTAAACATACAAGGGAGGTCAAAAGGTGTTCACAGTCAGCAATAACCCCAGCATTGTCATGACATCGGCGCTTACGGCAGCTAAGAAGTGTACAGAGAAGCCTTTACTTGGATCTGCTGAAATAAACAATCCCCAGCTAATTAGACTAAACAATAAATATGTTGAACAAATACGTAGTGGCTAAAAATAAAAAGTGCAGGGAAACCGTTCCTTCCCCATTGAAACAATGACTTCTCAAACATTTTAAGAAAAGGAGAAGAAAGTGAGACGTGGAAGGGATTGTGTGAGAAAGAAAATGGGAACGAAAGGGTGTTACAAGTTAGACCACAAATATACAATGCTTTACTGGCTGCATTCTTGGGCAATCATAGTCTAAGCTGAATACAATGTCGTTTGCATTGTGTGAACAGAGGCCGTAAGTCCGCCGATTTAGACTATGCATGAAAGACCGCTAATTGTGCGGGTCCTCACTCGGCATCAAATGGAAGTATATTATCCATCGTTTTGTGGTATCATCACTACAAAAGGTTCAAAACAGAATATAACGGCACCCCAAAGCAGTCAGCGAAATGTGAAGAAAGCATCGTAAGGAAATGAGTTGGTTAAAAACTGAAATCTTTTTTTTTTTAAAGATAACCAGCTGTAAGGAGAATCTTTAAATCTAAGCTTCCGAATTCCATGCCATTCGCCTTGTAAAGAATTCAGACTGTGATGTAACGTGTCAAGAGAGTGAATGACGCGTGAAGCTTGTTAACTTCTACACCAATGAATTACGCTCTTTATTAGCCGTCTACCCCCTTTTCAGGGGCTATGATCTCCATACATAAACCTCTGCAGCTGTTTTCCTCTCAACAAGCCTGCTTAAAACGTTTACAAACAGCATGCCATTTCGGAAGGTTAAAACAAAAGTACTCTTTTCAAGCATCAAAAAAAATGATATTGTTGTTTTTTTTTTCGAATCTCCGGAGATTGTTCACTGGAAGGGATGCCATACTGGGCGGGCGCCCTGTGGAGACTGCCACCAGTTCTCAGCGTGATGTACACACATCCTCAGCTTCAGAGTGATTGGGGTCTGGCCAGGCTGTCTGCAGCAATATTCCACCCTCTCTCTGGCCTCTCACATCATCACCAACCAGTAGTTGCTGCCAAACGCCAGAAACCGGACAATGCTATATGGTCTGCAACCTCGCTTGCTGATTTGATCCGAGTAGAAAATTTGCAACGGTGGGCGCAGCAGAGAAGACAAAGACATAACGGTTTTCATCTCACATGGAAGCGTGTGCATACTTGGGACTAACTCGTGTATGTAATACGCTATCTGTACAACAGACCAAACGATAAAGGGCAAACATCTGTCACCCATCAACTGCCCATAATTATTGGTCACCATTGATCAAACAATACACGGAGTTATGGTCGACGCAGACCCCGGGCGGAGATGACAGCCACAGAAATGTAAGAAGATTTGGAGGCAGGGAAAAAACTACAGTGGGGAAAAAAAAAGAAATTACTCATGATAATTATGTGCAGAAGATATATCAAGCCCTGGTAGCATACCCCTTCTCCATCCATCCCCGGTGCCCCCCCCCCCCCTTCTCTCTTCTCTCTCTCTCTCTCTCTCTCTCTCTCTCTCTATGAGCACTCTCACAGAGAGAGAGAGGGGGGAGACCATTGTAACACCCCACCCTTTATTTTCTTTTTTCAAATATTGGTATACTGCCAAAGACTAGAATCATTAAGTGACATAAGAAAGGGGGAGGAAGGAAGAGAGACAGACAGACAGACAGACAGACAGGCAAAATGAGAAGTAGAGACGTTTCCTTAAAAAAAAGGGGAGAGAGAGAGAGAGAGAGAGAGAGACAGAGACAGAGGCGCTTACTTAAAGAAAGCCTAGTCTGGACATTAGAGGAGGAAGGGAGGCAAAGATAGAGATAGAGTGTGCGTGTGCGTGTGTGTGTGTCAGTGAACTCTAACACGACACGCACGTGACATACATGTTGCCGCGGGTTTGTTGGTATCACGTGGTTTCCCGGCGTGCAGTGTTGTGTGAACGCGTCAACCCCTTCAGTTCAAACGTGCTGGGTGTGCCTTCTCGCCATGTTTGGAAGCAAGGACTTGGCCGGTGAGTACACGCATTTGTGTTAATTGGCGATGTGGACAGTACATGATCCACCCGTTTACGGTTCATAGCATTCCCCTGTTTTCCGGAAACCTGAAAATTAGGGACACTCCCTCACCCCCTCACCGTTAACCAAACCGTTTGCAGGCGACTTCTCTTCAAAGAGAGCTTTGCGTAAAATAGAAAAAAAAGAGGTCAAATAATTTTATTATGCCAAATTGTGTGTTTATTTTGTAGATACAGTGTTCTCCAAATAACGAAAGATCTCGTTTCATACACCTTCCCACCACCTTCCTCTCAGGAGCTTCTGTGTCAGAAATAATTTATCAAATATTTATCGAAACTGCATGTGAATGAATGTGTCGTGTACAGTTGGCGTCTTAACTGTTCTTCGTGTTGGCCGAAAAGAACTTTTTTTTTGTGGGTGGGAGGTACAAAAGGAAATCTTCCCCATACTCAAATTCACGCTGAGTTTTGATGGAAAGAAACTATTTCGAAGGCGACAGATTGTAAAAAGTAGGGAGGAGGGGGTGGGGCTCGAAACCTGAGATTTGCTGTTTGAGAAGGTGACCAATAATTTGAATGACATAGGCCTAGTGGACAGTGAGGTAACGGTGTCAAATAGTCAACACACATGCTCATCCGAGCCTAATCTTTGCACATCATGCTAGCTTGATTTAGCCCCCCCCCCCCCCCCCCTCCCACCTGTCCGCTATCTTAACCCCACATTAGGTGGGAATTTTAAAATCTGAAAGGTGGGAGGGAGAATGGGTGAATATGTTTTAATTTTGCATCTGCAAGGTTGAATTCAGTTCATACTTTTTTTTTCTTGCGGTCATAGTCTGAATTCTCATGCGAAAGAAAGGGTTCGGAAAGGTATCCCTCCTTTTCGCTGCCGCATTCCGTTCAAATCATTTGCTGTTTTCCTCCGCATTAAGGTGGGAATTTTTAAACCTAAGTGATGGAATTGAGCACGGGTGAACTTGTTTTAATTTACATTCGCAAAGTTGAGTTAACCTCCGTTTTTTTTTTTTATCACTGTCATATCTGAATTCTCACACCAAAACAAAGGGGATTGGAAAGGTAGTCCTCTTTTTCCCTGCCCCATCTCATACCGTTTAACTCGCTCTCATTTTTCTCCAGATAAGTTTAAAAAGCATCCTTTCTATTTCAGTCCCCCCACCCTCCCCCTTCTCCTCAGAGGCCACAGTTGCCCCCTCCACACACACACACACGCACACGCTCACACGCACACACACCACACAAACGCACACACACACACACACACGCGCGCGCGCGCACACACAAGCAAGGGGCGCGCGCCCGCACCACCTGTTTTCAACTATATATATATTTTTTTTTATCCCCAGCCCCAATGTAACCATCAAATAAGCAACTGTGTACTCATTATCAAAAGAAAAAAGATCATTTGTATCATCCTTGAACATCATGCAAACGCTCGATAAATCTATAAGCCAAATTATTGATATGATACAATATATGATCAGCTTAATCTCTCGAGGTAGCATGATCTCATAATCCGCCCGCCCCGCCCTTCCCATCACTGATACGAATTTTCATAATGGGAAACTGTTCACTTGAGACTGCCTGAAAAAGGAAAGAAACGTGTAAAGACGACTGCTGTGTACATTTTGAGATCGTCATCGCCATTGCACATTTTCTTGTGGAAGAGATGTGTTCATTAGCCCTTTAACAAAGGGCTCAATCGAGGGATGAGTTAAGGTTTACGCTTTATCACCATGTCGTACCATTTCAATGAAAGACTTGACCCTAAGAGAGCTGCATGAATTTTGACTTTGTGATAGATGCCTAATAACTCGGCTCCGTTAACTAAAAATTACCGAATTCAGTCAGCCAGAGATAGTAGCATTGCTGTCCTGACCAGATACTGAAAATCCAAGAGGCGCGCGCGTGTGCATGTGTGTGTGTGTGTGTGCGCGCGCGTGCATGAGTGCGTGCGTATTTCTACAATTTTATTTGTTCTGTGCAATATCTTTGGTCGACCGGTGGAAACGGCGTCACATGGGAGATAGATGGCAAAACAAGTTCAAGTCCCCCCCCCCCCCCCCCCCCCCCCCCCCCCCCCTCGCCCTCGCACGCGCGCGCGCGCACACACACTTGTCTTCAGATATGATTCTCTATGTAGTCATTTTGTTCCTCGTCAAATTGATTGAAAACGCCCTTAATGTTCCATAAATGCTAAGTAAACACGCGCTGGTAGTTTACTAACATGAGCAGTAAACTCAGACGGAAAAGAAGCGATGTCTTGATAGGAAGTTGCACAGTGGGGTTTCTTCTTCTTTCATAAGTGTCCGCCTTCAACCACTGAAGATTCTGACACTACAAACAGTGAATACGACAAGTGGTCCCAAATCATAAGTTTGCTTAATTCACACCATCGTTATGTTGTGGTTGTGCTGCTGCTTCTTCACTACTTACTGTGTTGTGTTGTGTCATCTTTGATTTAACGTCTGTTCACCCAAAGGTGATATTAACAAAATAAAAAAAATATCAAATAAAATAATAGTATAGTAAAATAAAATAAATTAAAGGAATGAAATAAATTGATTAAAATAAAATTATAGATAGATAAACTAAACAGGATAGAAATAATAATGAAATGTGTGTGTGTGTGTGTGGGGGGGGGTCGGGTAGGTATGTGTCACTGGATGGGTTTGTATAGTTTGTGGTGTGGTGTTATAGTGGTCCTTTAGTGATAGTGATTATCTGTTCTTCACCCTTAGAGAACAGGGAATGTCTGTATGGGCCACTTGTCCTCACAGTTTTCGGCGAAGTGCACCCAGGATTGCATTTATACGTTCTCTAAACCAAGCAAGGACTTCACTTAACAAAAATAACGACTATTATCTACAAAACAAACATACTGTTGTACGGTTATCCGTTTTCAATACTATTCTACTTAAGTTTCTAGAGTAGCGTAGGGGGAAAGTAGCCAGGATGAACACGCCCCATAGAGTAACGCAGGGGAAAAAGCAGTTGTGGATGAACGCGCCCATATTACACGGTGGGTGCCACCAGGCTATCCGATTTACTTCGCGGTTATGTTAATTACAGCGTGGGGAGAGAGAGGTGAGAAAACCTGACGTTAAGGTTAAGTTGCCTCAGAAACAGACAGGACAGAGAGAGAGAGGAGTGTATGCACACAGACAAACTACACACACACAGCACACCACAACACACACACACACCACACATGGGCACAGACAGGATCACTCATACCCGCGAGCCTCACACTGCGACAAACTGAGAGGCCAAAAAAATCAATACTGCTGCCCGGCTCCTCCCCTCACCCCACTCCCCTCACGCCGGGCTTGCGCATTGCAATTATATTACATCACGTTTTCTCTGCGCCTGAGGGCGCTGTTAAAGCGTCACATGACCAGTTTCCACACGGTTTCATCATTCTTCTACTGACTTCCGGACTTGCAATGTCGCTTTGACTTCGCCTGTGTACTGTTGCTTGGTGTTCTTATTCTAAAAAATGGCTACCCGTTTCACTGAATGAGCAGGCTCTTGCATTATTCACACAAGTTGTACATCTTTCATGTCAGAGGTATTTGTTGAAAAAGAATGACGCGGTGAAGCATGTTCGTTGCCGCTCGAACCGAAAGAAGTATTGCTTTCCTAGAAAGGAACAGAAAAGAAAAAGTGAACGACCTGCTTTGGAAATGGACGACTATCTTAAAGGTTTGGTTGGTTCAAGGAAATGAAAACGTTGAGGCAATATTGCTTGAACAAAATATAGCCAATTTCAATATTGTGTTTGACTATCGATGAGATGGTTCCTTATTTAATAAATGGCGCTGCATTGTTGAAATAGCCGGCCAAAGCAAAAACAATCCAATCACGCGTGATTGTTGGGCGTTGGCTTGAGACAGCCCCCCAAGTCATGTTTAAAAAACAAAAAACGCATCAAACATGGCGATTATTTTCTTAAGGACGCAGAGTGAACATGTCTGATTCGTATGCTAGGAAACTCATTCAACTTTGTGTGTTTTTATAACTATCCTAAATTCCACAAGCTAGAATCCGGTATTAAATGAACTGTGTAGCAAACGACCAAACCATTATTTAACTTATGCAAATGGATGGGCGATTTTCGGGTTTTCGGGGGTTTGGCAAACTAGATAGTGTTAGAAGACCTTAGTACATCTACAGTATGGAGAGGGAGTAGTGTGTGGCAGCACTATCTTCATATAAATGCTCCAAAATATACAATGACGGATGTACTACTACTGGCGATTTAGAGCCGCCATAAAAGCTTGCTACAGCAGTAAATTGCTGTAACTCTGCCAAAACAGTGGGCAGACCTGTTTGATAAAGAGGAGCACAGCAAACTAGGCCAAAACACCCTATGTGATCGCTTAGCCGCCCAATGACGTTAGCACTGCAAAGCTCGTGGCCAAAACTAGGTCAAAGACCCTATTGATGCTTGACTGCAAAGCGCAGGTGCACCTGCAACAGCTCAGACGGGCAAACTTGGCCAAAACGAACCTATGTGATCACTTGGGGTTGATCTGAGGTTTGCGGCGCGAGACACAGCCTGTTTAGTCACCAAAGCTAGAAGTGGCCCTAGGAGTTCTACTTTTGTGTTGTGTGTTTGGCTACCCACGCACGCACGTTCCCCCCACCCCCAACCATGTGCTGTCTATTGTGTGTTTGTTGTTTTGTTTGTTTTGTCCTGCCCCCACCCCCAACCTGCCCCACCCCCCACCCACGCCATGCACACACTCAAGTTCTTCTAAGTTTTTAACAAGTTATTTCAGTTCTTGTACTTAAGTCTACTTCTAAAGTTGTCCTTAAGTCATTCTCAAGTTTATCCCAAGTTTTTTAATAAGTTCCCTTGATCAAGTCTTTAATTAAGTTCTTAATAATGTTTTTGATCCAAGTTCTTGATAAGTTCTTGATTAAGTCATCCTTTAAGTACAAACAAGTTTCTTATTAAGTTTTCTTATAATTATCAAAAAAATACAAGCTATGTTTTTTTCTTAAATAGTAGTGTCTAATATAGGACACACACGCCTCAAAAAACGCGTCATCGTTAGGATGTCTTGCTCAGCGTTCTCTGCATAGATCTTAAGAAGGTTTTACATCGAAGGCAACCGCATAGATTACAATTTGGGTCTATGGAAATGTCTTTTATATGACTCAGTGTCTTTATTTATTGACTTCATCATTTTATATTACGCTATGATCTATTTTTATAGAAAATTTAAACAAATTTATTCCATTATAAATGGATTCAAAATGGCCTTTGTTATTGGCGGTTTTGGAGTGCAGTTGTCTCTTTCTGTATTAAATGGTTTCAGATTTTTTGATTGTTTTGTTTCTGTTGCCATCGGTAATATTATTTTATAACCGTAATAACTTGCCCCCAACAGCAGCAATGGCGCCAAAAATGGCAACAGTTTTAAGTTCAAATATGCCATGAGACTTTGGTGCCCTTGAATCAATGGAGTTTTTATAGCTGGCATTGAATCAACTTGTTCTGGCGTTGCGGCGTTATGTTTTTCATTGATGAGTCATATTCTGTAACATTAATTTTTTTTGTCTGTTCCACTTGCTAATTTTTCCTGCTTCACACGCCCAGGATTTTTAATGGCCTCCACCTGATTCAGCGTTTTCTGCTGATTTTCTGGCTTGGTTACTATCTACACCTGATTCAGTGTTTTCTGATTTCTGCTGATTTTCCAGTCGTTCATTTTGAAGGGAAAATTAAAATCTATATATTAAAGTTATTAATCCCATGTTGATGGCGATTAACAATGATTCCAAATTGTAATACAGATCCACAACCTAGAGGACTCTAATGACTTTGTTAAACTGGATCCTGCGTTTAAATCATACGTAAGATTCTTGTTCGAATCAATGGGAGCAAATCTACTGACTAGTTTAGTGTACAAACTAAGGACCGTTTGCCCCACATTTTTACCATTCTAGACCCCAGCTGCGCTTCATACCTGTTATATGATACTTTAAAATGTCTTGCGGCGGACATCTAGTTGAATTGTCAATGCTGAATTCAAGTTCGAGGAACTGTTTTGTTTTTCCACACGGCTGACCAAAGAAGATACAACCTCTCCTTTTGGGGCATAACAGCTTGGGCCATCACTTGGTCATTCATAAGTTCGGGAAGGTTTAGGCCGCCTTGTAGCTGTAGTAGATCATCAATGTTCATGTTTTTTTAATAAATTTTAATTATTTTGTTTATAAAAATGAGCACCGAAAAAACTGTTACCAACCTTGTATACAATTCTGCTGTTATTGGAGGCTAAGTGTAGGATACTCAATGCTTGGTAAAAGCTGTTAAGAATTAAACCAGCAGCTCCTCGGCAAACTAGACTTTGAGGATTCAGCAAGCTAATTGCTTTCATTGCAGCTTCGGTATCCACGAAGATTTTCTAGTCAAGCAAGGAATAATTCCAGACAATTATAAATATGTAAGAATAAAAATTCATTTATAAAAAATGGGCCCTTCATTCGCAATAATGATAGGCGGCGCTCCTGTGGTGATGCGCTTGCTTTTAAGCGGAAGGATTTCGCATTTAGTAAACTGGGGAATGACGGCGAGGAATAAGAGACATAACAAAGCTATGGAGCAACTAGCAGCTGCACAAGAGCCTTTGAAAGGCTGAGACTGAGCAGATTAGATTTTATTAATTACACACTGAAAAGACAGGGGCATGCCCAAGACTTACACATTTAGAATGTTGATCAAGCAATAAAACAATATTATCTTTGTAACAGGCACTAACCAATCGAGACATTGCCCCACCAATTCAGTGACCTTTTTCTTATCAACCATCAGAAAAAACAAAAGATGCCAAGAAATCGGGGTGTTATTGTCGTTGGTATGACGTCGTGTATTTGTTGCGCATAATATTGCGCTGAATAAAAATGAACAAAATCTATTATTCACCCAAAGGATATTGGAAGGGTATCACAGCAATACAAAAGCTAAGCCATGCGGCAGGAGTTAGTGAAAAAAACAGCAAAGGAATGGTTATCTAAACAAGCGATTGGCAAATTTATTTACCTGCACCTAGGACGGTCTACAAGAGACCAACTTTTGTCAATTACAATACCAACGAACCCATCAAATGGATCTTTCTATATTTACCCTCTGATAGGATTTTAGACGAAAAAGATTTAAGTACGCAACTCAGTCTCTTGACATAGCTCAAGATACAAGTGCTGAACCATTAACCCAAAAGAGTGCTTCTGATGTGCTGTTGCCATACAACTAATTAATACCAACGAGGTCCTTTAACTTTCTCGCAAGATTCAAGTCGATGATGGAAAAGAATTAAAGGGCAGTGAATCAATTCTTGTTTAAAACATGAGTTACATTAAAAGAGGATTCCAGGGAGTTCTAGATCACAGGCTTTAGTTTGAAAAACTTTTAACAAAACGTTAGCCGGAAAGATTTCTCCACCAGTTATCACAGAGAGTGATTGAACATTCTCGCAACACAGAATGGGTAGAAGGGACTGCCCTCAGTTTGCGCGCAATGAATAATGAAGAATTTAAAGGGCTAAAACCAGTACAAGAAATCCTAAGAAAAACAATAAATGTTGTTGAGGAGAGTCGTCATCCGGGCAAACTATTACCATTTGGATTGAAAAGTATGGTACCTTTATTTTACGGCGAGAGCAGAAGGGGACACTCGCATCAGGGAAACAGATCCAGTTTGGAGTGTTGACCCATATGAAATAAAGAATTGTAAAGATGATCCGCCCGTGATTATTTACGAGAAATCTGACAACAACAAACAAACCAGCTCCTCAAAGATCTTTTGTGAAACGAAGAACACTGGCCAGATAATTCCGCCAGACCACAGTTCGCTTTTAATTAATTTACGGTTCCTCCAGTGCCCAATTGCATATGGAAAACTTGGATTAACAAAACACCCGTTTTGTGTTTGTTTTCTAATGACTTCTTTGTTACAACTTGTTGTGTTGATCTCAATGTAGTTAGTATCGCAGTTTTACGTTGTCATGATGAAAAAGTCTTTTTGCCAAACAATGCTTCTTTGTAGTTGGTCATGTGATATGTTTGACTGCCACAACGCTGCGAGATTATTCCCTTTGCTTTCTTAATGATTTTCTCCTGGCTCGAAATACTGTACATTTTTGACCTTTAACCCCACATACTCCTTGATCACCTTTCCAGATAATTCTTCCTCATCTTTCCTAAAACCAACCTTATTAGTAATGAATGCAAAGGCGAATCTTTAGGCGAATCAGGATGTATCATACCATCCCGCGTTGTCCTTTAGCTACTTCCATTTCCCATGTCTTTTAGATGTCTTCAGTAGGAATTATCTATTAACAAAACTGTCTGTATCTGTTTAAAGTACTCTGGAACTCAGGATACGAGGGCCTTAAAGTAGTCATAAAGAAACTCTAACAATCAAAAGCTTTGATCATTCTAAAACAGTAAACCAATAAATACAGGTTTGTCTAATTTGACTTTCTTTTTTTTCATTCATTCTGCCAAAAAGCTGATCATGAAATCTTCTAAAGTCCTGATAATTAGGTTTTGAAGTCAGTTAATTGCCTTCATTCTCTCTGGTGACCAATTGACATCTTTACGCTTGTGGGATTCTCCATAGTCTTTCAAAACGCTGTTGTTCATTTCAGCTTGAAAAGTCTTTTTGAAGAATCTGTGGATTTTGTTCTGAGATCAGTTGTTTCCTTCATGATGTATGGTTTCATGAACTGTTCTTGATCAAAAGCATTATGCGATGAACTGCTGTCACTTCAAACCGTGTCTTTAAATAAAATTGTAGAAGTCTGATAAGACAGACATAATTTTTTTTTGCCTCGAAGATTAGGAACAGTTTAGGCGGCTCTGTGGATCCATCTTTAGACTTTCTGCTGCTAATGGATAGTCATTATGCAGGTCATGGAGTTCTGGGATATTCTAAATACTTCTAGATTGAAACCACGCTGCTGATCAGGACGTTAAACTGCCCAACCACTTAATGCTTTTGATATTATTCGTACCTGAGTACATTTGAAAGTTTCGTAACGGAAGTGATTGCGCCATAAGCCCATCCATACAGATTGTTTGCATCTAAAATACATAAGATAGATAGGACTTTTATCGGATCATAGTCGTCTAAGTATTGTTGTTTGCTTTACAGTAATGATGCGTTGCCATACTAATTCCTCCCGCAAATCCGTTTTTCAATCACTCTGAAAGCATTGGTAAATCTGACCAATAAATCAATCTGTACTCCAGTAAACTTTAAGAAAAGCGCCCAACTCATCCCGGGTGCGATAATATATTGCGCAGGATCTAGGCTATAATGTTTTCATGCAGGTTCTTTCTATAATTTTCAAAGAACCTTGTCCGCCAACAAAATACATCTGCCAATTAATAGGAGTCATTGATAGTTCCCATCGTTTTACACTCTAACTTCTGCCACGCATCTTGAGCATGTTGGTAATCAGAATCGCTGAATGTCCTTTCCTCTACAGACTAGAAAAGAACGCGCCTTTAGGAGGAAGAGTGAGGTTTCATCAAAACCTTTCCCAAACTGTTCATGTATTCATAAGGGTAAACACCCTTTCTAACAAGCGTTGAGTCAAAATATTCTTCCGTTATTGGCAGGAGCTCTTTAAGGAATAGCCAGTGACTCTAATGAACCATCATGTGCTGCATAGAGTCATAAAAAGAATGTTATTTTAGATTAAAGCACATGTACTTATCTGATGACTGTGCAATGCATGTTACCCTGAGACGCTGGTTACTGCTTGCAAAATAAGATGAGAGTCGTAACCTCAGCAAGTTATGAAAGAAGATGGGCTGCGTCATGTCTTTGGTTCAAATTTAGTTGAAGATTGCATTTGTTATGCGCCGCGCGCGTCCTACTGAAACTTTCCGCTAAGGTGTTCATGGTCTCTTACTTTTGGATGCTCTGCGTCTGATGAGAGGCCTAACCCACAAATCCAACATGCGTGGTGAGGGCATACTGTTGTGGGTCTTCAGGCGGTCATCATGATTTCAGATTAAATTCAGATTATTAGAACAATCATTACGCACTTGCTGCATGACGCTGTAAAATCTTCTAGCGATCTGGGTCCTCTGTGTAATTTGGCGTTGATTATGAGCACACTCTGACCTACAATAATGAAGGCAATGAACAAATCTGATGATTACTCATTAAGACTGTTTTTCGAAGTTTTTGTGGCGTGGCCCTTCATAAGGAACAATATAGAGACTGAAGTCTGCCGTAACTCGTATGGAGAAAGTGCAGTTTTTTCCAGTTCTTAAAAACTAAACTTTAGATCCTGGCGTTAGGGCGTAATTAGTTCTGTATTAAGTCTACAGACTTTTACAATGTTTTAGATGTTCACTCGCGTGCTTGCACAGATGGCCTTATTTGTTTAACATCTTTCTGCAGAATTCTAGTTTGTAGCCCATCTTTTGAAGTATGCTGCACTAGTTTACTCATTGTTCGTATCAATGTGTAATGTAGGCAAGCCCCAGCTGGTGAAAACATTAGTAGTAAGTCAACAGATTTAGTGTCTGGCTCGCCAATTGTTGACTGTTCTTGGACACTTTAATCGGCCTGTAGATTTGTTTCCTCATCACCATGTGTAGTATTGACGGTTATTGGTTTGTTTTGCTCTTCCAAATGATCAATTTTGGTTCTACACTAACAGGAAGGATATTTCCATTGAAGTTAAGATCTTGGTGTATTGCGATTGTTAGTCACTCTCTCTGCGTGTCGCGGACATGATGCCGCCTTGCAAGAAGCACCACATGAAACATTTGTCGTCTGAATTCTTTATGTTTAAAAACTGCTCTCTTTAAAACCAACTCTCGAGGGCTTAGCGGAATGTAAGCCTTGCCTACAATCGGTGCATACTTAGCCTGTTTTAATCTAATCTCTAAGACTTCCGCCTCTGACAACCAGCGGCCTTCATTTTAGCTTCTTCAGGCGGCAGGTCAAACTGTGTAAGCAGTTCGTCTGCCAACCGGGGGTTAAGTCATTAGAGGAATGAATATGTCTGTTTGTTTAGTCGAGTCCCAGACTTCTAGATTTTCTTCGTTTATTGTTTACATAGTCAATTAAAACAGCTAACATTACTTTAACCGGTTGGCCCCCCCACCCCCCAACCGCCATGGGGTCTATTGTTAGTTTACTTGGAACTTGAGAAATAGCATGAAAAAACACTTGCCTGTACGTTGTTGGGTCAATGACTTCTAAATCAATATCATTCAGTGCTCTTGATAAACGCTCTCTCTCGAGCTCATTCTTCAAACAATTCGTCTTGTCCTTCATATATCTTAGCATGCTGTCTTTCTTTTCTAAGCCAAAATATTAAATCCCAACCCCAAAAAATACTTAATCAGAACCAATAAACGGTCTTTTTGCGCTTGACTCATAACTAATAGTATAAACCCTTTTGGTGTTGTTAATGTGAGCTTGTTTAGACAGAGTTTAATGTCTCGTTTACTTTTTTTTTAAGCATTCCATTTTTATCTGCTCGGGGTCTGGCTGTTGAGGAAAAACTTGTCACCGCCTTTCTTTGAAGATCAAACTTTTGTCTTTGTAGTCATCAAATCAGCCTGTAAACGATTAAATTCTTTCATCGTGATGTTTGAGTCAACTAGCGCTTTATTTATTGTCAGTTTTAAAAGTGCTTAAGTGTAGCTTTTATTTAGTTGAACCATAGCTGTGTGCTTTTGAGTTTGTTTTATTTTTTGCTGGCGGCCACCTACAAGCTAATGAACACAGGCCGGAGAGCTAAAGACAAACTCCTAGAGGTAAAGCTGCGGGTGTGCGCCTATGCCGTTGCTAGAGACCAACACTCGTTCCTGCTGTTAGGGGGGGGGGGAGCACTTATAGTCGTTGCATCCAGTATTAAACATAGGTAACAGCCATTAAAGACAGCAGAAATACCTTCGTGTGGTTTTGCCTGTATTTTGAAAGGTCTGCTCTAGTTTTTGTTGCTTTTGTGTATTGTTTTGTAAATCTGAAGGTTTTTACTTCAGGGTTTTATAACAGCAGATGGCTGCTATCTCTTCTTTTGGCGGCGCTTGGAGGCACATTTGGATAACCTGAAAAGACATTGCTTTTTTAAAATAAAAAATAATTTAGTATACACATCTTGTAATCTGTTAATTTACAATATTCGCTGCGCATCAATATTAGAAACATTGTAAAATTAAGCGGTTTATCGGCTTCTCTCTTTATCAATTTGGATGTTTATATTACGTCTCTCAGACGTTCTCCCGCTTCCATGCAAAAATGATTCTATCCTCTGTTGGACCTTAGGTCAATCCATAAAAAAAAAAAAAAAACCGTATTTTTTGTTGTTAAATAATCATCAAGGGACCTAACATTGTGAAGATGGTAAATCTTAGACACAAGCGTCAACTGTGGACTTCTACACTCCCGCCCCAAACAGTTTGTTATTTCATCAAAAATGCTGATAAGGTTAAGACCGCTTTAGCGTAGATTTGGTTAGTAGGACTACCCTCAATCGACATTGTACTTTAGTTATTTTGATTTAAAAACTTTTCACTTCTTCTTTTTGAAGGTTCTTCATCTTCGCACAGCAATAATATAACCTTTTAAGCGATTCTTTGCTGCAACGCTTAAAATAAAATTCCATATAGCGTCTGCCGCCTTGCTTCTGCGGATTTGTTGTATGATGATCACTGCTTTCGTAATTATATTGGGGAAATGGGTCTCATATTGGTGCGCAATAAGCTGCTAAATTAGGGTTGAATAACAGCGTCAAAACTCTAACGCGGATGACAGAAATGCTGTACTTTGCTTCGGGTTTGTCTGTTGATCTAATAACACGTTTGTATTCGTTAAAAAGTTAGTTATATGACAGTCTGTCTTTTAATGTCCTTGAAGTATGGGGCATGAGCTTTTAACCAAACTCAAAATCTAAGGGATAGAAAAGCGATTACCATAGCATAACTTACAGCTAAAGCCTTTTTTGATGCTCTTTAGCAACCTGAGGCGAGTTCAGCGCCTATTCTTCAGTTTTAGTGCTTCTTCATTTGCCGATCCTTGAAACGCAAATCTTCCTTTCATTCACCGTTTGCCATAGATCAGAAATAGTGGTTAAAACAAAATACGTCTGCATTGTGTAAAGGAAAATATTTCTTGCCCCTCAAGTTTTATAGAAAATTTTCTTAACGATTGGCCCTGTCCCAAAATTCTGTACAAACTGTCAATGTTTGGGTCTGTTGTTGAATCGAGCTCTATTTTGAAAGTAGACGCGCAGAGCCTGGCACCATCAATTTCCTTACCGCTCCTAAGTACTGGAATTTGCAGTAAGAAATTTGATAATGCATCAATAGTAGATGGATTATTTGGAACAATAATATATTCCGTTTATTTCCCTTCACGCCATGGGGCTTTTTCTGTTTTCTATGAGGGTTAAGAATCGAAGCCATGTGCTTGTGACTTTTTTATGAAGCAAAATAAAAAGTTAATCTTAAAAACATGGCGGATTGAAGGGCGAAGAAGATTAGGATGTTTTGATCGTGGAGACGAAATGAGTGAAATGATCCCTTTGACAAGCCATCGCTCAAACGCTCTCATTGCAGCGTGAATTAAAACAGCAAGTCGGTCGAAGCATTTTACAAAAGTTTAGGCATGAACTCCCGATTTTATAGACCCAATGATTTTGAATTAGAAGATGGTCATTTGTCTGTAAAAAACGATCAAGGGCAACTAGTTCGGCCTACAACTAAACCCGACCCATCAAAGTTTTTAGCTTGTGGGTTCCAAGTAGAGATAGACTCAGTGTGAAAGATCAAAATCGCCTTGGCTTTGCTAGACCCGAAATTAGGGCGGGGCAGTGCTAAACTTCAAAACACACTACAAGAACTCCCGACAGATAACCAATGCAAAACATAGAACTTAAAGAATAAATCAATTCAGCAGGCGATTATAAAATACAATAGAGCAGAAACCAGTTTTTTCAGAAGGAAACAGCGTTTAAAACAATTAACTGATCCCCATTGCCTATGCGAGAATTTTAATAATTAGCCCTTGAATCGTACTTAAGAAAACCATAGAGGCGAATTAACAAACAATTTAGCAAACTTGGTGAACTTGATGGGCATATAAAAAGAGAAAAGAAAAACTCGTTGAGGGATGATGACGCCATCCTTAGGCCTGATATTATAGAAAGAAATCCCCCCCCGCTCCCGCTTTGAACAAGAGAGATCAGCCAGACTAGAAGTGACACTATACGAGACCTAATAGAACTCAAGTGAATAGAATAACGGAGAAACATCGAAAAAATTTTATATGAAGACGAAAACGCTAGCAGAACGGACTAAGAACATTGTTTAGAGAGCAGGGAGTCACATTAGCAAGCGTTTAATGCCTTAGGATTGCAATAGTACACTGGTGATGGCTATTTACTGGCGGTGGGTGGAGGGCAACAAAGTTCAGTGCCTCCGCGCCATCTCTGATAAATCATGGTTAAAGAAACAGGCTTGATTCATCATTGCGGATTTATTAAAAAAATTAGCGTAAAGCTATGACTCTTTACCGGGTATATTAGGGGGTATTGTTAGCTGGCTTTTGTCTACTGCAAGCAAAGTAGTTGGCTTTATGGCCTCGAGCACTTATGGGAATTAGTTCTTGTAATAGTGGGGTTACAATATAGTAAGAATAAAGACCAAGGTTATCCTATGCCAGTTAATCCAAGAACAAGCGCTGTCTTTTCATATTCATGGTACATCGCGAAAGAGTCCGCGAGCTTTGCTGATGTCTTCAATGACTTTTGGGGTTTGGACTTCGGGGATTAGATGACTTAATTCTTGGGTGTTCTTTTATTTGTTTGTAATATTACTGGCCAGGAATTTAATGTCGTTTTTCCCAACCTTCTGTTCATTGCCTGCTTTAAGAATTTCATTATTATAGTTGGTTATTATTGTACCTATCTGATGTCTAGAGGTCAGAAGGCAAGCATGTATAAAACCAGTGCCAACAGCAAAGTTACTTTCGATCTTGCGTATTGTAAATCATGTTGGTACTTTGAATACTGAAGGTAATCAACTGTAGAATTAATGGCGTCCTTAAATTTGCTAAGTATTGTTTTTGTGCGTCAAAAGCAAGTAGGGAAAGATCTCAGTTATGCATCGATCTTGCCTGTGCTTGCGTACCTAGCAAAACCAACGTAAGTACGAATTGAGTCGTTTATTCGTTCTATTCCGCTACTTAGTTAGGCCCTTAGAAGTGGTCTAAGATATGTTGTCCATGTGATTTTTGCTCTTGCTCTATGGACCAGGGCTGAAACAATTTTGAATGGGAGAAATCGCAGTCAAAGTTATACCTTTCTGTGCGTGCCTGAAATAAATGACCGCCTAGGCCATGATAAGATCCAACGGTTTTGTCTAAAGTCTGTCTTGATGTTAATATTGAATTCGTTACAATCCTTTCAAAGCCTTCATGTCTATTCTGTTGAATAAACATGGATTTAAAAACGATTTGTCATCGGTAATGGTGCTTGCAGTTCAGTCAAAATACGCCTGAAGGTTTGTAATAGAAATGAAATCTGTACACTGGACCTCCCAAAAAGTATCATGGTGATTTAAATGATGGCATACGCCACTCCACACCCAGTTGATGGCACAGACACAGCAAACGTTTAACTGGTTCTGATAAAACTGCATCGGATGTCTAAGCCACGCTTTCTGGATGTGCGCTTTTTCAATAGGGGGTTAAGATAGCTCTCAATGGAGCAGTACTCACCTTTTTATGAAAAGAGGCAGTCTGGTCACAGCAATGTCAAGAGTATCAGTTGCTATATTTTTAGGATTGTAGTGCGGCCCACAGATATTTTGCATCAGTATTTTTGAAAGCACTCATTTTTAATTTTGTTTTTAAAAAATGTTTGTAACATAACAACTCAAGAACCGTCCTTCGGTTTTTAGAAATGCTATTGATAACAATTGCGGGGGCCCCAAAACGGTCGCGCTCCATGATATATTTTACAAAGTCGTTGTTTAATATAACTGAAGCCAAGGGGAATAAATAGATTACAAAATATGAAAGGAGAACTAACGACGTTAAACAGTTTAACAATACCTGAGGGTTATTACGGGTTTTGCTCAATACTAAGAAGCAATGAGTAACTTAGACATTACTCTTAAACTAACAATGCTAATCTAAAACAATATTAACATTCAAACCTGAAGAAGCAAAAATTTCGATTTGATAAAGACTAGCTAAAAAGCTAGGCTGTACAATAGCCAATCTACCCACTCATAGTTTAGTGTTTCGCCAGATGAAACTACGTTTGAGGGGAAAGTCCGCCTCAATCTTGCATTTACATTGCATTACTCTATGTTCATTTGGATGAGCTAAGCACTGATGAAAACTTATATGATGGTAGGCCCTCACTGTTTTTTAGACCTTGCCGTTCAGGAAAGCTGGCATATTGCGATTATGAAATATACAAATTCCCTAATTTACAGTTTAAAAGATTAGTTTGTGGGAGGGTCGGATCAATTAATATAAAAATTCAAATGACACAAAGGAGTAAGTCGTTAAAAATGGGATAACCTGCACATTATTTTGGATATAAAATAATACGTACTAAAAAATAATGTCGCGTGAGGCCAGAATAACAGGAGTTACATTAGCGCCTGTGAGGTGTATAACCTTAGAATTTAAAAGACCTTGCAGAACGTTGCGGACTTTGAAACTGAACAGGTGAGATAGGCACTTTGTATTGGTTTGAGTACACTAAGATGGTGATTATAAAAGCAAAGAGGTTAGCGACAGTAAAAAGTTTCCTAAACTAGAACAGCTGCGCAATTAGAGGCAAAATAATGTTGGCCAGTATGAATATAAATATATTCGAAAAACCTGACACTCAAAATGGCACTTAGAAACCATATTTAGAATGGGGAAATAAAATTTGAATTAATAAGCCCATTTCCATATTTTAGGCCGTCAAAGTTTCAGGACAGCATTCAACTCTGGCCCTTTAACATGTAAGTCTTATGCCGGACGACAATAGTCGAAAAGAAATTGAAATAACGCCGATGTATGGAAAAAAAGCAGTACATCCTCCACAGAAAAGAAACAGTTGTAAAAAAAGCTTCTACAAAATTTAAGTTTTTCCAAGCAGAAAATTAGGAGACACGTTCCAATGATATTTGAAATTTCTGTCTTTTAAAGATGTGGAGAGGGAATGGGGTTGTGGGCGTGAGTGCTGTCTTATAAAAGGAATTAATATTAGCTGGCAAAACTTAGGGACGTTAAACGACCTTAACGTTGTTGTCGTCGTTCTTCACAAGGGTTGAGGATATTAAGTATCATAACAAACAAGCAACAAAAATCCTGTTGTCTTAAATAGAAACAATCTTACAGACTGAAATTGGATTAATCTTACACATTTAGGCCTCGTGGGTTTTATTATACTGAACAAGTTTGACGGAGAGTATGATAAAAATAACTGGATTAGGATTAAATTCTGTTAATAAAACTATTAGAGACAGTTAAACTTTATGATAAAATCCCTCATTGTTCAATGTTTGTGGGCATGACTGGTTGTGGAAAAACAATAATTTGGTCTAGACTTATTAAAACAGTTGTATCGTTATAATTTTAATCATATTGTGATTTTCTGTCCAACACTTTAAATGGAAACAAAGCATTCATAATAGGAAGGTTTATATGGACAGATGATGAAATATATTTAGTTGATCCAGCAATAAACTGAGTGAGTGTTTAGAACGCTTTTTTATATTGTTTGAGGGAACGCAGACGCTATTTATTATAGATGACTGTTCAGCAGAAAAAGACATAGTTAAAAAGAGAAACACTTTGTCGAAACTAGCTTTCAGCGGAAGACATGCTCGAATAAGTGTGTGGATTTTATGTCAGAAATATAACTCAGTTTTTAAAAGACTTTAGAGAACAGTTAAAGACTGTAGTGTTATTTCACATGAAAGACAGAGACTCATTTGAAGAATGTTTGCGCGAAAATGATGTTATTGAAAACGATCAAGAAAAACATAGGATTAAACAAAAACTAAATCTGAAAAGTTTAGTAAATTAGTATTAAAAAACGGATAACCCTACACAGTATGTTTGTTTGTAGATAATCGTTATTTTTTAGTTATTGAAGTCTTACTTGTCAGAGAACGGGGAAATACCAATCCTGGGTTACTTTCGCCCGAAACTGGGTGACGGCGGAAGTGGCCCAGGATTGGTATTTCCCCGTTCTCTCCCTTTCTTTCTGTCCTTCACGTATTAATCCATTCTATCAGTACAGTGTGTGTGTGTGTGTGTGTGTGCGCGCGCGTGCGTGTGCGTGTTTAAGACATTTAATGTGCACTTCCTTCTCGTCTTCCTCCGAAGAGTTTGCCAGTCTAACCATGTGGGGGAAGTGGAGAGTGGGGAGGGGGGGGGGGGGAGGGGGGGGCATCTTGGCGATGTATTCTTGCCAGCCCCAAAGGATTGGAATGGGTTGCTGGGAGCTGGTTCCGAGCAACATCATACCCTGCGTCCCCGTCCAGCCTTGAATCTCTCTCTCTCTCTCTCTCTCTCTCTCTCTCTCTCTCTCTCTCTCTCTCACGTAATTATCTTTAAGAGGAAGAGAGAGGTGTGACTAATGTGGAGGTTAAGGCATGGAAAGAGAAAATGTCACATGGTTGTGATTATACCGAGTAGGAGATTTACATTACCTTTTTCTACACGTACACATGTCGAAAGGAAATTCTATAGAACCTTTGCGAACTCTTACATTAACTGCGAGCCACCGACAGCCAAGTTCAAAACATTTAGCTCTCCTCAGAATCTCTCTCTCTCTCTCTCTCTCTCTCTCTCTCTCTCTCTCTGTAGAGGGGTCACGTGATTTGACACGAAGCGACAGGGCGTTTCTTTCAGCTGCGGCAATTGCTTTCTATTTTCCTGCGATAATGCCAGTTACTGGAATTCCAGCGACTCGGAGACAGCCCTAAGCGCCCTGCTGACTGAAAACTGTGTTTCGACTTGGAAAATTACTGGAGAAGGCAGCAACACAGTGGTCGTTCTGCGACTGAAGCCGGTCAGCCCAGTGTCAACAACAATGGCGGATCCTGTGCTGAACCGGAGAACGCAAGTTCATTACAGGAAGAAGCCCCCCAGCCAGGTGCGACGGGATCAAGAGAGCGAAGCAGCAGAGCAGACGTCTCGAACAGGTTGGTGCTGGTCTCGGTACCAGTAGTGACGCCAATGAACTGGCCGTGCCTAACACCGAATCGGACGAACACAGCACAGGGGGGCCGGATAGCTCAGTTGGTAGAGCGCCGGACTCGTGATCCTGGGGTTGCGGGTTCGAATTTCGGTATAGGGGGATTTTTCCCTCGGAGTTAACATTGGTTCTGACTCCATTCCCCATATAGTCGTTCGGATGGGACTATAAACCGAGGTCTAGTCTGTGTCACATGCACTAAGATCATACACGGACTCTAAAGATCCCGATGCTCATGTCCTAAGACGGGTGAGTACCGGCTACACGAAAATACACAATGCATGCAACCTGTGTGTGCTGTGTGCCAGAATAGTCTACGTGAAGACTGTGGGCACGGGGCAGGTTAAACATCCCCATCTGGAAGAAGAAGAAGAAGAGCAGTGCGGAGGAACACATCAAGCCGACTCGCGATAATTCTGACACGTCGCATGTTCAGGATACGCTTCTGTCTTTGCATTCCGATCTGTCGGAGTGTGACTTCAAGGACCCAGAAAACCACCTGTCGGACATCGACACAAGTCTGGAACAAGTTATAGACAAATTTGTCGCTGGTTTTGACACGGGAGTGATTAAGGGTTATATCGCTACTCTGACAGAGCGACAGGTGCAGAGACGATTGCGAGATCCACACAGAAATCAAGTATTTCGGAAGGTCGTGTTTCATCAAACGAATGATATGGGTGTGCTGCTGTGTGAATCAGACGATGTCGTTCTGGAATATTCCTGCGATCCGTGTTCGGTGGACGATTGCATATTCTGGTTTGTAAAGCAGGAAGAAAGACACATGTCAACAGAGGAATGTGTTAAACTGGACTACCTTCGGAAAGGAAGACGCATCGGCAACTCAAAGCATGCAGAGACCCAGGCACGTGTCTAGCGCCATTTTTGTCGTCTTTAACCATTTTTGACGTACCTCACGAATTTTGTCGTACCTCACAAGTTTTGTTCCCAATTTGGTAACCATTTTTGTCGCCCTTAACTGCTTTTGTCGTCCGGTGACAAAAGTGGTTGATGTAGACGACAAAACTCGTGAGGTTGCCCCGGAAAAATGGACGACATAAGTGGTTGTGGCGACATAAATTGTTGTTAAGTGACGACAAACATCGTAAGGTGCGACATAAATGGTTGAAATGGACGACAAAATTCGTGAGGTGATAAAAGTGGTTCAGCACGACAAAAAACGGCGCAACACACGTGCTCTACAGCGGCTGCACGCTTTCCACGAATTGATCCAGTTCTACCTGGGGTGACCGTCGTCTACATAACTGACAGTGAATACCAGTGACATTTTCACGTTCTCGGATTTTGTCATGTAAAGTGAATGAAAAAGACATTGCTGTGGTTTCCATGTCGGTGAAATCGAAACCGAGTCGCATTTTGTTGAACTGTAAATCGCGCCGATTTGCTTAATGGGCTTTGCAGCCTACTAGCATTAAATTTCGTTCGTTCTCTCTCTGTGTATTGTGTTGGTATTTTGATGTCTTTTTTTGCTCAGTATTGGCAGGTGGTACGATGATACTTATAGGAAATTTTGGATATTTCTTAATAATCTCGATTTTTTTTTTTAACCAAGGAAAAACACCCGTCAAGAAACATGCAATATAGCGCTATTCTGAGGCAATGAAATGGGAACTGGAACAACAGCGTGTGCTGCATCAAACGCCTCGGCTGCGCGAGACGCACTCTTTATGCTTTGATACTGACACCTGTAAAATCACGCTCAAAAATTCAGGGCCCTGTGGTTGATATGTTGGAGAGGCCACTGACATCAGAGAGTCCTGGAAGGACTTTACAAGATTGCCAGTGGCTGTGTACGCCCCAAAGGGGGGAACGGGATGGGGATAATTAGTTTGAATTACATTCGTCGTGGAAGGACTTTACTCCGATTCATCATTGAATAAGTTGAGTTTCTCTCGGTATCAAGTACCATCTCCGTGGTTTTCATACCTCAAAGCAAAGAAATGCAAACAAAATTAGTGTGGAAAAAAAAAGACATGAGTTAAGTACCAGCTGCGTCAGTGTGTGGTCCAAAAATGAGCAGACTTCTGATGATTTCGATGAAAGTCCAAAATGTCTGACCATGCGATCGGAGCAAACCTAGGGATTTCAAAAGAATGGTGTGTATAGAGCGATCTTTTCTAGATGACCTGGCCAAACTGATATTGTTGGCAATGTCCTATCTCTAGTGAACATTGGTCTGCCGAGCAACAAGTCGGTTCGATAACTTGCTATTGGTTCTTTTCCCCGCATATTTTTCATTCCTGTTTGACCGTTTTGTACCACCCTTTTCATGCCTTTACGATAGTTAGGCCTGCCGTTTCAGTGCGTCATTTATCGCCGTTTGTATATGATGGCATCAGCATCAATCACCTTGACGTCTCCTTATCTTCGTTTCAATATTTTACTCTTCACCACGTCTTATGTCTCTTTTTTTGTATTCTCTCCCTTCCACCCATCATTCCCACGCAGCAAATCCCAGCACCTCACACATAACCACACTGCGTCTCGCCCTGTCGTAGTGCCAGCACTGGCAGTCCCCGGGTTACCATGGTTGTGTTTTGTGGTGCTTTCTTTTCTGATCAAGTACACTCAGGAAAACATTAAGGTCTGTACTGACAATAGTA
This sequence comes from Conus ventricosus, assembly GCA_018398815.1. NCBI lineage: Eukaryota > Metazoa > Mollusca > Gastropoda > Neogastropoda > Conidae > Conus > Conus ventricosus. The sequence continues at coordinate 25,235,559 of CM031621.1, forward strand.
ATTAAAGCGGACCAACCGTGAGTGAGCATTCCATTCCTGAAGGCGTAGCCATCTCATGACAGCCCCCATGACTTTCTCTCTCTCTCTCTCTCTCTCTCTCTCTCTCTCTCTCTCTCTGTGTGTTTCGCTTCTTGCGGGATGGCTTGCACTTGGTCTAGATGAGAATCTAGTGCTGTTCGCAAATCGCCACAGGATAAATGACATTGCCTTGGCAACGGGATGACCAGGAACGGGCAATTACTGCACCAGTGCAGTTTTAAAATGCACCGGTGCGAATGTGAATATTTTGATTTGCTCCTGGGCAAATGTCGGTTGCCCGTCGACTTTCAGACCAAGTGTTACTGGTGTGTGTGGTGTGTGTGTGTGTGTGTGTGTGTGTGTGTTTGTACTTCTGTCTGACTTTAATTTGTCATAACTTCATTTGAACATTGATTTTATACGTGTGATAGATAGGACTCGGGGGGATCCACGGGCTGGAGACAACCTGGTGGGACGGAGAAGACAACTTTGCAGGGAAGAAGGCGACAACCCAAACCTAGTGCACCATGGAGCAAAGTACGGTAGCCAAGATAACCACGAGGAACAAGATGACAGCAGAAGAGACTGCCATGCCAAGAGCAAGATGACATTGTCACACAAGGAAGAAGGTGACAGCGTTCAGACTTGTACACATGGGTAGAGGTAAGACACGTTCACAAACTGTCGTTTTCTTTCAGCTGTAGAAGGAAAGAACGGGTCAAATTAAAGCGTTATTAAGTCGACCTTTTGCTGATAATGAAAATGGGGTAGAGGTAATACGTGATTCTCTTTTACATGAATGACGTTGGATTCGCAAATTGTGTAATATGAATTGTAGCCAACCACAACCGCAGACACGTGTGTGTTCTGGCTTACTGTATTAACCGTCGTTGACTTATTGCCCAAATGTATTCAGTTCTAAAATCGTCGGAGTGGAGAAACGGACATCAGAAAAATGAACCTGCCAGCCAGTCAATTTGCGCGCGCACGCACGTACGCGCGCGCACGCACGCACGTACGCGCACACACACATCACACACACATCACACGCACACACACACACACCACACACACACCACACACACACACACACACACACATCACACACACACACACGCGCGCGCACACTGACAGGCACACGCGCGCAAATGCCGCATGGATTTAGACGAAAGCGAGCGGCGAACGGATAACATTACACTTTTTTTTTAATCCGAGTTCATATGTTGGCCAATTTTAATGAGTGGACATGTTTACACTCAAAAGATTATAGAATACAAACTTTGAGTTTTCGCAAAAAAAAGATCTTTGGGTAAACGTGATTTGATTTTTTTGAAGTTTGAACATACAAAACCAAAATCGAATTCATCACCGAGTGCATTTTACATACAAGAATTGTATGTCCTAGTCTCCAGTGAATTCACTCACCTTTTGTCTTTCACAACTAATGTGAATTTAATGAATGCTAGTATATTGAAATCGGGAACTTATGTCGTACATTCTTGTGTTGCGAATTGTCTTAGAATTTCTGCGAAAATTTTATTGTTGTATGCGCGCGCGCGCGCCACGCACACACGCACGCTCTCTCTCTCTCTCTCTCTCTCTCTCTCTCTCTCTCTCTCTCTCTCTCTCTCTCTCTCTCACACACTCACACACACACACACACGCACACACACACACACACACACATGATTATGATGATGATGAAAAAGAAGAAACCCTAAAACAAAGGGCAATTGTTGTCCTTTGACTTGAGAGAGTAAGGTGTATGTTCAGGACTTTTTCCCCCCGCAACGTGGTTAAGGCGAAGTGGACATGAGATATAACCCCCCTGCCTGTCCTCGCCTCTCCCACACCATCTCATCCCAGCCCCGGATAACCCCAGGTCATTTAAAACGAGATCAACTGGCACCTTTTGAAGTGCTGCAGTGAAAAGGAAAGTCCGTTTTTCCGCCCACTACACGAAAGTCCTATTCCTGACCACCTTTTTTTCTACAGCGGCGTGGAATGAAGAGAAAATGGAATGTCAGGATGTAGAGATCATTATTTTTTTATTTTGTTTTTGTCTTTATCCCTCGCTGTGATTTCTCTCTCTCTCTCTTTCTCTCTCTCTCCTCTCTCTCTCTCTCTCTCTCTCTCTCTCTCTCTCTCTCTCTCTCACACACAAAACTTTCCTGGCTTTCTCCCCCACTATCTTTTCTTCTGTTTCTCTGTTCCTTCCTCAGTCTCTCCCTCCATGCATCCTCCACCTTTCTTTCTGCTTCTCTCTTCTCCTCAACTCTTCTTTCCCCCTCCCCCTCCCCCCTGCCCCCTCCCCATTCTCCCTCGTCCTCCATGCATTGCTTCCCTATCTTCTCCCCATCCCTCTCCACTTTACATTCCCCGCCCACTCTCTCTCTGTCTGTCTCTCTCTCTCTCTCTCTCTCTCTCTCTCTCTCTCTCTCTCTCTCTCTCTCTGCCATCGGGGCTTGCAACCTTGCCGTGGTCGGAGGGCTCGCGCGGTCCAGTGATCTCTTAGGCTGTGCTGGCGGGGGCATCAATTCTTGGATGGTAGGCTGATCCACCACCTCCCATCCCAAAGTGGATGTCCCTAGCGGGGGCGCTAAATCCGCCACTTTTCAGACTGCCCAGCAGTCTAAACCATATGCAGCTGGGCAGACTATAAAAAAAAAAATTAAAAAAACCAGTTCTCCCGCCTCGAACTTGCGAGAGCAGTGCCCGTGCAGGCAAGGGAGCCCAATGAAGTGTAGAGATGATGACGAGAAAAAGGCGACTGTCTCCAAAACCTAAACCGTCTCCGCCTGCGGGCAAGTCTGCCAGCGGATCTGGAGTACCAAACAAGCCTGTCCATCTTCAAAACAAATTTGTACCATTAGACGCAGTCGATGACTCAGAGAGAAACTGGTTTCTCTCCTGTTTGTCCTCTGCACCATGGATAGTACATTAATCCATTGGAACATCCGTGGTTTAAACTCTAGCTTTGAGGAGATGCAGCTTTTGTGTTGTGCACTTAAACCTCAGGTAGCTCTTCAGGAAACAAATTCAAAGCCAGAAGACCTTCACTCTTTCTGGCGTCGATATTCTTTCGAAATCTGCACAACCTCCCATGTTGGGGTTAAGATGTTTGGATAAGATTCGACAGTGGGCCGAGGAAAACGGGTTTACCTTTTCAGACACCAAAACAGTGTCTCCATTTTCACAATTTTCGTCGGTTCTTTGTTAGTCCTGAAATTCGTCTGGATAAACCCACTGTTCCAGTTATGAAAGAAGCCAAATTTGAGTTCTTTAATTAAAAACTGCACTTGGAAAGTCGCATCCAACACATAGAAAACTGCTTGTCAGAGAGCACTGAACATTCTGAGATTGGGGCGCTGACAGGAAAACTCTTCTCCATCTTTACAGGGCCTAGGGCTCTGATGATCTACACCAAAGTGAAGAGTTTTCACCGACGGTTCCAAATCTGAAAAAGGGATTGCTTCTGCTGTGTATTGTGCAACAGGTCCTTCTCAGAAATGTTCTGAACACATCCCCACTTACAGCCCCCTCTACACTGCTGAGTTGACAGCCTTAGACTTGCTCTTGAAATAGTCTCTTAATCAAAACATAACAATTTCCTCATTTTGTCGGATTCACAGCCGTAACCTCAAGCACCTACCTAAACTGCTGAAGTTATTTGAACTGTACACCTCTCTGAAATCAGAGATACAACATTGTTTTCGTTAGGGTTCCCAGCCATGTGGGCATTCGAGGCAACGAGCTGGTTGATCAACTTGCCAGAGTGCCACAAGGAGAGAGTTGAGCAGATTGTCTATCCCTCACACTGATCTAAAAACCCAAAGCCCATTTTACGTCAAAGACCTCTGGCAAGAGGAAGGGAAACTTGCAGACGGCTAACAGACGGCTTAAAACCCGTCCAAACCTGAAAGTTTTTACCATGTTCCGAGGCGGCCGTAAAGAAGAAGAAAGTTTTTGTGCCGTTTGCATTACAGGCCACTCCTTTTTACACCCATTCTTACCTTTTAAAGGCGAAGAAGCTCTGTAGTGCATTCCATCTCATGTACCACTCACAGTGAAACATTCTTTTGGAGTGTCGTGACTTGCAAGTGTGAGACATAAACATTTTACAGCAGACTTCATGAAAACCTGTTCAGAGATGTCCCACCTGACGTGATCTTTGAAATTCTGAGGGAGAATAACATCTTGCATCTGATCTAAGATTTTACAAAGATTTTTAACAATTTCTGGTGTTTTTAGGAGGTATTTTAAAGGGTTGTGAAAATGAGTTTTTGTTTTAATGACTTGCGAGTTCACTTCAATATGGTGACAGCCCTGATATAAGCTAGTCACAAAAAGTTAAGGGCCAGACAGAAAAACTCTCGCCAAAATAAAACGACATGACGCACAGGAAACAGCTTATACCGTATTTTATTTCATGTCTTTAGCTTTCATGTCAATGCCATTGCAATTGTGTCAATTCAATTTTTCTGGACAAAATCAAGGATCAAACATCATAACCCTCTTTTTGAAAATCACAAAATTGACAATTCACAAGAAAGTTTATTGAAAAGCTTCAGTAGTGCGTATGTCCGCCATTTGCACCCACACATTCCACGCATCTAGGCTCGTGGACTGGATCAGAGTCACAAGGGTCTGTTGAGGCATGGCGTTCCATCCTGCAGCAGAAATTGGAACAGTTGGTGGAGGTCAACAGGAGGAGGGTGGTTGTCGTGGACGCGGCGTTCCGATGGCCCAAAAGTTCTCAATAGGGTTCAAATCAGGCGAACGCGATGGCCAGTCCAGTCGTGGAACCTGCTGCTGCCTCAGGTAGTCGTTCACCACCGGCGCAGTGTGGAGTGGTGTTGTCGTCCATGAGGGTGGCACTGGGTCCCATGGCTTGCAGAGTGGGATAATCAACGGCCTCACGATTTCATCTCTGTACCTTACGCCAGTAAGTCTGCCTGGCACAAGGTGAAGGGGTGTCCTGCCATGAAGGTGGATGCCTCCCCATACCATCAGGGAGCCGCCTCCATAGCGATCGTGCTCACGAACACAGCCATCAGCAAGCCTCTCCCTGGACGACGCCAGACGCGTACCCGGCCATCATTTCGGGACAGGGAGAATCTTGACTCATCGGTGAAGAGGATGGTGCTCCATTGCTGCCTCGTCCATCGCTGATGACGTCGACACCACCTCCTTCTGGCCTGTCGATGGTGCTGTGTTAGTGGGAGACGGACGGCGGGCCTTCTTGAGCGGAGGTTGAAACTGTGAAGGCGACCTCGGACGGTCTGGCGACTTACGTTGATGTTAGTCGTTCTTCTCAGCTCCTGTCTCAGAGTGGTTGCATTGATGGTTCTGCTGCGGACTGCTGTCAGCATCAAGTAGCGATCGTCTTGCCCTTTGGTGATTCTTGGCCGCCCTGAGCGTGGTCGTTCCTCGGCTCTTCCAGTGTCTTGGTATCGCTGGTGAAGGCGTTGAATGACTGAGTGGCTCACTCCCAGACGTCTTGCCACCTCTCTTCCAGAAATGCCATCTTGGAGCCATCCCAGAGCCCGGCCGCGATCTAGTGTTGACAGTTTTCGTCTTGGAGGCATGGTTATTGCAGCCCCGATTAGCGGTCATTTTATACCCACCGTAGGCAAATTGTCATTGAAAAGTGTTCAACATAGGCAGGCCTTGCACGTGCACTGTGCCGATTTCTCAATTCAAAACTGCTGTGTAATCTGCACCTGGCCAAACTTCATGCATTATTCACGGATTTTTGGTGTTTTGGCTGAGCGCATATTCTCGACCCGAAAAATGCGTCGTCTGAAAGATTATTTCGGTCATACAGTGTGGTGTGTGAGCTGTCAGAATAGCTCAGAATGAAACACGCTGCGCTTTGTTTTACGAGCATTCAGACCCGTTACTTAGAGTACCCCAAAATCTAAGGCGGCCCTTAACTTTTTGTGACTAGCTTATCTCTTTGCGGTCAGCTGGGCTATAAGGCAGCATTACCATCTCTCTCTCTCTCTCTCTCTCTCTCTCTCTCTCTTCCCTCCTTCCTTCTCTTCCAGGAGTTGACTTTTCTGCAGTAGTTCAGAATGTTGTTAAATTCAGGTCTAAAGGTGTTAGAATATCAGTTTAAATCAAGCGCTGACCCAACATTTGGACCTAACATTTATACAAAGGGACTCGCGTTTTATTTTTTTGATAACGACAGTTATTACGAATTCTAATACTACTATCCTTTGTCCAGCCACACCCCTCGCTAGTACCATAAATGTGCATGTGTATACATGAGCGGACGCACATGCGCCCAAACTAACATTAACGCAATAGCATACAGGCACATACACGCATGCACTCAAAATGCGCGCTAGAACTCGCACACGCACAGACGAGCATGCGCTTGTGCATGTGGACACACGCATACACGCATTTACAACTCTCTCTCTCTCTCTCTCTCTCTCTCTCTCTCTCTCTCTCTCTCTCTCTCTCTCGGTACGTACTCACACTCAAACACTCTGTCTGTATCCATACACAAAGCTAGTGCGTGAGTAATGCATTACAAAGCCAATGCTGTGCCTATGGGGATAGCAGAAAGCTTTCATGCAGCTCCCGTATCATGTGATGTGAATCAAATTATCAGATGGCAAGGGAACACCTCAAAAAACGTTAAACTGCCCTTGCTAACTTGGGTGTGTCAGTTTTCATTATTTGTTTTTTCCCCGCGTAGAGTACAATAATTAAAGGTGGGCTTGACTTCTCATCAACAGAGATGAGGATCTGCACCAACGGCCAGAGACATCGGAAATCTACCTCAGCAGCCACGGAAAACGGAGAGGTCACGAGAACCTGGGACACGTTCTCAGAAACTGACAGTGTCTTCAGATTCCGCGTGTTTTTAATGTTCTCCATCCTCCTGTCCTCCTTTCAGTATTGTCTCTATGTATCACAGCTTAGTATTTTGACACTGGGTTAGTGCATTAGGTTCTTGTTCTTCTGTAGAGTTTGTTGGCTTTTTCCAAAGGTTTTGTTAATTTTCTAATCAATATATTATTTTCCTTACGGATTTACTGTTATCTTCATGCACAAGATTTTGTCATCTGTTCCAAGCTCATTGTCCATTTCATTGGCAGTTTTAATGTCATCATTCTCAAGTTTATGTGGCTTCATTCATTGTGTTTTTCTTTCTCTTTCCAAGGATGTAGTGTTCTTTTCTTTCCCAGGCTACGGAGTCTTATTTTTATCAGTATCCCCTGGAACAAGAATGAAAGCAAACAAACTGTGGTATCAGATTCCCCAGATCCCTCAGAGGCTAAGCTGCTCAAGAAGTCTTTGATCCTCTTCCTAATTTTTTTTTCTTGTCACACATTGGTACCTTCTGATCTGAGTATCCTATCATTGAAAATCTGACATGGTAATAGTCCTATGAGTTCTAATATAGAATTTAATGCCCTTAGTCTACAGGGTTGAGCGTTCTCTTTTCTTAGAATTTGATATCCTTGTCAATTGTATATGTAGTGTGCTCCTTTCACTGAGTTTTCTTTCATATGGTTTACTGTCCTCTTCTCATTGGGTTTCGTGCCCTCTTTCAAAGAGTTCAGCGTCCAGTTCTTTCAAAGGTTTTTGTTTCCTTCTAGCATTATTGTCCTTTCATAGGGCGTAGTGTCTTCCTAAATAGGATTTAGCGCCCTACTTTCACGGGATTAAGTACCTTACGAATGAAGAATTTTGTGTCTTCCTTTCATATCGTCCTGTTCTTCCACAGGGTTTTATGTGCTTTCACAGTTTTAGTATTTCCTTCTACAATTTAGTGTCCTCTTTTCGCAAAGGACTTGGTGCCTTAGTCCTATAAGGGATAGCCTTTAGTGCCCTCGTTACATAGGGCCTAATGTCCTCCTTACATGTCGTTAGTATCACCATTGTTCAAAGGATTACTGTCTTAATTTCAGACATTCATGTCCACCGTTTTTTTTTTTCAGAGTTAATTTCTCTCTTTGCAGTGTTCTGTCTTCTTTTCACAAGATTAAGTGTTTTTCTTTCTGTAGCTGCTCTAGTTTCCTATGTCAGTGTGCTGTGGAACAAGGATACAAAAACAGGGGGTACCAGAGGGAATACCTTTCGGGAAAGGTTTGAAAGATTGACTCCAGCTATGCGGCAGGCCTCGTAAGACAAGGATCTGAAACATGGACGCATGTTTTCAGATCTTTTGGGGCTGAGCTGCAAAGGTCTGGAGGAAGTCTTTGAACCTTATCCTGAAATATTCCCTAGTGATCACCTGCTACCTCCTGATCCCAGCGTCCTTTGGTTAACAGAACACGTGATATGGTAATTACAGTGAAAATGTGGATCCTGCTCTTTAGATTGTACTTGCCTTCATTCATTCAAAAAAGAATCCAGTTTCATCTGTCAATTAGTATACTCTCTCATGGGGTTTAGCCTCCTCTCGTGTCGTGATCTTTCACAGGGTTGAGTGTCTTTTTATGTGGCTGGTGTCATCCTTCCGAAGGTTTATTTTCCTCATTCAAAGCTCCAGTATCGTCTTTCCTCGTTAGCGTCCCCCTTTCATAGTAACTAGTGTCCTCTTTTCTGACATCGTCAGCTTCTTGTATGGTGTAATGTTTTGTTTCCACAGGGTTTAGTAACTTTAGTATCGGTCGAGTCACTTTTCACATGAGTCCCCTACTTTCATAAGGATTAGGGTCCTAGTTTGACTATGGTATAGTCTCCTTTTTTAAGAAGTTTATGGCCTCTTTTTACATTGTTTACTGTCACTTTTGCACAGGTGTTAGCCTTTTCCTTCCATAGGGTTTACAGTCCTTCCTTTTCTGTTATAAGATTTATTCTTCTCTGATCTTACGAGCATTAGTGATCCCTCTTGTATTTATTAGCAGAATTCTTTCAAAATGACAGTGCTCCCTTCATGCGCTTAATGCCTTTTCTGGAGCTAAGGCGTTAGTCACATGGTTTATAACACTCTCTATTCCTATGGTTTAGTATCTTGTATCAAGATCTGTGGTGTGCACTGTGTGTGTGTGTGTGCCGCGCGCCTTTTCTAGAGCTAAGGCTTTAGTCACATGGTTTATAACGCTCTCTATTCCTATGGTTCAGTATCTTGTATCAAGATCTGTGGTGTGCAGTGTGTGTGTGCGCGCGCGCGTGTGTGTGCGTTTGTGTGTTGAGAACTACCTTAAAGACGTTCGTGTCTGCTTGACACGATTTCTTGACTTTTAATTATTTTGCTACTTCTTTGTCGCAGAAATTCAATCAAGGTCTTTGTGTTTGGCAGTTCACAGGGCTGGCCACTCCCCGGAGGTCCCCACCAGTCTAACAGAAGACCATGGCATTGCTCTGACCTGGACAACCAATCTCCTCACCAAGGACATGACTCCATGGACAGAATATCATTAAATATGTAGACAAGCTCAATTCGGGGCTACTACAACCTTTCAGAAAAGCATTGCCAGTGGATGGAGAAGAAAAGCGGAGGCCTTCTACACCAACCAACTTCAGAAATTTCAGTATAACAGACCAGAGACTAGGTACAGCACCACTTAATATTTTCATTTTATTTAAAATGTTTTTACTCTGGAATATTCACATTCTTTGTGGGGTCCAATGAAAAGAAGCGGGCAGTTTGCCACGCTGATATGGCATTGGTGAAAAAAAGGAAGCACACGGAAAATTTTGTGCATGAATCGCTAGAATTTAAATGAGCTGTTTCTATCAGCGTGTGTATTTTTGCCTTTCCTCTGCACGGGGTCATGAATCCCCAGTTCCACATGCTTCCCTCTTTGTCGCGTTTTCTCCTTGACCACTTCCCTACCCCTCTCCCAGATTGGTCACAGAGCAAGTATACATGAGCATCCTCTTGTGGAGAGTGCCACTTCAGTCATGCCACGACAGTCCCCATGAACACAGACACACGCACGCACGCACACACACTCTCTCTCTCTCTCTCTCTCTCTCTCTCTCTCTCTCTCTCTCAGTACGTACTCAACACACCCCGTCTCTGTCCACACAGAAAGCCTGCGTGTGAGGAATGCATTACAAAGCCACTGCTGTGCCTATGGGGATATTACAAAGCTTTCATGCAGCTCCCGTATCACGTGATGTAAATCAAATTATCTGATAGCAAGAAAACGCTTCGAAAACGGTAAACTGCCTTTGCTTAATTTGGTGTGCCAGTTTTAATTGTTTGGTTTTTTTCCCCGCGTAGAGTACAATAATTAAAGGTGGGCTGGATTTCTCATCAACAGAGATGAGGGTCTGCACCAACGGCCAGAGACAACGGAAATCTACCTCTGCAGCCACGGGAAACGGAGAGAGGTCACGAGAACCTGGGACACGTTCTTAGAAACAGGGGAGTACTGACAGTGTTGTGATGATTCCATGTTTTCTTTCATGTTTTCCATCCTCCTGTTCTTCTTCCAGTATTGTCTGTGTATCACAGCTTAGTATTTTGCCACTGGGTTAGTGTCTTAGTTTCTTGTTCTTCTGTTGGGCTTGGTGTCTTTTTTTTAAAGGTTGTCTTTCTTTTTAGTCAACATAAGTTTCCTACCTCAGTGTGCTGTGGAACAAGGATACAAAAACGGGGGGTACCAGAGGGAATACCTTTCGGGAAAGGTATGAAAGACTTGACTCCAGCTATGTAGCTGGTCTCATAAGTCAGGGATCTGAACATGGACGCATGTTTTCAGATCTCTTGGGGCTGAGCTGCAAAGACCTTGAGGAAGTCTTTAAACCTCTTCCTGAAATATTCCCTAGTGATCACCTGGTACCTCCTGATCCGAGTGTCCTTTGATCAACAGAACACACGATATGGTAATTACAGTAAAATTGTGGATCCTGCCTGAGATTGTACTTGCCTTCGTTCATTCAAAAAAGAATCTAGCTTCTTCTGTCAGTATACTCTCTCATGGGGTTTAGCATCCTCTCGTGTAGTGATCTTTCACAGGGTTGAGTGTCTTTATTTGGTTTGTGTCATCCTTCCGAAGGTTTATTTTCCTCTCTCAAAGCTCTGATGTCCTCTTTCCTCGTTGTTTAGCGTCCTCCTTTCATAGTAACTAGCGTCCTCCTTTCATAGTAACTAGTGTCCTCCTTTCATAGTAACTAGCGTCCTCCTTTCATAGTAACTAGTGTCCTCCTTTCATAGTAACTAGCGTCCTCCTTTCATAGTAACTAGTGTCCTCCTTTCATAGTAACTAGCGTCCTCCTTTCATAGTAACTAGCGTCCTCCTTTCATAGTAACTAGCGTCCTCCTTTCATAGTAACTAGCGTCCTCCTTTCATAGTAACTAGCGTCCTCCTTTCATAGTAACTAGCGTCCCCCTTTCATAGTAACTAGCGTCCTCCTTTCATAGTAACTAGTGTCCTCCTTTCATAGTAACTAGCGTCCTCCTTTCATAGTAACTAGTGTCCTCGTTTCATAGTAACTAGCGTCCTCCTTTCATAGTAACTAGCGTCCTCCTTTCATAGTAACTAGTGTCCTCGTTTCATAGTAACTAGCGTCCTCCTTTCATAGTAACTAGCGTCCTCGTTTCATAGTAACTAGCGTCCTCGTTTCATAGTAACTATAAGCGTCCTCCTTTCATAGTAACTATAAGCGTCCTCCTTTCATAGTAACTAGCGTCCTCCTTTCATAGTAACTAGCGTCCTCCTTTCATAGTAACTAGTGTCCTCGTTTCTGACCATCGTCAGCTTTTTGTGTGGTGTAATGTCTTGTTTCCACAGGGTTTAGTAATTTTAGTATCAGTTCAGTCGGTTTTCACATGAGTCCTCTATCATCACGATTAGGGTCCTCGTTTGACTATGGTATAGTCTCCTTTTTTAAGAGGTTTATGGCCTCTTTTTACATTGTTTACTGTCACTTTTGCACAGGTGTTAGCACTTTTCTTCCATTGGGTTTACAGTCCTTTCCTTTCATAAGATTTATTGTTCTCTGATCTTACGGGCATTAGTGATCCTAGTATTCATTAGCAGAATTATCTTTCAAAATGACAGTGCTCCCTTCATGCGATTGATGTCTTTTCTAGAGCTAAGGCTTTAGTCACATGGTTTATAACACTTTTTTCCTATGGTTTAGTGTCTTGTATTAAAAGTCATGGTGTGCGCTCTGTGTGTGTGTGTGTGTTGAGAACTACCTTAAAGACGTTTGTGTCTGCTTACACGATTTCTTGACTTCTAATTATTTTGCTACATCTTTTTCGTCAGAATTCAATCAAAGTCTGTGTTTGGCAGATCACAGGGCTGGCCACTCTCCGGAGATCCCCACCAGTCTAACAGAAGACCATGGCATTGCTCTGCTCTGGACAACCAATCGCATCAAGGACATGACTCCATGGACAGATATCATTAAATATGTAGACGAGCCCAACTCAGGGCTACTACAGCCTTTCAAAAAAGCATTTCCAGTAGATGGAGAAGAAAAGCAGAGGCCTTCTCCACCAACCAACTTCAGAAATTTCAGAACAGACCAGAGACGACTAGGTACAGTACCACTTCATGCCTTCATCTTATTTAAAATGTTTTTACTCTGGAATATTCACATTCTTGGTGGGGTCCAATGAAAAGAAGCAGGGCAGTTTGCCACGCTGATACGGCATTGGTGAAAAAAAGGAAGCACACGGAAAATGTTGTGCTTAAATCGCTAGAATTGAAATGAGCTATTTGTCTTTTTCAGCGTGTTTGTTTTTTGTCTTTTTCTCTGCACGGGGTCATGAATCCCCAGTTCCACACGTTTCCCTCTTTGTCGCGTTTTCCCCTTGACCACTTCCCTACCCCCTCTCCCAGATTGGTCACAGAGCAAGTATGCATGAGCATCCTCTTGTGGAGAGTGGCACTTCACACACACACACACACACACACACACACACACACACACACACACACACACACACACACTCTCTCTCTCTCTCTCTCTCTCTTTTTTTTTTTTCTCGCTGTCTCTCGCCACGCCTCCCTCTTTTTCCCATCTTTCTATTCGTGTCTGCCTTCCTCCCTCTCTCTCCCACCATGAATCTCCTACCTCCCTTTCTGTTCCTGTCTTCACTCACTCCCTCCATTCTCTCTCGTCCTCCATTTATCCCCTCCCTTTCATCTCCCCATCTCTCTCCACTTCACTGTCTCCGCCCATTCTGTTTCTCCCATTTCTACCTCCCTCCCAGTCTCTCTCTCTCTCTTTCTCTTTCCTCTTTCTCTCTCTCTCTCTCTCTCTCTCTCTCTGTCTCTCTCTCTCTCTCTCTCTCTCTCTCTCTCTCTCTCTCTCTCTCTCTCTCTGTGTGTGTGTCTGCTTCTACCCGTTCATTTTCTCTGCCTCCATTTACTGCCTTCTATTCCAGTCGCCTTCTCTTTCAGTACCCTTACCTCACCCCAACCATTCTCTTACCCTAGAAGCCTCTCTCTCTCTCTCTCTCTCTCTCTCTCTCTCTCTCTCTCTCTCTCTCTCTCTTCGAGGAGTTGACTTTTCTGCAGTAGTTCAGGAAGTTGTGAAATTCAGGTTTAAAGGTATTAAAATATCAGTTTGAATTAAGCGCTGACCCAACATTTCTACAAAGGACTGGCGTTATTTTGTTTTGATAGGGACAAACGTATTTAGAATTCTGATACTACTGCCATTTCTACAGCCACGCCCTCGCCGGAACCATCAATGTAGATCTGTATATGTAAGCGGACGCACCTGCGCCTACACTAACATAAACACAATTGTATACAGACATATGCACTCAAAGCGCGCACTGGCACGCACTCATGCACAGAAGATCGCATGCTTGTGTGCGTGGGCACATACATACACGCATATACATCTCTCTCTCTCTCTCTCTCTCTCTCTCTCTCTCTCTCTCTCTCTCTCGCACACGCACACACACACACACACAGTACATGGTCACACTCAAACACTCCGTCTCCATCCACACAAAAGGCCAGTGTGTGAGGAATGCATTACAAAGCCACTGCTGTGCCTATGGGTATAGCAGAAAGCGTTCATGCAGCTCCATTGTCACGTGATGTAAATCAAAAATCAGCAAGAAAACGCTTCGGAAACGGTTAACTGCCTTTGCAAGATTGGGTGTGTCAGTTTTCATTCTTTGTTTTTTCCCCGCGTAGAGTATAATGATTAAAGGTGGGCTTGATTTCTCAACGGAGATGAGGATCTGCACCAGCGGCCAGAGACAACGGAAATCTACCTCTGCAGCCACGGAAAACGGAGAGAGGTCACGAGAACCTGGACAAGTTATCAGAAACAGGGGAGTACTGACAGTGTTTTTCTTCAGATTCCATATGTTTTCTTTCATGTTCTCCATCCTCCTGTCCTTCTCCCAGCATTGTCTGTATGTACCGCACCTTAGTATTTCGCCACTGGGTTAGTGTCTTAGTTTCTTGTTCTTCTGTTGGGTTTGGTGTCTTTTTTTTTAAAGGTTGTCTTTTTTAGTCAACATATCATTAGATATTTTCCATCAGGATTTACTGTTGTCTTCATGCACAGGATTTTGTGTCATTTCTTCCAAGCTCATAGTCCCTTTCACCAGTAGTTTTAGTGTCATCATTCTCAAGTTTGTGTTTTCATTCATAGTGCTTTTCTTCCTCTTTCCAAGGATTTAAAAGTTCTTCTTTCCCAGACTACAGAGGCCTTCTGTTTGATCACTGTGGCTCGTTTTTGTATATCAGTATCCTCTGGAACAAGAATTTAAAACAAAAAAAACTCGTAGGTATCGTATCCCTCAGAGGCCGAGCTGCTGAGGAAGTCTTTGATCCTCTTCCTGGGTTTTCTTTCGTTGTGCACATTGTTACCTTCTGATCCGAGTATCCTATAACCCATCGAAAGTCTCACACAGTAATAGTCAACATCGGAATTCATCTGTAGGTTTTGATACCCTTGGTCTACAGGGTTGAGCGTTCTCTTTTCTTACAATTTGATATACTTGTCACTGTATATGTAGTGTGCTCTTTTCTCGGAGTTTACTTTCATCTGGTTTACTGTCCTCTTTTCATAGGGTTTAGTGTCCTCTTTCCAAAGAGTACCACGTCCAGTTCTTTCAAAGGATTTTGTCTCCTTGCATTATTGTCCTTTCATAGGGCTTAATATCTAACTAAATAGGCTTTAGCGCCCTTCTTTCACTGGATTAAGTACCTTACGAACGAAGAATTTTGTGTCTTCCTTTCATATCGTCTTGTTCTTCCTCAGGGTTTTATGTGCTTTCATTGTTTTAGTATTTCCTTCTACAAATTCGTGCCCTCTTTTCTCAACGGATTTAGTGCTCTGGTCCTATAAGGGATCACTGTCCTTCATAGCCTTTAGTGCCCTCGTTACACAGAGCCTAACCTCCTCTTTCCATGGGGTTAGTACCACCTTCGTTCAAAAGAACTGTCATTTCATACATTCATGTCCACCTTTTGTCACAGAGTTAATTTCTCTCTTTGCAGGGTTCAGTCTTCTGTTCATAAGATTAAGAGTGTTTTTCTGTTTGTAGCTGCTCTAGTTTTCTACGTCAGTGTGCTGTGGAACAAGGATACAAAAACGGGGGTACCAGAGGGAATACGTTTCGGGAAAGGTATGAAAGATTACTCCAGCTATGTAGCTGGTCTCATAAGTCGGGGATCTGGAACATGGACGCATGTTTTCAGATCAATTGGGGCTGAGCTGCAAAGGTCTAGAGGAAGTCTTTAAACCTGTTCCTGGAATATTCCCTAGTGATCACCTGGTACCTCCTGATCCCTGTGTCCTTTGATCAACAGAACACGTGATATGGTAATTACAGTGAAAATGTGGATCCTGCTTTAGATTGTACTTGCCTTCATTCATTCAAAAAGAATCCAGCTTCATCTGTCAATTAGTGTACTCTCTCATGGGTTTAGCCTCCTCTCGTGTCGTGATCTTTCACAGGGTTGAGCGTCTCTTTATGTGGCTTGTGTCATCCTTCCGTAGGTTTAGTTTCCTCTTTCAAAGCTCTGATGTCCTCTCTGCTCGTTCTATAGCGTCCTTTCACAGTAACTAGTGTCCTCTTTTCTGACGCCGTCAGCTTTTTGTATGGTGTAATGTCTTGTTTCCACAGGGTTTAGTAACTTCAGTATCGGTTGAGTCACTTTTCACATGAGTCCTCTACTTTCATAAGGATTAGGGTCCTAGTTTGACTATGGTATAGTCTCCTTTTTTAAGAGGTTTAGGGCCTTTTTTGCATGGTTTACTGTCACTTTTGCATAGGTGTTAGCATTTTTCTTCCATAGGGTTTACAGTTCTTTTCTGCCTTATGAATTCTTCTTCTCTGATCTTACGAGCATTAGTGATCTCTCTTGTATTCATTAGCAGAATTATCTTTCAAAATGACAGTGTTCCCATCATGCTCTTAATGTCTTTTCTAGAGCTAAGGCTTTAGTCCCATAGTTTATAACACTTTCTTTTCCTATGGTTTAGTGTCTTGTATTAAGAGCTTGTGTGTGTGTGTGAGCGCGCGTGTGTGAGCGCGCGCGCGCGCGTGTGCGTGTTCGTGTGTGTGTGTGTTGAGAACTACCTTAAAGACGTTTGTGTCTGCTTGACACGATTTCTTGACTTTTAATTATTTTGCTACTTTGTCGTCGGAATTCAATCAAGGTCTTTGTGTTTGGCAGTTCACAGGGCTGGCCACTCCCCGGAGGTCCCCACCAGTCTAACAGAAGACCATGGCATTGCTCTGCCCTGGACAACCAATCTCCTCACCAAGGACATGACTCCATGGACAGAATATCATTAAATATGTAGACGAGTTCAACGCGCAGCTACTACACCCTTTCAGAAAACTATTGCCAGTGGATGGAGAAGAAAAGCAGAGGCCTTCTTCACCAACCAACATCAGAAATGTCAGAACAGACCAGAGACGACCAAGTACAGGACCATTTCATGCCTTCATCTTATTTAAAATGTTTTTACTCTGGAATATTCACATTCTTGGTGGGGTCAAATGAAAAGAAGCGGGGAAGTTTGCCATGCTGAAATGGCATCGGGGGGAAAAAGAAAGGAAGCACACGGAAAATTTTGTGCATGAATCGCTAGAATTGAAATGAGCTCTGTCTTTATCAGCGTGTTTATTTTTGTCTTTTTCTCTGCACGGGGTCATGAATCCCCAGTTCCACATCCTTCCCTCTTTGTCGCGTTTTCCCCTTGACCACTTCCCTGCCCCCTCTCCCAGATTGGTCACAGAGCAAGTATGCATGAGCATCCTCTTGTAGAGTGCCACTTCAGTCATGCCACGACAGTCCCCATGATCACACACACACGCACACACGCGCGCGCACACACACACACACACACACACACACACACACACACACACACACACACACACACTCACTCACTCACTCACTCTCTCTCTCTCTCTCTCTCTCTCTCTCTCTCTCTCTCTCGTTCTCTCTCTCTCTCTCTCTCTCTCTCTTCTCGCTGTCTCTCGCCACGCCTCCCTCTCTTTTTCCTATCTTCTCTATTTGTGTCTTCCTTCCTCCCTCTCTCCCACCATTCTCTCTTGTCCTCCGTTTATCCTCTCCCTTTCTTCTCCCCATCTCTCTCCACTTCACTATCTCCGCCCATTCTGTTTCTCCCTTTCATTTCTACCTCCTCCCGGAGTTCTCTCTCTCTCTCTCTCTCTCTCTCTCTCTCTCTCTCTCTCTCTCTCTCTCTTGGAGGAGTTGACTTTTCTGCAGTAGTTCAGGAAGTCGCTAAATTCAGGTTTAAAGGTGTTTGAATTGAGCGCTGACCCAACGTTTCTGCAACGGGACTGGCGTTTATTTTATTTCAGTAAGGACAACGTTATTACGAATTCTAATACTGCTTACCACGTAGAGTATAAGAATTAAAGGTGGGCTTGATTTCTCAACAGAGATGAGGATCAGCACCAACGGCCAGAGACAACGGAAATCTACCTCTGCAGCCACGGAAAACGGAGAGAGGTCACGAGAACCTGGGACAAGTTCTCAGAAACGGGAGTACTGACAGTGTTGTTCTTCAGATTCTATATGTTTTCTCATGTTTTCCATCCTCCTGTCCTTCCAGTATTGTCTATGTATCACAGCTTAGTATTTTGCCACTGGGTTAGTGTCTTAGTATCTTGAAATTATGTTGGGTTTGGTGTCTTTTTTAAAAGGTTGTCTTCTTTTTTAGTCAACATATCATTAGATATTATCCATCAGGATTTACTGTTGTGTTCATGCACAGGACTTTGTCATTTCTTCCAAGTTCATTGTCCCTTTCACCAGTAGTTTTAGTGTCATTCTCAAGTTTGTGTTTTCATTCATAGTGCTTTTTTTCCTGCTCTTTCCAAGGATTTAATGTTCTCTTCTTTCCCAGACTACAGAGGCCTTCTGTTTGATCACTGTGGCTCGTTTTTGTACATCAGTATCTTCTGGAACAAGAATTTAAAACAAAAAAAAACCCGTAGGTATCGTATCCCTCAGAGGCCGAGCTGCTGAGGAAGTCTTTGATCCTCTGAGTTTTTTTCGTTATGCACATTGTTACCTTCTGATCCGAGTATCCTATAACCCATTGAAAGTCTCACACAGTAATAGTCAACATCGGAATTCATCTGTAGGTTTTGATACCCTTGGTCTACAGGGTTGAGCGTTCTCTTTTCTTACAATTTGATATACTTCTTGTCACTGTATATGTAGTGTGCTCTTTTCTCGGAGTTTACTTTCATCTGGTTTACTGTCCTCTTTTCATAGGGTTTAGTGTCCTTGCATTATTGTCTTTTCATAGGGCTTAATATCTTCCTAAATGGGCTTTAGCGCCCTTCTTTCACTGGATTAAGTACCTTACGAACGAAGAATTTTTGTGTCTTCCTTTCATATCGTCTTGTTCTTCCTCAGGGTTTTATGTGCTTTCATTGTTTTAGTATTTCCTTCTACAAATTTCGTGTCCTCTTTTCTCAAAGGACTTGTGCCCTGGTCCTATAAGGGATCACTGTCCTTCATAGCCTTTAGTGCCCTCGTTACACAGAGCCTAGCCTCCTTCCTTGGGGTTAGTATAACCATCGTTCAAAAGAAGTCCTTTCATACATTCATGTCCACCTTTTTTTCACAGAGTTAATTTCTCTCTTTGCAGGGTTCAATCTTCTGTTCATAAGATTAAGAGTGTTTTTCTTTCTGTAGCTGCTCTAAGTTTCCTACGTCAGTGATGTGGAACAAGGATACAAAAACGGGGGGTACCAGAGGGAATACCTTTCGGGAAAGGTATGAAAGACTGACTCCAGCTATATAGCTGGTCTCATAAGTCAGGGATCTGAACATGGTCGCATGTTTTCAGATCTTTTGGGGCTGAGCTGCAAAGGTCTGGAGGAAGTCTTTGAACCTGTTCCTGAAATATTCCCTAGTGATCACCTGGTACCTCCTGATCCCAGTGTCCTTTGATCAACAGAACACATGATATGGTAATTACAGTGAAAATGTGGATCCTGCCTTAGATTGTACTTGCCTTCGTTCATTCAAAAAAGAATCCAGTTTCATCTGTCAATTAGTATACTCTCTCATGGGGTTTAGCCTCCTCTCGTGTAGTGATCTTTCACAGTGTTGAGTGTCTTTTTATGTAGTTTGTGCCATCCTTCCGAAGGGTTGTTTTCTTCTTTCAAAGCTCTGTTCTCTTTGATCGTTGTTTAGCGTCCTTTCATAGTAACTAGTGTCCTCTTTTCTGACCATCGTCAGCTTTGTGTATGGTGTAATGCCTTCTTTCCGCAGGGTTGAGTCACTTTTCACATGAGTCGTCTTTCATCACGATTAGGGTACTAGTTTGACTATGGTATAGTCTCCTTTTTAAGAGGTTAATGGCCTCTTTTTACATGGTTTACTGTCGCTTTTGCACAGGTGTTAGCATTTTTCTTCCATAGGGTTTACAGTCCTTTTCTGTCATAAGATTTATTCTTCTCTGATCGTACAAGCATTAGTGATCCCTCTTGTATTCATTAGCAGGATTATCTTTCAAAATGTCGGTGCTCCCTTCATGCGATTATGTCTTTTCTAGAGCTAAGGCTTTAGTCACATGATTTATAACACTTTTCCTATGGTTTAGTGTCTTGTATTAAGAGCTGTGTGTGTGTGTGTGTGTGTGTGCGTGTGTGTGTGTGTGTGTGCGTGTGTGTGTGTGTGTTTAAAACTACCATAAAGACCTTTGTGTCTGCTTGACACGATTTCTTG
Organism: Conus ventricosus; assembly: GCA_018398815.1. Classification (NCBI taxonomy): domain Eukaryota; kingdom Metazoa; phylum Mollusca; class Gastropoda; order Neogastropoda; family Conidae; genus Conus; species Conus ventricosus. Next base: position 25,255,706 of record CM031621.1, read on the forward strand.
ACTTCTAATTATTTTGCTGCATCTTTTTCGTCGGAATTCAATCAAGGTCTTTGTGTCTGGCAGATCACAGGGCTGACCACTTTCCGGAGATCCCCACCAGTCTAACAGAAGACCATGGCATTGTTCTGCTCTGGACAACCAATCTCCTCATCAAGGACATGCTTCCATGGACAGAATATCATTCAATACGTAGACGAGCTCATCTTGGAGCTACTACAACCTTTCCGAAAAGCATTTCCAGTGGATGGAGAAGAAGAGTGGAGGCCTTCTATACAAACCAACTTCAGAAATTTCAGAACAGACCAGAGACGACTAGGTACAGTACCACTTCATACGTTCATTTTAATCAAAATGTTTTTACTCTGGAATATTCACATTCTTGGTGGGGTCAAATGAAAAGAAGCAGGGCAGTTTGTCACGCTGAAATGGCATTGGTGAAAAAAAGGAAATATTTGTCCATAAATGGCTAGAATTGAAATGAGCTATTTGTCTTTATCAGCGTGTTTATTTTATTTTTTCTTCTCTGCACGGGGTCATGAATCCCCAGTTCCACATGCTTCCCTCTTCGTCGCGTTTTCCCCTTGACCACTTCCCTACCCTCTCCTGAATTGGTCAGAGCAAGTATGCATGAGCATCCTCTTGTGGAGAGTGCCATTTCAGTCATGCCACGACAGTCCCCATGAACATACAGACACACGCGCGCGCACACACACACACACACTCTCTCTCCCTCTCTCGCCATGCCTCCCTCTCTTTCTCCTAACTTCTTTCTTCTCGATTTGTGTCTTCCTTCCTCTCTCTCTCTCTCTCTCCCACCATGAATCTCCTACCTCCCTTTATGTCCCTCTCTTCTCCACTCTCTCCCATTCTCTCTCGTCCTCCGTTTATCCTCTCCCGTTCTTCTTCCTATCCCTCTCCACTTCACTGTCTCCGCCCATTCTGTTTCTGCCTCCATTTATACCTCCCTCCCCAGTCTCTCGGTCTCTCTCTCTCTCTCTCTCTCTCTCTCTCTCTCTGCTTCTACCCGCCCATTCTCTCTCTGCCTCCATTTACTGCCTTCCTTCTATTCCACTCTCCTTCTCTTCCAGTATCCTTACCTCACCCCAACCATTCTCTTACCCTAGAAGCCTTTCTCTCTCTCTCTCTCTCTCTCTCTCTCTCTCTCTCTCTCTCTCTCTGTCGATCTGGCTGTCTCTGTCTCCCTCCCTTTCTCTCTCTCTCTCTCTCTCTCTTCTCTCTCTCTCTCTCTCTCTCTCTCTCATATTTTGTCATCCTATGTTGATCTCCTTCTTCCTTCTCTTGTCGTTCTTGAAGTTGGGGGGGGGGGGGTGTATGGAATTGTTGCTTGCTGCCGAGTTGGGCATGTCTGGTGTCTTTCAGCTTTTTTTTTTTTTTTTTTTTTTTTTTTTTCCCCTTCATTCCATGACTTGATGTTTTAACCACTCTTCTTCATTGTGGTTTGTCATGTGCCAATTTTTTATATGCTTCTCCTCCTCCTCCTAAGTCTTCTTTTTAATCTTCCTTTTCTTCTTTTTCTTCTTCTTCTTCTTCTTCTTCCTTTTCTTCTGTCTCTCCTTGTGTCAGAGACTCCGTCTCTTTATTCTGTGTCTCCAAGTCCCCACCTCTCTCTCTCTTTGAGTTGCTTTCCATCCCTCCCTCTCTCACACACTCTCTTCCTCTAGTTATATTGTGCATTCTCTTATTCTAAATTGCCATGTATTCATTGTTGTTTATGAGTTTATATGCAGTTCGATGCAATGATTTCTACCATGTATTTATTGTTTGAGGGCTGGATGGAAAAAAGCCACTGACTGGTGCTTATTCTTTTCCCTCATTAAACAACATTTCGTTCGTTCGTTCGTTCTCTCTCTCTCTCTCTCTCTCTCTCTCTCTCTCTCTCTCTCTCTCTCTCTTCAAGGAGTTGACTTTTCTGCAGTAGTTCAGGAAGTTGTTAAATTCAGCTTTGAAGGTGTTTAAATGTTCGTTTGAATTAAGCGCTGACCCAACATTTGTACAAAGGGACTGGTGTTATTTTATTTCGATAAGGACAAAGTTATTACGAATTCTGATGCTACTGTCCTTTCAACAGCCACGTCCCTTGGCAGTACCATCAATGTGCATCTGCATATGTAAGTGGACGTACGCTAAAATAAACGTAATTCCATACAGACATGCACTCAAAGCGCGCCCTCGCACGCACTCATGCACAGCAGATTGCATGCTTATGTGCGTGGGCACATACATACACGCACATACATACGCTCTCTCTCTCTCTCTCTCTCTCTCTCTCTCTCTCTCTCTCTCTCTCTCTCTCTGTGTGACACACACACACACACACACATACACACACACACACACACACACACACACACACACACACACACACACACACACACACAGAGTACGTGCTCAAACTCGAACACTCCGTCTCTATCCACACAGAAGGCCAGTGTGAGGAGTGCATTACAACGCCACCGCTGTACCAATGGGGATAAGAGATCTTTCAAGCAGCTCCGGTATCACGTGATGTAAATCGAATTCTTATCAAATAGCAAAAAAAAAACGCTTCGTAAACGTTAAACTGCCTTTGCTAACTTGTTTGTGTCGGTTTTCATTCTTTGTTTTTTCCCGCGTAGAGTACAATAATTAAAGGTGGGCTTGATTTCTCGTCAACAGAGATGAGGATCTGCACCAGCGGCCAGAGACGACGGAACTCTACCTCTGCAGCCACGGAAAACGGAGAGGTCACGAGAACCTGGGACATGTTCTCAAAAAGGGGAGTACTGACCGTGTTGTTCAGATTCTACGGTTTTTTCTTTCATGTTTTCCATCCTCCTGTCCTTCTTCCAGTATTGTCTGTATATCACAGCTTAGTATTTTGCCACTGGGTTAGTGTCTTCGTTTCTTGTTATTCTGTTGATCTTGGTGTCTTTTTCAAATCTTTTTTAATGAACACATTATCATTTTCTTTCAGGATTTACTGTTATCTGCATACGCAGGACTTTGGGTCATCTCTTCCGAGCTCATTGTCCCTTTCATCGGTAGTTTCAGTGTCATTCAAGTGTACGTGTCTTCATTCGAAGTATTTTTCTTCCTCTTTCAGAGGATTTCATGTTCTTTTCCTACCCAGGCTATGAAGTCCACATGTTTGATCAGTGTGACTGGTTTCTATGTGTCGGTATCTTCTGGAACTAGAAAAAAAAGCCGTGGGTATCGGATCCCTCATAGGCCGAGCTGCTGAAGAAGTCTGATCCTCTTCCAGAGTTTTTTTCTCTTGTGCGCGTTGGTATCTTCTGATCTGAGTATCCTGTAACGCACTGAAAGTCTGACATGGTAATGGTCAACATCAGAATTCTTCTATAGGTTTTGATACCCTTGGTCTACAGGTGTGAGCGTTCTCTTTTCCTAGAATTTGATATCCTTGTCATTGTATACGTAGTGTGCTCCTTTCATGGAGTTTACTTTCATAAGGTTTACTGTCCTTTTTTCATAGAAAGAGTTCAGCGTCTAGTTCTTTCAAAGGGTTTTGTCTCTTCCTTGCATTACTGTCCTTTCATTTGGCTTAACATTGTCATCCTAAACAGGGTTTAGCGCCCTCCTTTCACTAGATTAAGTATTTTCCATACGTAGAATTTGGTATCTTCCTTTCATACCGTCCTGTTTTCCACAGGGTTTTAGTTGCTTTCGTAGTTTTAGTATTTCCTTCTACAAATTTAGTGTCCTCTTTTCTCAAAGGACTTAGTGCCCTGGTCCTATAAGGAACCATTGTCCTCCTCTATAGTCTTTAGTGTCCTCGTAACGTAGAGCCTAATCTCCTTTCACGAGGTTGGTATTATCATCGTTCAAAAGGATGACTGTCTTCATTTCAGGCATTCAAGTCCGTTTTTTTTCAGAGTTAATTTCTCTCTTTACAGGGCTCGGTCTTCTTTTCACAAGATTAAGAGAGTTCTTCTCAGTATAGCTGCTCTAGTTTCCTACGTCAGTGTGCTGTGGAACAAGGATACAAAAACGGGGGGTACCAGAGGGAATACCTTTTCGGGAAAGGTTTGAAAGATTGACTCCAGCTATGTGGCAGTCGGGGATCTGAAACATGGACGCATGTTTTCAGATCTTTTGGGGCTGAGCTGCAAAGGTCTGGAGACAGTCTTTAGACATCTTCCTGAAGTATTCCCTAGTGATCACCTGGTACCTCCTGATCCGAGTGTCCTTTGATCAACAGAACACACGATTATGGTAATTACAATAAAAAATATGTGGATCCTGTCATAGATTAACTGGCCTTTGATCATAGAATCTAGCATGATTTGTCAATTAGTATATCCTCAAATGGGGTTTAGCATCCTCTCGTGTAGTTATCTTTCACAGGGTTGAGTGTCTTTTTATGTGGCTGGTGTCATCCTTCCAGAGGTTCAGTTTCCTCTTTTCACAAGCTCTAGTGTCCTCTTTCCTTGTTTAGCGTTCTCCTTTCATAGTAACTAGTGTCCTTTTTCCTTGTTTAGCGTTCTCCTTTCATAGTAACTAGTGTCCTCTTTCCTTGTTTAGCGTTCTCCTTTCATAGTAACTAGTGTCCTCTTTCCTTGTTTAGCGTTCTCCTTTCATAGTAACTAGTGTCCTCTTTCCTTGTTTAGCGTTCTCCTTTCATAGTAACTAGTGTTTTCTTTCCTTGTTTAGCGTTCTCCTTTAATAGTAACTAGTGTCCTCTTTCCTTGTTTAGCGTTCTCCTTTCATAGTAACTAGTGTCCTCTTTCCTTGTTTAGCGTTCTCCTTTCATAGTAACTAGTGTCCTCTTTCCTTGTTTAGCGTTCTCCTTTCATAGTAACTAGTGTCCTCTTTTCTGATCATTGTCAGGTTTTTATATAGTATGATGTCATTTTTCGACGGGATTTAGTCATCTTTAGTATCGGTTTAGTCTCTTATCACGAGAGTCCCCTACTTTCATCAGGATCCTCGTTTGACTATGGTATAGTCAGTTTGTAAGAGACTTATGGCCCCATTTCACATGGTTTATTGTCAGTTTTACATAGGCATTAGCATTTTTCTTCCGTGGGGTTTACAGTCCTTTTCTGTCATAAGATTTTTTCTTCTCCAATCTTACGGGATTAGTGAGCCCTCTTACGTTAATAGGCAGAATCTTCTTTCAAAATGACAGTCCTCACTTCATGCGATTAATGTCTTTTCTAGAGTTAGGGCTTTAGTCACATGGTTTATAACACTCTTTTCCTATGGTTTAGTATCTTGTATCAAGAGCTGTGGTGTGCACCGTGTGTGTGTGTGTAGAACTATCTTAGAGACTTTTGTGTCTGCTTAATACGATTTCTTGACTTCTGATTTTTTAGCGACTTCTTTTTCGTCAGAATTTAATCAAAGTCTGTGTTTGGTAGATCACAGGGCTGGCCACTCTCCGGAGATCCCCACCAGTCTAACAGGAGTCCAGTGCATTGCTCCGTTCTACACAACCAATCTCCTCACCAAGGACACGACTTTATGGACAGAATATCGTTCAATATTGTAGACGAGCTCCTCTCGGGACGACTGCAACCTTTCAGAAATCAATTGCCAGTGGATGCAGAAGAAAAGGGGCCTTCTACAGCAACCAACATCAGGAATATCAGTACACACTCACAGTGGCAAGGGACAGAGCGGACGAGGATCCTTTCTGACGGAACGAGTCCTTGAGAGTAAATGCTGGGGCTGTGAAAAAATGTTGAAGAGACGAGACTGCCTTGTCATTTTGAGAAAGAGGCTGCAGAAATGAACGGACTAACTCTTCGTTGAAAGTAACCAGGGATCAAATCGCCACTCTCGTGGAAAACGGTGAGCTGCAGAGAGGAAGCGGCTAGATCACTTCGCTGGGGTCTACGCCAATGGAAGTGATGTCCACATCAGCACTTCAAACTACAATAGAGCAGAGAGAACAAAATGCAACAGACATGAGAACAAATGAACTGAACACACACTTCACACTTGTAGATTTCCAGCAAACACTTAAACTCGAAAACGGGAGAACGCCCCGCGTGGAAACCATGGCCGACTACTGCTGTTGTGGGAAAACTAGGACAGCTGTGCAGAGAAAGTGCTGACCCTGGTTTTGATCGAGAACAAGAACAAGCCTGGATCCACTGGGACACGCAGGGATGTACCATAACTGCAGTAAGGTCCAGAGTTTGCATCGGATTTCCCGAGGTGCCTGCAAAATTAAAGGAATGTCAAACCAGAAAGAACCATTCCAATCTCGGACCATAGGATGAGGCTCTGTTAACGGCAGTCAACCTGAAAGTTGACTCCAGATGTGACTTCAGGCAGGTGGTCATCTTCACAGATGCCCAGTCGTTCCTGGAAACCAGGTTAATGGACGAATTTGAGAAGTAAGCTTGCGTCAGGCCGAAGCAGACGGACAGTGTTGCAGTAAATACTTGCTCATTTTAGAATCATAAACCATTCTGTGGACTAGGTTAAATTTGAATTTATTGAATTATAGGAAGACGTGAACAGAATTTATAGACCAGTCCGCTACACCGTGAGCAGCAGGGCACAAACAAGACGCACTTCATCCCCATGAAGAGCAGAAGACCTCGACTAAGATCACTGTTAGGAAGTAGAAGGGAATGCTACACAACATATGGGTGGTGAAGATCCGATCACCGTCTCCAGGCTTTGCATAGGACATACAACGCTTCATTTGCATTCGTTTGCTCATTCTGAAGATTGCCCCTGCTTACTGCCAGCGTGGGCAGCTGGAGGAGATGACACAGGGTGTCTTACAAGGATGCCTATGCTGACCTGAGAGATATGGAGCGGCGGGGAGACGGTACTACCAGTGATGGCGAACTAAAGGCAGAAGCGTCCAGAACAGATTAGAGATAACTAGGTACAGCACCACTTCATACCTGAAATTCAGATAGTTTATTTTGAAACGGTCACATTGTTAGTGGGGTCAAATGAAAAGAAACAGGGTAATTTGCGACGTTGAAATCGGGTCGGTTAAAAAAAAAAAAACGAAAAGAAAAAAGATAGAAAACCAAACGAAGATAGATCAAAGAAAAAAACAATCGCACGCGGAAAATTTAATGCATGTATCAGTTTGTAGATTTTGCATGCAAAGAGATAAACCAAATACAGTCGAAGCTGCTCATAAAGAATCGCCGGGGTCATTCAAAATTGCTTCGTTATATCTGGCTTTCGTTACAACCGACGCGCCGGTTACAACGAATTTTCTATGTTCGTTTTGTCCGGCATGACGTCTCTCTCTCTCTCTCTCTCTCTCTCTCTCTCTCTCTCTCTCTCTCTCTCTCTCCTTCTCTCCCCCCCCCCCCCTTCCACACGCGCACACACACGCTTAGAAACCGATAAGTAAATCTGGCAAACAAAATTCATTGAATTAGTCTGAAGACTTCAGAAGAATGGATTGTCAGATGACATTACATAGCATCACGATTTGAAGGTGGGACGGGGAAAGGGAAATTTCTGCACTGTTCCTTAACTGTTTACAATATTAGGTCTTTGGAGTATGCACTGGTTTGGTTTTAAAATTAAAAAATGTATATATATATACGCAATTATTCTGTGCTTGTTACAACTTGACAAGAAATCAATTACCAAAAATTAGTGTCTCGGTAAGGTCTTAAAAAGAAAATATTTGACTTTTCTTGGTCAGATATTATTATGCCTTGTGTACAATAGAATTATCAAGAGTACACATCAGGTCACTCATATACAGTTAATGGAGTGGTAGTTAAATGTCTGATACGTGAATGTTAATTCTGTGAAACGGAAAAGGATTGTCACTCTAGCCGAAACTAAAATTCCTCAAATTATGTGAAACAACAGAAAAGGATAATAGTGGCCACATAGCTGGACGAGAGAGAGAAAAAAATATCAAATTCTCACATTCTGTGAAAAATCCCTTAAATTTTCACATTCTGTGAAACAACAGATGAATGATTGTTGCCACCCTTGACGTAAGAATTATCCTTCAAATTTTCACATTTTGTGAAACGGAAAATAACGATTTTGCCACGCTTGACGGGGAAAAAACCCTCAAATGTCGCACACTGACAGAAAGATGAGGTTGATTGTTGCCACAGCTGGACCAAAAAAAACGAATGAAAAATCTGCCATGAACACTGAAGAGAAAGGTCGCAAAAGATTGATTTGTTTTTTTATCCTCGTAACACAGCAGTCCACATGATTACACAAAGGTACCGAAGTACATGTACGTGCAGTAGTTCTGTCAAACTTCTCGTTTGGTTCTCTCCAGTAGGAACCTAAAAATGAGTTCTGGTGTGCTGCGGTGCTCTCGCCTCCAAAATACTTTTACACTTCTCCTTGAAAGCCAGAATGGTTGCCAGTATCGACGGTGCAGTTTCATATTCTTCCACTTTTATCATCTTGTGTTGTTGGGTTTCTTTCAGCTTCTTGGATAATTTCAATATTTCGCTTTAGAGAGACTTGTACGACGCGCAGACGCCACAACGAAATGGCCTATTGAATCAAAGCCTGACACCCTCCTTCACCTCATCCTCGTCCCTCTACCATCTCTCCATCTTCAGTCGCTGAACCTAATCCCATATGAGTCGACTGCTTTGCTTCGACAGTCGCTGGCACTCGCATTACAGGACATTAGAATACGATTTCATCGCTTACAAATTACAGAGGTGACGTTCACCAAACAAACATAAAAAAATTACAGTAAAAGATACTGTGTATTTTCAATCTATGTGAATCTGTAAGAAAATAAAACAAGCGTAGGTTATGCAGCTAGTCGGACACATGTACAAACTGATTTCAGTTTAGAGCAAGCATAGAAAGCTCTGCATTTCATGTGCAACGCGGGCACTCCTCCATCTCCTTAGAATCGCAAGCGACCGTATGAAGCAGATTACATCGCAGCGAACTAACAAAACCATTCCCAACAAATAGTTCTCGAACACAAAAGTAAGCACTTCGTTATAATCCGGCTTTAGCTCTTCATGGGGCCGAACATATGATTCGCTATAGGCGGCTGCTTCGTTATAACCGGCGTGATCGCTCGCTAGGATCCCAAAAACCATTTCGTTATATGTGGCATTTCGTTATATCTGACTTATGTTCAGTCATGTAAAGGATTTTTGCCGGGACCAATCTTTGTGCTAAGTTATATCCGGCATTCTTTACATCCGACTTCTCTAGAAGCGGTCTGGGTATTTGTACCGTCTCGTCTTGATTACCATAACGATCTAGCACCGAGGCTGCTAGAATAAATTTGGGAGAGATTAAAACCATGTTACCGGTCTAATTTGTCGCTCCTCTATATCCATTTCTCTAGTTTTATGTTCTGTTCACTCCATCTTCATCAAATCTTTGCGTAGGTGAAAGTGCTTCCCTCTGCTTCCAGTCCATCGAGACCTCCCCTCTGTGTGTTACTGAAGTATGGTACCAGTGCACCCGTTACGTGAACTATTTTCTTTGTCCAGTTCTCGTCCTGTCGTTCCCATCGGCTGTACTCAATTTTTCTGACATCTTTGAAATCGGTCAACCAGGGAAGCCTTTCTTTTTCCTTCAAATCGACAACAGATAACCTGTGTTGTTTTGGAGCGTAACAGGTCGTCTGTATACGTTAATTAGTTGATGATTGTGTTTGTTAGATGGGTGTTGGGGAGTGGGATGCGCGGGAAGAGTGGAAATAGGGTTGGATGCAGTAGGAGCATTTGATTGTATCATGCGTTTCGTTCGTTGTTGGCGGTTCCTGCATTTTTTAAATTTTGTTTTGGAGTTTAATGTGTGTAGTTGATTATAAACGTCTAAGTCATTTACTTGATTAGACGTATGAATATTCTAAGTAATAGTAATGATAATAATAGTGGCAGTAATATTAGTTGTAATAATATTACAAACATCTCTCTGCCCTCTCTCTCTCTCTCTCTCTCTCTCTCTCTCTCTCTCTCTCGCACAAGCACTCATACACACACGCACACTCATTCACACACTTGAGAAGTATTATCTTTAATTGTCAAATGACTGAGTAGACAACAAAATAGTTGCAAAGGCAAGCGGCAAATGTGTTTATAGCACCTCTTAGCTACCAAAAAAGATGAGTGTGGAATACTGAACTGTTTTGGGCATTGGAAGATAGTTTACTTTTTATGTAGTTCTCGCTATCCATCGTGTCAACAAACATTTGTGTCAGAGGGCAAAGAAGAAACTTTAGAAGTTTTGCTAAACTGAATGGAACCGAATCATTTACAGAGATAATTAAATATTTTCAGTGTAGTCATGTTTTCGTCAACAGGAGCAAAGAACTTCTACATGAACTGCCGTGGAAAACGGGGAGCAGCGCAAGTGAACTTGGAGAATGCAGCTGAAAGGAGGGGTTGTTTTGTTTTAACTCTTTGCACTCTTTTTCTCCTTTCTTCTCCTACACCTCTGGTATAGTAATCCTGTTGGGGGGGGGGGGGGGTTTCATAGTTAAATGTCTATCAGTTTAGCTACCCGTTTCCTTTCAGATGGTTAAGGATTCAGTGTCTTCATTCACAAAAAATGAGTGTCTTTTCCACGTTTAGTCCCTCCGGGGGTTGCGACCTTGTCGTGGTCGGAGGGTTTGCGTGGTCCAGTGATCCCTTAGGCTTTGCTGGCAGGGGCATCAATACTTGGAGATAGGCTGTTTTTTTTTCACACTGCTTCTAGGCCTGAGAGGTGCAGATGCTGTTTGGCCTAAGCGTAACGTGGTAAGGAGTTGATGCCCCTGGTAGGGCTTCCCATGTCAGATAGGCTAAGGGTGAGGATCCTGACTAAGAGTAACCGCCTTTCTCCTTTTCTTGTTTTCTGCCTCCCTTATTTGGCCTTTTCTATCTTCGTCTCCCCTTCAAGTCTTCTTTTCCACACTCCTTTTCTCTCTGTGGTCTCCTTAAGATCCGCCGCGTTTGCCGTGCGGTGCGACCTGTGTCGGAGGGGAATGAGATCCTGGTGATTGAGAGGGCCAGCGCTCTCAACACATCACTTTGGCTCGGACCTCTCCTAGACAGGGAGTACACTTTGGCCCGGGTGTACTAATCGGCTCCCCTTCTTGGGGTTGGGTCAAGACGGGCAGTTCCCCAGCTGGCCAAGTAAACCCCTGCAGTGCTCAGCTCTCTGTTCCCGGGAGTTGAGCATGATCAGGGGGGATTAGGGTTGGTTGCTTCTGCTTGTCGTATGTCTCTCCCGAAGCCTGGAAGGGTCAAGACATTGGTTTCTTGGCCCTGGCCCCTTAGTTGGACTCCAAGTGGGTGGGTAAGGGAGGGATGAAATATACTAAAATACACATGGCTTTTTCAAAACACATCCCCCCAAAAAAGAGGAAGGCAGCATCCCCTATTTCAGGGGATTTCGATTCTGACAGCGATTCGGATATGGAGATACGACAGAAGACAGGTTTCTGGGCTTCCTGGCTCGTTATGGAAGGAACGGAGCAAGAAAGACCCCTTTCAGCTTTGAGCCCATTTGCTATCCAAAAGGGCTTTCAAGGTATAGCAGGTGACCCTCGGTCCATCAAGAGGTTGAGGAATGGTTCATTTCTTATTCAATGCAAGTCACACAAACAATCTGAACAGCTGCTGAAAGCAACTAAACTAGTGGACAGGGAGATCAGGGTAACTCCCCACAAACAGTTAAATTCATCTAAAGGCGTGATTCGCTGCCGGGATTTATCAGGAGTCTCAGAGGCAGAAATCAAAACGGAGCTGGCATCCCAGGGTGTGACGGAGGTGCGCAGGGTGACTGTCAGAAGGGTGCAGAAAGAGTGGCCACCAACACCCTCTTTCTGACATTCTGCAACCCTGTGCTGCCTCCGGTCATCAAAGTCGGCTACCTGATTGTCGGGTTCAGTTGTACGTTCCGTCCCCGTTGAGGTGCTTCCGATGCCAGAAGTTTGGCCATGTCAGAGACCGTTGTTCTGGGCAGGAGGTGTGTGGGTATTTGCTGCAAGGCAACCCATGATGGGCCGTGTAAAGATCCGGCACATTGTGCAAACTGCGGTGGCGACCATCCCCCCTCTTCACGGATTTGTCCTCTGTGGATTCAGGAATCTGCAATACAAAGGGTTAAGACAGAAAAGAAGATCTCCTTTTTTGAAGCCCGCAAGCAGGTTGTGGGCAGTCAGTCGCCGACAGCTTCTTCGTATGCTTCGGCCGTAAAGAAAGTTTCAACAGTTCCAACTCGGTCAGTCTGCTGTCAGACTGATAACTTTACATTTTCGAAGACATTGCAAGGAAAAACTGTCAGCTCTGGTGGAAGCAGGTCCACCACCTTCCAAACCAAAGTGACTGCCCTGGTGGAGGCAAAAAATCCGCCACCCCTCAGACTGCCCAGCAGTCTACAACATCTGCTGCTGGGCAGATTAAAAAACCAGCACCCCTCCCTCGAACTCCTCTGTCCAGTGCCCGTGCGGGCAAGGGAGTTCAACCTAGTGTGGAGATGGTGGAGTTGAGGAAAAAACCTCCACCGTCCCCCAAACCCAGACCTACTTCACCTGTTGGCAAGTCTGCCAGCAGGTCTGCAGATAGTCCAGTGAAATTAAGCAACAAATTTACAGCTTTAGCAGCAGATGTTGAGGAGATGACCTGATCTCTCTCCTTTTCGCCCTCTGCACCATGGATAATACAATATTCCTTGGAATATCCGTGGTCTAAATTCCAACTTCGAGGAGCTGCAGCTTCTGTGTCAGTCTCTAAAACCTTCTGTCGTGGCTCTTCAAGAAACTCAAATTCAAAGCCAGAAGACCTTTACTCTTTCTGGCTTTAATATTCTTTCGAAACCTGCACAACCATCCACGTTGGGATTGTCGGGCGTGTTGCCCTTCTCCTACACAAAACTTTGTTGTATAGTCCTGTCACTCTGTCTACCTCCCTTCAGGCTGTAGCTGCGAGAGTCACTCTCCACAAGACTGTGACAATCTGTTCTCTTTATCTCTCACCTTCTGTCCCGGTTTGTCGTCAGGACCTTGTCAGTCTGATAGAGGAACTCCCTCGACCTTTTTTGCTGTTGGGTGACTTTAACGGTCACAACCCCCTTTGGGGTAGTACCGGTTCGTCATCCAGAGGTCTGCTGATTGAGGATGTCCTTTCGGATTTGGATTTGTGTTGTCTGAACGACGGATCTGCAACTTACCTCCATTCTTCCACAGGTTCACTTTCGTGTTTAGATTTGTCGGTTTGTGACCCCTCGCTGGTCCTGGACTATGAGTGGTCTGTCCATGACGATCTGCACGGAAGTGACCATTTCCCTGTCCTTCTACAACCTGTAATAACTGAACACGTCTCTGTCTCTCAGCATTTAAATTATAAGAAAGCAAACTGGGATCTATTTGCAGCCACTGTTTCTAAGGAGTTCCAGGACACTGATTTTTTTCAGAGTCCTGACCCAGCTGAATCACTGACTAACACTATGATTAAATGTGCTAAGACCTGTATTCCAGTGTCTTCCAATAAACTTCAAATGCCAAAAACACCCTGGTTCGATTCAGAATGCCAACAACTTTCCAAAGTTAGAAAACGGGCTCAGCGTCAGGTATACCAACGACCTTCGGGTCCCAACGCTCGAGCCCATCAAAAACTCCGTGCCAAATCGAGACACACTTTTAAAATCAGTAAACGTCGGTCCTGGAGAAGCTTCTGCTCCAGGCTGACATCAAAAACTTCTAAGAAAAAAGTGTGGAACATCATTAAGAAATCAAAGGGAAGAACACCTGTCCCACTGTGAACCATCTCAAGTTTTCGGATTCTTTAATAACAGAGAAGAAAGCAGTTGCTAATCTGCTTGCTTCTACCATTGAAAAGAATTCCTCCTCTTCTAATAAATCGGTCACTTTTGTCAAAAACAAAGCCCTAAAGAAAAATCACCCTGCAACTTTTTCATCCGACAACATGGAAGACTACAATCTCCTTTCACATTAAACGAGCTGAAATCTGCCTTACTCTCTTGCAGCGATTCCTCTCCAGGTATAGATGACATTCATTATCAACTATTGAAACATCTTCCGCAAGAAGGTCTGAACATCCTGTTACAGGTATACAACCACGTGTGGACTACAGGTTGCTTTCCACCCTCTTGGCGGAAAGCCCTCATTATTCCCATCCCCAAACCTGGAAAAGATCTTTCTAATCCATCTAACTACCGTCCCATAGCTTTGACCAGCTGTGTCTGTAAATTGATGGAAAAAATGGTCAATGCTAGGCTCATGTGGAAACTCGAAACCGATGGCCTTTTGGCGAAAGAACAGTGTGGTTTTCCGCAAACATCGTAGTACAGTTGACCATTTGATTCGTCTGGAATCTACACTTAGGAACGCTTTTTTAAAAACAGACAGCATGCAGTGGCAATTTTCTTCGACTTGGAGAAGGCCTACGATACCACCTGGAAGTCGGGGATACTTCATGATCTCCACGATCTGGGTTTTCGAGGTCATCTTCCGCTTTTTATTCAAAATTTTTTGGCAGAACGACAGTTTCAGGTCCGGGTTGGCACCACTCTCTCTGATGTCCACGAGCAGGAGTTGGGTGTTCCCCAGGGGAGCATACTGTCTCCTGCCCTCTTTAGTATTAAAATCAACAACATTGTGAAATCAGTTCAGCAGGGTTCAGACTGCTCATTGTTTGTGGATGATTTCGCTGTCTACGCAACTGGAAGCCTGTACCCGAGTGTCCAGCGCAGGCTCCAGCTTTGCGTAGATAAAATCCATCGGTGGGCGGATGAAAACGGTTTCACCTTTTCTGCTACAAAAACCCAGTGTATTCACTTCCATAATTTCCGTCAGTTTTTTCCAGATCCTGAACTTCAAATAGGGAAATCTCTCATTCCAGCTGTTAAGAGGCCAAATTTCTGGGAGTCATTTTTGACCAAAAACTTAACTTTCTCAGCCATATCAAAAACCTCAAAACTGCTTGCCAGAAAGCACTGAATATTCTGCGGGTCGTAGCGCACACCGACTGGGGCGCTGATAAGAAAACTTTGTTGCACCTCTACAGAGCCTGGTCCGTTCTAAACTGGACTACGGTTGTGCTGTGTACGGCTCCGCAAGATCATCTTACCTCTAACTCTTGGACCCTATCCACCATCAAGGGCTTCGTCTCTGTCTTGGAGCATTCCGCACCACCCCTGTGTACAGCCTGTACGCAGAGGCGGGTGAACCTTCATTGTCCAACCGCAGGCTGAAACTGTCTTTGAATTATTATATCCGACTGTTCTCAGAACCGCAGAATCCTGCCTATGACTGTGTCTTTGACCCTCCGTTCCAAAGTAAGTTTGAAAACAACCCAAAATGTATTCCGCCGTTTGGTCTTCGTATGCGGTCTCACGTGCGGAATGCAGGTATAGACCTAGGAGTTGTGTCCGATTTTTCCAAGTTTCCGGATCAACCACCGTGGACCTTCTTCACACCAGAGATTCGTTTTGATCTTGCAGCTTTTCGCAAAGAGTCTACCAGCTCTCTGGCGTACAAGGCATTGTATGCTGAGCTCTGTTTGAATTTCCCATCCTGTCAAAAAGTTTTTACTGACGGTTCCAAATCTGAAGATGGAGTGGCCTGTGCAGCCTACTGCCCTGGCGCTCCTTCTCAGATACTGTTGGAACATATTCATTCAGATGCTTCTGTCTATTCTGCTGAACTAACTGCTCTGGTTTTGGCTTTGAAGATAATCTCACATTCTTCAAAGAGGGACTTTCTGGTTCTGTCGGATTCGCTGTCAGCTTTGGAGGCCATAGCTGGCCGCAACCTTCAGCATCCAGAACTTTTACTTTTTTTTGAACTTTTTAGCAAGTTGAAAGCGGACGGTTACAACATTACTCTTGCTTGGGTTCCTGGTCATGTTGGCATTGGCGGAAACGAAATGGTTGATCGTTTAGCCAAGAACGCCACAAGAGAGAAACTGTCCAACATTTATATCCCCTGTTCAGATGTGAAACCCAAATTAACGATTATGTGAGAGACCTCTGGCAGGAGGATTGGAACACACAGACGAGTAACAAACTCTTTCAGATCCGTCCAAACCTTAAGGACTTCCTCCCATCCACGTCGGGAGATCGTAAAGAGGAAACGGTTCTGTGCCGGCTGCACACCGGCCATTCGTATTTTACCCATGCTTACCTTTTAAAGAGTGAAGAAGCTCCGTGGTGCATTCCATGTCATGCGCCACTCACAGTGAAACATGTTCTTTTAGAGTGTTGGGACTTGCACGATGTGAGACACAAATATTTTACAGCGGAGTCCATGAAGATCCTGTTCAGGGATGTCCCGCCTGATGTGATCCTTGAGTTTATGAGAGAGATTAACATTTTTCATCTGATTTAAGATTTTACGGCAGAAAGATTTTTAACAAAGTTTCTGGTGCGTTTCTAGACGATGTCATTTAACGAAATGTATGAAAGGTTTTTTTTTTTTTATGACTGGTGAGTTGATTTTAACGTGACAGCCCTGATATGGCCCTTTGCGGTCGGCTGGGCTATAAGCAACATTATCTTATCTTATCTTATCTTTCCACGTTTAGTGTCTCTTTCATTGTAGGGTTTCAGTGTGGTGTTTGCCTCGAATTAACGCCTCTTCATTCGCAGGCTCAGGTGACTTCTTTCTCATGGTTTTGTCTTATTTTCGAACGTTTAGTTCTTTCATATTATAAACATACTAGCTGCTGTTCTAGATCAGTGGTCTGTGGAACAAGGGTACAAAAAGAGGGGGTACCAGAGGGAATATTTTCCGGAAAGGTGGACTCCGGCTCTGTGGCAGGTCTCGTGAGCTAGGGATCTGGAACATGGACGCATGTTTTCAGATCACTGGAAGGCTGAGCTGCAGAGCGTTTGAGGCAGTCCTTAAATCTCTAACTGAAATATTCCCTAGTGCGCACCTGGTACCTTCTGATCCGAGTGTCCTTTGATCCACAGACAGCCTGACATGGTAACCAGAGTCGACGAGTGGACCCCTTTAGGGTTTTACCGCCCATCGTTCATAAGATTGTCATCTTTTTATGTCTTGTTTTATAGGGTTCGGTGTCCACTTCTCATATGCTTGAGGAAACTTTTTTTTTTAATTTTAAAACGAAAAAAACTTTTCGTGGGTTTGTTGGTCATGTAGGCTGAGGTTTCATTAACAAGGTTTATATTTTCTTTTTCCAACGTTTGATGTCTTCTAGTCTTGTATCATAGGTTTCGATGTGTGCGTGTGTGTGTCTGTGCGCTCGCGCATGCATGCATACGCGTGTGTGTGAACGCGCCCGCGTGTGTGTATATGAGTGCGTTTGTGTGTATGAACCTCTGTCCTACGCTTGTGTTTTGTTTTTTTTCTTGTGGTTAAGTGACTTCTTCGGCAGAATTTAATCAGAGGCTTTGTTTTGGGCAGGTCACAGGGGTGACCACTCCTCACGCATCCCTAGCATTCTACCAGAGGACCACCGCGTTACAGTTATGGACAACCAGTATCCTCGCCAAGGACCTACGACTCCCAAGATCTTGCCTAACGCGTCATCGAGTTCAACTCGGGCTTCGTTAACATTTATACTTTCCTCTCCCAAGGTTTGACGTTCATCATAGGTTTCGGTGGTTATGCGTGCGTGTGTGTATGCGAGGGAACCTTTTTTTCTAGGTTTTTGTCTTTTTTTTCATCATGATTTTTTTCTTATGGTTTAGTGACGTGGGCAGAATTGAATCGGAGGCTTTGTGTTGGGCAGGTCACAGGGTTGACCACTCCCCACTCATTACCATTCTACCAGAGGACCATGCTATCATTCTACCAGAGGACCATTCTACCAGAGGACCATCACTACCATTCTGCCAGAGGACCATTCTACCATAGGACCATCCTACCATTCTACTAGAGGACCATCCTACCATTCTACTAGAGGACCATCCTACCATTCTACTAGAGGACCATCCTACCATTCTACTAGAGGACCATCCTACCATTCTACTAGAGGACCATCCCTGCCATTCCACCAGAGGACCATCGCAGCCATTTTACCAGAGGACCATCGCGTTAGTGTCCTGACAACCAATAGCCTCATCAGGGACATGCGACTCCTACAAAGTTACCTAACGTGTCAACGAGTTCAGCTCGGTGGCACCGCAGCCTTCCAGAGAATCCATTTCCAAGGGATGCAAGAAGCAGGAGTTCTGCTGCACCAACCGACTGCAGAAACTAAAGGACACACGCACAAAAGGCAAGGGGCAAGACACCTGGCCATCTTTCTGTGATCAGTAGGGAGCCTTCCTAGGAGAACAGTGAAGACACATGGCCATCTTTCTGTGATCAGTAGGGAGCCTTCCTAGGAGAACAGTGAAGACACCTGGTCATCTTTCTGTGATCAAGACGGAGCCTTCCTAGGAGAACAGTGAAGACACCTGGCCATCTTTCTGTGATCAGTAGGGAGCCTTCCTATGAGAACAGTGAAGACACCTGGCCATCATTCTGTGATCAGCAGGGAGCCTTTTTCAGAACAGTGAAGACACCTGGCCATCTTTCTGTGATCAATAGGGAGCCTTCCTATAACAGTGACGACACCTGGCCATCTTTCTGTGATCAATAGGGAGCCTTCCTAGGAGAACAGTGAAGAAACCTGGCCATCTTTCTGTGATCAAGAGGGAGCCTTCCTCGGAGAACAGTGAAGACACCTGGCCATCTTTTTGTGATCAATAGGGAGCCTTCCTAGGAGAACAGTGAAGAAGCCTGGCCATCTTTCTGTGATCAATAGGGAGCCTTCCTAGAACGGTGAAGACACCTGGCCATCCTGTGATCAATAGGGAGCCTTCTTCAGAGAACAGTGAAGAAACCTGGCCATCTTTCTGTGCTCAATAGGGAGCCTTCCTCAGAGAACAGTGAAGAGATACTTGGCCATTCTGTGATCAAAGACAGCAGACATAGAAATGATTGCTTCACCAATTTATTTTTAGAAAGATGAGAAAGCTAACACGGCAGTTAAAGTATCGGAGGCCTGATCTCTGCCGAGGACAGCAGAGCTGCTGACAGGAACCACACAGCCGATGACGTTGTAGGGGTATAGCAAGGGCCACTTCAGTGCATGCAGAAAACGGAGAATGAACTCGGTTCAACAGACCAGAGCTCAAGCGAACTGGACAGAGATATCGCTCACACTGTGTGTGTGTGTGTGTGTGTGTGTGTGTGAAATAGATCGTTTTAATTCACCTGTTTGTAGCATGTATTGATGTCGGTTCTGTTGGTTGGTTTGTTGCTGTTCTGGGGGGTTCTTAGTGTTTAACAGTACTGGCGTGGACATTGTTATAGCCCTGAGATTACTCACTCTGAAGTCTCTGGGACTATAAGATAGATAAAAGTGAGTAACAAAGTTCAACTTTTTATGCCGGTTGATTTACTACTTTTCATTGAAATAAACGGGTCGTGTTGCTGCCAGATGTATGCAATGGCCTACCATTGGTACGCCATTGCAAACATTTCAGTAACAGAACTTAATGTGATGGATTGTCCATAACAGCTGGGTTCATTTTTATTTTGGTGTGTGTACGTGCACAGGTTGGTGATTTGTGGTATGCTTGTAAGTGTGCTTACATGTAGCCGTATGTTTGTATGTCTGTGGTTAGATGTGTGTGCGCGTATGTGTCTATGGTTAGGTGTGTGTATATACATTTTTTCCTAGAAATGGTTAGGTGTGTGTGTGTATACATATATTTTTTCCTAGAAATGGTTAGGTGTGTGTGTGTGTGTATACATATATTTTTTCCTAGAAATGGTTAGGTGTGTATACATATATTTTTTCCTAGAAATGGTTAGGTGTGTGTGTGTATACATATATTTTTTCCTAGAAATGGTTAGGTGTGTGTGTATATACATATATTTTTTCCTAGAAATGGTTAGGTGTGTGTGTGTAAACTAGGTCCTGTTTTAATCCATCCTTTTTTAAAGAATGCAATTTAGTGGACTTCTTAGTGTTTTATAATATAATGTGGACATTATAACAGCCCTGAGATGACCCCTGAGGACTGTGGGCTATAAGATAAGTATGAGGAATGATTTTTTTCCGCTTTTCATGCGAGTTGATCGATTACCCAACATTACAGTAAACGTTTCGTGTTCCTGCCAAATATTTGCAAAGGCCTATCTATGGTACGTCCTTGCAAATATTTCGGTAACAAATCGGAATGAAATTAATTGGAGATAGAGTGCTTTTGTAAGTGTGTGTGTGTGGGACAGTGGGTAGGTTGCGGTGTGTGTGTGTGTGCAAACAGGTGTCGTTTAGAAAGTATGGGGGGGGGGGGAGATAGGGAGAAGGGGCAGGGGGGGAGTGAGTTTGTTTTTGTCAAATTTCGGTGTAAGCCGCCTGTGTGGAATGCCATTTTAGAGGACTTTTGGGGGTGGATTTTGTCCGTTTTTAATAGAATTCCTTTTTTGTTTTGTTCTTACAGCACTGATATGACATATTTTGTAGCATGTATTTTTTCTTCTTTTTTTGGGGGGGAGGGGGACTTGTCAGTGTCTTAGAGTACTGATGTGGACATTATTATAGACCTGAAATGATCCCCTAAGGTCTTTGGGACTATACGATAGAAAATAGTGAGTAATTAAATTGATCGACATTTTATGGCAGTTGATTTACAACTCTTTGAAATAAACGGGTCGTGTTGCTGCCAAATGTATGAAATAAACGGGTCGTGTTGCTGCCAAATGTATGCAATGGCCTACCATTGGTACGCCATAGCAAACATTTCAGTAACAGAACCTAATGTGATATATTTTCGATAATAGCTGGGTTACATTTTGCTATGATGTGCGCATGTGAACGGGTTGGTGATTTGTGGTATGTCTGCTTACATGTAGGCGTTGATTTGTGGTTGTGTGTGCGTGCGTATGTCTGGTTAGGTGTGTGTTTGGTTAGGGTGTGTGTGTGTGTGCTTACATGTAGGCGTTGATTTGTATGTCTGGTTAAATGTGTCTCTTGTTAGATGTGTGGTTGTGGTTTGCGTGTGTAAAATCGATTCTGTTTTAATCCTTTTTTAAGCATGTATGCACTGACTGTTTGGGGGACTTTTTACAAAGTGTTTACAGTATGACTGTTGACATTGTTAGAGCCCCGAGATGACCCCTGAGGACTGTGGGCTGTAAGATAAATAAGTTATGAGTCATCATTTTTTTTATGGAAGTTGATCGATTACACCACGTTCTGGTAAATGTTTCGTGTTTCTGCCAAATGTTTGCAAAGACCTATCTATCTATGGTACGCCTTTGACAATGTTTCGGTAACAAATATGCATAGAATCGATTGGAGATACATGGCTTGCTTGTGTAATTTAGTGGGGGGGGGGGGGGGGGGGGTTGGACAGTGGTTAGGTTGAGAGGGGGGGGGGGGTATGCAAACAAACGTCGTTTGGAAATGTCAATGTGTGGGTCTTTGTGTGCGTGTTCTGTGTGTGTGTGTCGGAATAGAAAGGGGGAAGGGACCAGCCGCCGTGGCGAAGTGGTTAACGTCGCGGACTCCCGGTGGGAGGTCGTGGGTTCGAATCCCATCAGAAGTCATGTGGGTTTTTTCTGCCCCGACCGGCTCCTACCCAGAGTTGAGTTTGCTGCGGACTCAGTTGGGAAGACTGGGACCACACAGTCGAGTTTCATCCACTTAATGGATGCGTTTCTGAGAGTGTTGCTCAAATTTCATGACCAACACTGCAGGTGCCTGTATCTCTCGGGCCTGGTTGACGCCGGGATAGATTATGAAAGGAAGCGTAGAGTACAGCCCTGTCATGTAGTCTCAGACCGAAACGGAAATCCGTAGCATCATCTTAATCATCCTCATTCTCATCGATCAGCATTAAAAAAAAAAATGTCTCAAATTCTGTGGCCCTTCATGCCTGCTCTCATGGTGACCTCAATTTCGATGTCCTCTCGTCTGTGACCTTGGTTTGGTTCCGTCGAGGTCACCGGTATCGGCGAGTCCATGGGGGCTGTCGTTGGACGGACGTGGTGGCGCCCTCCGGAGGGAGAGCTCACTCACGCCGGCTCCGCGTCTAAGCAATTATTGTCGTCAGTAGGGGGCTTAGTAGGTGGTTGTCCTGCGTATGTTAGATCAGAACAGGCGCCACTGAACACCACCGAAGTGACTCGGCAGCAGTGCAGTGTCTCCTCCGGTGGGTTGCCTCTTGACATTGACTGCTTCCTGTGGATTGCCGGGGCTGCGGCGGGGCCGACGGGCTGTGGCTGTGGACGGGGGTGTCGGAATGAGCGGCGTGGGTTGCACTGCCTCTTAGGTGGCGCAGAGAGTGGGACAGCAAAAAAAAAAAAAAAAAAAAAAAAAGAAAGGGGGAAGGGGCGGGAGAGAGAGAGATTGTGTCAAATTCTTGTATAAGCTGGCTGTATGGAATGCCACTTAAGGTAGATTGTGTCAAATTCTTGTATAAGCTGCCTGTATGGAATGCCACTGTCAACCTCGGGTGATGTCAGTGGAGGAAGGACTAGCGCACAGCCCAAACACACTCACAGCTTGCTTACGATCTCATTCATATATCATGCATTCGTCACATCAAACCACTAGTAAAGTCTATAACTTTACTACACATGTTCATAGAACGAAACATCAATGCATATGGAATCAAACAAAATAAAACATTCTCTCTTTCCTGAACTTCACAAAATCATTTATCTAAACATCATTAACTAACCCGGGTATAAACAGATTTCTACTTTACCTGGCCAGGTGATCTTAACTATTCACGAATCACTGTCTTTTCTTTTTTCTTTTTCTTTTCACTGTCACTTTCACAAGCACGACACAACTGCTGGCACTGGTTTTGGTCTGCTGGCACCGGTCAGGTTAGACTGTTGGCACTGGCGTTGGTCTGTCGATGAAAGTGGCGCTGGCCAAGTATGAGGTCGAACCCCGGTTAAGATAGAACAGTGACTATCAACATCGATCTGTTCTCCTTTCTTTCTTCCTGCATTAACGCATTGCACTCTCTCTCTCTCTCTCTTCTAGTCTGCTCTTATCAAATGGACATGGTTGCTTTTCTTTTCTTTTTTCTTTTCTTTTTCTTCATTAGTTAGCAACTCTCTCTTTCCACATCTCTCTTTAGTCCTCCCTTTGCAGACTATATCTGGTGCTAATGCTCAAACTTCACTCCTCATCTCTCTGCCTTTCTCCTGCAGAGACTACACCCCAGAACCTCTCTCTCTCTCTCTGTCTCTCTGTTCGTTCTCCCCCTCGTTCTCCGTTCTCTCACTCTCGCATTACTTTATGCCCTCACTCCGTGTCCAAGAGCCAGTACCATTGGTCAGTATTTTTACCGCCTGATACCCGAAGTTATCTCCTAATTCCATTGGATATTCAAATCATGACAGTCACGCCTACACGCCTTACTCTCTGTGGTGGTCAATTGGTCATTTAATTGATTAGCTAGATTTCACCCCACCACACACTACCTTCTCCCTCTCCCTTTCCTGCTTTAACCTGCGACGTCCGACTAACAATGGCGCTGGTTCCACAAATTGGCTAGATGAGCCTGAGCCAGGCGCTACGACTCGTCTCGCTAGACATCGAGGCGTCGGTCAAAGCTGCTTAGTCCGTGTGGCCGGACAGACCGTCTCTGTGGAGCCTCTCCCCTATGCTTAATTGGTTGGATCCGAACCATGGGGCCGTCTTCGTGGCGCCAAGATGTCTGCGTTTGGACTTATGTCCGTTGAAGTGGCCGGTGACGGACCACACTTTGGTTGTGTTGAATTTTGACCGTGACAGCCACTTTAGGGGACCTTTCATGGGTTTTTTGTTTGTTTTTTTTTCTTGGGGGGGGGGGGGGGGGAGGTTGTCTGTCTTTAATAGAACATTTTGTTTTTACAGCACTGGTATGACCCCAGAAGGTCGGTTGTGCTGTGAGCAAAATGACCGAGAAAACAAAATCTTCACTTGTAATGTCTATCACTGTATACATGCATTAATTATATTTTTCCCTTGTGTTGCTGCCAGATCCTTGCAAGAGCCTATGATTCGTACGCAACAGCAAACACAAGATATACCGTGAGGGATTATGGATGCATAACTTGGTTCATATGTGCTAAGATGTGGAAAGGGTGGGTGAGATGGGTTATGCGTGTATGGGAGCTTGCTTGTAGGTGTTGGGTTTGCATGTTGATGTGCGTCTGTATGTGCGCACACACGTACGTGTGTGTGTGTGTGTGTGTGTAACAGATCCTGTTTTATTTGATCGTTTTGTGTCATGTACTTGTGTGTGTGTGTGTGTGTGTGTGTTTTGTTGTTTGTTTTTTTTTTTTGGGGGGGGGCGAAGGGGTTGGGGAGGGGGCTTAGTTTTTTTACAGTACCTACTGATGTGAACATTGTTACAGCCCTGACATGACCACCAGAGGTCTGTGGGACTGTAACATAGATGAAAGTGAGATAATAAAGTTCTTCGACCTTTTTTGCCAGTTAATTTAAATGAACGGGTCATGTTGCTGTGTCACACTGTCACTCTTGCATACCCGCATTCATGACAGCATTTACTCCATACGCACACGCAATTTTTCCCAGTCAACCAAAAGGCGCACTACCGAATGTTTTTTCTTCTCCCCCTCTCCTTCAGGGAAAACAATTTACTAAATCACATCATCCACTTGTAAACAGATTTTACCTCTGTATCTCTCTCCACACTGAGAGACAAATAAATCTGCACACATGTATCTCTCCTCACGTCGGGAGACAAATCAATCTTCCCACATGTTTTCTCTCTTTACACTGAGAGAAAAAAACAGGTCTTCACACATGTATCTCTCCTCACACTGAGAGATAAATAATCTAGTTCGCTTCTATAAAGCCGTGGCCTTCACATTCCGTTATCCAAAAAAACCGGACCAGGAGAATACCTAACTCCCGTAATCACTGAGGACCTGCCTGCCTCAAGTAAAAGCTTCTCCGCTTTCTCAATTCCTGTCTCTCTCTCTGAGACAATATACTCCCCCCTCGAACTCTCCTGTCCTGGAGTTACGAGTCTCGACTTCTCTTCCTGGAGTTCTTCTGTCTCTTGAGAAACGACGAGCTTCAACTCCTCTCCCTGGAGTTGGTACCTGCTGGGGCTGAACTACCAGTGTGTTCCTCACACCATGGCCATCTTCAACCACCTCACGGGGGTGAAAGGTGAAGGGCGAAGGGTAAAAGGGTGAAGGGTGAAGGGCTGAAACACGAATAAGGTTCGTGTAAGTAACCTGCTTCTCAATTCAACATATGAATTTTTTCTCTCTTCTTTAAGTTTTCCCCTGTAGCTTTCCCCAACTATCTATCGCTCACCTGGTAATAACTGGTCAGCAACGAGGACCACCGTCCTGACAGGTTCGAGTCTCTGGGCCCATCTGCTGGGTTTAAAACTGACTCTTTCCCCCTTCTCCTAGTGAGTGCATACTCAGTGTTCAAAACACATGACCAGCACCTTACCTTACCACCCCTTGTTAAAACTATCACTCAGTGGTCACTTTCACCCAATGACCACATTCGTTTCTTGAATGAGTCATACTCACAATTATTTTGGGGACGCCCGCTACACTAGTCAAGCCATATGAATATTCTTCCTTTAGTTGTGGCACGGGGAAATGATTCATATCACTAACTACATGCGATGGAGCGTCACATGCCTTGATGTGAGGCTACGTCACATGACACCCCCATCCTGGGATGAAAAAATTTTTCCCAGAAAATTTTTTAAGGATATAAAAACTTCACTTAAACAATCTTCAGCCTGAATCTCAAAATGTGTAACCATCGCACATGATTCACCAAATTAATAATCAACGTATAGAATCAATCACCATGATCCACCATAAATAGCATGTTTCCAACTTTCAATCTTTCTAAAAAAACATTCATAATTGATTCACCATATTCCACAAGATACATTTCACAAATTACATGGATAAAACAATTAGGGATATCAACAATTCAAGCACAAATTGTGTTCATACATTAAGATGTGAAGCACATTTTCCCTTGATCTTTGTCTCACATCATATGTTTCAAAACCCTCATGAAAATGAGAATATTTCCAAGTGTAAATGCTTCTCAATAGACATGTAAACAAAATAAACATAGTTTAAACATAATTTCTTTTTCCCCACATGTAATGTTATAGTCCATTGAAAAGTCACATGCTTTCCATTGTTGACAATGAAAAATGAAAACAATTGGTTTGTCTCATTGCACAATCAAACATGTATATATACATTTCTAAAGAGTTATTTGCTCATCACACATACATATAAATTCATCGTCACAAGCAAGTTAGACATAAATAGTACTTGATTTTTTCCATTGTTTACCAAAGAATAAATATGTATTACATCAACATCAAGTAGTTGTTTGCTTGCAAAACATATAGTCACTTCAATAAGCAAATTATGCATAAATACCACTTGATTTAAATCGTCAGTAGCATACAATGCCCCGTCAAAAGTGATCACATCGTAATCATTAAGAAAGACAAAAACAGGAATAGTCTTTCCCTTGAAGACAGTTACATTTGTCCATGAATATTCACGCACGTGACAACAAATCTGCCATGACATTTTGTGTTCCAGGCACTGGTTCAACAGTAAACTGGAATTCCTGCAATGCCAAAGACCATCTTAATAACCTGCTGTTCTTAGTCTTTGACGATTTCAAGAACGTCAGTGGCCTATGGTCAGTCTGTAACTGAAACTTTCTTCCAGTCAAGAACCTGGCGAACTTCTCACATGCCCATACAATAGCCAAGCACTCTCTCGACAACCTCTTTTTTTTTTTGCAACGGCAGGGGGTATGGTCTGGTTCGCACTGGTATTTCAGAAGTTAACTGAATACTATGGGGTTCATACCAGTTACTGTACCTGGGGTATCCGTTAACACATCCTGAAAGTGTTCAAAATGTCTTTGAGCTGTTCTGTTTGACTTGTAGACAAATCATTAGACAGAACCACATCCTCATAGGTTTCACCTTTGATAGACAGAATAGGAAGGGGTACAACATCATCTGCACTGGTAGATGTTAACACTCCTACATTTGCTGTTTTCATAACCTTTGATCTGTCCTGTACGTTACATTGGGTACAAATTCATCACTGATAATGTCTGTCATGTTGACATCAGTTTCTGACACAGGATATATCCACTCAACCGACTGGTTGATGGCAACATTTGTACGTTCAACATACTTCTTCAACATGTTCACATGAAATACCTTCTCAGTGTTTGCCATTTTGATCTTATAATTTACTTCAGAAAGTTTTTCGACCACCTGAAAAGGACCCTTCCACATAACACGAAGCTTGTTATGTTCATCAGTTAGTAGCACAAGAACTTTATCCCCTACACTGAAGGAACGTGCCTTTGCTTTTCTGTCTGCAAAGACCTTGTACACATCTGTTTTCCTATCAGCTGACTGTTGAGCAAGCTCACATGCATCCTTCAAACGATTATGGAGTTCATAAACGTATTGGTAAACAGTTTTACTGTCAGGTATGTCCGTTCTTTCCGTCCATTGTGTCATCAACAGATCCAAAGGTCCCCTTGGTGAGTGTCCAAAAAGAAGCTCAAATGGTGAGAATCCCAGCGTTTCGTTCGGCATTTCCCTGTATGCAAAAAGCAAAGCCGGTATGAAACGATCCCATTCCTGGGGCTCCTGCCTTGCAACCTTTCTCAACATGGACTTCAACGTTCCATTGAAACGTTCAACCATGCCATTCGATTGGGGATGATATGGCGTGGTTGAAATGGAAGAGATTGACAACAGTCTGTAAATTTCTCTCATGAGATCAGAAATGAATTGCGTTCCACAATCCGAGAGAATTTCGTCTGGAAGACCCACTCTGGAAAAAATCGCAAGTAAAGCTTCAGCGACAGACACTGTATCAATTTTCTTCAGTGGAATCGCTTCTGGGTACCTTGTCGCTGTACCCACCAAAGTCAAGATATAGCGATATCCGGAAGAAGACAGTGGTAAAGGCCCAACAAGATCAATAGCTACCTTCCGAAATGGAACGGAAATGAGAGGCATTTTGTGCAAAGGTGCACATGGGACGCGACCTTTCTGAGATGTCTTTTGGCAGATGTCACATGAGCGGCAGTATTTCGTAACTTCCTTTGTGACACCCGGCCAATAAAAAGAATCAAGAACTCTCTTTAATGTTCTTTTGATTCCGCAGTGACCAGCGAACAATGCATCATGAGCCGTGTGCAGTACTGTTTCTCTAAGTGGTTTTGGAACCACAACTTGTCTGTTGTCCTGTCCAGGTACACACCTGTAGAGAATGTCAGAGTCCAGTATGTACGTTGGTTTGTCCGTTGGTACGTCAGTGACAGTCTGTTTAGCAGCAGAAAGTATTGTCGTCAGCGTCTCGTCTTTTCCCCGCATTTCTCTTAAATCATCTGGGGTAATCTGGAGTTCATCCAGTTTTGAGACTTTTAGCGGCTTTGTAGCCTTTCCCTGCTCTATGACTTTGATCTAGTACTCACAAGACAAGGAACAAACGATCTCCAGCACCACCTTTTACTGTAGCGACACCTGGGCAAATTGCCCAATATCAAGTCGCAGACTGGGTTATCAATGACACAGGCGGTAAGAAAGCCGGAGTAGTACGGTGTGTCGACTGAAATTTTCGCCCGCGGAAACGTTTCAATCTTGCCTCCAAACGACCTACACTTTTGGACAGTGTTGAGATACTGGTCTTGAAGCACGAAAGATTTCCGTACACCAGCAGTAGTGCACCCAGTGTCTCGCAAACCGAAGCCTGCAATCCATTGATGGCTCCGTTTTCTAACACCAGTCCATCAAACAGATTGATCTGGTGTCAAAACAAGGCCTTCGTCACAATCAGTGGAGACTAATGCGGGTTTTGAATCACCCGATCTGAAAG
The DNA here is from genome assembly GCA_018398815.1 of Conus ventricosus. Taxonomy (NCBI): domain Eukaryota; kingdom Metazoa; phylum Mollusca; class Gastropoda; order Neogastropoda; family Conidae; genus Conus; species Conus ventricosus. The sequence goes on from CM031621.1 coordinate 25,284,528, forward strand.
GGCAATTCTGTTTCAGATGGAACTTGCCATCACAAAGAAAACAGCGCATTGTCTGATCGGCAGCTGACTGATTTTTGTGAACTTCTGTTCTGGCCACGAACTGGCCCAAAAGGTCTACGTGGTGGTCGTTGTCCACGACCTCGGAAACGTTTGCTGAGAAGTAAGGGTCTGTCCGGCGGTGAGTACTGGTATTGACGAAAGTCACTCGAACCGCGGAAAGATCCCTGTGCGTTCCTAGGATAGGTATATCCTTGAGGACTCAAAATGACCCACGATTTCCTTTCCTGTAACTTCCCTGTCCTGATGGGATAGTACATGACGCATGAGACTCAAAGATGGAAAATTCTCCTTTCCTAGCCCCGCCCTTATCTGGGTGAGCGATACAATATTGATCAGCCATCTGACACATTTCCTCCACGTTTTCAAATTGCCTTTCTTTAAGGAAAGTGGCCAGATCTTTGCTCACGCTCTGGAAAGTTGTTCTCTAAGAAGGAGATCTCGCAGTGACTGAAAAGTTTTGTTCGTTTTAGATAAATCGATCCATCGATCCAAACAATGACTCATACGGATCAGAAACGACGGAAACGATTCTCCTTTTTCAGGGCGCACAGAACGGAAACGTTCGTGAAAACGATCAGCAGAAACATTGAAATTTCTTGAGGAGTTCTTCTTTCAACTGATCCAAGTTAAATTTTGTTTCGCTGCAAGTGAGTGGTACAATGTCAAAGCGCTACCCTTAAACAACGACGCAATATTACAATGTCCACTTTTCCTTTGGCCAACCCCAAGACGTTGCGTGACTTTCAAATCGGAAAAGAAAAACTATCAATGTCATCCGTTTTTTCCTCGAAAGGCGGCAACTTTGGAATATATGCCGCTTTTGGTTGAGGCGCGGCTGCGGAACCGACTGGTGGAACTGGTGGAGGTTCTCTTGATGCCTGTATTCTTTTAATTTCAGCATCAGTCTCTAGTTCTAACTGCCTCAACTTAAATTGACGTTCTTCAGCTTCAGCTTCCCTCTGTAATCTTTTTTCTTCAATTTCAGATTCCCTCTGTAGTCTTTTTTCCTCCGATTTAGCTTCCTCTGTAGTCTATTTTCTTCAGCTTCCCTCTGTAGTCTATTTTCTTCAGCTTCCCTCTGTAGTCTATTTTCTTCAGCTTCCCTCTGTAGTCTATTTTCTTCCCTCTCTAGTCTATTTTCTTCAGCTTCCCTCTGTCTTATCCTGTCTGCCCTATCTATGCATTGTTGCACATAGTTAGTAAGTTTCTCTCCATCAAAACCCAAGCGTTCCGCTTGTTTAACATATTTATCAAAATCATCCATAATGAATCGTCAGATATAAACACCAAACAATCTCAAAGTATGAATAAAATAAGGCGATTATGATAATGTTATGTTTCACAAAACCGTAATTATTTGTATATACAAATACAGAATTCAATTTCCGGAATAAACAGAAAACAGCTTACTTAAACAGGGTAGATAATGAAATCCAAGGAATGTATTTTTCCAAAAATAATTTGCAACTGCTATCAATTTGGAATTTAGAAAACAAAATGAAGTTTTAATGCAAAACTGTTTCCCTTAAGAAAGGAAATAAACACAATAAAGTTTTCTGAAAATAAATTCTTTATAAAGTTTTAGTTCTTAAATGTTCTTGTTGTCAGTCTTTCTTTCTTACTTAATTTCAATGAATTTACAAAACAAATGTACCGCCTTATACAAAAATGAATATAAAAATTTTCAAAACAAATGGAAGCACAAACAATTAAAAAGAGGGGAAGAAACACAAACTAGCGGAAATCCTACCTAAAAGATGAAATGTTGAAAAGAAAACTAGATAGGAGCCTATTGAGGAGAAGGTTTAAGAGGTTTTGAAAAAGGGGGTGAAAAGGAAATGAAAGGATTACACAGGACCGGAATAGTGAGCAGAAATCAAGAAAAGCAAAGAAGCCCACAGACAGCACCCTAGTGGTCACTGTCTCCCGTGAAACTGGAGACGGGAAAAAAACAAATCACTCACAATATACACAACACTACAGCAATAATGCAAAATAATAAACAATCAATTAATAAATGCACATTCACTCAAACTCAAAGAAAATCTCGCACCACACCAGAAAAAAAAATTGATCAAAAGATAAGATGTTTATTTGGACAGAGCGGTAATCAACTCCCCCACCTACACTACTAGCGTGACGGAGGAGAAGTTGATCCCACACTCTGAGGGGCAAGGGGAAAAATCAAACTGAAACAATAGGAAAGCGAAAGAAATAGATATTTATGAGAAGGGAAAGACTATTGACTCCCCAAACGCCATGTCCCCCTGCTAAACGCAGAAAGAGGTTGGGGTATCAGTCCTGGGAAAGGGGACAAAATTCTAATCCTCTAGGGGAAGGAAAACGACTCCTCAACGCCCTGCCCCTTGCTGCAGGTTCGAGCAAGAGGAGGTTGAGGCTATCGGTCCTGAGGTGGGGAGGGTCAAAAGAAATTCCTACTAAAAAAAAAAACCCTTAACGGAGTAGAGCAACCAAAAATGTCAACCACCAAAACACATATAGAAATAGCAAAAACAACAACAAATGCAAATATTATTACACAATCAATAATTAAACTTTCTTCTTTTTTTTTTTCCTTCCCTCAAACCCTTGAGGGCACAAATAGAAATCCTTTTTTTTTTCTCTTCCCTCAAACCCTTGAGGGCAAATAGAAATCCTTTTTTTTTTTTCCTCAAACCCTTGAGGGTACAAATATAAATCTTTTTTTTAACCCCAAGGGCACAAATAGAAATCTTTCTTTTTTTTTTTTTTTTCGGGGGAAACAAACGGCAGCTACGCGGTGTAACTGGAGTCGGGGTCACCACTGTCACACTGTCACTCTTGCATACCGCATTCATGACAGCATTTACTCCCTACGCACACGCAATCTTTCCAGTCAACCAAAAGGCGCACTACCGAATGTTTTTTCTTCCCCCTCTCCTTCAGGGAAAACAATTTACTAAATCACATCATCCACTTGTAAACAGATTTTACCTCTGTATCTCTTCCACACTGAGAGACAAATAAATCTGCACACATGTATCTCTCCTCACGTCGGGAGACAAATCAATCTTCCCACATGTATCTCTCTTTACACTGAGAGAAAAAAACAGGTCTTCACACATGTATCTCTCCTCACACTGAGGATAAAATAATCTAGTTCCGCTTCTATAAAGCGTGGCCTTCACATTCGTTATCCAAAAAAAACCGGACCAGGAGAATACCTAACTCCCGTAATCACTGAGGACCTGCCTGCCTCAAGTAAAGCTTCTCCGCTTTCTCAATTCCTGTCTCTCTCTCTGAGACAATATACTGCCCCCTCGAACTCTCCTGTCCTGGAGATACGAGTCTCGACTTCTCTTCCTGGAGTTCTTCTGTCTCTTGAGAAACGACGAGCTTCAATCCTCTCCCTGGAGTTGGTACCTGCTGGGGCTGAACTACCAGTGTGTTCCTCACACCATGGCCATCTTCAACCACCTCACGGGGTGAAAGGTGAAGGGCGAAGGGTATTAAAAGGGTGAAGGGTGAGGGTGAAGGGCTGAAACACGAATAAGGTTCGTGTAAGTAACCTGCTTCTCAATTCAACATATGAATTTTTTCTCTCTTCTTTAAGTTTTCCCCTGTAGCTTTCCCCAACTATCTATCGCTCACCTGGTAATAACTGGTCAGCAACGAGGACCACCGTCCTGACAGGTTCGAGTCTCTAGGCCATCTGCTGGGTTAAACTGACTCTTTCCCCCTTCTCTAGTGAGTGCATACTCAGTGTTCAAAACACATGACCAGCACCTTACTTACCAGCCCTTGTTAAACTATCTCAGTGGTCACTTTCACCAATGACCACATTCGTTTCTTGAATGAGTCATATCACAATTATTTTGGGGACGCCCGCTACACTAGTCAAGCCATATGAATATTCTTCCTTTAGTTGTGGCACGGGGAAATGATTCATATCACTAACTACATGCGATGGAGCGTCACATGCCTTGATGTGAGGCTACGTCACATGACATGCTGCCAAATGTATGCAATGGCCTACCATTTGGTGCGCCATCGCAACATTTCGGTAACAGAACCTAATGTGATAAATTTTCAATAATAGCTGGATTAATTTTTGCTACGATGTGCGCATGTGAACGGGTTGGCGATTTGTGGTATGTCTGCTTACATGTAGGCGTTGATTTGTGGTGTGTATGCGTGCGTATGTCTGTAGTTAGGTGTGTGTGTGTGGTTAGGTATGTGTGTGGTTAGGTGTGTGTGTGTGTGTGTGTGTGTGTGTGTGTGTGCGTGCGTGTGTCTGTGGTTAGGTGTGTGTGAATTGAAATGCTATTTTAATCCATCTTGTTTTAAGCATGTATGCAATGACCTTTTAAGTCACTTTTCAGTTAGTTTTTTACAGCGTGAATGTCGGCATTGTTATAGCCCTGACATGATCCCTGAGGAATGTGGGCTATGAGATAAATATGTTCTTGTCATGACTTTGTTTTGGTTTTTCATGCAGGTTGATTGATTACTCAACATTGTGGTAAACGTTTCGTGTTGCTGTCAAATGTTTGCTAAGGCCTGTCTATGGCACGCCTTTGCAAATGTCATGGCAACAAATGTGAATGGAATTAATTGGAGATAAATAGCGTGGGTGTGTGGGACAATGGGTAGGGTGGGGGGGGGGGGGGGGGGGGCGTGTGGAAACGGGGGTCGTTTAGAAGTGTCTGTGGTGTGTGTTTGTGTGTGTCTGGTTAGGTGTGGTCTGGTTAGCTGTGCGTGTGTGTGTCTGGTTAGGTGTGTGTGTGTGTGTCTGGTTAGGCGTTTGTGTGTCTGGTTGTGTGTGTGTGTGTGTCTGGTTAGGTGTGTGTCTGGTTAGGTGTGTGTCTGGTTAGGGGGGGAGGGTGTATGGCTGTTAGGTGTGTGTCTGGTTAGGTGTGTATGTCTGTGGTTAGGTGTGTGTCTGGTTAGGTGTGTGTGAATTGAAATACTGTTTTAATCCATCTTGTTTTAAGCATGTATGCAATGACCTTTTAAGTGACTTTTTAGTTGGTGTTTTACCATGCGAATGTGGCATTGTTATAGCCCTGACATGACCCCTGATGAATGTGGGCTATGATAAATATGTTTTTGTCATGACTTTCTTTTGGCTTTTCATGCAAGTTGATTCATTACTTAACATTGTGGTAAACGTTTCGTGCTGCTGTCAAATGTTTGCCAAGGCCTATCTGTGATTACGCCTTTGCAAATGTTTCAGCAACAAATGTGAATGGAATTAATTGGAGATAAATAGCGTGCTTGCGTGGGTGTGTGGGGGACAATGGGTAGGGTGTGTGTGTGTGTGGGGGGGGGGGGGGGTGCGTGTGCAAACGGGGGTCGTTTAGAAATGGTGTGTGTGTGTGTGAACTGAAGAGCAAGGGGAATGCGGGGGATGGGTGCGAGTGAGTTTGTTTTTGTCAAATTATGGTACAAGCAGCCTCAGTGTTATGCCATTTGTTTTAAGGGACTTTTTATGGCATTTTTTTGGTGTCTGTTTTTTAATAGAATTATTTTTTGTTTTGTTCTAACTGCGCTAATATGAATATTTTGTAGCACGTTTTTTTTTTTTTTTTTTTTTTTTGGGGGGGGGGGGGGGGTTGGAGTACTGATGTGGACATTATTATAGCCCTGAGATGACCTCCTGAGGTCTGTGGGACTATAAGATAGAAAATAGTGAGTAATGGCAGTTGATTTAATTACTCTTCCTTGAAATAAACGGGTCGTGTTGCTGCCAGATGTATGCAATGGCCTACCATTGGTACGCCATCGCAAACATTTCAGTACAGAACCTAGTGTGAGCAATTTTTCGATAATAGCTGGATTCATTTTTGTTACGATGTGTGCATGTGAACGGGTTGGTGACTTGTCTGCTGCTTACATGTAGGCGTTGATTTGTGGTTGTGCGTGCGTATGTCTGTGGTTAGATGTGTGTGTGTGTGTGTGTGAATTGAAATAGATCCTGTTTTAGTCCATCTTTTTTAAGCATGTATGCAATGACTTTTTAAGTGACTTTTTAGTTAGTGTTTTAGCGTGTGAATGTTGGCATTGTTATAGCCCTAACACGACCCCTGAGGAATGTGGGCTATAAGATAAATACGTTTTTGTTATGACTGTTTTGGCTTTTCATGTAAGTTGATTGATTACTCAACTTGTGGTAAACGTTTCGTGTTGCTGTGAAATGTCTGCAAAGGCCTATCTATGGTACGCCTTTGCAAATGTTTTCAGCAACAAATGTGAATGGAATTAATTGGAGATAAATAGCGTGCTTGTGTGCGACAATGGGTAGGGTGGGGGTGCTTGTGCAAACAGGGGTCGTTTAGAAATTGTGTGTGTGTGTGTGTGTGTGTGTGTGTGTGTGTGTGTGTGTGTGTGTGTGTGTGTGAAGGCAAGAGAAAGGGGGAATGCAGGGGATGGGTGTGAGTGAGTTTGTTTTTGTCAAATTCTAGTATAAGCCGCCTGTGTGTTACGCCATTTTAAGGGACTTGTTTTGTGTCTGTTTTAATAGAATTATTGTTTTTGTTCTTACTGTGCTGACATGACATATTTTGTGGCACGTATTTTTTCTTTTGTTGGGGGGGTGGAGGCTTGTTAGTGTCTTGGGGTACTGATGTGAACATTATTACAGCCCTGAGATGACCCCCCGAGGTCTTTGGGACTATAAGATAGAAAATAGTGAGTAATGAAATTGTCATTTTATGGCAGTTGATTTAATTACTCTTCCTTGAAATAAAACGGTCGTGTTGCTGCCAAATGTATGCAATGGCCTACCATCGGTACGCCATCGCAAACATTTCGGTAACAGAACCTAATGTGATAAATTTTTCGATAATAGCTGGATTAATTTTTGCTACGATGTGCACATGTGAACGGGCTGGTGATCTGTGGTATGTCTGCTTACATGTAGGCGTTGATTTGTGTGTGTGTGTGTGTGTGTGTGTGTGTGTGTGTGTGTGTGTGTGTGTGTGTGTGTGTGTGTGTGTGCGTATGTCTGATTAGGTGTGTGTGTGGGGTTAGGGTGTGTGTGTGTGAATTGAAATAGATACTGTTTTAGTCCATCTTGTTTTAAGCATGTATGCAATGACCTTTTAAGTGACTTTTTAGTTAGTGTTTTACAGTTTTAGTTAGTGTTTTACAGTGTGAACGTGGGCATTGTTATAACCCTGACATGACCCCTGAGGTCTGTGGGCTATAAGATAAATGTTATGACTTTTTTTTAGGTTTTTCATGCAAGTTGATTGATTACTCAACATTGTGGTAAACGTTTCGTGTTGCTGTGAAATGTTTGCAAAGGCCTGTCTATGATACGCGTTTGCAAATGTTTCAGCACAAATGTGAATAGAATTAATTGGAGATAAATAGCGTGCTTGTGTGGGACAATGGGTAGGGTGGGGGTGGGGGGATGCGTGTGGAACGAGGGGGTCGTTTAGAAGTGTGTGTGTGAAGGGAAGAGAAAGGGGGGATGGGTGTGAGTTCGTTTTTGTCAAATTCAGGTATAAGCCGCCTGTGTGTTATGCCATTTTAAGGGACTTTTATGCCTTTCTTGTGTCTGTTTTTTAATAGAAGTATTTTTTGTTTTGTTCTTACTGCGTTGATATGACATATTTTGTAGCACGTACTTTTTTTTTAAGGGGGGGGGGGGGGGGGGGAGCTTGTTAGTGTCTTAGAGTACTGATGTGGACATTATTATAGCCCTGAGATAACCCCCCCCCCCCCCCCCTGAGGTCTATGGGACTATAAGATAGAAAAGTATAGAGTAATGAAATTCTTTGACATTGGACGCCAGTTGATTTACTACTTTTAATTGAAATAAATGGTACGCCATCGCAAACATTTCAGTAACGGAACCTAGTTTGAGAAATTTTCTATAATAGCTGGATTCATTTTTGCTACGATGTGCGCATGTGAATGGGTTGGTAATTTGTGGTGTGTCTGCTTACATGTAGGCGTTGATTTGTGGTTGTGTGTGTGTGCGTGCGTATGTCTGTGGTTAGGTGTGTGTCTGGTTAAGGTGTGTATGTCTGTGGTTAGGGGGTATGTGGTTAGGTGTGTGTGTGGTTAGGTGTGTGTCTGGTGAAGGTGCCTGTGTGTGTGTATGTGTGTGGTTAGGTGTGTGTGTCTGTATGTCTGTGGTTAGGTGTGTGTTTGTATGTCTGTGGTTAGGTGTGTCTGTGGTTAGGTGTGTGTCTGGTTAGGTGTGTATGTGGTTAGGTGTGTGTGGTTAGGTGTGTGTCTGTGGTTAGGTGTGTCTGGTTTGTGTGTGTGTGAATTGAAACACTGTTTTAATCCATCTTGTTTTAAGCATATATGCAGTGACTTTTTAGTTACTGTTTTACGGTGTGAATGTGGGCATTGTTATAGCCCTGACATGACCCCTGAGGATTGTGGGCCATAAGATAAATGTTTTTGTCATGACTTTGTTTTGGCTTTTCATGCAAGTTGATTCATTACTTAACATTGTGGTAAACGTTTCGTGTTGCTGTCAGATGTTTGCAAAGGTTTGCAAATGTTTCAGCAACAAATGTGAAAAGAATTAATTGGAGATAAATGGCGTGCTTGTGTGGGACAGTGGGTAGGGTGGGGGAGGTGCGTGTGGAAACAGGGGTCGTTTAGAAATGTCCCGGTGTGGGTGGGGGGTGTGTGTGTGTGTGTGTGTGTGTATGTGTGTGTGTGAAGGGAAGAGAGAAATGGAGAAGGCGGGGTGGGGGGGGGGGTGAGAGTGAGTTTGGTTTTGTCAAATTCTAGTATAAGCCGCCTGTGCTGATATGACATATTGTGTAGCATGAGGTTTTTCATTCTTTCTTTTTTTTATTTTTGGGTGGGTGGGGGAGGGGGGCTTGTTAGTGTCTTAGAGTACTGATGTGGACATTATTATAGCCCTGAGATGACCTGAGGTCTGTGGGACTATAAGATAGAAAATAGTGAGTAATGAAATTGACAGTTTATGGCAGTTGATTTAATTACTCTTCCTTGAAATAAACGGGTCGTGTTGCTGCCAAATGTATGCAATGGCCTACCATTGGTACGCCATCGCAAACATTTCAGTAACAGAACCTAATGTGATAAATTTTCGATAATAGCTGCATTAATTTTTGCTACGATGTGCGCATGTGAACGGGTTGGCGATTTGTTGGTATGTCTGCATACGTGTAGGCGTTGATTTGTGGTGTGTGTGCGTGCGTATGTCTATGGTTAGGTGTGTATGTGTGCACGCACGCGTGCGTATGGCTGTAATTAGGTGTGTGTCTTGTTAGGTGTGTGTGTGGTTAGGTGTGTGTGTGTATGTGTGTGGTTAGGTGTGTCTGGTTAGGTGTGGGTGTATTTGTGTGTGTGTGTGGTTAGGTGTGTGTCTGGTTAAGGTGCGTGTGTGTGTGTGTATGTCTGTGATTAGGTGTGTGTGTATGTCTGTGGTTAGGTGTACGTGTCTGTGGTTAGGTTTGTGTGTGTGGTTAGGTGTGTGTGTGTGTGTCTGTGATTAGGTGTGTGTGTGGTTAGGTGTGTATGTGTGTGTGGTTAGGTGTGTTTGTGTGTGTCTGCGTGTGTGTGTGAATTGAAATACTGTTTTAATCCATCTTGTATTAAGCATGTATGCAATGACCCTTTTAGTGACTTTTTAGTTAGTGTTTTACGGTGTGAATGTGGGCATTGTTATAGCCCTGACATGACCCTGAGGAATGTGGGCTATATGACATATTTTTGTTATGACTTTGTTTTGGTTTTTCATGCAAGTTGATTCATTACTTAATATTGTGGTAAACGTTTAGTGTTGTTGTCAAATGTTTGCAAAGGCCTGTCTATGGCACGTGTTTGCAAATGTTTCAGCAACAAATGTGAATGGAATTAATTGCAGATAAATAGCGTGCTTATGTGGGACAGTGGGTAGGGTGGGGTGTGTGTGTGCGTGTGCAAACAGGGGTCGTTTAGAAATGTCTGTATGTGTGGTTTGGGTGTGTGTGTGTGTGTGTGTGGAGGGAAGAGAGAGAAATGGAGAAGGGGGGGTGGGGATGAAAGTGAGTTTGGTTTTGTCAAATTCTGGTATAAGGTGCCTGCGCTGATATGACATATTGTGTAGCATGTATGTTTTTCTTTCTTTCTTTCGGGTGTGTGTGTGGGGGTCTTGTTAGTGTCTTAAGAGTACTGATGTGGACATTATTATAGCCCTGAGATGACCTGAGGTGTGTGGGACTATAAGATAGAAAATAGTGAGTAATGAAATTGTTTGACATTTTATGGCAGTTGATTTACTACTCTTCCTTGAAATAAACGGGTCATGTTGCAGCCAAATGCATGTAATGGCCTATCATTGGTATGCCATTGCAAACATTTCGGTAACAGAACATAATGTGATTATTTGTTCATAATAGCGGGTTCAGGTTTGACATGATGTACGTATGTGAACGGGTTGGTGATTTGTAGTGTGCTTGTACGTGTGCTTACATGTAGGCGTTGGTTTGTATGTCTGGTTAAATGTGTCTGTGGTTGTGTGTGTGTGTTGTGCGTGCGTGCGCGTGTGTGTGTGTGTGTGCGTGCGTGTGTGTGTGTGTGTGTGTGTGTGTGAAATCATCCTTTAATCCTTTTTTAAGCATGTATGCACCGACTGTTTAAGGGACCTTTTACAAAGTGTCCTACAATATGTATGTATGTATGTGAACATTGTCACAGCCGTGAGATGACCCCTGAGGACTGTGGGCTGTAATGTGACTAAGTTTAAGTAACCATTTTTATTTTTTCGCTTCCATGCCAGTAAACGTTTCGTGTTGCTGCCAAATGTTTGCAAAGGCCTATATGGTACGCCCTTGAAAATGGTTCAGTAACAAATGTGAATGGAATTGATTGGAGATACATAGTTTGCTTGTGTAAGTTAGTTTGTGGGTGAGTTGAACAGTGGGTAGGTTGGTGTGTGTGCGTGCACAAGCAGGGGTAGTTAAGAAATTGGGGGGGGGGGGGGGGGGGGGGGAGTGAGAAAGGGGGAAGAGGCGAGAGGTAGAGTTTGTGTCAAACTCTTGTATAAGCCGTGTGTGAAATGCTATTTAGTGGACTTTTTATGTAATGTGTGTCTGTTTTTAATTTTATTTTTGTTCTTACAGCGCTGATATGACCCTTAAGGTCGGTTGGGCTGTGAGCAAAATGGCCGAGAAAACTAAATATTTTCACAGTAAATGAGTAGGGTAAACTTTTGCTCCATAAGAAAACCTAACACAGTAACTTTTATTCAAGACTGGCACAGCCTTTTAAACTTAAATAAAGTCGGACAAATACAAAGACGAACAGTCTAATGGGGGGGGGGGGGGGGGGGGGGGGGGGGCAAGCGCAGGCCAACACCTCTGTCACCATAGTAGTGACTTGGTAAAGATTTGGACTTAAGGGGTTAGGTTGTTCGTCTTTGTATTTGTCTGACTTTATTCAAGTTTAAAAGGCTGTGGGTTGTGTTGCTTCCAAATCTTTTCGTGAACTATGATTTGTATGCAATGCAAACTCAAGATATATAGTGAGGAATTGTGGATACATAACTTGGTTCATATGTGTTAAGATGTGCAAATGTCAACGGGTGGGTGAGTTGGGTTGTACATGTACGCATGCTTGCTTGTAGATGTTGGGTTTGCATGTTAGTATGTGTCTGTGTGTGCGCACACACGTACGCGCGCGTGTGTGTGTGTGTGTTATAGAACCTGCTTTAATCCAATTTTTTTAAGCACGTATTGGTGTGGTTTTTTTTTTGGGGGGGGAGGGGGGGGTAGTGTCTTAGAGTACTGATGTGGACATTACTATAGCCCTGAGATGACCTAAGGTGTCTGTGACTATAAGATTGATATGCCAGTTGATTTACTACTCTTCTTTAAAATAAACGGGTCGTGTTGCTGCCAAATGTATGCAATGGCCTACCTGCCATTGGTACGCCATTGCAAACATTTCAGTAACAAAACTTAATGTGATGAATTGTCGATAATAGCTGGGTTCATTTTTATTATGATGTGTGTATTTGAACGGGTTGGTGATTTGTGGTGTGCGTGTGTTTGCATGTATGCGTTGGTTTGCATGTCTGTGGTTAGGAATGTGTGTGTGTCTGTGGTTAGGTGTGTGAGTGTCTGTATGCGTGTGTGTGTGTGTGTTGTTGTCTTCAATTTAACGTCTATCCACATGGTGATATTAGACGGTGTGTGTGTGTCTGTGGTTAGGTGTGTGTGTGTGTCTGTGGTTAGGTGTGTGAGTGTCTGTGGTTAGGTGTGTGTCTGTGGTTATGTCTATGAGAGAGAGAGAGAAACGGATCGTGTGTTAATCCATCCCTTTTTTCTTAGATTGTTACGTGATTTTTTTCTTTTACATGTAATTTATTTGAACGTTGTATCAGCTCTGGTGTGGTCCCTGAAGTGTTGGTTTTAAAGACGATAATCATTAATGAAAACCTTGGTGCTGTTTAAGGGATGACATACTTTAGAAGTGTTATGGTGATGCTTGATCCATATTACAAAAGAAGCTCAAACAATCGTGTGGTGTTTAATCGGGGGGGGGGGGGGGGGGGGTGCGTGTGTGTGCGCACTCGCGCATGCATGAGTGTGTGTGCTACAACATAGTTGAAACGTTGAATGCACTGCAACAAATGGGAATTTGAAGACACAAAAGTGATCTTTAGAAAACGGATGGGAGAATGTGCCTTGTAAGTATGGGTCAGTATGGGTCAAGAATTCTGTCTGCCAACCATCTGGCAACGCGAGCAGTCCTAGCTCTACACATCCCTAGACGATCAAGGAAATGTCTAGAGATTCATTTCTGTGAGATGCATATCGCACCAGTATGGTTTTCGTTTTTCCGTTTATTTTCAAATCACGACATGATCAGCTCACTATTTCCATCTTTTTTCCAGGATGCAACATTTTTTGAGAATCGGTCGGTCCTCAGTTGGGGTACCGATTGTCACCGGCGAACAAAATGTGGCACCGGGTGATATTCTGCACCCACATCGCCATACAAAATGTCACCCCGATGGACTCGGATGCGTGTCAGATTGTTGCTCGGATTTCCTGACCACCCCTGCAAGTGTCTGTATTTCGTGGGCCCGCTTAACACCGTGATATATCAATGAAATTACACATAGAGCACAGCCTGTCATCCCGTGTCTGATCACAGTAGAAACCCGTAGTATCGTGTTCATCATTCCTCATCCTCGTCATTCAGCATAAAAAGGTCTCGGATTCTGTGATGTTCTTGCTCTGCTTCCATGGTGACCTCAGTTTCGATTTCCTGTCCACGTCTGTGCCCTTCGTGAGGTTCTGTCGGGGTCACCGGTGTCGGCATAGATCATGGTGACGAGCTATTATTGTCACTAGGGGCTTAGTTGGAAGTGTCCTGCATATGGTGGATCCGAACAGGTTCCACTGAACACCACTTAAGTGACTCGGTGGCAGTGCAGCGTCTCCTCCAGCTGGTTGTCTCATGATGCCATTGACTGCTCTCTGTGGATCGCCCGGTGTTGGTACTGTGACGGGACAAGCCAGGCTGTTGCTGTGGACAGGGAGCTGGAATGAGGGTTTGAGGATGCAATGGCACTGAGGTGAGGAAGATGTGAAGGGAAGTTACGTCACTCGGAGGACATTTTGTACCGGCAGGTCACATGTTCATGTCTTTTCGCAGCAAATTTGCGAACGTACGATTTTTGTCGGGTCTGACTTGTCACTGTAGTTTTAAGTGATCTAGGGGTAGAATGTACAAAAGAGTACTGTGCCTAATTGACGATGAACAGCTGCTTGGACTCGCGCACACACACACACAAAACACACACACACACACCCACACACACACCACACACATCAAATCAAATGTAACATTTTGCAGAAAAGTGTCACAGTGATAGCGTTTGCTCATATAGGCGTGTCACTGGGGGACTATTCTTGTTTCCACCACTCTGTGTGTGTCGTTTAGATCTTGACGCGGAGTCTAGAGCAGGGAGAGGAGTAGGGGGGGCGGAAGAAAACGGAGGGTAGGAATGGAGGGGGCTGGGGGGTGAAAATGGGACTTGGGGAAGTTTGAGAGGAAGGGAGAATGAATGGCAGGACTGGGGGTAGGTGGGGGGGGGATGAGAATGGGCTAAGTGGGTCAGAGCTTGGGTGGGACAGCGGACGGGGACGTTTTCATATAACGTGTGTGTGTGTTTCAAACGAGGTGGCCGAGGGCGGACATTTAAGTACATTTTGAAAAGAAACGGTGTTGGTTCCTCCAGACGATACAAACGGCATACAGGACAAGACACGATGCATTTCGACCTCTTGGGGTCCTTCAGGCAAAAGCAAACGACATTTAAGACAATGAAAACGAAGATCGAGCAGCCACTTATCTTTCATATATGGCGCAAAATGGGTGTGGATGAAAACGAGGCCGTGTGTGTAGGAAAGGTTAGGGATGCACCGAAACAGTCCTCCACCACCAGCCTGAATACATCCCTAGCCCACCATCCATGCTTTCCCAACCACGTGTAACTTCCTCACTCCACTCCTCCCTCACCTCCCTCCCGAAGTGAGCAAGCTGTCTATGAACTCGCCGTCACGTTAACTGATGCTCCGTTTGGCGGGGCTTAAAAACGGAGGAACGTGCCTGCTTCCTCCCCCCCCCCCCCCCCCCCCCCCCCCCTCCCCACCCCAGCATCCACCACCGCCACATCCATCCTTATCTCCCATCACTCCCACATCTCCTCCCTCTCTCTCCCTGCCACCTTCTTCGATGCGAGTGAGCAGTCTTTGAAGTCGCCGTCAACGTTGGATTAATGCTCCATTTGGCGGGTTTGAAAAGGGAGAGGGGGGGGGGGGGGGGCTGCTTTCCCACTCTCGCTCACATCTCCCCTTCCCCGCCACCTCCACCCTTATTGTTTATTACACCAAACACCTCCCCCCCCCCCTTCCCTGCTGCCCTCTATAAAGGGGAGTAAGCCGTCTTTGAATGTAAGGTAATGTCCTTTTAGTGATTTAATTAATAAACGAGGAACAGGTAACGTTCGGAAGTCTTCAGGCTTTTGATGAGCAAGGGACTGGCGACTATGGTCATCTTGATGTGAAATGCACACACACGCACACACACACTCGCACACACACACATTTGTCTGATATCACTTTTAGTGGAATGACGTTAACTGAAGAAACATCTCTCTCTCTCTCTCTCTCTCTCTCTCTCTCTTCTCTCTCTCTCTCTCTCTCTCTCTCTCACACATACACACACACACACACATTCTGATATCAATCCATAACCCACAGAAATGTCCGTTTCCATTGCATGCTCTCAGCCAATCAATTGTTCCATTTTTACTGGCATTCTGTTCCCAGCAAGTGCGTTGAATCAGCACATCTTGCACATGTTCGTTTTTTTAGCCAGACAAGGGATGGGTTTCTTGAAAAAAAGTAGGTTATTGTAAAAATGACAAGCTATATTGCAGTTTTTCTTGTGGAAAAGGCATGCATCTCTGTTTCTTGCGCGGAAATTATTTTCCTGAAAACGATTTTGTGCCAAAACAGTACATCTGTTAAGTTATAGTGTTTTGGCAAGGAAATAAAGCAGTGCATGTGCAGATACACTGTTTTGGCACAGAAAAGGTGAAATCTTAATCATGTTAAAATGCAAACATCACACATAATTTTGCCAATATTAAAGATATAAAAACAAAAAATTGACACCAAGATTAGCATTAAAGTGTATATTTACGTTCTGAAGATATACTGTTTTGGTTCTAAGCCATCAGTAGAAAGAAACTCGTGGAGAGCGTGGCAGCAGAGAGTCTCAGAAGAGAAGCCCCCTTCAAGCAAGTGTTTCGGCCCTTATCTCCTGACACTCTAGGGGGGTTGGGCCACACCCGGTTCATGACTCCGGATGTCCCTCTGCTGCCCCTCTTTTTTTTTCCCCATCTTGGGACGAGCCATGGCTGGGATTCGAACCATGACCCTCTGGACATGCTCATTTTCTACTTAATGACTCGCGCTTTAACCACTGAGCCACAGGGACACCTGATATTTGTAGGGAAATTAAGCCTTATGAAGTTCACTTTTGTTCCTCCTTGACCAGATCCAGCTTGAACACCTCTCTGCCGCTTCTGCCATTGCTTTCATGGCTCTGGTTTTTTCCTTCCCTGCAACTGAGAGCTGTTTCATGAGGCTGTATGCAGACGTTCCTACAAATCCCTAGCTCCAATTTCTGCAGTGAGGACTTTGACCTGATAGCCTTCTCTCCTCAGGCTGTTTGCCAGATCAGCATACTTTTCAGTCTTGTAGATTTGAGCTGCCTCCATTCTGTTCTCATATGGCACTGTGAGCTCGATCATGATCAGCTGCTTGGTTGACTTAGAGTGGACTACTATGTCTGGTCTCATGCCACTCTTGCTGATGATCTCTGGGTGATTCTTCCATTCTGGGAGGTCTGCAGTGCACTCCAGTCATCTGCCCCATCCAGCAGACTCTGCCTGCATGTTTCGAGTGGCACTGTTGTTCTTGGCCATGATTTGCTGCCTCCTGCCGTGAAGAATGTTGCGGGTGCTTTTGGAGTCCTGATTCTCCCTTTTGTGGTGTTGGTACTAGCCCAGACTACTTGTACAATTTCTTTGAGCACTTGGTTGTGCCTCCATGTGTACCTTCCTTGAGACAGGGCTACTTTACATGAGCTTAGAACATGCTCCACTGTTTGTTTTTCATGGCAGAGGGGGCATGCAGGATCGTCTGTTTTCCCCCACTTCACCAGGTTTGCATTTGAGGGCAGAAGGTCATATGCAGATCTGAGAATGAAGCTGATCCTGAGAGGGGCCATGTGCCAAATGCATTCCAGTTAGACTTCTTTGGGGTGCTTTCCCCCACGTTGCCCATTGCCTTGCTGGCTCTGCTGGACTGCTTTTTGGAGTCTTTTTTGGTCTTCTTCTTTTCTCATCCCCTGAATCATCATGTCTCTTTTGGCTTTTCCTTTGGCCTTTGACCACCATTCAGTTTTGGTCACCCCAGTCCTTGTCTGTTGGTCTGTGTGTGTCCTGTTATTTCTCTGATCTTGAGACTTTCTTTTGCGAATCCATCGCCTCTTGAACTTTCCATTTTCTGCCTGTCTTTAGCTGGGGCTTGATTGCTTCTACCACCTTGTCTCCTGAGTCCTCCAGCATGCTTTAAAGTCTAATCTTCCCTGCTTTGTATTCCTCAGGATGGATTTCAGTGGTAGTTTGAGCTTTGCTTGGCGACAGTACAGCGCGATGTCAGTCAGACATGGTGGGGACACCAAGCCATTTCCTTGTGAACTTGTTGATTTTTGGGTTCCATTGCCTCCACTGTGCTGGTGCAGATGTCGTATATTCATAGAGGCCATAGGAGCTTTGGTATCAGCATGAACTGCAGACACCAGACCCTTTTTATTTGCCAGGGAGCCCAACCTTTGGGCAATGGTCTCCAAGCCTTCTTCCGCCATCTGCTTGGTTTCTTTTGCTCTTTGTGTGTCTTTCAGCGTATCATCATTCCATCTTCCAGGCTCTTGACTGGTTCTTCTGTGACTGTTGGAATGGCCTGGGTTGGCAACACTGAAGACCCAGATTCGGCCACTTTTCTTTCCTCAGTGAGAGACTCCGTGATTTCTTTGCCTTGAACTTCATTCTGGATGAGGCAACTATGTCGTCCAGCCTCTCCAGCACATGACCGGTGTTCGTCTTCTTGGATAAATTTTCACTGTAGTGTAAACCTGAAGGCCTTAAAGGGGAAAGGTATTTGTTCCATACCCAAAGGGGTCTGTTTGTCTGGGCCTTTGTTTGTTGCTGCTTTCAAGATGATTTTCCTTTGCCAGCACAAACCAGTATGGGGGGAAATTGCACGGGCCCCTTTGAAATCCCCAATTCCCAAGTTGATCCAATAGTTGGTGTACTCCTTGGTAGAAAAACCGCATTTGAGAAACCCTTTAAAGTCCTTCTTGAGCATTTTCGCGGATGTTTTTTGGGCCCAATGGTTTTCATCTCAAGAGCCAAAACTTTTTAAAATCTCATGGGGCACGACCCATATGCTTTTGGGCCGATCAAGCCACACAAATTTCCAGGCCCTTTTTTTCTTTTTTTGGTTTTTTGGGAAATGGGGCCCCAGTCTTTGTGGCTGTTCTACACAGCCCCCACCCCGGGGAAAGCCCCCTTTTGGACTGACACCCCAAAGTACTTTTTTTTCCTTTCGGGTACTTGGCCCACCCTTGCTCCCCATGACAAAAGGAAGAAGTTTTTCCCCTTTCGACGTTCAGTGTGATTTTGGGCCTAAAAACTGGCTGATGTCACTTGGGGTTTTGTCTTTGGGGATGTACAAAACTTTCTGCCTTCCCCATGGCAGCTTTAAAAGTGTATATTTACTTCTGAAGATATACTTTTTTGGTTCAAAGGGCCATAAATTATAATGCCATTCTGAGAACTCCCTAGGGGGATGAAATGTGTGTTTTTGGCACGTGCCTGTGTGTGGTTCTTTCCGTAAGATCTTTTTGTGCGTGTGTCCCCCCGGGGGGTTTGGGGCCCTTGGGTCTTTGGTCGGAGGGTTTTGCCCCGGTCCAGTGATCCCTTGGGCTTTGCTGGGGGGGGGAATCAATATTGGAAATAGGGGGGGGTTTTTTTTTTTTAAAAACTGCTTTGGGCCCGAAAAAAAAGGTTGCTGTTGGCCTAAGAAATTAAGTGGAAAGGGTTGGGCCCCGGGTAGGGTTCCCCAGGGCGGGTTTGGCTAAGGGTGAGGATCCTGTTAAGATTTAAACCCGCCTTTCCCCTTTTTTTGTTTTCTGGCCCCCCTTTTTTGGCCCTTTTCTTTTTTGGGGGGTTTCCCCCCCTTCAAGTCTTTTTTTCCCAAAGCTCCTTTTCTCTCTGTGTTTTTAAGATCGCCGCTTTTGGCCGTCCCGGTGCGACCTGGGGTGGGGAAGGGGGAATGAGATTTTGGTGATTGAGGGGCCAGCGCTTTAAAACAATCATTTTTGGGCTGGGGAACCTCCCTAGCGGGGATTTTACATTTTGGCCCGGGTGTGTAAAATCGGTTTCCCCTTCTTGGGGTTGGGTCAAGCGGGACATTTCCCCCTGCGGGCCAAGAAAACCCCCTGCAGTGCTCGGGCCTCTTTTCCCCGGGATTTTTGGGGGAGATCGGGGGGGGATAGGGGTTGGTAGTTTGTTTGTCGTATACCCTCCCCCAAACCCGGGAAAAGGGGGGTCAAGCTTTGGTTTTCTTGGCCCTGGTCCCTTATTTGGACCCCAAAGGTGGGTGGGAAAGGGAGGGATAAAAAAACAATAAACAAAAATTGGTTCCCCCCCCCAAAAACTACCCCCCCCCCCCCCAAAAAGGAAGAGGAAGGCAGTACCCCCTATTTCAGGGGAATTTAAAACAGACAGCGATTTGGAAGTGAGGTAAGGGGGACGGGTTTTTCTGGGTTTCCCGGGTCTTTGGTTGGAAGGGCCCAGGCGGGGGAAAGCCCCCTTTCAGTTGAGCCCTTTTGCTATCCAAAAGGGCTTTCAGGGGTTATAGCAGGTAAACCTGGTCCAAAAAAAGGTTGAGGAATGGGATCTTTTTCTTTTAAATTGTCGATCACGAAACAATCTGAACAGTTTTGGGAAAGAAACCCAAAATAGTGGATGGGAGATAAAGCGTGACCCCCATAAACATTTTTAAATTCGTAAAAAGGGTGTAAATCGTGTCGAGGGGTTGCAGGTGTCTCGGAAGCGAGTTTCCAAAACAAAAAACTGGGCCCCAGGGTGTGACGGGGGGTTTGGGGGGGGTTTTGTGGGAAAAGAAAGGTTTCGGGAGAGTGGCCCCCAAAACACCCTCTTTCTGACTTTCTGAAAACCCTGTTTTTGCCCCCGGGTCTTTAAAAGCGGTTACCTGTTTGTTCGTTTTCAGCTTTTAAGTCCCGCCCCCTTTGGGAAGGTGTTTAAAGATGCCGGAGGTTTGGCCATTCAGGGGACCGCTTTTTTGGGAAAGGAGGTGTGCAGGGGTTTTGCTGAAAGGGGCCCCCCGAGGGGCCCGTGCAAGGACCCGGGCACATTGTGCTAACTGCGGTGGGACCACCCCTCCTTTTCCCAAAGAACTGCCCTTTTTTTGGATTCAAAAAATCCACAACCCAACGCTTTTTAAAAGGGGGGGGAAAAGATCTCCTTTTTTTGGGAAGCCCGCAAGCAGGTTGGGGGCAGTCGGGACCCCAAACAGCTTCTATGCTTCGGCTTGAAAAAGGAGGGTTTCCCGACAGTTAAAAACCGGTCAGTTGCGGGTCGGGACTGATAAACTTTACGTTTTCTAAGACTTTTGAAAGGGTTTAAAATAGTCAACTCTGGTGGAAGAGGTCCCCCCACTTTAAACCCCAAAGTGACTCGCCCCTGGTGGGGGCAAAAAATCCGCCCCCCTCAAAACTCCCCAGCAGTCTACAACTTGCGCTGGGCAGTTTAAAAAAAAAACCACCCAATCCCCCCTCAAAACCCCTCTTCCAGGCCGTGCGGGAAAGGGGGTTTTTCCCCCCAAACGTGGAGAGAAGAAAAAAACCTCCACCATCTCCCAAATCCAGACCCCACCACCCCAAACTCCAGGCTTTGGGTCACCTGGGGCAAGTTCCCAAGCGGGGCCAAAAGCCAACAAAATCATTTTTAAACCCCCCCCTAATAAAAAAATTCTTTTCCTTGGACGCAGAGTTGAGGAGGAGATGCCCTGATTTTTCCCCTTTTTTCGCCCCCCTGCCCCTGGATAATACAATTTTCCCTTTTGGAATACCGTGGTCTAAATTAAACTTCGAGGAGCTGCAGCTTCTGTGTCAGTTTTAAAAAACCTTTCCCGTCGTGGCTCTTCAAGAAAATCAAAATTCCCAAAACCCGAAGACCTTTACTCTTTCTGGCCTTTTTTAAAATTTTTCAAAACCTTTACCAACCATCCACGTTGGGGAACCCGTCCCGGGGGGTTTTTTGCCCTTTTCATACCCCCAAAAAAAATTGGGTGATAGTTTTTGGTTTATCTGGGCTTTTCCTCCCTTCGGTGTAGCTGCAGAGTCCCTCCACAAGACTGTGAAAAAACTGTTCCCTTTATCTTTCCCCCTTCTGTCCCCGGGTTTTTCGTCAGGGGCCTTTTCATCTGATAGGTGAACTTCCCCGACCTTTTTTTCTTTTGGGTGACTTTAAAAAATTTTAAAACCTTTTGGGGGGGTGTCAGTACGTTATCCAGAGGTTGCTTAAAAAAGGGGTGTCCTTTCGGATTTGGATTTGTGTTGTCTGGGGCGGATCCCCAATTTTCCCCCATTTCCCCAGGTTCACTTTCGTGTTTGATTTGTTTGGTTTGGGGACCCTCGTGGTCCTTTTCCCATGGGGTCTGTCCATGACGATCTGCAGGAAGTGAAACCCTTTCCTGTCTGGGGTTTTCAACCCCTTAAAAATGAAAAAGTTTCTGTCTCTCAAAATCTAAAATTTTAGGGAAAAAAAAACTGGGGGAAAAAATTAATTTTTTTTCCCGCAAAAATTTCCCCGGGGGAAATTTCCAGGACCCCCTGATTTTTTTCAGAAATTCCCGGAAACCCGCCGGGGGTTTACTGACTAACACTATGACAAGTGTGCTAAAGTTGTTTTCCCGTGTTTTTCATTAAACCTTTTAAATTTCAAAAAAAACCCTGGTTTTTTCAGACTGCCAAAAAAAATTTCCCAAAATTCGTAAACGGGTCGCGTCAGGGTTTTTACCCAAAGCCCCTTTGGGTCCCAAAGCTCGAGCCCCTCAGAAAATCCGTGCTAAACAAAAACACACTTTTAAAATCGGTTAAACGGTTTGGTCCCGGAGAAACCCTTTTTCTCCTGGCTGACATCGAAAACTTCCAAAAAAAAAATGTGGAACTTTATTAAAAAAAATCAAAAAGGGAAAAAACACCTGTCCCACTGTGAACCATCTCAAGTTTTCGGATTCTTTAATAAAGAGAAAAAAGAGTTTCTAATTGTGGGTTCAACCATAGAAAAGAAATTTCCCCCTCTTCTAACAAATTTAGCCACTTTTTTAAAATTAAAAAAACCCCCAAAGAAAAATTTTCCCCTGCAATTTTCGCAGACAACATGGGGACTACAATCTTCCTTTTACTTAATGGGAATGAAAAAAGCCTTTTTTTTCTTGCAGGATTCCCCTCCAGGTCTGATGAAATCCATTATCAAATCTTGAAAAAATCTTCCGCAAATGGTCTGAACATCCCGTACAGGTATTTTCCCAAACCCTGTGTGGACTTTCTGGTTCTTTCCCCCTTCTTGGGGGGAAAAGCCCCCATTATTCCAATTTCCCAAAACTGGAAAAAATCTTTCTAACCCTCAAATTTCCCTCCTAGCTTTTACCGCTGTATCTGTAAAAGATGGAGAAAAATGGTTTTTGCTAGGCTCAGGGGGAAAATGGAAAACCCATGGCTTTTTGGGGAAAAAACAGTGTGGTTTTTCCCCAAACCCGGGCTACCCGTTGGGCCTTTTTTTAGTCGGGAAAAACTACACTTCGGAAAAGCCTTTTTTAACAAACAGCATGCAGTGGGGAATTTTTTTTTTATTTGGAGAAAGGGCCCACGATACCCCCTGGGAAGTCGGGGAACTTAAAGTCTCCACGATCTGGGTTTTCGAGGTTTATCTTCCTTTTTATTCAAAAATTTTTTTTCAGAAAAGACGTTTCAGGTCCGGGGTTTGGGGGCCCCCTCTCTGATTTCCCCGAGCAGGAGTTGGGTGGGTTCCCCGGGGAGCATTCTTCGTCTCCTGCCTCTTTGTATTTAAAAACAACAAAATTTTTTCAATCAGTTCAGCAGGGTTTAGGGGCTGCTCATTGTTTGTGGTTTATTTCGCTGTTACACCCAAATGGGCCCGTACCCGGTGCCTGTTTCAGGTCCAGCCCTTTTCGTAGAAAAAAAATCCCTCGGTTGGGGGGGGAAGGAAAACGGTTCACCTTTTCTCCAAAAAAGACGCAGTGTATTTTACTTCCATAATTTACGTCAGTTTTTCCCAGATCCTGAACTTCAAGTAGGGAAAAATTTCCCCTTCCAGTGTAAAAGAAGCCCAAAATTTCCCGGGGGTTATTTTTGCCAGAAAACAACTTTTTTCCGCCACATCCAAAAAATAAAAAATTCTTGCCCGGAAAAAACTGAATATTTTGGGGTCGTTTGTGCACACCGGGGGGGGCGCTGATAAGAAAAAATTTGTTGCACCTCACAGAGCCTGGTCCGTTTCCAAAATGGACTACGGTTGTGCTGTGTACGGCCCCCGCAAGATTTGGGCTTACCTCAAAAATCTTGGACCTTTTTCCACCTTTAAAGGGGGGGTTGTTTGTTTTTGGAGCGTTTTCCCCACCAACCCCCCCCCGTGTACAAGGGCCCGTACGCAGAGGCGGGTGAAACCCTTTATTGTTCCCAAACCCCCAGGCTAAAATGCGTTTAATTTTTTTCCGATGTTCTCGGAACCCGAAAAAAACCCCCTCTATTACTTTTGTCTTTGATCCTCCCTTCCAAAGTAAAGTTTTGAAAGGGAAAACCCAAATGTATTCCCCCGTTTGGGGCTTGGGGATATGCAGCCTCCGTGGGGGGAAAGCAGGTCTTTGCCCCAGGAGTTGGGGTTTGGATTTTTCCCAAATTTCCCGGTCAAAACCCCCGTGGACCTTTTTACACCAAAAAGATTCGTTTCATCTTGCAGCTTTTTGCAAAGTTACCAGCTCTTGGGTTTCAAAGGGTTTTTTATGCGGCTTGTTCCAAATTTTCCCCTCCTGTCAAAAAGTTTTCAGGGCGGTACCAAAATCTGAAGATGGAGTGGCCCGTGCAGGGCCCACTGCCCCGGCGTCCCTTTTCAGATATGTTGGGCATATTCATTCAGAAGCTTTGTCTTTTCTGCTGAACTTACTGCTCTGGAAATGGTTTTAAAATAATTTTCCCCATTCTTCGAAAAAGGGACTTTTCCCGGTTCTGTTTGGATTCCCCTGTCAGCTTTGGAGGCCCTAGCTGGCCGAACCTTCAGCATCCGAATTTTTCTTTTTTTTTTTTAAAATTTTTTGAAGTTGGGCGGGGGTTTTACAACTTTACTCTTGTTGGGGTTCCGTATTTGGATCGGGGGGAACGAAAGGGTTGATCTTTTTAGCCAAGAACGCCAAAAGAGAGAAACTGTCCCACTTATACCCCCTGCTAAAGGAAAAACCCAAAATTAATGATTATGTGAGAGCCTTGGGCGGGGGTTTGGGAACACACGACAAATAACAAACTCTTTCAATCCGTCCAACCCTTAAGGATTCCTCCACCCAGGGGGGGGAATCTTAAAGGGAAAAAACGTTTGTCCGGCTGCACCCCCGGACTTTCGTATTTTCCCCATGCCTATTTTTTAAAAGGTGAAGAACCCGGGGGGATTCATGTCAGCGCCACTCAAAAAGAAACATTTTTCTTTTAGAGTGGGGGGATTTGACTTTTGAGACACAAACTTTTTACGGGGGGAGTCCTGAAGCCTGTTCAGGGAGTCCCGCGTGTGATCCTTGAGTTTTTGAGAGAGATTAAATTTTTATCTGATTTAAGATTTTAGGGAAAAAAATTTTTTTAACAAATTTTCTGGTCTTTTTTCTAGACGAGTTTTTAAAGGATGTGTAAATTTTTTTTTTTTTTTTTAAATGACTGGTATTGTTTTTAACGTGGTGCACCCCTGTTGGCCCTTTGGGGTCGCGGGGTTTAAAAGAACATTATCCTTACCCTTTGTGCGTGTGTGTGTTGCTGTGTGTGCAGTTGTCCCCGCCCTGTTTTATGTGTGTGCGTGTGGTGCGTGCTTTTTGGTTTAAAATCTTTCAAAAAAGGGCATTGTGCTCTTACAAAAATTTTTCTTTTAAATTTTTTTGGGGGGTCGTTAGGGAATGAAGATAATAGCGGGGACCAGCATTTACGTTTTCTGGCAATGCAGTTTCACAAACGCGTGTCAGGGTAGGCCATCAAAAAGCACGTCATCCCTGCGCTCTGTTCCAGTTCATCTAACTCATGCGGTTTATAGCCCAAACGTATAACATCGCGGGTTAGGGTTGGTTCTAAGGGCAAAGTATTATTGGTTGAGAAATGGGGGGGGAGGGACAATGGGGGTACTGTGATAATGATGATGATGATAAAGGGGGATGAGGGGGGATGGAAAAAAGAGAAGAGGGGGCCTGGAAGGGAGGGGGGGGTGGGGAGAAGGGGGGGATATGCGATAGGGGAAGGGGAAGGGAGAGGGCCAGTAAAAGAGGATGAGGGAGACTGGGGGAGACTGGAGAGGTAAGATTTGGGGGGTTGGGGGGGGGGGGGGGGTTTGGTGGGGTAGAAGGGGGGGAAAAAAGTATGCTGGGGGAGATAGATAGATAGGGAAGGGATGCATATCTAAAACGGGGCGAGTTCCAATCGATTCATATACCTTTTTTCTCAAAGATCTTTAAAAAAAAAAATAATTTAAAAAAAAAAAGAAAAAAAGAGCACTTTAAAATTAAAAACACCCCTTAATTTCTTTTTTTTTTTTTCCCAACTTTCCCCGCCTCTCGAGGGGGCACCCACGCCCCTCATTCCGACACCCCCTCCCCAGCCCCCCAGTGGCTCCTCCGCAGTCCGGCACCCGGCAATCCACAGGGAGCAGTCAAAGTCAAGTCATCAAAACAACCCCCCGGAGGGGACATGCACGCTGCCGAGTCACTTCGGGGTGTTCAGTGGCGCTTGTTTTTAACATCATAGGGCCCACCTACTAAACCCCCACTGAGACAATAATTGCTTAGTCGCGGAGCCGGGTGAGTGAGCTCTCCCTTTTCCGGGGGGCCAAGCGTCGTCCAAAGACAAACCCCCCGGACTCCCGATACCCGGGGCCCCGAAGGGAACCAAACCCCAAAACCATAGACGTGGGTGACATCGAAATTGAGGCACCCGGAGCACATGAAGGGGGCCCAGAACTGGAGACTTTTTTGCTGACGTAGGTTTATTAAGATGTGCCCGGATTTTTATTTCGGTTGAGAACATGACGGGGTGTGTTTACGCTTCCTTTTTAATACCGGGGGTCAACCAGGCCCCGAGAGATACAGGCACCTGCTTTTTGGTCAGAAATTTGAGCAACACTCTCAAAAAACGCATCCATAAGTGGGTGAAACTCGACTGTGTGGTCCCAGTTTCCCAAATGAGTCCACAGCAAAAATCAACTTGGGTAGGGGCCTTTTGGGGGAAAAAAACCCACATGACTCTGACGGGATTCGAACCCATGACCTCCCAGCCGGGAGTCCGCGACGCTCACCACTTCGCCACGGCGGCTGGTTTCTCTCTAATTTATAGCCGCTAACAGCAAACCGTTTTGTTGCATATTCATCTGCTGGAGATCTACACGTGTGTGCTTTGAGTTCTTTAAACACCGGCGCGCTGCAACGTTTCAAAGAAACATCTGGCTCGTCATAGAGCTTTTGTTCTAACCTCAATGCGTCAACTTTGTCATTCTACCTTCCGGTAGTCGTAAAACTTCTGTCCCACCCTCTGTAGATTGTAGACCGCCTGCGTCATTCTGTCGTCTGACACAAAGCTGTGAACACTTCAACGAAAAAGGTAGGAGGAAGGGAAAAGGTAATTCCGTTGCCGTTTTGTTTTTTCTTTTCTTTTTTTTCTTCCGCTTTTTAATTGGCTCATAGACTGGTGCATCTGTTTATGTTATTTCTGTATTTCGTGCAGTATTAGAGGTTTAGTTGTTAATTTATTTCAATGGTAACACTGTGTTGTACCTTCATACTGATAGCATTTATACCTGGACATACAGCGGGCAGATGCAGGGCCGTGGAATGCTTGCAGCAGTTCACTCGGTGTGGGTCTTTGGCCATTGGACTCTGCAGTAGTTCTGTTGTGTTGCGTGAGTGAGTGAGTTCTTTAGATTTAGAGTCTGTTCACACTTGGTGATATTAGACTTCAAAGAAAAAAAAAGGAGCGAGGAGAAGGGGGGGGGGGGGGGGCTGTAGAGCGCCGTTTTGGTATTGAAACGCCGTTTTGGTATTGGCATACGAAAACCGCGTTTCAATACCAAACGGCGTGTTAGGTCTCGCCGTTTTGGTGTTTCAATACCAAAACGGCGGGACGTAAGACGCCGTTTTAGTATTGGGCGCCGTTTTCGTATTGGCATACGAAAACGGCGCCCAATACGAAAACGGCGTTCTCGTACCCGCCGTTTTGGTATCCTGACAAGCCTTAAAGGACCTGTTTTCTCGCATCTGGTTCAAATCTCAACATCTGCTTTTCTCGCATGAGTGATGTTAAAAGAGCACTGCTGGTCAAGTTTTCGTATCGACAAATGAGGGAAGGTGATCACTGGGCGTTTATCAAAATCTGTTAATTTGATGCACGGAAAGCTATTTTTCTGTTTGCACAATTTCTTGTTCGTGGGTTATTGTTTTGATAGAATCATGTAGTCGCATACACGTTCGATTCTTTACATAATGAAATTAATACTGAACAATGAAAAAAGAATATGGTCTACTGATAGAAGGCTTGAACAGTCGCATGCTATATTTTGGGAAAACCACGAACTCAATCGAAGCTTGTGTTTTGTTGTCTTGCTTCCTGTGGCCATCATGCAAAGGTATCTACCAGGGAGCAGTTATGTCCCTTCGTTTTTTTTTTTCGTGGAATGCCCTTTGCGTGTCTGCACTCTATGTAAACAAAGCACAGGCTTCCAAAGTTGGTGCAAAACTGTTCCTGGCTGGTTGGTTTGGCAGTTGAGGACAGTACTTCTCTGGGTCCCACCGGCACCTCGGAGTGTATCTTTTTCTCGTAGTGATTTTCATTTGTCAAGTGCTTCCTTTCCATTTTGTTGTTTACAGTGGTGTTTCCATAAATGATTCACACATTAGTGTTTTTCTCTTAACTGTCGGTGACTGATGCACATACAACCGACGATCACGCGTTTGTTGTTACTCACTTCTTTGGTCATAAGCTGACCGATTTGGGTGGCACTTTTTTCTCGGACCTTTTCAAAGGAATTTTGGCAAGCTTGTTTATTGAAACTGTAATCCATTAAAAAAAAACTTTCTGATCATAATACCGAACGTCATGTCTCTCGAGTGACTGACATCAGTCAGTTTAGTCTAATGTAACCAAAATCATTAAGGGTTGGAATTTCTCCAGCATGTGGCTGACATTGGTGTGTTAAAAAGAAAGAAAATGTGTTTATCTTGCAAGCTTGAGTATTTTTCACACACACACACACACACACACACACACACACACACGCACGCACGCACACACACACACACACTTATTTTACTATTACGTAATACACTTTCCTGCATGGTACTTTGAAATTCAACATTTGAGTGTGATAACTGTAATAAACTGTCATATTTTGTGACGTGGAAGCGTCAACCCTAATTTTTTTTCCAAACAAAATTGACACAAGCATTTCCCTCTGATACTTGATGTAATCTGTCCAAACCAGTTCCTGCATTAAAAAAAAAACATCCAAAGATATTATTGGTTCTGCTACCTGTGGATTTACATGCAACAACAAATCTGGCACTAATTGGGGAAATAATTAGAGGAATATGCATATACAGACATTAACATATTGTCATACACCCATCTTTCAACTTGCAGCAGGGTACCCGCCGTTTTCTCATCACATTTACATTGAATTTATTAATGTCACGTTGTGCATTATGTTCAAACTGTTTCATTGACTTTGTAGGCGACCTGCAATTTCTGGAAAGATGACAAGCACCACCAGCGAACGGAATTTTAAAAAGGTGCTTCATATAAAAAAAAAAGCTATTGTTAACTACTAATAAGACTTATTGTGATGCACGTTCCCTTGTTCTACATCAGATGCTAATTGATTATCATCTGTCACGTTGTCATCTTACCTTTATCTGGCATAATTAAACTTTGCTAAACACACAGATGTAAGCAAAGCATGAGGAACTATAGAGAACGAATGGAAGAAAGGGGCACAATGAATGACTGAATTCCTCATTTTCCACAGGAGGTTCCACTGCCCAACACCACTGATTCAGTCCAGCTGTCACATCTTCACAGGATGGAGCTTCCTTTCTCGAAGTACGAAGGGGCAGGCAATGATTTTATCCTGCTTGACATGACATCGTCCCAACACCACATAACCCCCCAACAACTACAGCGCATGTGCAGCCGGAAGACGGGTATTGGTGCAAATGGGGTTCTGGTCTTGCAAGAAAGTCTCATTCCCGGGTGCTGCTTCAGACTTAGGCACTACAACCCGTCGGATGGTACAGAAGGCGGCTTCTGTGGAAACGGCTCCCGCTGCAGTCTGGCATTTGCTGAACAGGTGGGCTTGATCAGCCTTGAAGAAGGGGGTTCTGCTGCAGTCTTGTTTGAAGCTTTTGATGGCGTCCACTTTGGAGGCCAACTTTCGTCAGGGAACTACTTCATCAGCATCAAAGACGTCGTTCTGGGTGACATTATACAGATGGATCGTGATAGTTACTCCTTGAACAACGGTTCTCCACATCACGTCCGATTTGTGGATGATGTCTCCAGTGTGGATGTTAGTGTAACAGGCAAAGATCTGAGATGGTCCACCGGTGCCAATGTGAATTTCGTGCAAGTGACGAGTCGGAACAAAGTGGGAGACATCACCGTGAGAACCTACGAGGAAGGCGTGGAGGAGGAAACGCTGGCCTGTGGCACTGGCGCCACTGCGTCGGCTGTGGTCGCCTTTCTTCGTCAGCATTATTTCAGCCACACTGACCGCTGCAAGGATGACGCCCCTGTGTCTGTGAAGACCTGTGTGTCCATGAGAGGGGGGCAGCTGGAGGTGACGTTCACAGCTGGAGCCAAGGCTGTGTCTGGCATCCGTCTGGCAGGGCCTGTCAAGCATGTGTTTGATGGGGTCCTACGCCTGGAGCTGTAGAAATATATTCTCTCTCTCTCTCTCTCTCTCTCTCTCTCTCTCTCTCTCTCTCTCTCTCTCTCTCTTTCATTAACACCTCTGTCAGTGAGGAATTCGTCATAGTGTTAAGACATCTGTGTTTCCTGTTCGGCTTGACACTCCAGCTGGCTGCTTTTGGGTGCTGTTGAATTCTGTTTTCTTTTAACCTTTGGTGGTGAGGATTCGACAGGATTATAAATACTGTATTATGTCTTCATGTGGTGCCAAGGGACCACAGACAAAATCAGCCATGTCTACCTGATGTGTCCGATCCAGCGGATGAAAGGCCTAGGAGCAGGAGATATGAATGGTTCTGTCTTCAAGATGGGTTATGATAGTGAAGGATTTTACATTCATGATATATGTATATATATATATATATATATATATATATATTTATATTATATATATATATATATATATATATATATATATTTCCCTGATTTGCATTCTCATTTTCGTTTTTCCCCTGCCCCCCTCCCTCCCTTCCCACTTCCGATTCTTTGGAAAAATCTTTGCCAGTTCACAATATAATGACAGAGGAATTACTAGCCTCCAATTGTTTTCCCTCACTACTGAATGATTGTTCAGCTTATATGTATATATACATAGATACATACAGTCACATAACCCCCATATAGATAGATAGACAGATATGCGTGCGTGCGCGCGTGTGTGTGTTTTCGAATACACCTTAGCCCTGGCCTTGGTGCTAGTCTTTTAGATGAGACTATGGCCCAGGTCCTTGGGTAGAGCGTGCGCTCACCACATTGTTACGACGAAAAAAATCTAACTTCTGTATTTGGACACTTCAGTTGATGCATATTGCTGATTGGGGTGAGAGACAAGAGCTTGTTTTACTCTGTCGTGGAATCAGGTCAAGGCAGAGGACAGGTGGACACTGATAAGTAGTCTATAGTCTTTACTTCCATCAGTAGATTCACATCCGAGTCTTCACATGAACAAAGTCTTCATAGACCAAAGCAGCCACAGTCCCAACATTTACAATTAATAAAAATCCAACACCAGCAGATTTAATAAAAAGAAAAAAGAGAACATGCAATATCCTAGAATGTTCAACGATTCGAAGGTAGAGTAACCAAGTCAAATATCTAAAAAAACGCCTAGAAAGGTCAAGAACCATAACGTAGCCTAAGGAAAATCAGGAGTTGGTGTAGCCATCCAAATGTTAAAAACATTCAACAAGGTTCGAGACCCATGACGTAACACGACGAGAATCAGGAGGTTGCGTAGGCAATCAAAATGTTTACACATTCAAGAAAGTTCGAGAATCCCGACGTAGCACAATCGATCAAAATGCATTGCAAGGTTAACAACAATTCCGTGAATCTTTTGGAAGCTCTGTTCATTTTCAGAACGTTTCTTGGGTTTCAAAGAAAGAAATTATTGCGTCGCCAGCGCGTACGTCCCTTTGAAAACTAATCTCTCGTGAATAATTCTGTAACACATCTGGAGCAATATTCTGATTTATAATCTTAACCAATGTCAAGGCAAATTGAAGTAAGTCTGTTCATTGCACGCGTATTAAGTACTCATAAAGGACCCACAGCAACTAGGGAGTCTAGGAATTCGGTGCAATGAATTGTTTGTAGAGTAAATACAAAACCTAAGTTTAGCACAAACACGTAGCAGTTAAAAGAATTTAGTGGCGCCGTTCTGTGTGCTCACTTAGAGACAGCAGCCCTTACTGTAATCAGAGAAATCTGTCGTAAAAGAGAAAAGAATGGGGATACAAAATGATTATTTGTTTTCTCCATTTTATGTGGATTGTTGTTACACTCTGCAGAAGATGCTCTTTTTCTTTAAGATTGGTGTAAATATAAAGGCCTTTCTTTTTGGACGATGGCTTTGTTTGTTTATGGCATGGAATAAAAAGAAAATAGGCCTTGTGGTAATTTCCTGTAGTTTGTGGGCTGCGGAGCAATTGTTTTGTCTATGAGAGAGGAAGAGAGACGGAGACAGAGAGACAGACGAAAAGAGTGAGAAACAGACAGATAGGCTACGCACCATGAAAGCAAGTCACAAAGCTTTAAACTGAACACTACCATTACTGCTACTACTGCTTCTCTCTCTCTCCTACTTACCCCCACCTGTTTCTCTCTCTCTCTCTCTCTCTCTCTCTCTCTCTCTCTCTCTCTCTCTCTCTTCCAGGCATTGATTGTCTTCTGTTCTTTTGTGTGCAACCATTTCCTCTTTCTATTTATAGCGTTTATGTATGTTTACTTCAATTCTAGATTAGTTTTGCTGTTGTTATTATTGTATTTTCTATACATTTCCCTGTATTGAGGGCCGAATGTAAAAAAGCCATTTTGTGCTTATTCTGCTTTTTCCCTCCTTAAAAAAGATTCATTCTCTCTCTCTCTCTCTCTCTCTCTCTCTCTCTCTCTCTCTCTCTCTCTCTCTCTCTCTCTCTCTCTGCATTATTTCCATTTCAGAAGTCACAGAAGTAAGGGCAGAGTTTTTTTGTCTGATGATCAATGGCAACATGGCATAATACCATCTACATGTTTTGGAGATTGTTTTGTCGTGATTGGGTTGGTACATGATATATCGAGGCCTAGAGAAGAAACGTCGACCGTTTTTGTCAAGAGTTAGAGCGTGTCACGGTCGCTAAGCCGGACGGCCCTACCACACCAACCCACGCCTATCACACTCGAGGTCAGACAACACTGCACACTAACACAGCTTTACAATCATGCACACTTCTTTATTCCAACATACACATTATGGCGCCACCACCCAGCAATCACCACTCGCGCCCATCCACAACCGTACACAGGTATCCCACTTCCCGCTGTGCCCTGCTACAATGACCTGGGAGACCCTAACCTATCCTAAAGCACCAGTTGCGGTATATCACTGCGACCTGGGGACGCAGCGATAGCCCGCACACGTGGTGGCTAACTACTAGGGACAAGGACTAACCCAAGGGACTCTAATCTCTAAATTACTACCACCCACCCCTCTCCCCGGGACCCACCCTTCCTTTTTTGACCCGGCACCAGTACCACACCGGTCGCTACATCCCTAAGGGAGGCAACACTACGAACATAACAGATCACCAACCTGGACGGACAGACGATCAACCACACCAGTTCTGCAACTGGCTGAAGGTGGCTGCCAACAAGGACAACACAGAACTCGGCACAGGCCAAGGGCACACCAACCCGACGAGGACCTGGCCCTAACTATGGCTCGAAGTCACTCAGCACGAACTAACGGCGCTCCCGCCGCAACTACAACGAGCACGTCCACTCCGACGAACACCAGGGACCGAAGTGAAGCTACCCCAACGCATTCCGCCCTGGTCGGAATCAAGTTAGCTTCACTCACAACACAAAGCAACCATTGGTCAGAGCGGTGTGTCCCTCCGCAGAGCTAACACACCCGACCAACGGACTAGTTGTTGCTCGTGCAACAACACAAATCATAACAACAACCGATATCCTGCCCGCCCTCTCTCGTGTAGAACCAAAGCAACAAAGTGTAACAGTCGGAAACGAAACCAACCTCCCACTTTCACTCCTTCAATAAGTAAAGACCGGAAGGCAAGAATATTGTATGTCCTATTTCTCCCCACCCCCTACCTAGCCTAACCTTCCTACCTAACCCTGAGGAACTTAGCCTAACCCCCACCTAACTAATACCCCAACCCTACACACACGCGCGCGCGCGCGCGCTCTCACGCACACGCGCACATGCTCTCTATTCTGAGCTACCACTCTGACCACATGGACGTGCTGGTTCAGTACCGCCGATCGGTGACACACCTCCTGCGTAAGTTTTAACTACAGGTTAAAACCAACAACTTCTCACTCGATCGGCGATTACCCCCACTCCTACCTTTCAGAATCCACACACCCCATCACTCAATCTGCCCTGCTGTTATTTTGATGCACACCAAAACTATCATCCCAACAACATCACTTTTTGAATACATTAACTCTTGACATTCTTCCCTTACCCACTGTATGCTGACACTGGAAGCATGACTGGCAGTATCGACGAATGTCAGCGTGCATGCCTGGCCAATAGAAATGGCGACCAACTCGCTCCTTGGTTCGGGTGGTACCTAAGTGACCAGACATGGGTACGTGGTGGCCTAGCTTCATCACCGTGGTCCGTAGTTCAGCTGGGACGCAGATCTGACTCGCTACGTCCTTGGGACCCTCAAACCGCCGGACCAGTACACCAGATTTCCGAGCATACTCGACTCGTCGAAACTTTGTTTATGATAGTGCGTCCCTGCTTCACATGCACTCCGAGCTTTCCTCAAGGTTTCATCCTGGTCCTGCATCCGAATTAAGTGCTGGGTAGAGGTGTTCAGGATGCATTCATCCACGGGCAGTGGTACAGGTTCTTGCTGTTCCCTGGCTCTCTGCGCGCTTGTCTGCACTGCCCCCACCAACACGGGTCTGCGTATACAGGCACACGTGTCCATCCGGGATCCCCTAACCTCTTTGCAAAGTTTCCGATCAGGACTTCCTGCACAGGACTATTCATGACCAACACCTCCAACTTCCTGCGATGAATGGTGACTTCAACTGTATCACCGCCACGGGTAACACAGACCTACATCTGGATTCAGCCAACACCACTGGCACCGTCTCTCCTGTGTACGCGTTTGCCGGCACCAACCACTTGGCTACTACGGTGTATCCGGCACCAGTGTCCCGTAATCCATTGGCCGGAGACCCGTTGACCTCTACAATGCACGCAGGATCATACTGCTGCTCAGCGCATGGACGACACAACGTAGGAACTACTCGAGCTTGGGGTTGGTCACAACAATGAACAGCTCCAAGGGAATGGGGCTCAGGGCATTTCCTAGCGATATGGCCTGGCTTCTTGCAGTTGAAACACACTATGGTCGATCTAGGCCCCTCTGACCTCCTGTTCAGCTGCTGTAGTGGACCATCATTTTGTTGGGGCCTCCCTGTGGTCTGGCCCCCTGTCGTTTCACGCCTATTACCCAGGCTGGACTGGTTAACTGTTCGATCTTGATTCACCTTCCTCCCAATCTTTTGGCCTGTGCCAAAACAGAAGCTGCTGTTGCAAGTTGTTCCACAGTTTTCGGGCATGTCTTCCGCACCTCAATCGTAAACTCTGGGGACAACAGCTGATAAAACTGTTCTTGGAAAAGCAGATCCTTTACGTCCTCTGCCACACTCTCATCCCTGCCCGCTGCCGCACACCAGAGGGAAAACCACCGCTTCATCCTTCCCAGCATCTGGGCGAAAGTCTCAGCTGCGTCCTTCTTGATGTTCCTGAACTTTTCCGGTAGGCCTCAGCATCTAGCCTGAAGTGGCTTAACAGGGCGCTCTTTATCTGATCATAGTCGCCTAACTCATCCGCACTCAACCGCAGCACCGCTTCTCTAGCCCTACCTCTCAGCAGAGACATCAGACGTGTGGGCCATGAGGCTTTGCTCCACTTACACATCTGGGCTACACGCTCAAATTGGGCGATGAAAGCGTCCACATCATCGTTCTCTCCCAGTGGCTCAAGGTGGATATGCTTCGTTTCCTCCGCCTGAATCAAGCGTTCCCTATGCATGACTTCCTCTAAGGCCTGCTTCTCCTGTATGAGTAGCTCTCGCTCTCTTGCCTCTAACTCGGCTTCGTCTCTCCGTTTCTTAAGATCTAACTCGGCTTGCCGTGCCTGAGCTTCTATTTCTCTTATCGCCCTTTCTTCCTCCATCTTCTTCCTCTTCAGTTCCAGTTCCATCTGTCTCGCTACTTTCTCATCTTCATCCTTCTGCTTTAATCTTTCCCTCTCATCTTCGATCTTTTTCTGCTTCATGTCTAGCTCCCTCTGCCTAGCAGCTTTCTCCTCTTCATCCTTCTGCTTTAACCTTTCCCTCTCATCTTTGATCTTCTTCTGTTTCATCTCTAGCTCCCTCTGCCTAGCAGCTTTCTCGTCTTCATCCTTCATCTTCTGCCTCACTTTCTCCTCCATCCAGAGCTCCAACTCTGCTTCTCTCGCTGTCTTCTCATCCTCGTTACGTACTGAGTCTGTGACGAACTTGGCGAGGTCTCCCCCGGCTAAACCATCGCCGCTCCCAACTTTGCAAACTTTGCATAAGCCCCCGTCCCCTGCTCTTGATCCACCCCCGCACCCTGATCACTAACCTTGGGTTGGTATCCGCCATAAGGGCCTGTGGATCCATGACACTATCGGGGTCGCACTGCGGATGGGCTCGGGTCTGTCTAGACATAGGATAACCCCGACCACCACAGAGCTAGCAAGGGACAGTATCCAATGTGAGTGCAACTGGATGTTCCCGACTACGCGCTTGCCCCCTTAACCAACGAACTGAAGCAACTCAGCACAAGTATACAATACTCTCAATGAGTCAAGCAACAAAGCATCACTTCTCCCACACTCATGTACTACATACAGGTACCCACCTGGGTCCCAACCCATACAATACCAACAACCCACAGTCCGGGCACTGACCCAATCACGTGACTCCGTACGCCCACTGTCCACTGCGCATGCGCACCAGTTCACATGGACTACCCTCAGTCACAGGCCTCGCTGTCTCTGGTAGGCTACACCCACACAACCACAGTGCACTTGCTCCCCTGAAGTCCAGATGCACTCACCACATACCCTAGTGGCGCAACACTGCGCACCCCCGTGCTTCCTACACACAGTCACCTGGGCTTACTCTGCCCTTAATCCCACAGGATATCTAACCACACAGCGTGCACAGTCACGGTCTGGGTACCAACTCCACCTACTCACTGGGGGTATACTACACTCAAGGGACACCCGGCTCCTCACCTAAACCGCACAGCGTAATCACTCATGCTCCCAACAACCTCTGAACATTTATTGACCATTCATACTTCACACACTCGGTCGCGCCACCCCATTCACACCAACACAAGTGCCCTGCCCTATGCCGATGGAAACCTGCCTGAAGTGAACAGGGACTCTGCGCACCACCTCCCAGGTACTGGTACGCTCCCACCAACCACCCACTTACATTTTACACAGCGTACACACCGGACACAACATCCCCCTACCTCCTTCCTGGCTACCTATCACCTACCCAAAAATCCCGTGAGTACCCCGCATCTCAACCAAGTGTCACGGTCGCTAAGCCAGACGGCCCTACCACCCCTACCCACGCCTATCACACACTAGGTCAGACAACACAGCACAGAAAACACAGCTTTACAATCATGCACACGTCTTTATTCCAGCATACACACTATGGCGCCACCACCCAGCAATCGCCACTCACGCCCATCCACAGCCGCACACAGGTATCCCACTTCCCTCTGTACCCTGCTACAATGACCTGGGAGACCCTAACCTATCCTAAAGCACCAGTTGCGGTATATCACTTCGACCTGGGGACGCAACGATAGCCAGCACACGTGGTGGCTAACTACTAGGACAAGGACTAACCCAAGGGACTCTGATCTCTAAACTACTACCACCCACCCCTCTCCCCGGGAC
This sequence comes from Conus ventricosus, assembly GCA_018398815.1. NCBI lineage: Eukaryota > Metazoa > Mollusca > Gastropoda > Neogastropoda > Conidae > Conus > Conus ventricosus. The sequence continues at coordinate 25,321,915 of CM031621.1, forward strand.
CCACCCTTCCTTTTTTGACCCGGGACCACTACCACACCGGTCGCTGCGTCCCTAAGGGAGGCAACGACAGGTACCCTATTCCGTGCTGGCCACTACGTCCCTAAAGGAGGCAGCAGCTAACACCCCTAATCCTACTACCCTATTGCTACACCCCTTCCTACCACAAAATTGGACAACCCTTCCTCCACTGAAGACCCTGCTCCTCGGCGCTGTCCGTGGCCCCTCGCAGGCTGACTCCTCCACGGAAGACCCTGCTCCTTGGCGCTGTCCGTGGCCCTCGCAGGCCGACTCCTCCACGGAAGACCGTGCTCCTTGGCGCTGTCCGTAGCCCCTCAGCAGGCTGACTCCTCCACGGAAGAACACAACACACACTCACACGCACACACACCACGCCCCCTCTAAACAGGCGGAACCCCTCCTCCACTGAAGGCTCTGCCGGAACTGGGGTGAAGGAAGGCCTGGCGCAGCGCCCTTCACATAGCGCCTGACCGCCCTGGTCCTGCCCTCCAGGGAAAGAGCAACAGGTGGCTGGAGAACTGCCTCACAGACGGCGGACAGCCTGGGTGGTCTCCCCCCCCCCGGGAGAGCACAGGTAACAGGAAGCCGCCGCTCACTTGCCACCACGTGGCCGCCGACTGCGGTGATCCGGCCCCAGCCTCAGCACGGAAGCAGGATACCTGCTGAAACAACTGTAGGCCACCACTATAGTGTCGCTACTACCTGAGTAACCAAGGCATATAGCCTACTTAGTATGGCGTTAACTCTCCATCTCCCTTGATTACTTCCCACTTGGGCATGAGAGCGACTCCTTATATTCCGAATACACCCCCCAACCCGTTACTCACCTCGGGGTTACTAGACCCATTACCGGCCAACCCTTGCCATAGCAGTTAAAGCAATATTCTCCCAGAGCCAATCTTCGTTATTACATATGAAATTAGGTATCACACCCAAATCTCGGGAAAAGAAAACAACCCAACCGACCCCAACGCAGACTCCATGGGCCCCCTTAGGAAATACTAAGTAGTCTAGGAAATGTGCAACTTCACAAGGAGATGTCCACACGCAAAACGTAATACCCCAACCCTACACACACACACACACACACACGCGCGCACATGCTCTCTATTCTGAGCTACCACTCTGACCACATGGACGTGCTGGTTCAGTATCGCCGATTGGTGACAGAGCGACACTCTCAAGGAGGCGTCCGTGTAGAAAATGGGACTTTTACTGCGTGTTTCAAATTTAGCCCCTCAAGACACCTACATCTGGGGAAGAACTAGAGAGGGGATAAACTCACGTGCCCCAGTCACACTTTAGGATAGCATTCACAGCTTCTTGGTCAACATCGAGATGTGAACTAAAAACCATGACTGCTGATCTTCCATGGAATTAGACCTCACCTCATTGATGAAAAAAGACCTTTAAATGCAGCGTGAAAGGGGTGTTTTCAACAGTTTACGCAATTCTTAGCACAAGTTACAAACGCGGGATTTTCTTTCCATCTAAATATTTACACCTCCGATCATTTCTAAAGACGCAAGTCAGTAGGTGCCGAAACACCTCAGTGCTTTGGGGTTCTATAATCGCGATGAGCTTCCTTTGCCGCAGGTGGAATCTGCTTTATGAATTCATCCCATCAAACTTTAGATTTGTAACACTTTTCTCTGCACTCGTACTTTCTCTGTACGTGTGTTTCGTTAAAAAGATAAGAAAGGAAAGAGAAGGAAGTGTTCTCTTCCCATTTAAAACAAAACTGCGGTCACGTTGTCAAATACGACAAGGGAATCGAATCTTGATTAATGTCTGTATGAAGGTTAGGCCTTCTTTTCATTGAACAAACTTCCCTGACATTCCTAACTCAGTTGTCACTGACATCTCACTAGGCCCACCTCTCTCACTGGTAGGTGACATAGCACCAGCATGAAGTGCATTTCTTTTCTTTTTTTTTTGGGGGGGGGGGGGGGGGGGGGGGGGTGGGGGGGACGAAGGGAAGGGCGGGAGGTCTGATCTTCAGTGACATTACTGCCACACTACGTACACTACGTATCACGCCTATCCACTGCCATATCACACCTATCCACTGCCATATCACGCCTATCCACTGCCATATCACGCCTATCCACTGCCATATCACGCCTATCCACTGCCATATCACGCCTATCCACTGCCATATCACGCCTATCCACTGCCATATCACGCCTATCCACTGCCATATCACGCTTATCCACTGCCATATCACACCTATCCACTGCCATATCACACCTATCCACTGCCATATCACGCCTATCCACTGCCATATCACGCCTATCCACTGCCATATCACGCCTATCCACTGTCATATCACGCCTATCCACTGTCATATCACGCCTATCCACTGCCATATCACACCTATCCACTGTCATATCACACCTATCCACTGCCACACTCCGCTTTGTCCAATCGCAGCCCGGGCTCCGGCAATCCACTAGGAATAGCCGTTACTTAGATTATATCAGGCAACCCAGTAGAGGAAACTATACTGCTGCCGAGTCACTTCAATAGTGTTCAGTAGTGTCTGTTCTGATCCAACATATGCAGGAAGCCATCTGTTAAGCTCCCGACCTTCGACACTACTTTCTTAGTCGTGGAGTCAGGTACAAGGCGTTCCTCACCGGAGGCCGCAACCATGTCCGTCCACCGACAGTCCTCAAGAAACACGCCGATGCCTGTGCCTTCTACTCGAACTCACCAAGAGCATAGACGTGAAGAGGAAATCGTAACTGAAGTTATTACGAGAACTCGGCATACAGGCCACAGGCTTTAAAACTTCTGCACACTGACCGATGAGGATGGGGGTGATGTAAAAACGTACGCTGTGGAGTTCCATTCGGGTCGGCGACCACACGGTAGGAGTATGCTGTATGCTTTCTTCCATGAGATACACTGACGTTAACCAAGCCCGAGAGATACAGACACCTGCCGTGCTGGTTAGGAAAACTGAGCTACGCACCGAGAGACGAATGCATTAAGCAGATGAAGGTCAACTGTACGGTTCCAGTCCTTCCATCTGAACTCATAACAAACTTATCTCTAGGGTAGGAGCCTGCCAGGGGCACTTGTTTTTAGCCGGGTCCATACTACATGGCACTCAGCCTGTCCTCACGTATCGATCTGATGAAAGTGTGCGGCTGAGACTGGAGACGCATATGGCTACGGTGACATGACAGCAGTGAGAACACTCGTGGTTCATGCCAAGAACTGTTCCAGTCAAGACTGTTTATGAGCAGGCAGTGCAAAGGGAGTTAGGATGACTGATAGGGAAGTAGAGGAGTGGAGGGCAGTTCGGTGGAGATGAAAGAGATGTCGAAAGTGTTTACGATGGAAAAGCAGCGCTACGCGCATTCAGTTTCATTTTGTTTGTATCAGCTGGTCAGAGACATGCGCAGTAAAGTTCCGCACCGTAGCAAAGACGCTGATGATGATGATGTGTGATAACGCAGCATGGACGCTGCTCTCGGGCACGTCTCTACGTTTAAAAACTCCCTATTCGTGTCTGAACTTTCCATGTGGACCTTCTTTTCTTCAACACACACACACACACACACACACCACACACACACACACACACACACACACACACAACACACACACCCACACACACACTTACAACACACACACACACACACACACACACACACACACACACACACTCACACACACACACACACACACACACACACACACCACACACACACACACACACACACACACACACACACACACACACCTTACAACACACACACACACACACACACACACACACACACACTCACACACACACACACACACACACACACACTTACAACACACACACACACACACACACACCACACACACACACACACACCACACACCACACACACCACACACACACACACACACACACAAATGGAGTTGTTATTGGAGATAAGAGAGACTCAATGGAACTTTTTAGCGGTGGAATAAAAAGAATGAAAAAGCAATGGTTTGTTTACAAATTAACAAGCGAAACGACAAAGTAAAACGAAACTGTATTTCACCAGTTAATGTGAGAGAGAGAGAGAGAGAGAGAGAGAGAGTAGGAGAGAGAGAGAGAGAGAGAGAGAGAGAGAGAGAGAGAGAGAGAGAGATGAATGATAATGAAGAAGGGACATCATACAAGCAACTTGCAACTTATCTCTCTCTCCTCTCCCTCTCTCTCTCTCTCTCTCTCTTCTCTCCTCTCTCTCTCTCTCTCTCTCTCTCTCTCTCTCTCTTCCTCCTCCTCCTCCTTCTACTTCGTCTCCTCCTCCTCCTCCTCCTCCTTCTACTTCGTTTGGTTGATATCCTATGTCTTCCTTTTGGAAGGTTTTAGGTTGAAATACTTAGGATCTCCAGCTTTTGTACAGAATATATCCAGGCTGCCCGAAAGATAAGTGCTAAAAGGGCGGAATCAAATAAGGCGGAGGAGACATTAGGAGAGCAGGAAAGTCCTTTAATTTGTCGGCAGGAAAGATTGCAGCCTGGGATCCTCTTCAAAAGGCACGTAAGGCCATGTACCGAAAGCTTGGCTATAATTATGGGAAGCTGTGCTGATTTCGCCTGGCAGCGAAACAGCAACGAGAGGGGCCAGCGGGATATGCGCAGCAGTTTGCTTGATGGTGGCGACTTCTACCAGCGGGCCTGCAGTCATGAAATACAGACCGATACACCCATGGGGACGCTTCTGTAGAGGTTCTGTTGTGTCGCGTCCAGTGGCCACCACACAATGGCGCCCTCCAGTCAATAGCCATGTCCTTTGACGGCTTAATGGAATGCCTTGCATGTGCCCGGTGTAGGACTGCTCTTTACAGATTGGTTCGACATTGAGGGCTGTACTTCTCTGGGTTCCACTGGTGCCCTCAGGTGCGTCTTTTTTCTTCTAATCTCGCCTGCCCAGAAGATCAGCACTGACAGCGGGATCAGGTAAGGTTGAGTGGACAGCAAGAGAGTAGGGGGGTTAGATGCTTGGGGATAGGTGGAGATTGAGAGAGAGAGAGAGAGAGAGAGAGAGAGAGAGAGAGGTAGAGAGAGAAGAGGTGTGAGATCCTTAGCCAATGTAAGGTAAGTACCCACGGTCTGACCAGCGCGTTGGGCTAACGCGTAAGTCAGACATCTGTTAAGTCGTAAGTTCGAGACCCTCTCCTTAGATTCTCTCGTCTTAGTCATTAATTCGTTTATCCGTCAGCTTTAAGTCATGCGCAGTCTGGTCTTGAAAGTTAGCGTATATGGACTAGTCCGCACGCAGTGACACCTCCTTGATGAAACTAAAACCGAAACTGAATCTCTCTCTTTCCCTCCCTCCCTCCCTCCCTCCCTTCCTCCCTCTCCTCTCTCTCTCTCTCTCTCTCTCTCTCTCTCTCTCTCTCTCAGAGATCAGATCTCCCCCCTCCCCTCCTCTCCCTCCCTCTCTCCCCTCCCCCTCCCGCCTCCCCCCCCCCCCCCCGCCCCCCACCCCTCTTTCCCCCAAAATGTTCTTCAGGCTGGTCCTTTGTCACTTGAGGTGGGTTTTGTAAGATGCCATTGACAACTCAATAAGGAATGTTAGTGTGAATCTTGTTCTATAAGACCAGACCTAACATTCATAAAATTTAAAAAAAAATCAAAATCGTCGATGTTGTTGACTATATGACCTCAAATGCTCTTTTTTAATGAAAAAAAAAAACTTCCCTTCTCTTTCCTTGCTTACATTCTTAAAAAAATACACATCCAGAGAACCTAGCAAGTGGAGGAACAAGGACGACACATTTTGATACTTGCTGGATGTACCCCTCAGCAGTTTCGGCAGCAGTGGTTTATTTTGTGAAGAGGATGTGCGTGATGAGAACGCTCACCATGGTTATAGAACCAGGTGTATTGAAAAAAGAAGTTTAATTACGCCAGATGAAGGGTAAGATGGCAGCCTGAATGATAATAATCAATTTACATCTGATAAAGAACAAGGGAACATGCACAATTAACAAGTAATCAAGAACAGCAAATGTTGATCTAATTGTTGTATGAAGCATTTGTACTTTTTCAACTTCTGTTGGTTGATAGTGCAGGTCATCGTTTTAGAGACTGTCCACAAACTCAGTTAAACAGTGTGAACATAAAGCAAAATGTGACATTAATAAATTCATTGTAAATTTGATCAGAACTGGATGGGCACCGTACGAAAGTGAAAGATGGGTGTACGATAGCATCCTAATGCCTGTATTTAGTATATGCAAATTCCTAAAAATATTTCCCAAATTAGTTTTAGATTTGTTGTTTCATGTAAATCTATAGGTAGCAGAGCCAAGAATACTTTTGGATGTTTTATGTAGGAACTGGTCTGATCCATAGGATCAGAGGGAAACGCTTGTGTCAACTTTATTTGGGGGAAAACTAGGGTTGATGCTTTCTCGTCATAAAAATGTGGTGGTTTATTTCTTTTCTAAGTGAGTCAGTTATCTCACCCAAATACTGAATTTCAAAACACCATGCAGGAAAGTGCACTGCATAATCATAAAGTGTGTGTGTGTGTGTGTGTGTGTGTGTGTGGTGTGTGTGTGTGTGTGTGTGTGTGTGTGTGTTGATTCAAGCTTTCGAGGTCAACAAACATGTCTTCCCTTTCTTTATCCTACTACACTCCAAGTCCGAAAAAAATGTCCGCCACATGGTTGAGATATTTCAGCCCATGATGACTTTGGTTACATTAGACTAAACTGACTGATGTGTGTCACTTAAGAGACATGTTTGTCGGCATTATGATCAGAGACAGCTTTTTTTTTCAAATGGATTACGGTTTTGATATACCTGCTTGCCAAAATTTCTTTGAAAAGGTCCCAGAAAAAATACCAGCCAAACTGGTCAGCTATAACCCCCCAAAAAAGTGAATAACAACACATACGTGAGCAGTCGGTTGTATATGCGTTGGTCACTGACAATTAAGAAAAAAAATACTAATATGTAAATTATTCATGGAAAGACTACTGTACATATTAAAATGAAAAGAAAGCATTTGACAAATAAAGTACGAGAAAAAGATACACTCAAAGGTACCAATGAGACCCAGAGAAGTAGTGTCCTCAACTGCTGAACAACCAGTAAGCAGCAGTCCTGCACCACCTTTGGAAGCCTGTGTGGTATTCACATAGAGTGCAGACAACGCACAGGGACGTTGCATTAAGATGTGAAGGGACAGAACACTCCCTGGCAGATGTCTTTGTGCTATGGCCATAAGACGCAACACAGCTACACCGTAACAGAAGCGTCCCCACGGGTATGTACACCAGCCCATATTTCTTTCTTTCTTTTTGTCGTTGCTGTTATTGTTGTTGTCGTTGTTGTTGTAACATAGTCTTTAATCAAATAATTCGGGAGTTGACAAGCGTACAGAAAGAGGACACAGGGAGGGCACAGGGACACTGGCGTTATCACAGGACCTCTTTAAGTTACACTTAGAAACAAGTTTCAGTCTTTCCCAGTGTCAGCAGGACTGTCCCTGTGGTAAGCTTGGAGGTTGAAACCCCTTCAAGACTTTAGCATCTGCTGGATGCATGTCCAGCTATAAATGCGTTAGCATGAACGGACAACAGAGTGCTGGCAATTTAAATAATAAGCAAAGAAACCAGAATATTGCATGAAAAAGAGAAATATATAAACAGACGCACCAGTCTGTAAGCTTTTTTTTTTTTTAAACTGAGAAAAAAGCAGCTGTTACCTTTTCCGCCCTTCTTCCTTTTTCGTTGAAGTGTTCACAGGTTTGTGTCAGACGACAGAATGACGCAGGCGGTCTACAGACAGTGAGACAGGAAGTTTTATGACAACCGGAAGGTAGAATGACGAAGTTGACGCATTAAGGCGGGGACAAAAGCTTTATGACGAGCCAGATGTTCACGGGAAACGTTGCAGCGCGCCATTGCTTTCAGAGCTCAAGGCACACACGTGGCAGTTTAGGGTGTCTCCGGCTGCTGATCTGCAGTCTTGTCATGAACCTGTCACAAAGGGTTTTACAGCACGTGAAGCACTACATAGCCTGACGCACGTGTTAATGAATGAGAGGCTGACACAAAAAAAAAAAAAAAAAAAACAACAGGAAAACAAACAATGCTGAAATACGCTTATCGTTGATTCTGCTTCTTCTTCAATATATATCACAAAAACTGTTTGCCGTTACGATAAAGAGGTCAGAGAGGGGGTGGTCGGGGGGGGGGGGGGGGTTGTGCTGTGCTGTTAGTTTCTTTTTCTTTTTGGTCACAGGGAGCAACGTCCTGTGATTGGAATATGAATCGATTGGAGTTCTCAACCACTGTTTTATATATGTTGCTGATTTTTCCATGACTGAATTAAGGACTGAACTCTGTACGTGTGTGTGTGTGTGTGTGTGTGTGTGTGTGTGTTGTGTGTGTGTGTGTGCTGTGACTGTGTGTGTTTGTGTGTGTGTGTGTGTGTGAGAGAGGAGAGAGAGAGAGAGAGAGAGAGAGAGAGAGAGAGAGAGAGAGAGAGAGAGAGAGAGAGAGAGAATCAGTAGTTGGGAGAGAGAAAGAGGAGAGGGGCTGGGCTGGGGACGGGGGAACACAAAACGGTGACTCTTTCCTTGCAGCCAGTGACCTAAGTCATGTTTTTTTTTCACAAGAGGTCGAAATGCATTGTGTCTTGTCCTGTTCTCTGTTTGTCTGTGTTCTTGGCGGTAATTAAACCCCCTCTCTTTCTGAATTTTGCTTTATTTTCCGCCCTCAGTCACTTCGTTTTGAAACTATCTGTCACTTCGTTTTGAACCTACCTAAGTCAAGGTTAAAATACTTGAGGATTTTGTAAGGAGTTTTTTGTTGTTGTTGTTGTTGTTGTTTTTGTTTTTTTTTGTTTGTTTGTTTGTTTGTTTTTTTTTTTGGGGGGGGCTTCTATTTTTTCCGTCATCGAGAAAGAGATTTCTATTTCTAAAACTCTATTAATACTGTTTTCTTTGTTGTTCTGAACAAACGGAATTCTTCTGTGCAGCTGTCACTTTAAAAGAGTACGTTTTTGTTCCACGACAACCGCGATTTTTCGTTCCTTTCTTACTTAATCCCAAAAAGTCTGTTGCACACTAAATCCATTCTTGGAGATATCAAGTGTTTCACAAATACTAAAAATACACATTTCAATTATGAAATGTTTGATCTTACCAAACAGATGTATACAATAGGGTTTTCTCACCTGCCATCAAAGGAAGTCATCAACCAAAGTCTGGCACTAATAAACTGCCCTGGAAAAAGACATCACAACTTGTCATTGAACGAGATCCCTGTTGAGTGCGAATTGATTTTAAAACAGATGTTATGATTATTCCGCCGGACAAAAAGCGACAAACAAATTCCAAGACAAAACACGACGCGTTTCGAGCTCTTTGGTCTTCTCGGGCAAGATAAACAACATTCGAGACAATGAAACAAAGAACGAGCAATCTCTTATCTTCTCGAATGGATCGATTCAGCCGATCTAGTCTTCACTCGACTTTGCAGAAACAGTGATGGCATCATTGCCCTGTGGGTTGGGCATAGAATAGACCCACTGCCCTGCCATGCATGTCGTAAGAGGCGACTAAGGCAGGACCACCTCGCCCCGAGGATAAAGGGTTTGCGTGGGGCTAACAGCCCTGCCTGTAAAAAAAAGACGACTTACAGAAGCATCGACGACAACGAACGAAAACATTCCCCTGGGCAATGAAGGGTCTCCATCCCGGAGACTTATGACGCAGTGCAATGAAAGCCGAAAGGAAGCTGCAAGGCCGACTCCCCTTCTAACACCCAGGACAACAACGAAAGTAGCCACATGGAACATCGGGACGATGTTTGAAACAGGAAAAAACCATCCAAGTTGCGAAGAGAGATGAAAAACTTCAAGATCGGAGTGCTAGGACTGAGTGAGACAAGGTGGCTACAATCAGGACAGCTGAGACTTTCATCTGGAGAACAGCTGCTGTACTCAGGACACACAGAGGATGGAGCCCCCCACACTGAGTGTGTGGCCCTGATGCTGGCACCGGAGGCACAGGGGGGACTCATCGGATGGGAACCTGTCAACTCCCGCATCATCACAGCCAAGTTTACCACGAAGAAGAATGACATCAGGCTGAACATCATCCAGTGCTATGCTCCCACCAATGATGCGGAAGAAGAGAAGAAAGATGACTTCTATCAGCAACTACAGACAGTGATAGACAAAGAGGAGCAAAGGACATAACCATACTGATGGGAGATTTTAACGCCAAGATCGGAAGGGACAACACAGGCTACGAGGACATCATGGGGACACATGGACTGGGACAGATGAACGAGAATGGTGAACGT
>CM031621.1:25349751-25353546 GCA_018398815.1 Conus ventricosus
TCCTAAGTCATCATCTGAACATTCATTTCCCACAAGCAATCAAAGGCGCGCGCGCGCACACACACACACACACACACACACACACACACACACACACACACACACACACACACACACACACACCCCACACATACACACGCACACACATACAAATGCGCGCGCACACACATGCACACACACGGCCGCGCGCGCATGTGCTCGCTCCTACGCGCACACACATGCACATTCGTACATGCGCAAATACACAGACAGTGGGCGCGTACATGCACAAACAGAAACACGCATGCGCATACATATACGCACATGCGTGCACGCCCATATACAAAGGCACACATCATATACACATGTATGTACACGTACATGTGCAGGTGCGTGGACGAGGAGCATGTTACACAAGCCCATAAACCACACGCACATGCACTTCTGCACATACAAACACACGCGCGCGCGCCATGCGTGCATGCACATGGACACACGCGCGCACACGCACAAGCGCGCATACGCGCAAGCGTGTACACACACACTTCCATACGCATACACACATCATACATGCACATGTGATCCAACCACGCACACACGGGTCCATGCCCACACGCTCGTACAAACACATGAGTACACTCACCACACACATATAGTAAGGGTACAACCAATGTTAGGTAGGTACTCAAGGTCTGACCAGAGCGTTGGGCGAGTCAGACGTCTGCAAAGTCGGAGCACGATACACTCTTCTTAATTTAAATTCTCTCAGCTTAGTCATTAATTCATTGATCCTTCAGCTTTAAATCATGCGCAGTGTGGTCTCAAAACTTAGCGGATGTGGTGTAGCGTATATGGACTAGCCGCGCACGCAGTGTGACACCTCCTTGATGAAACTGAAACTGACGGTGTCGAGCTCTCTCTGCGGTACCACACCGATGCCACCATTCCATCTCCACTCAAAGCCGCACGCAGCTGCCTAACCGCAGCTCAGTAATCAACAGCAGGTCTTCAAGAGGGAAACCCACCAGTGGAGACGCTGCGCTGCTGCCGAATCATTCTGTGGTACACAGTGGTGCCTGTTCCAGTCTAACAACCTACTAAGCATCCTACTGACGACGATAATTGCTCAGGACTTGACCCAGCATGAGCGAGTGTTCCGCTCCCTGAGATGCCACAACGTTCATCGAACGACAGTCCACATGAACTTGCCGAAAACGATGACCTGGACACGAACTACCAACGCCATGGACGTGGGGAGAAGATCGATTGGAGGCCACCCGAGACCAGGGTATAATGACCTACATAGTCCACGACTTTCTAATGACGAAAATGTCACGACCTTTGAGCGACATAGTCCATGCCCGGTCCATTCTTTGTTGTTGTTGTTGTTGTTGTTGTTTGTTGTTGTTGTTGTTGTTGTGTGTTTGTTGTTGTTGTTGTTGTTTGTTGTTTGCTTGTTTGTTTTGTTTGTTTTTTCTTTGTTTTGTTTTAATTGTCCATGCCATCTTGGTCTTTCACTCACAAGCAGAAGCAAAACCAGAGGGAACCCTCGTCGAAATTGCTAGTTGCATGCTTGCTTGTTTGCTTGCTTGACAGACTGGGTGACTAAATGGATTAAATTGTAATTCTCTGTGACTTCACCTCTTAACTTTCTGCTCACTCAGTTCCACCGAATGCCCAACCCACTCCGCCAAATTCGCTCCGTCCAAAAGAAAGGGGTCCTCCTCTGTCCAAAGTCCTCCCCCCCCCCCCCCCCCCCCCCCCCCCCCCCCCACCCCCATCTCTGTAGTTGGCAGACGGCCTATTACTTAAATTTGGTAACGATCCGTGGAGGAGAAAGGAAAGACTGGGGGGGAAACTGAAGGCACTTCTTTTCTCATAATCGGTAATGAGATCTGACACAACAAACGATTGGGTCCCCGCCATTAAACCCCTGTCTGTACGAGTCTCGGCAAGCCAGACGTTTTAAGAACTCAAAGATCTCGTTTTCTTCCGGCCAGCCCTGTGTAAGGCTAAGGACTGATCCCATGTTGGTTTTTAGCCCCGGGTGTTTTTCTTATGGGTTTAATCTATCCCAAAAAATGATCTGGTAAAAACCAGTAGACTCGGTGAAACTTCGAAACGGACAATTAGTGAAGCCTTTTGGGGTTTTTGTGTGGTCAGGACCTTTCGCGTGAAACGCGTTGTCTGCCTTAGTTTGGGATCAAAACGAATGGTCTTGTAATAGATTGAGGATTTTGGTCATTTTCCCGCCAACGGTCAAAGGGGGTTGTCTCCATCCAATAACACTAATCTCACTTTCCTGCCGTCCGTCAATCACAATGATCGGAATCTTTCAGAATATGTGGAGGTGCCCCAGAATTGTCCAACATGCTGCACTAAAAAAACCAGCGGCAGAAACAAACACACACACACACACACACACACACACACACCCCACACACAAACCACACACACACACACAAACACACGCAGACTGTGCTATGCTTACTGTGACTAAGCCACAGATGGCGGGGTACCGACAGGGATGTAGAGGTAGTTAGATGGTTCTGTGGACTTTAACAGCGATTTGAGGGACTATGAGGACGGATTCGGTGAAGCTGATGGGGAGACTGGCCGATGGGGGAGAAACTCTACCAGGCTGTCAGTCAACGGTACCAGTTGCACGGGGCCTAGGATGCAAATCTGAGGACTTTACGGGCTTTTGACCATGGCTCTCCGTTTGGTCTTTCCCATCTGTGAAGCATCCCGATACAACACTTTGCTTGTTTTTTTCAAATATTCCGAAGACATCAGGGACAGTCTACATCTGAATATCCAACGCATTTTCACCACCTATGGGAAGACAACGACCGGGCGTAGGAGCAGCTGTGCTGTTGCAGACCGATGGTTTGGGTTTGGGTGATTGCTCCAGCGACAATGTTGTGTCTATGTTAATGTATGGCTGCTGCTGCTACTACACTGCTACTTTCTGCTACTGCTGCTTCTGCTGCTGCTGTTTTCTGCTGCTGCTGCTGCTACTACTACTACTGCTGCTGCTGCTGTGCTGCTGCTGCTCCTGGCGGTGATGATTGCGTGTTCTGGTATGACAGAAAATCCACCGTCAGTTCTCTAAAAGGCGTTGTCACGATCGTCAAAGCTGATGATTGATGGCTGGCTATTGGAAAGGACCTGTTCACGTGACAATGATCAGAGTCTTGTGATTCGTTGGTTTCAGAGAGAGAGAGAGAGAGAGAGAGAGAGAGAGAGAGAGAGAGGAGGGGGGGCGAGAGGCGATCGCAGACGGTTAAAGCTGGTATGAAAATCTTGTCGGAAAGAAAAAGGGAAAAAAAAATGTCATCAGATGCGAAAAGCAAAGGAAGGTGAAAAGAATATTACGTAAGACAAGACAGCCAAAACCTCTAAGCATTCTCCGCTTTTCATTTAAGGACTTTGGGGTCCCCGTCATTTGGTTATAGTCATCCACTTTCTTCTCTGTTCTTCTCTCTTCCCTTCTTAATCAGATATAGGAGCCCCGACGCAGGCTCTCATTGGCTGGAGGACTGGATTCACCGTTTAGGGTCAATACATCCCCCCATGTTGCAACTGAAATGGTTGACATGTACCAATTGTGAATATAATCTGAAATACTGTTTATTTGGCGTGAAAATCATGTGCTCTCGGATCATGTGAATGATTTTTTTTTTTCATATATTTACAAATGTAATTTTTTTTTTAACCATGCCTAATTTTGGCAGCATTTGAAAAAATTAAACTATGGAATAGAGGCACGCATTGCCAGTGATTATACAGAACGGATGTCTTCAAGTGCAGAAA
>CM031621.1:25354546-25357046 GCA_018398815.1 Conus ventricosus
GCCCCCAAAAATTCTTTGAAAAGGCCCCAAAAAAAATACCACCAAACTGGTCAGCTAAAACCCCCCCAAAAAAAGTGAAAACAACACTAGTGAGCAGTGGGTTGTTATGTTTTGGTCACTGACATTAAAAAAAAATACTAATATGTAAAATTATTCATGGAAAGACTACTGTACATATTAAAATGAAAAGAAAGCATTTGACAAATAAGTACGAGAAAAGATACACTCAAAGGTACCAATGAGACCCAGAGAAGTAGTGTCCTCAACTGCTGAACAACCAGTAAGCAGCAGTCCTGCACCACCTTTGGAAGCCTGTGTGGTATTCACATAGAGTGCAGACAACGCACAGGGACGTTGCATTAAGATGTGAAGGGACAGAACTACTCCCTGGCAGATGTCTTTGTGCTATGGCCATAAGACGCAACACAGCTACACCGTAACAGAAGCGTCCCCACGGGTATGTACACCAGCCCATATTTCTTTCTTTCTTTTTGTCGTTGTGTTATTGTTGTTGTCGTTGTTGTTGTAAACATAGTCTTTAATCAAATAATTCGGGAGTTGACAAGCGTACAGAAAGAGGACACAGGGAGGGCACAGGGACACTGGCGTTATCACAGGACCTCTTTAAGTTACACTTAGAACAAGTTTCAGTTTTCCCAGTGTCAGCAGGACTGTCCCTTGGTAAGCTTGGAGGTTGAACCCCTTCAAGACTTTAGCATCTGCTGGATGCATGTCCAGCTATAAATGCTGTTAGCATGAACGGACAACAGAGTGCTGGCAATTTAAATAATAAGCAAAGAAACCAGATATTGCATGAAAAAGAGAAATATATAAACAGACGCACCAGTCTGTAAGCTTTTTTTTTTTTTATAACTGAGAAAAAAGCAGCTGTTACCTTTTCCGCCTTCTTCTTTTTCGTTGAAGTGTTCACAGGTTTGTGTCAGACGACAGAATGACGCAGGCGGTCTACAGACAGTGAGACAGGAAGTTTATGACAAACCGGAAGGTAGAATGACGAAGTTGACGCATTTAAGGCGGGGACAAAAGCTTTATGACGAGCCAGATGTTCACGGGAAACGTTGCAGCGCGCCATTGCTTTCAGAGCTCAAGGCACCACGTGGCAGTTTAGGGTGTCTCCGGTGCTGATCTGCAGTCTTGTCATGAACCTGTCACAAAGGGTTTTACAGCACGTGAAGCACTACATAGCCTGACGCACTGTTAATGAATGAGAGGCTGACACAAAAAAAAAAAAAAAAAACAACAGGAAACAAACAATGCTGAAATACGCTTATCGTTGATTCTGCTTCTTCTTCAATATATATCACAAAAACTGTTTGCCGTTACGATAAAGAGGTCAGAGAGGGGGTGGTCGGGGGGGGGGGGGGGTTGTGCTGTGCTGTTAGTTTCTTTTTCTTTTTGGGTCACAGGGAGCAACGTCCTGTGATTGGAATATGAATCGATTGGAGTTCTCAACCATGTTTTATAATTGTTGCTGATTTTTCCATGACTGAATTAAGGGACTGAACTCTGTAGTGTGTGTGTGTGTGTGTGTGTGTGTGTGTGTGTGTTGTGTGTGTGCTGTGATGTGTGTGTTTGTGTGTGTGTGTGTGTGTGAGAGAGAGAGAGAGAGAGAGAGAGAGAAGAGAGAGAGAGGAGAGAGAGAGAGAGAGAGAGAGAGAATCAGTAGTTGGGAGAGAGAAAGAGGAGAGGGGCTGGGCTGGGGACGGGGAACACAAAACGGTGACTCTTTCCTTGCAGCCAGTGACCTAAGTCATGTTTTTTTTTTCACAAGAGGTCGAAATGCATTGTGTCTTGTCCTGTTCTCTGTTTGTCTGTGTTCTTGGCGGTAATTAAACCCCCTCTCTTTCTGAATTTTGCTTTATTTTCCGCCCTCAGTCACTTCGTTTGAAACTATCTGTCACTTCGTTTTGAAACCTACCTAAGTCAAGGTTAAAATACTTGAGGATTTTGTAAGGAGTTTTTTGTTGTTGTTGTTGTTGTTGTTTTTGTTTTTTTTTGTTTGTTTGTTTGTTTGTTTTTTTTTTTGGGGGGGGCTTCTATTTTTCCGTCATCGAGAAAGAGATTTCTATTTCTAAAAACTTATTAATACTGTTTTCTTTGTTGTTTGAACAAACGGAATTCTTCTGTGCAGCTGTCACTTTAAAAGAGTACGTTTTTGTTCCACGACAACCGCGATTTTTCGTTCCTTTCTTACTTAATCCCAAAAGTCTGTTGCACACTAAATCCATTCTTGGAGATATCAAGTGTTTCACAAATACTAAAATACACATTCAATTATGAATGTTTGATCTTACCAAACAGATGTATACAATAGGGTTTTTTCTCACCTGCCATCAAAGGAAGTCATCAACCAAAGTCTGGCAGCTAATAAACTCCCTGGAACAAGACATCACAACTTGTCATTGAAACGAGATCCCCTGTAGAGTGGACGAATTGATTTTAAAACAGATGTTATGATTATTCCGCCGGACATAATAGC
>CM031621.1:25367046-25369546 GCA_018398815.1 Conus ventricosus
ACTATCATTTGAACGTTCCACAAAGGCATTGAACAAAGTAAAAGGCGCTTTGTGAAGACAAAATGTACACAATTCAAGGCGTACAGGGAAGGCAAGGTGAAAACTGGAAGGCGCCTTATCAAGTCAAGGAACAGATATTGGAAGTGCTCTCAACACCAGTACAGTGTTAGGAATATTGTCAAAATTGACAAATTATACAGTTAAAGATAGTAAAACAACAACAGACGGGAAAACATTAACTGAAATGTGATATACATAATCAGGTAAAAACAGTTCCTGAACCATCCTAAGACAAGAAAGCACCATGGGAGGGAGAAATCACGACAAAAGAAGCAAGTAAAGCTCTGAAAAATATGAACACCGAAAACAGTCCTGGTGCTTAATCATTTTATTCAAGATTTAAAGCCCGCTTGTTACAAGATCGCTGAATACAGTTTACCAAGACGGAGAACTCTCAACAACACAAAAGGAAAGATTTATTATTTTCAAACAACTGGTGATAAACCCAAAGAACTTGTTAAAAGTTTGCGCCCAATTTTTCTTTTAAATGTAGAATGCAAGACTGTATCTGCGTTTATTTCATACAGCATGAAAATGTTTTGTGATATATATGATTACATAAGAGTTGATATCAGTTTTATTGGCAATTTGATGCATTATTAAAGCATTAAAACCCTCCCTCTTTCATTCTGTGCATTGATTTTGAAAAGGTTTTGATTCTCCGGATCGGTGTTTACGTTCAAATTGTTAAAACATTTGGTTTGGGCTGACTTTTATGTTGCTGTTAATAACAACATGCTATTAGAAACAATAACATTTTGCTAGTCATTGTACACGAACAGTCTACACAGTGATTTCAGATAAAAAAGGGAATGTAGACAGATAGTCATTGCCTATCCTTCTTTCTTTATTCTCGGTGCAGAGATTTTAAGTTATGATGTGAAAGGAAGATAGGTTAGTAAAGAGAATTAAAGAAGGGACGTTGAACACAAAAATTGTCAGTTTACTGACGATACTTAGTAAATAATGGACAGAGATTTTTGTTCTGATGTTCTACTCATTCTCTTGACCCATTTGGAAAAAAAGCATTAGGTCAATACGTGAGAAGTATTAAAAAAAAAACGTGAACCAGATGTAATAGACCAACCGAGAAGGACATTTTCCTGTGTGGTGGTGCTACAACATGTGGGTTCCGTTGTTTACTTTCTTCTTTAATAAATAGTTCTTTTATGACAAGGAGGCATCAGCACGCCTTTTCCAAGTCCAGCTGGTGCGTGCTTTTTATTCATAGTCATAAAGTTGCTATAGTGAAACTATTTGGCCGACAATCTCTTAAAACATAACAAGATGCAAAGCATATGAACGCACTCCCAGTACAGTGACAGACCGGGGAGACAATTTCCAGATAGTGGAAGAAACAAATTCGACAGTGCGGTGGTTATTTCCCTATAGGACTTGATCTTTAAAAAAATTATCATTTGTAGTCGTTAGTAACGGCTATTCTGGTAAAATAAAACATCGAGCATCATCCGTGACCCATAATAAACATACCTACAAATTTTCAGAAAGATCGGCCCAGAAATTTTGTCTGGAGCGAGTGGAACACATTTTGACCACGGACGGACACACAGACAGATAGACACACACACACACACACACACACACACACACACACACACACACACACACACACACACACACACACACAGACAGCATTTCTTCGTTCCCATTGTAATGTACTCCCTGTTCTATAAGAACTGGGAGTACAAAAGGAGCAGCGGCAAAAGAAGAGAAGGTTTTTTTCTTAATTCGTGCACAAAAATAGGTCCACATTTGCCATGAACAAGTATTTGTATGGATGATTAGGAGGCACGTTGGCTCGTTCCACACCAGATGTTCAGTTAATGTATTCGGTCAAGTTAGCACTTAACCTTTCATTTAGCATGATTATACTTATTTCAATATGCAAAATGCGTTTTAAGTAGGGAGAAAGACAGCAAGCAGAACAGAGAAGAACAATTGATCAAATTCCTTCTTGTTTTCCACAGGAGATACGCATTTCAGCCATACTGATTCAGTTCCTGGTAGTCTGGCAGTCATACTACTGAACAAGATGGAGCTCCGCTTTTCCAAGTACGAAGGGGCAGGCAACGATTTTATTCTCATTGACATGACGTCATCCCAACGCCACATCACCCCTCAGCTGCTGCAGCGCATGTGCAACCGGAAGACGGGCATCGGAGCAGATGGCGTTCTGGTGTTGGAAGAAAGTCTCATGCCTGAATGCTGCTTCAGACTTCAACATTACAACCCGTCAGATGGGACAGAAGGCGACTTGTGTGGAAACGGCTCCCGCTGCAGTCTGGCGTTTGCTGAGCAGGTGGGTTTGATCAGCCTTGAAGAAGGGAGGTCTCCAGTCTTGTTTGAAGCTTCTGATGGCGTCCACTTTGGGGGCAAGCTTTCTTCAGGGAGCTACTTCATCAGCATCAAAGACATCGCT
>CM031621.1:25377046-25379546 GCA_018398815.1 Conus ventricosus
TTTCACTCACAAGCAGAAGCAAAACCAGAGGGAACCCTCGTCGAAATTGCTAGTTGCATGCTTGCTTGTTTGCTTGCTTGACAGACTGGGTGACTAAATGGATTAAATTGTAATTCTCTGTGACTTCACCTCTTAACTTTCTGCTCACTCAGTTCCACCGAATGCCCAACCCACTCCGCCAAATTCGCTCCGTCCAAAGAAAGGGGTCCTCCTCTGTCCAAAGTCCTCCCCCCCCCCCCACCCCCCCCCCCCACCCCCACCCCATCTCTGTAGCTTGGCAGACGGCCTATTACTTAAATTTGGTAACGATCCGTGGAGGAGAAAGAGAAAGACTGTGGGGGAAACTGAAGGCACTTCTTTTCTCATAATCGGTAATGAGATCTGACACAACAAACGATTGGGTCCCCGCCATTCAACCCTGTCTGTACGAGTCTCGGCAAGCCAGACGTTTTAAGCAACTCAAAGATTCTCGTTTTCTTCCGGCCAGCCCTGTGTAAGGCTAAGGACTGACTCCCATGTTGGTTTTTAGCCCCGGGTGTTTTTCTTATGGGTTTAATCTATCCCGAAAAATGATCTGGTAAAAACCAGTAGACTCGGTGAAACTTCGAAACGGACAATTAGTGAAGCCGTTTGGTTTTTGTGTGGTCAGGACCTTTCGCGTGAAACGCGTTGTCTGCCTTAGGATGTGATCGAAACGAATGGTCTTGTAATAGATTGAGGATTCTGGTCAGTTTCCGCCAACAGGTCAAAGGAGAGGTTGTCTCCATCCAATATACACTAATCTCACTTTCCTGCCGTCTCGTCAATCACAATGATCGGAATCTTTCAGAATATGTGGAGGTGCCCCAGAATTGTCCAGACATGCTGCACTACAAAACCAGCGGCAGAAACAACACACACACACACACACACACACACACACACACACACACAAACACACACACACACACAAACACACAGCAGACTGTGCTATGCTTACTGTGACTAAGCCACAGATGGCGGGGGTACCGACAGGGATGTAGAGGTAGTTAGATGGTTCTGTGGACTTTAACAGCGATTTGAGGGACTATGAGGACGGATTCGGTGAAGCTGATGGGGAGACTGGCCGGATCGGGAGAAACTCTACCAGGCTGTCAGTCAACGTGTACCAGTTGCACGTGCCTAGGATGCAATCTGAGGACTTGACGACTTTCTGACCATGGCTCTCCGTTTGGTCTTTCCCATCTGTGAAGCATCCCGATACAACACTTCGCTTGTTTTTTTCAAATATTCCGAAGACATCAGGGACAGTCTACATCTGAATATCAAACGCATTTTCACCACCTATGGGAAGACAACGACCGTCGTAGGAGCAGCTGTGCTGTTGCAGACCGATGGGTTTGGGTAGGGTGATTGCTCCAGCGACAATGTTGTGTACTATGTTAATGTATGGCTGCTGCTGCTACTACTACTGCTACTACTGCTACTGCTGCTTCTGCTGCTGCTGTTGCTGCTGCTGCTGCTGCTACTACTACTACTGCTGCTGCTGCTGCTGCTGCTGCTGCTCCTGGCGGTGATGATTGCGTGTTCTGGTATGACAGAAAATCCACCGTCAGTTCTCTAAAAGGCGTTGTCACGATCGTCAAAGCTGATGATTGACTGGCTGGCTATTGGAAGGACCTGTTCACGTGACAATGATCAGAGTCTTGTGATTCGTTGGTTTCAGAGAGAGAGAGAGAGAGAGAGAGAGAGAGAGAGAGAGAGGAGGGGGGCGAGAGGCAGATCGCATGACGGATTAAGCTGTATGATCAGAATCTTGTCGGAAAGAAAAAGGGAAAAAAATGTCATCAGATGCGAAAAGCAATAAGGAAGTTGAAAAGAATATTACGTAAGACAAGACAGCCAAAACCTCTAAGCATTCTCCGCTTTTCATTCAAGGACTTTGGTGTCCTCGTCATTTGTACATAGTGTCATCCACTTTCTTCTTCTTCTTCTTCTTCTTCCTCTTCTTCTTCTTCTTTAATCAGATATCAGGAGCCCAGACGCAGGCTCTCATTGGCTGGAGGACTGGATTCACCGTTCTAAGTGTCTAATACATCCCGCCATGTTTGCAACTGAAATGGTTGACATGTACCAATGTGAATATAATCTGAAATACTGTTTTATTTGGCGTTGAAAATCATGTGCTCTCGGATCATGTGAATGATTTTTTTTCTTTCATATATTTACAAATGTAATTTTTTTTTTAATCCATGCCTAATTTGGCAGCATTTGAAAAAAAATTAAACTATGGAATAGAGGCACGCATTGCCAGTGTATTATACAGAACGGATGATCTTCAGTGCAGAATGTGCTACGTATTACAAAATGTTCAAATCTAACATAAGCCCGATGTGTATCATATTGTCCAACTGGACAATGCTTCCCTATCACTCAAACCTCGATTTTCTACTCTCTCTCTCTCTCTCTCTCTCTCTCACACACACACACACACACACACACACACACACACACACACACA
>CM031621.1:25399546-25404546 GCA_018398815.1 Conus ventricosus
CAGGAAATGGCATCCAGCTCTGTCTGTCTCTCAATACCCTTTGTTCACTGACTTACATTTCAATTTTCTGCAGGGAAAAAGGAGGCGTGGTTGACAGATGGAAGTTGGGTCTCACTGCCTGTCTGCCTTCATCACAGTTCGCAATGCAAGCACACACACACACACACACACACACACACACACACACACACACACACACACACACACACACACACACACCACACACACACACACACACACACAGAGAGAGAGAGAAGAGAGAGAGAGAGAGGAGAGAGAGAGAGAGAAGAGAGAGAGAGACGGCAGAGAGAGAGAGACAGAGGAGAGAGAGACTTCAGACTTCAGACTTCAGACTTTTTATTCAGTAAGGCCATTGGCCCATTTGAAGGGGAATGAGCACAATCATTCACATTAAATGTATGAAACAAATGATTTATCAGGAAAACAACAACAGCAACAACTAACACAGCAAGGCTATCTAAGACGTCATTATTTCTCTGATCTTAAACGCCTTAAACAGAAACATACCTAAATTCCTAATAACCTTATAACTGTTAGAGCTAAGTAGTAACTGTAAACGAAACATACATGGGCGCCTATGATATTTCTGTGGAATAAATTTTGATGAATATCTTCTAAAGCTGGACAAAGGAACATAAAGTGTATTTCATTTTCCTCACCTTGCATACACAATGGACATACCAAGTCATTTTGTCTATGTTGTCTGTATCTTAAGTAATGAGTCCTTATGTCAGAAACACCAACTCTAAATTTAGCAATGGATCTTTCAGATGCATATCCAGATCAAATTTCAAGTAAGGCTGAGTAAAAACGAAAACTGGAATAATTTCTGTACAAATCATAACGTCCACTACTTTGTATATGATCGTCCCACATTTGCCATCTACAGTCAATCAACCTTTGTCTGAAAACATGATTAAACGGCTTTGATTTTCAACACCCTGTGACAACCAGACATCCCCAAATCCGTGCTTACACAGAAACAGACGTACATTTGAAACCCAGTTTGTTTTTCCCTTTACATCCAATTTGAACAGCATTTCATAAGACTTGCGAGGCAATCTATAATGCTCCATGCTTTCATCAATACTGAACACATCTAATGGCTGAACAAATGAACAGTGGATATCTACTGGTCTCCCCATACACCAAATCATTAGAAATACGCCTGTCAAAACCTAGAAACCTCTTCAAAGCAAATAAATGTACTGCTCGCAATGACAACAGCACTACCCAAACCCCAAATTTCAGCCCCATACATCAAAACAGGCTGTATTTGGGAATCAAATATTTTTAGAAATAGCTCAAGCGAATTGTTATTCAAAGCAATCAATCTTTTCATGACACATATCAAAACATTCTTTGCCCTACATGCAAGATCTTTACAGGCAAAGGTAAAACTTAGACGTGTAGAAAAATAGATCCCTAAATATTTATATACATTCAGCACAGGTATAGTAAGTCCGT
This sequence comes from Conus ventricosus, assembly GCA_018398815.1. Classification (NCBI taxonomy): domain Eukaryota; kingdom Metazoa; phylum Mollusca; class Gastropoda; order Neogastropoda; family Conidae; genus Conus; species Conus ventricosus. Next base: position 25,401,035 of record CM031621.1, read on the forward strand.
TATACATCCATCTTTCCCTCGCCGCCAAATAACCTCCCTTTCGAAACACCACGATGTTGCTTTTATTCATGTTTACTTTCAACTCTAATGAAGAGGCAGCCCTGCTCAGATTATTTAGCTGACGCTGTAAGCCAACTATCGTTTCTGAAACTAAAACAACATCATCTGCTAATAGTAGGATAAACAATTCTGAGACATCTTCTGGAAATCGTCTACCATGAAGGCCATTATTGATAACCTCAATGGTAAGCTCACTAATGAATATAGAAAATAGCACAGGACTACAAACATCACCTTGTTTTACCCCAGCAAAACAATTAATATAATCTGTCAGATTGGAACCACTTCTTACCTAGTCTTAACAACTTTGTACATGGCTCTAATACAGCGAAATAATTTCCCCTTAATACCATTTTTTAATAATACAGTCCATAAAAGCTTTCTATTGATAGAGTTAAAGGCTTTTTCAAAGTCAATAAACGCAACATAAAATTTACGATTTAATGAAAACTGTTTCTGAACAAACGCAAGAAGAGTAAACATATGGTCAGCAGTAGAGTAACCCTTTTGAACCCAGCCTGATGCTCCCCGTGATATTATTACATTCAGTCCATTCCTGCAATCTGTTGTTAACAACAGTACTATACACTTTACAGCTAACGTCAACCAAAGAGATACCTCTGTAATTATTAGGGTTATCTACATCGCCTTTCTTGAATAAGGCAAAGTTACAGACTCTGTCCAGTTTTCTGGGAAGATGCCCTCATCAAAAATTCTGTTGAAAAGAACTAGTAAAAAGTCAACAACTTGAGGTCCAGCATACTTCAACAATTCACCAATAATAGAATCAGGTCCTGCTGATTTTTAATCTTAATTTTCCGCATGGCAAATAGAATTTCGTCTTTAGAAATGGAACGATTGAAATGCTCGTCTTCTCCCTCATCAGTAGCAACAGAAAGTCCTCATCACTTAAATTATCTTTACCTAACAAACGTTTAAAGTGCTCATACCATGTATCCAGAGGGATATTATTCTTAGTATATTTCTTTTAAATGAAGCTCTTTTTAATGTTTTCCAAAACTCCTGCTGTGACGGAAGAGATCTGATCATGTTATCTAACAGGTTTTTATTAAAAATTTTCTTCTTCTGCTTTTGAAGGTTTTTATATTCTCTTCTTGCAATAACATACTCACTTCTGTCACCATCGTCCAAAGTACGAAGCCATATTCTCAACAATCTTAGCGTTTTTCTTTTCATTTCCAAACAATTACTGTCAAACCAATCTTCCTTTTTAGCACCATTTCTTATTAGCACACGTTTTTTTCATACATTCAGCACTGTTTTTAATACAATCATTAAACAAATCTAGAGCTTTATCTACATCAACATTGATCAGTTCTAAAGCCTCATTTAATTTTGAGCACATTCTGCTTTACACAAATTGTCTCTGTAAGTCAAAGCATAATCTTCATTCCATACAAACTTATCGACTACTGTTGCCTCACATTCTCCATTGATCTATCACTATCTTTTGTTGTAATGTCAATGTGAAATTCAATAAGTAAATGATCGGATTCTATACGTTCCGACAAAACAAATAACATGAATCACAAAAAGTGGAGTAAAAATCTTTAGATACGAGAAAATAATCATTAACGCTGCTACCGCTGTCTGAAACGTATGTATAGCAACCGTGGCGGTCGCCCTGACATACACCATTCAAAATGTACAAATCAAAAGCAACGCAAAGATTTAACAATAACTTACCGTAGTTATTCAACACATTATCATAAGAACATCGATCTGTGCAAGGTGGCTGGCTTTTTATTTGCAAACACAGGAATCGAAAACATCAGCAGACAAGTCAGGAGAAAAATTTGCCGTCCTGCTGTTCAGATCGCCACACAGTACAATATCAATGTCACCAAGTGAGCACAAGCAGTCAGCCCAAACATTCTTCCAACATGGAAATACCATTATCAACATTAAAAGAATTATAGAAAGGAGAACCTTCAGGCTGAATATACGTACAAACCAAAGCAATATTTTTCAGTGTACCAAAAAAACGATTTTTCAATTAAAAAGACGCACACGTTAGAGCTATCAACTTCTACATATGATATGAAGGGAACCAATTCTTGTTTTATCAAACAAACGAGTCCTCCAGATCATCTCCCCTGATGACAGAGTTTTACAGCAGGTTTAATAAAGGCTTTATACCCAACAAACATGTCCATGCCAAGTGTTTCAACGAACGTTTCTCCAAAGCATATAAAATCAAAACCACAGGCATAAGAAATAAATGCATTGTCAAAAATCTTTGAGAGTAAACCATTCACATTCCAACAAAGAAGCTTGAATACTTTATTATGGCATACAGGCGCATCCAGATCCCGGTTGTCAATATAAATATGATCACTATCAAGTGCACCGTTTTCCATACATGCATTAATTTCGCTATCTACATCATCATATTTGGAAAAATCATCATTCAAAACGACGAAAAATCATCATTCAAAACGGCTATCATTGAAACTGTCATACGAATTCAAGCGTGTACCAGTGCCATCGCTCACACCGACCACAACACTGTCGTCAAAAACACGTGCAAAGCGGCTACTGCCACGCGTGACAGGATCCGGAGCGGCCAGTCTTTCCACCGGTGTCAAGTTATCTTTTCTCCCTCTTGAATGACACCTTTATCATCGCAAGAGGACCGGCCAAAACTCTATTTCAACTCTTTTAGCTGACCAGAACCATCAAGCCCGAACCTCTTGCCATCAACAAGGAGATGGTCAAAGATCATCGCAGCTCTCTTACCACTTTCATCTTTCAGATGTGGAGTGAGCTTACGTCTTAATTCACGGACCCTACTTGTAAAGTCTTCGCCGACAAAGACATTGGTTCCTTTCAACTTAGTCTTCACTTTCAAAATGTGTACTTTGTCCTTATATGAGGAACATCTGGCAATGATGGGGGAGTCATGCTTTGCATTCAAACGATGCCTCTATCAAACTCGACCCCATTTCACGCCCAGTTTCTTAGCAGTCAAGTCCTTCAACATTCGTTCGCAGTCATCACTGTTCTCATTCTCCACTTCTGCTCAATCCATAAAACAATAAATTATTACGTTTAGAGCGTCCTTCGAGGTCATCTGTCTTCTTTTCTAGAAACTCAAGTCTGTCACCAAGTTCAGAGTTCACTCTCTGCAGATCATTGTTCTGAGAACGTAATTCTCCCACTTCCTCTCTGAGACCCTTCACTTCATTCTGCAACGCAGCATACTGTTCACCAAGGGTCTTCACATCCATTTTAAACGTCATCCAACTTACTGTCCATGGCCTTGCTGGTCCTGTCCATCTCCAGAAGCTTGGGCATGATGTCGGCCATGGTGGGTCGGCACTCGTTGGTCTGGATACAGGAGAGTCAGCAGTGGAGGCAGCACTCCTGTCCGCACTGGCACCGCGTGTAGTGTAACCGAGCCGGGTCTGCTTCACGTTGTCTGCCTTCAC
>CM031621.1:25417046-25419546 GCA_018398815.1 Conus ventricosus
CATTAGTGATGTGAATACAGTGCAATCAAGAGGAGCAGTTGAGTGACTGGCTCTCTAAAGAAGAATCCAAACGAATAGAAGAAGAAGAAGAAGAGAGAAGAAGAAGAAGAAGAAGCTGAAGAAGAAGAAGAAGAAGAAGAAGAAGAAGAAGAAGAAGAAGAAGAAGAAGAAGAAGAAGACAAGAAGAAGAAGAAGTAGAAGAAGAAGTAGAAGAAGGACAAGAAGAAGTAAAAGAAGAAGTAGAAGAAGAAGTAGAAGAAGGACAAGAAGAAGAAGAAGAAGAAGAAGAAGAAGAAGAAGAAGAAGAAGAAGAAGAAGAAGAAGAAGAAGGAGAAGAAGAAGAAAAAAAGAAGAAGATGGGGGAGGAGCAAAGGAAAAGAGGAAGGAGGGTGAGGAGGAGAAGGAAGACAAGAGTAGGACGAAGACGAGGAGAAAGAGGAGGGGGAGGGGAAGGAGGAGAAGAAGAAGAACGAGAACAGAACAAGAAGAGAGGGGAAGGGGGGCGGGTGAGCAGAAGGACGGGCAAAAGGAGCAGAAGGAGGAGGAGAAGAGAGGGGGGGGAGAGGAGGAGAAGGGGGGGGGGGGGGAGGGGGGGGGGGGGGGGGGGGGGGGGGAGGGAAGGACGAAAAGGAGGTCAAGAAGGAGGAAATAAAGGATTAAACAGATTCGTGTGTGTGTGTGTGTGTGTGTGTCCAAAGTCAAAGTCAAAGTCAAAGTCAAAATGATCTTTAATGAGGGTAAAAGAGTAAGCGATACAGCTTTTTTACATCCTGCCCTCCAAAAACAATAGAAAAGAACATCATAAGGCAACATCAAAGAAAGAGAATCATAAGGCAACATCCAAAGACTAATCATTTCAAGGTAAACAACATAGGCATGCAAACAATATCCATTGGAAATTGGAAATTGTATTTAGACCGATAGAAACACACACACACACACACACACACACACACACACACACACACACACACCCACGCACACACATACACACATACACACAAGCACTATATGTAAGGAAAAGGAACATCATGAGCACATATAAAAGTTAAACAGATATGTGAAGTACACCATGTGTAAATACAATTAAAACAGTTATACTACAAACTGGTTTCAATTCAACCTTTTTTAATTCATGATTAATACAAGTACGTTATATATCAAGACTTGAAGAGAGAAAAGGAGAGAAGAGGAAGAGAGTGAGAGTGAGAGCGAGGGAGCGAGCGAGTGAGAGAGAGAGAGAGAGAGAGAGAGAGAGAGAGAGAGAGAGAGAGAGGAGAGAGAGAGAGAGAGAATAAGAAGAAGATCAAGATGAACAAGAAGAGAAGAAGAAGAAGAAAAGAACTATTACAAGAAGATGAACAAGAACAAAGAAAGAGAAGAAAAGAGGAAGAAGAAGAGGAGAAGGAGGAAGGAAAAAAAGAATAGAAGAGAGAGAGAGAGGAGAGAGTGAGAGAGAGAGAGAGAGAGAGAGAGAGAGAGAAAGAGAGAGAAGAGAGAGAGAGAGAGAGAGAGAGAGAGAGAAGAGAGAGAGAGAGAGAGAGAGAGAGAGAGATTACATGACAAGCCAAAATAAATAACGTTTTGTTTATAGTTTTTTCTAATAAATATTTTTTTAGTGCGTTTTTAAAACCAGTTCTAGACCAAATACATTTCAAGTGTACGGGTAGATTATTCCAAATAGATCCACCAGAGTAAGTAAAACTTGATTATTACAGATCGTTACGAGGTCTGGAAAGGAAAGTTTGTGATTGTGTCTATTTTCATTGATAGAGAAATATCGTACGATTTTTCTCGGAGATATTCCGTTCACAACATTGTACATGAACAAATATTTGTTAAAATAAAGCCTCTCCTTAAGAGGAAGAATATCCAAATTCTTAAAATCATCTTTACTCAACGTGTTAGGACTTAATTTAATTAATTTTATAGCTCTTTTGTATAATCGATTTATGTATTTTAGATTAGTTTCACTGAGTTATCCCATAATGTGGATGCATAATTAATTAGAGATAGGATATGTGCATGAAAAAACATTTTCCTGGAGTACAGATTTAGAAAATTCTTAATTTTTGAAAGCTGATATAGTCTTTTTGAAAATTTTTCCCTAAATCAGAAATATGTTCAGACCATAGTAAATCGTTGTCGATGGTAACTCCTAAAACTTTATGTGAGACTACTTCGTTTATAATTTGTCCTTTGAGGTATATATGGTGCAAAGGAGGGAACACATTTTTTTTCTTTTTTGTCGTGAAGTTACATAAATACATTTAGTTTTGCTGATATTGAGAGCCATATGATTCAGTTCAGTCCATTCGTCAAGTCTGTTAAGGTTATCTTGTAGATTAGTTACGAGTTCAGCCGCATTTCTGTTTTTATCTTGTAAAGAAGTGTCATCAGCGAACATTTCACAAACACATTGAATGTACAAAGGCAGGTCATTAATGTAAATAGAAAACAAAAGTGGTCCTAATACAGATCCTTGAGGCACCCCAAACTT
>CM031621.1:25424546-25434546 GCA_018398815.1 Conus ventricosus
CATTTCTTCTTCTTTTTCTTCTTCTTCTTCTTCTTTTTCTTCCTCTTCTTCTTCTTCTTCTTGCAGTCCAGCCAGCTTGAAAGAAAAAAATCACTATACCGCCGAACGAAAAAGACAAACAAATCACACAAACACAACGCGTTTCGACCTATTTGGTCTTCTTCGGCGCAAAATGGACGTGCTCTCCAGTCCAGCAAAATCAACACGGGCAATGCACTACATAGGAAACGCAGCCCTAAAAAAGTCTCAGCTGGAATTAAAAAAAAAAAAAAAAAAAAAAAAAAAAACAGCATACGCCTCCTTTCAGGATGAGCTTCATCCTCTGATCGGTATATGAACACTTGCGATCGAAATCAACCCTCCTGAAAAGAGGGAAATCAGACGACCACCCTCACGGAAACCCACATGACTCGGGCAAACAAACAGTGGCACATTCCTGGGTTCATGTAGAGCAGCACTCACCCAGGGGAAGGTGCGGTGTCTTCTCCGGTGGGTTGCCTCTTAACGACGTGACACTGACTGCTTCCTGTGGATTGCCGGCGCCGAGGCTGCGGTGGGACTGGCCGGGCTGTGGCTGTGAACAGGGGTGTCGGAATGAGCAGCGTGGGTGCAATGCCACTGAAGTGGAACAGAAGATGGGACAGCACAAACAAACAATCAAACAAACAAACGAGCCCACGGAGTAATATGACCATGTGCCCATTCCCATCTCCCTTTTACATAGCGGGGATAAATTTGAACTCCAGCCCATGGTCGTTTTCCATGCAGTGTTTCCGATCGTGCCCCAAGTCTAGTCACTTATGGAAGAATTGTTTTAAAACTGGGGGTAAGGGAAGGCGGAGAGAGTTCTGGCTCGGGTCCAGAATCATTCCCCTGTCAAATTCAGATGCGATGTACTTCCATCGATACAGTTTGTCGTTTGGGACTTGGGAGAATTTTTGAAGGAGGAGGGGAGTGATTTGAAGTCGAAGAGAAAGGTCGGTCTGGATTTGCTCTCGGGAGAGAGTGTCTGAGCGCGGGGCCATTCTCACTCTCCGGGGAGTAATTTCGGGCGTGGGATGATGTTGGAACGTTACACCGGTATCCTCTTGTTTCCTTCGTCTTGACAAGTACGGTGATTCGCTGAGTAACCGCCCTCCCCCTCCCCCCTCCCTTTCTCACCGGGACAGTATGAATCACCCTACACCTCATAATAAATTCACTGGACCCTTGAGCTAGTTTCAGTCAGATGACAGCCCAGCAGATCGAGCACACACAGTTAATTTTGAGGGCTGTGAAGCACAGCGAAGAGCAACGTTCCGCATGATGCAAAATCAGCAAGTGTGTGACAGGCGACGTTTGTGACGATAATGAAGACATTCAATAATACTGGTCAGAAACTGCCACCCTCCACCCCCAGTCTTCTCTTCCATAGTTCAGCCATCGGGTCGCTTCCTGTTATTTTTAACTCATCCCCTAAATCCCCTAATCCCATATATTATATATATACACATACACACGTACATTTGTACACGCATACATACATACATACATACATACATACATACATACATACATACATACATACATGCATGCATACATACATCCATACATCCGTACATACATACATACATACATGCATACATGCATGCATACATACATACGTACATACATGCATGCATATACACATTTTGACCATTATGAAGAATCATTATTGTCTATTTATTTTCAGTTCAACATCATCAACACAGACGAACAGAATCGTGAACAGGTTAACCAACCAGCGTCTCTCTCTCTCTCTCTCTCTCTCTCTCTCTCTCTCTCTCTCTCTCTCTCCCCTCCCTCCCTCCCTCCTCTTTCTCTCTCCCTTTCTCACTGCTGGATGAAGTCCTAAAATAGATATCTGACACATAAAAAGCAAAGAGAAAGAGAGAGAAAGAGAAAGAGAGAAAGAGAGAGAGAGAGAAAGAGAGAGAGAGAGAGGAGAGAGGGGAGAGAGAGAGACTTCTACAGCTCCAGGCGTAGGACCCCATCAAACACATGCTTGACAGGCCCTGCCAGACGGATGCCAGACACAGCCTTGGCTCCAGCTGTGAACGTCACCTCCAGCTGCCCCCTCTTCATGGACACACAGGTCTTCACAGACACGGGGGCGTCATCCTTGCAGCGGTCAGTGTGGCTGAAATAATGCTGACGAAGAAAGGTGACCACAGCCGACGCAGTGGCGCCAGTGCCACAGGCCAGCGTTTCCTCCTCCACGCCTTTCTCGTAGGTTCTCACGGCGATGTCCTTCACACTCTCCTGATTCGCCACTTGTACAAAACTCACCTTGGCGACAGTGATCCACGTCTGTTCTTTGCTAATACTACTTGCATCCACATTAGGCACGCCATCCATGATTCGGAATGTGATGAGGAGGACCGTTATTCAGAAAGTGATCGTCGTAATCAACTTCTGATACGTTACTCAGATCGATGTCTTTGATGCTGATGAAATAGTTCTCTGTAGAAAGGTGTGCTCTTGCGTGCACGCCATCAAAGCTTCAGACAAGATCGAAGACTCCCTTCTTCACGGCTGATCACACCTACCTGCTCAGCAAATGCCAGACTACGGCGTGAACCGTTTCCGCAGAGGCCGCCTTCTGTTTCATCTGACGGGCTGTAATGTTGAAGTCTGAAGTAGCATTCAGGAAAGAGACTTTCCTGCAACACTGGAACGTCATTTGCACCGAATGCCCGACTTCCTGTTGCACATGCGCTGTGTCTGCTGAGAGGTGACGCAGTGATGGGACAATGTCGTGTCGATGAGGATAAAATCATTGCCTGCCCTTTCACGCGTCGAAAAAGGAAGCAATATCTTGTTGTCGAGGTCAGACTGCCCGTCGTCTAGATCTAGGTTTTCTGACTGTATTATTGTCAGGATGCGACGCTGCTTGTGAAAAAACGAGCATTCAGACATCTCTCTTCTCTCTCTCTCTCTCGTAATAGTTGGCATTTTAAGATGCATGCAGTTTGCTTACAGTTCAGTTTCTCTCTCTCTTCTCTCTCTCTCTCTCTCTCTCTCTCTCTCTTCCTCTCTCTCTCTCTCTGTGTGTGTGTGTGTGTGTGTGTGTGTGTGTGTGTGTGTGTGTGTGTGTTTTAGCACAGTGGGATGAAAAATAATTGCATTTGTGTATTAAAGGATATTCTGAACTTTGGCTAAACCGCTAAATTGACTGTGTAAATATAACTGAATATTGGTGTAAAACAAGGGAACGTGTGCAGGACAGTATCATTTTCTTTCTTTCTTTTTAGCGTTACAGTAATGCCACGCGTGGAGCTATTTTTGTGTCTGAAGCAGTTAAACTACTCACGCTTCTATTAGCCGATGCTGCTCTTTTGTTTTCAGGAGTCTTCCCCAAAATTGGAGTATAGCTGCCTTAATGGCAGGATTTAAAAGAAAACGGTAATACACACAAAACTCCACTCCCTTTATTGGGCAGATAGGTTTAATACTTGCCTGTCTATACAGGGAGTGTCCGCAGGAGTATCAGCCTGCGTACGCAGAAGAAGCTTTCAGAAGTCTTTGTTACCCATCAAATATTCAATACATGTCAGCTTCATAACTCCACATAAAACCTAATATATGTGAAAGCAATATTACTGGATTCAGGAAGGCTAAACATTCAGGTGCTAGGGGAAAAGGGTTTATATAGTGATAAATGTCGGTGGTTGAAGTATACAAATAAGTCACGAACTTGGGACTATTTTTCACTTGTTTTATACATGTCATTGTATGTCAAGATATTTCCAGCAGCGCTTACAATACTTTAACAATACTGGGCAGGAATACATCTTATTACATCTTATTAAGCAATAATTCTTTTTTTTTTTGGTCAATCTTTTGATGCACAGTTGCAGCCTTTTGTTTACCATGGGGACCGGACAGAAAAGAAATATAGTTCAATATAAATCCATTCGTTTAATTGCCCTTGAAAGTACCTATAGGTACATATAAGCACGCCAAACTTGTTACGTATCCAAACCTCATCCTGCATACTACTATTACCTTCCACTCATTATAGCCATTAGTAACGGCTATTCTGGTCAAATAAAACATTGGGCATCATCCGTGAACGTACGTACAAATTTTCAGAAAGATCGGCCCAGAGGTTTTGTGTGGAGCGAGTGGAATACATTTTGACCACGGACAGACACACAGACAGACACACACAGAGACAGCATTTTTTTTCGTTCCCATTGTAAAGTACTCCCTGTTCTATAAGAACTGGGGGTACAAAAAGCATACCAAAAAATGGAACAAAATCGTACCATGTGTAGATAAATCTACACCAATACAGCAACATTCAGAGTTTCTTGTCATGCTAAATCAAGCCAGTGAAACTTCCTGAAAACAAATTCAACAGCCTCACTTGCTTCAACTAAGACAGTTACTAAATGATACCAGTTCGTCATAAATCGGCCATTAAAATGTGAGACAATCAAAACTAGAGAAATGGAACAAAACAAACATGACGCATGGCGTAAATGACGTAAAGACCAGCTGATGACGATTTTTTTCTAACAAATTGGCCTTGATTAATGCGTACGTGACGAAAGACATGCGGCCTAGTTTTGACCTGAACCTTGCACTCTTCACCTCTCAGTGAAGCCAAAGACATAGAGGAGATTAGCTTCGTCTTTTGCTGGTTGGAGTTCAGTTGCATAGAGTGAGTTCATAATTGTGTCTCTTCCTGTGGAATTGATTGGCTCTGTGTCTTCCTTCTGTTTCCGGGCAGGTGTGTGATCGCCACACTTCAGCTGTGAAAGTGTCAAACTGCCTCTGCCGGCCTGAACACCAGAGAGTGACAGCAGCTGAGCTTCAGGCACCCCCTCCCCCTTCTCTACTAACCCTTTCCCCCCCCCCTTTTTTTTTTTTTGAACAGGCCTTCTTGCTTTCCACTTTAACTTGTTCATGATTCCTACTCACTGCTTTAACCTCAATTAACTTCCTTTTGTCTCTGAGCTCTGTTCATTCCTTCTTCTTCTTCTTGTTATTGTCAGTCCCCATAATATAAGATCTGTCTCTGTCACCCACTAACTCGAGCCTGATGACAGCTCTATGAGCAGAAAGCTTGCTTAGTTTCCTTCCTGTTCACCCCCGATCACCATACTCAAACCCTGGTGAGTGCACTCTTCCACCATTTTTGTTCTCTGTCAAACTGTCAGGTGTGAAGCACACACTTGGTGATTCTTTGACGGGCACAGGCTACATGCAGACAGTAGGCCGACATTGCTGCACAGTGCACAACAAGAACCTGACTACCTGCTTACCTGTGGGGGCAGAGCAACTGACTGAATAATTCCCTGACCCGGAAGTAGTTACTAACTGTCGCGAGCGAAAGTGACTCAGACGCAAAAATGAATAATAAGAAAGTGAGGCGAGATATTGATTCTCTCTTGTGTTCGTCTTTGGCGAGTTCTTCCCTCTTCTCTCTACCTCCCCTCTCCCCCCCTTTCATTGCAAGCGTGTTTATATATATATATATATATATATATATATTATATATATTATATATATATATATATATATATATTTTTTTTTTTTTTTTTTTTTTTTTTTTTTTTTTTAATCCATTACCTGAACAGAAAGTAAGGGATTTGACTTGCACAAAGATAGTCATTGTACCAAAGATAGCGCTTGCCTACGCTTCCAATACCTCGCTGTCTTTGTGACTGGCTATTCCGAGAAGAGCATGATGCACATGAGACGTGTAGCACAAAGGCAAATGACCTCTCCTGTAATCCTCTTTTCAGAGGCGAAAAATAGCATTGTGTCAAGATGAGTGTGTGTGTGTGTGTGTGTGTGCGTGTGTGTGTGTGTGTGTGTGTGTGTGTGTGTGTGTGTGTGTGTGTGTGTGTGTGCGTGCGCGCCCGCGCGTGCGCGCACCCTCAGATGGATAGAAGACTGAACATCCAAAGTAATGAACTTTGGACTGAACTTCCAAAAGAACAAAACACGGAGGACGAGGGAGAGGGAGAGGATGGGTAGCAGAAGAGAGAGAGAGAGGGGGGGGGGGGGGGGGGAGAGGGGCGGACAGACAGACAGAGAGAAAAAAAAATAAAATCATAGCTGACAACCTTCAGACGACCACAGATAGGGGGAGGTTTGGGAACGAAAAAAAAGATCGGAGAGAGGTCTGAGAGGTTGTCAAGGTGACAGAGCCACCTGTCGGGTTGCCATGGCTACCAGAGTTGACTGGCACCGAGGCTAATTACAGAGAGTCTGCTGGAGAGGCGTGGAGAGGCGGCCCTGGGTGGGAATGGGGCTGGTTGCCTTTGAAGTAAAGTTCTCTTTCGTACATGTCTGTGTTAGCTTCTGCTCTGTATAGCTGCACTGCCCTATGTCCCTCTGTAACCTACCTTATTATGCATCCGTCGGCCTGTAACCAACATTTATCAATATCCCTCTATCAATAACATTTCTGTGTATTTCTCCATCTGTAAACAACAGTTCTGTGAATCCTTCTTCTGCAAACAACATTTCTGGGTATTCGCTCTCTGCAGATAACATTTCTAGGTATCCCTCTTTCGGTGCAAAACACTTCTCTGTAATCTTCTGTTTGTTGATAACATTTCTGTGTATCCCTCTGCGTGTAAACAGCATTTCTGTCTACACTTTTTTTGTGTGAACAACACTATGATGTATACTTCTGACTGTGAATAATATTTCTAGGCATTCGTCTGTCTTTAGACAACATATTTACGTACCCTCTATCTTTAAAAAAAATTTCTGTGTACATTCTGTTTGTAGACAATAGTTCTGTGTATATCCTGCTTGAGGAACATTTTTTTTTATGTCATTCTCTCTGTGATTCTTCGCACCTTCTGTCTGTAACCTACATCTTTGTCTATTTCTACATCTTTGAACAATATTTCTGTATGTCATTCTATCTGTGATGTGATTCTTTGTATCCCTCTGTCTGTAACCTATATGTTTGTGCTCCTGTCTCTTTGAACAACATTTCTATATATCATTCTGTTTGTGATTCTTTGTGTTCCTCTGTCTGTAACCTACATCTTTGCATATTCCTAAATCTTCGAACAACATTTTGTGCATCACTGTGCCTTTCAGCATGTTAATGTACTCCTCTGCCTGTAACCAACATATTTGTTTATCATTTCTAACTAACATTTCTTTGCATCCCTCTGTCCGTAATCAACAGTTCCGTGTGTACCTCTGTCTGAAATTGACATTTTATCCTTCTGTCTGTCAAGAAACTTTTCTAATCACCTCTCTCAATGCATCTCTGTACAAAACATTTATGTGTATCCTTTTGTCCATGAACAACACCTCAATGTTTTATTCTGTTTATAAACATTTTTGTGCAGCCCTCTACCTATCAACAACAGCTCTGTACATCTCTCCGTCTGCAAACAACATTTCTGTGTTTCTTTCTGTAAACAACATGCTTCTGTCTAAAAGTAGCATTTGATTTGTAAACAGCACATCTGTCTATGCTTCCATCTGTTAACAATATAAGTAAGTATCCTTCTGTCTATAAACATTTCTATGTGTCTCTGTCTTTAAACAACATATATAGTATCTCTCATTCTGTCAACAACATTGTCGTGTAAATCCTGTCTTTAAACAATATTCTTCTGTATCCTTTTCTTTCTTACCGACATTTCTTTGTATCCCTGTGCATGCAGCTCATATTGGTGTGTATCACTTTGTTAACCGCCTTTCTTTGTATCCTGTGCATGTAGCTCATATTGGTGTGTATCACTTTGTTAACCGCCTTTCTTTGTATTCCTGTGCATGTAGCTCATATTGGTGTGTATCACTTTGTTAACCGCCTTTCTTTGTATTCCTGTGCATGTAGCTCATATTGGTGTGTATCACTTTGTTAACCGCCTTTCTTTGTATCCCTGTGCATGTAGCTCATATTGGTGTGTATCACTTTGTTAACCGCCTTTCTTTGTATTCCTGTGCATGTAGCTCATATTGGTGTGTATCACTTTCTTACCCGCCTTTCTTTGTATCCCTGTGCATGTAGCTCAGAAAAGAAAAAGAAACACCCGAAGGTGCTGGGGAGGACCCAGAGAAGCACTGCCTTCACCTGCCTTTAGAGCAGTCCTGTACCACCCTTGGAGGCCTGCGCTGTGTTGACGATGGGTACAGGCACGCGCAGGACACTCCATTAAGATATCAAGGGACATAACTGCTCATGAACAGAGGTAAATTAGACTACAGGATGCAGCTCATAACAGCCTCAAAGTAGCATCCCATGGGTGTACCAGCCCGTATTTCATGACTGCAGAGCCCACCGGTGGAAAAAACACCACCCCCAGCTGCCGAGCACACCCCACAGACCCAACCACCCCTGCCAACGGACAGATGAAGACAGTGCCACTCCAGACACAGCCAAGCTTTCGCCATACGGTCTTATGTGCCCTCAAGAGAGAATCCAAAGTTGTAGTCTTTCCCACTGTCAACAGGACTTTCCCTGTGGTCAGTGGGTCTTTCCTCACCGTCACTGGACCTTTCTCAGGGTCAGCCTAGTTAAGGCAAAGAAGACAAAGAAACACCCGAAGGTGCTGGGGAGGACCAGAGAAGCACTGCCTTCACCTGCCTTTAGAGCAGTCCTGTACCACCCTTGGAGGCCTGCGCTGTGTTGACGATGGGTACAGGCACGCGCAGGACACTCCATTAAGATATCAAGGTAGCTCATATTGGTGTGTGTATCAAGAGAGTATCTTTGTATCCCTGTGCATGCAGCTCATATTGGTGTGTATCACATAGTTACCCGCCTTTCTTTGTATCCCTGTGCATGTAGCTCATATTGGTGTGTATCACTTTGTTACCGCCTTTCTTTGTATCCCTGTGCATGTAGCTCATATTGGTGTGTATCACTTTGTTAACCGCCTTTCTTTGTATCCCTGTGCATGTAGCTCATATTGGTGTGTATCACTTTGTTAACCGCCTTTCTTTGTATCCCTGTGCATGTAGCTCATATTGGTGTGTATCACTTTGTTAACCGCCTTTCTTTCGTATCTGTGTGGTCTGCAACCCACACTTCTTTTCACCCCTTTGGTCTGTAGCGCACCATATATGATCAACATTTCCATTTCATCTTTTTGGTCTGTAATCCACGTTTCATTTTTCACCTTTTGTCTGTAATCCACAATTCATGTTATCCTCTGGTCTGTAAATGACATAAAAAAAATTATACCTCTATGTAAATCACATTTGATTCATTCCTCTGGTTTCTGGTTGACATTTCGTTGTATCCTTCTCGTCTGTAAGCACTTTTTTTTTATCCGTCTGATCTGTACATCTCTCTTGTCTGTGTCTGAAATGTCTTTTGTATCTCTCAAGTCTGTAGCTGACATTTATGTGTATCCCCTGATCTGTAGCAGACACTTCTTTGTTTTCCTACAACTGACATACCTTTGTACACCTCTGATGTGTGTCTGACATTTGTATCCTTCAGGTCTGTAGCCGACATTTCATTGTGTCCTTCTGAACTGTATCTGACATTCCTTTGCATTTTTCTGGTCTGTAACCGACACTTCCCTTGTATCCCCGTGGTCTGTAACCGATAATTCTTTGCATCCCTGTGCTCTAGGACCGACATTTCTTTGCATCTGTGTGGTTTTTGTCTGTAACTGAGATTTCTTTGTGATTCTATAATAATATTGTCTGGAAACGATATTTCTTTCTATCCCTCTGATCTGTAACTGCCATTTCTTTGTATCCATGTGTGTCTGTGACTGATATGTCTCTGCATCCCTGTGGTCTATAGCTGGCATTTCTTTGTGTCCATGTGGTCTATAACTGCCATTTCTTTGTATCCATGTGTGTCTGTGACTGATATGTCTCTGCATCCCTGTGGTCTATAGCTGGCATTTCTTTGTGTCCATGTGGTCTATAACTGACATTTCTTTGTAGCCATGTGGTCCACAATTGTCCATGTGGTCTATAACTGACATTTCTTTGTAGCCATGTGGTCCACAATTGTCCATGTGGTCTATAACTG
>CM031621.1:25457046-25464546 GCA_018398815.1 Conus ventricosus
GAAAAATGTACTGCAATGCAGCAAACAAAAACGACCTGAGTTTTCAAAAAGAAAGCAATATATTGAAAATCAAATTACTATGCACACAAAAAAGTAGATAAGGAAAGTATTATACTAAATGTGATAAATATATATATATATATCAACTCAAATTACCATGCACATGAAAAAATAGATAAGCAAAGTATTATACTAAATGTCAAAAATGACCATACCTTTCAAAAGAAAGTAATATACTGCAAGTCAGAAAAAAAGGACAATTCCTAAAAGCAAGCACTGCAAAACACTTCAGGCCATGAAGCCTTGAGACCAAACCATGTATTACACTACAGGTTTAAAAAAATAGTGACCAAGAGTTCTTAACAAGAAAACAATAAAAACATAGGAACACACAGAAGGGGGGAGGGGGGGGGTATAACTTCCCAAAAAACATACAAAGGAAAACACAGCAGATGTAGTTTTCAGACACCATCCTCGCTCTATTCCATACTCTACCACAGTCCCTAGTTCCTTTTTGGTAGCATCCATGGCCCAGGGGTGGAGGAGGGAGGGGGGGGGGAAGGAGAGGGGACGGGAAGGAGGGGGGGGGGAGGGAACCACCAACCACCATCTTCAGCCTGGCAGTCAGCAGCGCTTTGCGGTGGGTCGCCGTTCAATTAACGCTGATCTGAGACGGCACTTCACGATGGGGAGTCTGGGGGGGGTTCAGGGGGGAGGGCGGGGCGGGGCAGGGGGGGGGGGGGGCGGCAGGGGCTGGGGAGAGGAGTGGAGAAAGCAACTGGAGGAAACACAGGACCCACACACAGAAGGCGCACAGTAAGGGGAGGGTGATGTGAGTGAGAATGAAGGGAGGAGATGAGAGAGGAAACGGAAAAGGAGCAAGAAAACGGTAAAAGACAAGAACGCTTTCAAATTAACTTTCGACCACCCCCCCCCCCCCCCCCCCCTTACCCCCACCCACCTTAGTTCCGACATCCTCCATTCCTCTCCTTTCCTTTCATCCACCCTCCCGTTCTCTGACAGTCTTTTTTTTTCTTTGTCCATTTTTGTACTCCCAGTTCTTATAGAACAGGGAGTACTTTAGAATGGGAGCGAAGAAATGCTGTGTGTGTGTGTGTGTGTGTGTGTGTGTGTGTGTGTGGTGTGTGTGTGTGGTGTGTCTGTCTGTCTGTCTGTCTGTCTGTCTGTCTGTCTGTGTTCGTGGTCAAAATGTGTTCCACTCGCTCCAGACAACACTACTGGGTCGATCTTTCTGAAATTTGTAGGTATGTTCATTATGGTCAAGAATGATGCCCAACGTTTTAGTTTACCGTTACAGCCGTTACTAACGGCTGTAACGGCCTGTAACGCTTTTTCTTCTTTATGGAATATCTCCGAAAGTACGTGGCCGATCTTTGTGAAAATTAGCAGGTATGTTCATTATGGGTCATGGATGATGCCCGATGTTTAAGTTTACCGCTAGAGCCGTTACTAACGGCCCATAATGGTTTTCTCTTCATGGAAAATCTCAGAAAGTTCTTGGCCGATCTTTCTGAAAATGTGTACGTATGTTCATTTTAGGTCACAGACGATAGCCGATGTTTACCAGAATAGCCATTACTAACGGTTACACCCGCCCAAGACGGTTTTTCCTCTTTATGGAATATCTCACACGCGTATTCAGGATAAACTGGGAGTACGTTTATATGCTTTGCATCTTGTGGTGTTTTTTTTTTCTATTTTGCGTTTCTTCTTCCTCCTTGCTTCAAGGAAAGCAGGCTCCGCCTACCACCAACCCACAGACAGGCAGAGGTACCTCCCGGGCTTGTGCGTATGTGCAAAATGCTTGGCTAAATGTGCTCACAGGATTTGTACACATATCTATTTTCCATACCTATCTTCCCCACCCCCAACGCCTACCCCTTTTCACTCTTTCTCCTCTCTGTCCCTGTCTCTCTCCTTTCTCTCTCTCTCTCTCTCTCTCTCTCTCTCTCTCTCTCTCTCTTCTCTCTCCTCTCTCTCTCTCTCCCTCTTTCTTTCTTTCTTTCTTTCTTTCCTCTCTCCTCCCTCTTTCTCTCTCTTTCTCTCTCTCTCTTTCTCTCTCTGTCCCTTTCTCTCTCTTCCTCTCTCTATTTCTTTCCCTCTCTTCGTCCCTCTCTCTCTCTCCCTCTCTTCCTCCCTCTCTCTCTCTCTCTCCCTCTCTCTCTCCCTCTCTTTTCCCCTCTCTCCCCACCTCTCCCACCTCTCTCTCTCTCTCCCTCCCTCTCTCTCTCTCTCCTTTCTCCAAACAACGAGAAGCAAAATTGGGTGAACAAGTAAAACAACAAATATTCAAAATCGATTTGTATGCACGATTAAAAAAAACAACAACAGCCAAACGTATCTCTTGTGCAAACTCTTCTTCCATCTACATGTCATTTTCCATTTCTGTCATAGATGTTAAAGGGGTTGTGCAGACACAGACCGATTTGATTAAAGGTGGGTATAGAGAGAATGTTGTGGGTAGAAGAAGAACAAAAAGAAAGATATGGAAATGGATGAAGAATGAAAGAAGAGCATTAGTAGGAATGAAAGAGAGAACAAAAGACTGAAAGATAAAGAGAAAGAAGGAAAGAATGAAAGAAAGAAAGAAACAGAAAGTATAAAAAAACAGACATAGATCGAGAGAAGAAGAAAGAAGTGGGAGAGAGAGAGAGAGAGGGGGGGGGGGGGGGTGGAGGGAAGGAGGGAAGGAGAAAGAAAAGACAGAGAGACAGACAGAGACAAATGCAGATTTGACATTTACCTAAACTGTTGTGCCATTTGGACACGGAATCGTGATCCAGAACTGAACGACGTGCCGTAATGGGTAACCCTTTGTATTTTTGAAACGAAAAAAAAAATCTCTTTCACCGCTTCTTGTCTCCATTCTGTCATCTGACTTTCCTGTTGTTGGTGGTGGTGGTGGTGTTCTTCTTCTTCTTCTTCTTCTTCTTCTTCTTCTTCTTCTTCTGCTCCCTTTCCTGCTCCTCCTCCTCCTCCTCCTCCTCCTCCTTCTGCTCTCCTCTTCTTCTTCTTCTTCTTCTTCTTCTTCTTCTTCTTCTTCTCTTCTTCTTCTTCTTTTTCAAATGTCGCTTCTGATTGCACTCCCCATTCTTTTGGATTTTTATCCGTTCTTTCACTATTCTTTTCTTTTCTTTAGGTGGTGAAATAAAATAAAAAAAGACAATAATTATGTTGACACACCATTTTGTTAGGAATGAGAACTTGTGGAACAAAGTCATTTATAGTGTGATTCCTTGTTGTCTTGTGAAATTATGTGCATGCCAAGAAATGAGTCCGGTCCTTTGAAGTATGAAGTAGAAAACACATGAAAAAATGAAAAATGATAATAGAAATCCTCACCCGCCTTGGCTTAAGGCTGTGTCAGACCATTGACATCGGCTAGAACACCAAGGCTACATCAAAATGTTGTTGTGCTCAGTATAGTTATGCGGGATTGTCTTCATTTGTGACAAGCCCCTAGCATAACATTATCAGTTTCCGAAATCCCCCGAAGTCGAAGTGTGGGTGCCCATGTGGCGGGGTAATTAGAAAACGGTCACACACGTAATGTTCTCATCCCCAGCTGATGCATTTTTACCATAGTGTTTAAGTACTTCAGCTGTTTGGATGATCCCTGGAGTCTTTTAGCCAGGGTACGACGACGACGACGACGACGACGAAATCCTCACAGTCTTTTGTCCCATTTTTGGCTGCTACACAAACTCACAGTTCTCCTCTCAATATCGGAGCTAACCATCTAAAGAGGTATCCTCATGCATCTTCCAGACGCAGTCATGCAAGAAACACATCTTCCCAACACACGCCTCGTTGACTTACAGACCGCAAAAGGGTGTCTCCACCCCATCCATCTCTCCCATGCCGTAGATAGTAGGAACAATATTCCCCTGCCACAAATTGCCCCCTTCCTGCAAAGGCACCAACAGTGCCTGTCACAATGATTTAGGGATTGGATGTCATCAGGCGTCAGGTCCAATTCCTCACTCCCATCCAGGTTTTTTTTTTCCTTACTGGCAGGAACGACCACTCTCTAAGATCACCGGGGGATAACCCACAGCAGTTTATCTAAGAAGATCTGGAAAGTCAGCAAGGGAGAAGAAAGGGGAACCCGTGGGGAGGTAAGTGTCTGACGTCCTGGTTTTGTTTAATGATGTGAGCACTTGTCATATTTCATGCGAACGTGTCAAGGATAATAGTGCCCAGAAGAATGAAGATGTCGCTCCACTTCCGTGATGAATAGCTGTTGGAAGATGGCCACACACACACACACACACACACACACACAAACGCGCGCGCGTGCGCGCGCGTGCACGTGCACACACACAC
This sequence comes from Conus ventricosus, assembly GCA_018398815.1. Classification (NCBI taxonomy): domain Eukaryota; kingdom Metazoa; phylum Mollusca; class Gastropoda; order Neogastropoda; family Conidae; genus Conus; species Conus ventricosus. The sequence goes on from CM031621.1 coordinate 25,461,394, forward strand.
ACACACACACACACACACACACACACACACACACACACACACACAACATGCATGCACACACACACACACACACACACACACACACACACACACACACACACACACACACACACACACACACGCGCTGGTTATAGAAAAAATGGGAACAGGTCAAAGTAATAATTAACGAATCGATAGAACAGGATGTGGAAGGTTTCACACAATTGACTTGTCTCCCCTTGATTTCCCAGAGACACCAGTCATCCTATGTTCGTTTGTGGGAGGTTCAACCATGACAGGCTGAAGTCCGCCCTTTTCCTTCAAAAGGAGACAACACGAATCACAACAGGAGTGTGGTACTCCCTGACCAGAAGAGGTGCGTGAAGGCTTACCAGAAAATGAGTGAGTGGCTCTGGAACCGAACATGACTATTGCCAGCGGATGGAAACGGACGACAGATTCACTGAAAACGAGCCAAAATACAAATAACCGCACGAAACAGCAAAAGATGGTTATATAAGACACAAAACAAACCCGACACTGCCTGTAACCAGTACACGAATTATTTGTTGTTGTCTTTTTATGTGTTCAAAGAATGAAGGTAATAGGGCTTAGGAACCAAGACATCCAAGAAGCAAGATAGGCTTCCTTTCAGACGGATCTTCCATTTCTCATACAAAGAATGTGAGACGAAGAACTGTGTCTGACAGCATCTCTGCACAAGGGCCAACAGACAAAAAGCTCTTCGAGCAGTTAGCAAACAACCTACGTCTGCATAGTTCGGGCATGTACGTCACCATCCTAGACGATTCAATAGGGTATAGTGGACAGCGGTGGCAGCGTGTTTAGGCATCACAGATGGAACTTTGATAAGGAAACCCGGAAGACTCTCTTGAGTCCACAATGCCTAGCCTTAGTCCAAACTAAATATAACCTTAACCATAACCGAAACCAGACTGCATTTAGATAGTCCATAGACTCTAGCCATGAAGATATTACTGCATATCATTTTTCAAAGTTTTAGTTTTATCTTCAGCCGCGCCACTGAAGATAAAACTAAAACTTTCAAAAATGAGAAACCAGACTGTGTAAATGATAAACTGCGTATGTAGAGTAGAAGTTGCGTTGATGTCTTTTTTCTCCATTAATTAACAAAGGAAAGAACATAGCTCGGGAGGGTAGGCGTTCCCCACAAAGCAGACCCCCCCCCCCCCCCCCCCCCCCCCCCCCCCCCCAAAAAAAAAGTGCTGGATGGATTATAGCAATGATTCTACTTACTTTGATGGGCCACTTAGGGAATCTGCCACATGTTATGTGATGTTCCACATCGCGGGTTTTCCTTTGGCACTAACATGATAGTGTCTGAATCCAAGCACAAAATAGTAGTACCAGTGTGTTTTGTCGACGGCGTTTCACCTGCAAGGTGTACATTTTGACGCACCGTTAGCGAATGTGCTGTGCCTTAATGTGGTCTGTGCTCCTTTACACATTTCTAACATGTTTGTTTCGTGTGAGAGTTCATGTTGTGGTTAGATAAAACAGTGACTGTCTACTGACCTCAGAAGGGAAGGAATAAATCATTCTTATGACCTAGAGTTAACTGAACTTCAGACTTGTAATTTCAGGTATCCATCCGTATAGTTTTTGTACGTGAGAGAGAGAGAGAGAGAGAGAGAGAGAGAGAGAGAGAAGAGAGAGAGAGATAGGAGAGAGAGAGAGAGAGAGAGAGAGAGAAGAGAGAGAGAGAGAGTCAGACAGAGACAGTGACAGACAGACAGACAGACAGACGGACAGACAAACAGAGAGAGAGAGAGAGAGAGAGAGAGAGAGAGAGAGAGAAGAGAGAGAGAGAGAGAGAGAGCAATACCGTGAGACAGTGAACAGGTGACCAGTAGGAAATTCCACTCATCAGCTGCTTACAGAACACCAACATAGCTTCTTTTTTCCTGTCTCATCATCAGTGCCCTCGCAGTGGCATTAATCCCATGCCGTCCATTCCTTCGCTCCACCCCCCCCCCCCCCCCCCCCCCCTCACCACTCCCGAGTTTGTTCGTGAGAATCCCAGCGCTAGAACTTTAACCAAAACTATCTAACATTGCCTGCGTGATCTACCATAAGTCATGCAATGAACTTGGCTGACCATCAAGAAATGTGAGATAATATAATGCGAAAGGTTTTCTGAATGTCATTTCTTTGTGGGGAGAGGGGGGGGGGGGTGTTCTGATGTTGTTCTTTTTGTTGAGGTTTTTGTTGTATTAGTGTTCTTGGTTTTATTGTTATTGTTGCAGTGTTTGTTTTTTCCATTGTGTTATTATAAGGGTTTTCGTCCTTCTGAGAATATAGTGGATGGGAGTGGTGTTAAATAATGAACGTGACAGAGACAGAGAGAGGATAAACGAGAGAGAGAGAGAGAGAGAGAGAGAGAGAGAGAGAGAGACAGTGAGGACAGACAGACATGTCCACAGACTGGAATCACTAGGAACTATTCCTTTCCTTCACAGACGTGATGTGAACCAGACACAAGAAATACACGAGACAGAAGCAAGGAGGGACGCCAGTTGCCCAGCCACTCCCAGTTGCCATCGAAACGCCTTCATTTGTACTTCCATACGGTGGAAAAAGGAGGAGGACATTTTAGTGACTTGCCTACCGTGAATTGTTCATGAAATTCCAGTTGCTACGCACGACCTTTTGACGAACGGCTGTGGCAAGTGTCCAGATATTAATTAACCACTCTCTCGCCAAAAAGACATCGATGCTACCTGCAGCTTCAACATGGACCCAGTTTTCCGAAGGAAAAAAGAACATCTGGAGCACTTTTTTTTCTGGTGTCTCATGTTTCGTGACCTGTCAGTGGTGTGACTCCCTCACTGCCCTCCCCCCCCCCCCGCCCCCCCCCCCCCCCCCCCCCCCCCCCACGCCAGAGCTCGTCCTCTCTCAGCCTCAGGACCGATCGTCCACAGGGGAGGTCATCAATCAATAGCAGATCGTTGCGAGGCAGCCAAGAGACTTACTGGGGGAGGGTGGGGGGAGGACACTTCTTCCTTGGTATCAGAGCTGGAAATGATTGTGGAGCGCTTAAAAGGTTGGGGTAGAAGGAAGGAGTGGTGAGGATGGGGCGGTTAGGAAAGGGGAGAATGTGTGTGTGTGTGTGTGTGTGTGTGTGTGTGTGCG
>CM031621.1:25468784-25473784 GCA_018398815.1 Conus ventricosus
CTAATGTTTTTTGGGTTTTTGCCTGAAGAAGACCCAAGAGGTCGAAATGCATTGTGTCTTGTCCTGTAATCTGTTTGTCCGTGTCTGTGGCGGTAACTAACCCCTTTTTCTTTCTAAATTTTGCTTCATTTTCCGCCCTCAGTCAATAGTTTTGAAACGGTGCAAATTCTAGCTGACACGCTTTGTTAATTGACTATCAATGCAAAAGACGATGCCCCTCGCATTTTCAAGCTGAACGTTTTACAGACTTTGTTTTGTTTGGCTTCCCCGTCTAATCAAGACAAAGTTAATTCATTTTTTGGCCTCCATGACGTCTGTGTGAATAGAAATTCTTCAGGAGCTTTTTGGGAGTATAAGAATTTTTTTTCAGTGGAGTGGGCTGGGGATTGGGGGGGAGGGGGGGGGGGGGGCTTCAACGGACACTTCTCCAAAATAATTCTCTCGACGTGCAAAAGTTTGTTCAAATGACACCGCCCCCCCCCCCCCCTCCCTTCCCAATCTCATCACGCTCTTCTGTGATAGTGGTTTTTTTTTTCATGAGTGGGTAGTGTGTGTAGCTCGATGTAATGTAGTCCGCGTGGGACTGGAGTAGCGGTGTATGCGTGTGCTGAAAAGTCAGTCATGTTCATGCACCGCTGAACTTCACCGAAGTGACTCGGCGGCAGTGCAGTTGTCTCATCCGGTGGGTTACCTCTTGACGACTTGACATTGACTGCTGTGGTGGCTGTGGACGGGAAGGTTGGAATGAGCGGGCGTGGGGGTAATGCCACTGAGGTGGCACAGAAGATGGGACAGAAAAAAACAACAACAACACCAAAACCAAACCAAACCAAACCAAAACAAACAAACAAACAGCAACAACAACAACAACAGAAAACCGTGTTGCATTTTCAAATGTTAAAGGTCTACTTTAGAGGTTTTCGATAATTGGTCAGCTTAGGCAGAAATATGAAATGTTTGGGTTTAAAACAAACATCCGATTCTCTCCCGATCACACGAAATCGATCCGCGAATGTGGACATTTTCACCTGTAATCAGGAAAACGGGAGGTAATCAACTAAATCTTGGCATGGCTTAACTACTCTTGGATTGTGACGTCACATGATGGACTGGCCGTCAGCCGCGACCTACACAACAAGCGACAGAAAGCGATTCTGATGGTTCTTGCACATCCCGATCGGTATTTAATTTATCATGTAAAAGCAGTGACTATGACTGCGACAGCCAATGTAACTCTGGGGATGTTTCTGCAAGGCCTTTACCTTATCAGTTTGAACGCTAAGTTCTTTTTACCACGTCAGTTCCAGCTGGACCACGGAAACGAGCTATTCAGTTCCAGCTGGACGCCCGAACACATCATTCCGAAGGCGTACGGACTTTACCGAAGTCTCGAGGGAGGCTACCGACTGACTTCTTGATGCGATCACGCATGGACGGCGAGCGGAGATTTCCTTCCTCAAACCGTAACGTGTTCATTCAATTTAACAATGTGTGATCTGTCCATAGATAGAACAGAATAAACGTGCGACTATCGTACTCATCTGTACGAGCTTACCACTCCGCCTTCAAAGTATACGCGCACAATGCAGACGAAGTTTTTGATCACTCGAACGGGCTCGGCAATTGTCGGAACAGCTCGTTCCGTGGTCCAGCTGGAACTGACGTGGTAAAAATAACTTAGTGGCCCGGCATGGTTGCACCAACCGAATCCACTTATTTCGAGTATTCTGGATCAGATGGAAATGTGTGCAAAGAATATCCGTCTCCTGCTGAGCTGCTGCACACGCCTACAGCACAAATATCTGCCACCCCTCGTGACTTTTTAGGCTGTGGGGGATCGCAACTCGTGTTGATTTCACTTGGCGTTGGCTTGTTGTGTAGGTCGCGGCTGACGGCCAGTCCATCAAGTGACGTCACGGTTTTTCGGTCTACCCCGCGGGGTTTGAACAGGTGTGCAAAACTCGTTTTTTATCTATTAAATTCTTCCTGCGACTTTTTTTGAAAAATGAATACCATACTGTAGTTATATGACATGTAGACCTGTTTTTAACAAATTATCGAAAATCTCTAAAGTAGACCTTTAAGTGTAGCATGCACAATGTCAGCGTGGCACTCATATGCGATATCACAAAAGCACTTTCAATCGCATTTCGCATCGCGCTCGACATGATGGCGGACTTGGAAGAACGGAAATCTCGCTTGTTCTCGCGTGGTATGGTCATTCTCTCTGCGTGAAGTGACATGGCGTGTCCCACTGGCTGGAAGAAAAGAGTCATATGATGAAAAGAAGCACGAAGCGGCGGCCATGCTGTATCATCTCAGATTTCAAGGGATCTCTCAGCATCATCTTTACCATCCGCATCCTGACTGACAATCATGAACAGGTATCAAACATGCGCCTTTCCACCCTGGCTCTCATGGCGATCACAGTTTTGATGTCATGTCCTCGTCCTCCCCGAAGTGAATTCGTCTCAAAGTTATTGGTATCGGCCAAGTCATGGTAGGTATCGGTGGACGTACATGGTGGTGGTGCCCTCTGTATGGGGATGTCCACCTACTATAATATATGGCTCAGCGAGAAAACAGTTCAACCTGGCACCATTGCAAAACTGCGTCAAGCATCTCGCTGGCAGTGCAGCGTCACCATTGGAGCATCATGACCACTCCAGTGTTCCTGTCGGTACTGGGGGCTATGACGTGGCCAGTCTGGGTGTAGCTGTGTAAGGGGTGGGCGCAGTGAAATGCCATGACGGTAGTGCCATTGACAGCAGGGGGGGGGGGGGGGGGGGAGATCTGCAACTTTGTTTTGAGGGTGGCGTGCAGTGAAACCAAGTGTCAGACAGACAGACGGAAAAGAATAGGCAGACAAAGCAGACACAGAGACATAAACCCCAAGCGCACGCGCGCGTTCACGGTGTGTGTGTGTGTTTGTGTGTATGCGTGTACGTGCATGCACGCGTGCGCCCGTGCAAACCCCTCCTTACCCCCACCTCGACATCCACCTCTAGCCCACGCATAAGTGCACAATACTTTCACACCAACGCAAGCATGCACACACGCACGCACGCACGCACGCACGCTCGCATACGCACAGACATATGCACAAACAAACACATAAACACGTACCCTCTCTCTTTGTCTGTCTCTCTCGGCCCTCTCGTTCGCCCTTCTCTCTCTCTCTCTCTCTCTCTCTCCCCCCCCCCCCCCCCCCCCCCCCCCCCCCCCCCCTACATTCATGCCCATACACACTTTGGACAGGCTTTTCTAAGAACTTTCTCATCATGCACGCTGATCAAAGTCAGTGTCAGCATCTGCAGCCGATTATACAGATAACACAGGATGCTGCACAACACATCACGAGAGATGCACGTGCTGCACGGTCTGCCCCAATGCCACACACAGTGCAGGGTGGGACTGACAATCCATCAGGTCCAGAGTGAGAGGAGAGAGAGAGAGAGAGAAAACAAGGACACCCTGGCTGTAAAAGAAATCGAAACTGAGGGAGGGAACAGTTGATAGTAAATAATGAACAAGAAAGGTAAACTGTTCTTACGCCCATGATGAATTAAGACATGTCCAGCGAACGCGGCTTTCGACACCGAATCGCCTAGCAGAAAATAATGACAACACAGAGCACTACAGAACAAACAAGGAAACGTCTCTTGTTCTTTTACCTTTTTAGAGAGCGACCCACCTGCTAACTCATCGATGTGACTTCAAATGGATTTGTCAATGTATGGTAGCCTTTTGGAGACAAAAAGGACATTTTTAGTTCGGAGGTAGGTTCTGTTTTTAATGCACATTTTTTTTCCTCAGTACAATTTGCCCTCTAAATTTCCAATCGGTTCAGTATGTGATGGCATTTAACAAACTGTCATGTGAGTTCCTTACATTGACAGAAAATGGATTAGGTAAGTGACCTCTATCACAAGTTCGACCCAAGCCTTTGTATTACAACATTTATTGCACTGTTTGTATCACAGATTCTGAGTCTGAGACAAACAGTGCTTGGAATATACCGATGGGAATATTTTCATAAATAAACCTAAGCCATCAAAATAGCGACAAACTCTCGCGGTTAGTATAGAACTACCTTTCCCGACGTGACAGGATTTTTCATTTTTTAAGTGCAGGAATAACAAAGACAGACCCTGATTGCCTATTACCAAGAACAGATCCATCTGTACAAGTTTGCAGAAGGCCGTTACATATATATATATATATTTTATATTTATATATATATATATATATATAATATATATATATATTATATATATATATATATATATATATATTTGTTTCCTTTTTTCTTTTTTACCTTTTTTAAAGACGAGATTTTACTACAGTTAATGAAATTGAATCACTGTTATTCTTTAGTTCAGTGTAAACAATAAACTAAAAAAAAGAAAAAAAAAAGAAAGAAAGATAGAAGAGAAAGCATCGCTTAGTTCCCACTTGTGAATCGTAGCAATAGAAAGTTGAATTGCAATGTCTTTTTGTTTAGTTCCTTAATGCGCGCGAGCACGCCACTGTGTGTGTGTGTGTGTGTGTGTGTGTGTGTGTGTGTGTGTGTGTGTGTGTGTGTGTGTGTGTGTGTTTTTGCTTGCATGTGCGTATATGTACGTGTGTGAGTGAGTTAATATGTGTGTGTGTGTGTGTGTGTGTGTGTGTGTGTGTGTGTGTGTGTGTGTGTGTGTGTGGTGTGTGTTCTACTTGCACGTGCGTATGTGTGTGTGTGTGTGTGTGTGTGTGTGTGTGTGTGTGTTGTGTGTGTGTGTGTGTGTGTGTGTGTGTGTGTGTGTGTGCATGCATGCATGTGTGTTTGTGTGTGAGTGTGTGTCTGTGTTTTACTTGCATGTGCGTATGTGTGTGTGTGTGTGTGTGTGTGTGTGTGTGTGTGTGTGTGTGTGTGTGTGTGTGTGTGTATCTGTGTGTCTCTGTGTGTACGGGCGCACGTGCACGCGCGCGCGTGTGTATTCTGTTTTGCATCTGTGTCTGCT
>CM031621.1:25478784-25481284 GCA_018398815.1 Conus ventricosus
CAGAGAAAAAGAGGACGACCCAGGATGAGCTGGCGACAGACAGTGGAGAGAGACCTCCGACTCGTTGACAGAGGATGGAGTGACACTAGCAAACTGGCTGAGGACCGTGCACAGTGGAGCGCCTTGACTGCCTCATGCGTCGCAAGACGCGGGAGCATCTAAGTCTGAGTCAGTAACTTGTCGCAAAGTGAGGTGGCTGCAAGCGGAAAGTTAAACAAAATTTTAAAAGGAATTTGAAATAACTCCGCCAGAAAAAAAAAAGGACAAACAAATTACTCGACAAAACACGACGCGTTTCGACCTCTTAGGTCTTCTTCAGGTAAGAGAAACGACACTCAGGACAACTAAAAATGAAGAATGAGCAGTCACGTCTCTAATGGGAGGATGACTACCACATTCGGTGATAATAATTATGCTATCGTCATTTTGTCACCAGGGTTAGTAATCCTCTCTGGATTATTCTTTCAATATTTTTTTTATCATCATCATTATCATTACTATATCTATTGCTCTCAGTATTACTATTATCATCACTATTATTTTAACTCGCATTATCTCTTTCCCAACGGCCTCGTTTTCATTAACAACCCATCCTGTGCCGAGCTCGACAAGATAAAGTGATTGCGCGTCGTGCTTTGAATTGTAATTCGTTTGTCCATGTTATCTGGCGTGGTTATTTCAAATCCCTTTCAAAATTCACTAACTTGTCGTCAAACAGCAACAAAACAGCTATGGTGTTACAATTTAAAACAACAACAAACAACAAACAAAAATGACAAGAAAGTCTTTTGGAACAGGCAAGAGAATGGGCCTTTGAGGCAAGGGAAAAAAACTCTTACTACACAGTATGGAAGAGTAAAAAGTAAGAGTCAAAAAACACTGACGGAAAAGGAAGACATTTCCTCACAAAGATTTTTTTTTTAAATTTCTACTTTTCTTTAAATAGGAGATGGGGATCATTTATACTGAAAGATTTTTTTTCTGGCGTCCTAAAAAAAAAGAAAAAGAGTGCAGAGCTGGATAGGCAGGGGAAGAGTGGGATGGAGGAGGAATTGAATGGGGTGGGTGGGTGGGGGTGCGGGTGGGTTGGGGGAGCGGGAAAGGACCAAGTGCACAATGAAAATGTGAAATAAACGCGTTTGTCATATGAATTGATCATCATTATTATCATAATAACTATTATTATCATCATCATCATCACTCATCATCATCATCATCATCATCATCATCTTCTTCTTCTTCTTCTTCTTCTTCTTCTTCTTCTTCTTCTCCTCCTCCTCGTCGTCGTCGTCGTCGTCGTCGTCGTCGTCGTCGACGTCGTCGTCCTCCTCCTCCTCCTCCCTCCTCCTCCTCCTCCTCCTCCTCCTCTCCTCCTTCTTCTTCTTCTTCTTCTTCTTCTTCTGTTGTTATTTTGTTGTTGTTATAATCATTGTCATTATTACCGTTAAAATCATCATCATCATCATCATCATCATCATCATCATCATCATCATCATCTATCATCATCATCGTCGTCGTCGTCATCATCATCATCATCATCATCATCATCATCATCATCATCATCATCACATCACCTTCTTCATCATTATTATTATTATTGTTGTTGTTGTTGTTGTTGTTGTTGTTCTATGTTTGGATTTTCTTTTTTCTTTTCCAGGCCGAAACGTGGGTACGGGTGGGGGTGGGGAGTGTTAAAAGGGGAAAAGGGTGGGGTGGGGAGTGTTAAAAGGGGAAAAGGTGGGGGTGGGGAGTGTTAAAAGGGGAAAAGGGTGGGGTGGGGAGTGTTAAAAGGGGAAAAGGGTGGGGGTGGGGAGTGTTAAAAGGGGAAAAGGGTGGGGGTGGGGAGTGTTAAAAGGGGAAAAGGGTGGGTGGGAGTGTTAAAAGGGAAAAGGTGGGGGTGGTGGGAGTGTTTAAAAGGGGAAAAAGGTGGGGTGGGGAGTGTTTAAAAGGGGAAAAGGGTGGGGGTGGGGGTGTTAAAAGGGGAAAAGGGTGGGGTGGGGAGTGTTAAAAGGGGAAAGGGTGGGGGTGGGGAGTGTTAAAAGGGGAAAAGGGTGGGGGTGGGGAGTGTTAAAGGGGAAAAGGGTGGGGTGGGGAGTGTTAAAAGGGGAAAAGGGTGGGGTAGGGGCGTAGAGGGGAGGAACGGTAGGGAAGGAGAAAATGGCTATGGAGAGGTCGGGAAGGGGAAGGGGGGGGGGGGGGGGGGGGGGGAAGGGGAAGTCTCGCTTCTTCTAGTATTCCATACAGCGCTTTTTCTTTTAATTGGCTCCCAGAAATCCGGAGCCTTCATTCACGCATCGTTTCCTTCCAGACATTTTCTGACGTCTAATGATGAACTTCAGAGATTGTTATCGCTGAAACTACCGAGCTCGCACTCCTTTGGAGTTCAACAGTGACAGCTTTGACTGACGCAACCACCAGTGAGAAATAGTCCAGGATCGAATCGGGCTCAGTGTCATATACCCCTAGCTTTGCGCCTCGCTCGGTGCGGGTGCGAGCGTGC
>CM031621.1:25486284-25494265 GCA_018398815.1 Conus ventricosus
ATGCTGGTTTCAAAACTGTCAGACTCTTGTATTTGCGAACAGACAATGCAAGCTAAACAAAATTCCCGATATTCTAAAAAATAGGCTATTACTACTAGTACAATTACAAACATTACAATTGTTATTGCTGCTGCTGCTGCTGTTGCTGTTACTACTACTACTACTACTACAGCCGCTACTGAATCTTGTGCTGCTGCTGCTGCTGTTGCCGCTACTACTTACCACCACCACCACCACCACCACCACCATCACAACCACCACCCACCACCACCACCACACAACCACCACCACCACACCACCACCACCACCACCACACATCACAGCCACCACAACCACCACCACCACCACCACCACCACCTTCGCAGCCATCACCACCACCACCACCACCACCACCACCACTACCACCACACCGCTGCTGCTACTACTACTACTACTGCCGCCACCACCGCTGCCGCCACCACCACCACTACTACCCACCACCTCCTCCTCCTTCTCATGTCCCTCCTCTCCCATCTCCTCTCCTCCCTTCTCCGCCTCCTGTGCTACTTCAAAAAAAAAAGAAAAAAAAGGGGGATCAATAGTTTTGGTGGGACCAGTTAGTATGAAAAGGAGCGTCAGAAACACTGGGAGGACTTTAGTGGGGTGAGGATGGAGGGACATAGAGCACAGGGGCGTGGGGATGGAGAGACAGACACACACACAGAGCGAGAGAGAGAGAGAGAGAGAGAGAGAGAGAGAGAGAGAGAGAGAGACAGAGACAGACAGACAGACAGACAGACAGACAAACAGAGCTTGGCACAGAGAGCAGTCTGAAGAGGCTTTCTATATGAAGCGGAACATTTTCAGTATGATCAATATGTAATTAGTTACGAAGCTGCGCATCACACTGTTTTGTTGTTGTTGAGGAACGGAATGTCGCATACAAACATACCCTTCCTTATCTATCTATCTATCTATCTATCTATTCTATCTATCTATCTATCTATTCTATTTCTATCTATCTACCCTTCCTTATGTATCTCTCGTCTCTCTCTCTTATATATATATCTATCTATCTATCTATCTATCTATCTATCTATCTATCTATGTGAATAAGTATTTGATATCAAACATGTGTGTGTGTGTGTGTGTGTGTGTGTGTGTGTGTGTGTGTGTGTGTGTGTGTGTGTGTGTGTGTGTGTGTGCGCGCGCGTGTATGTGTGTATGTGAGAGAGATAGTGTGTGAGCGTGCGCATGTGTGTGCATGTGTATTTGTATGAGTGTGTGTGTGTGTGTGTGTGTGTGTGTGTGTGTGTGTGTGTGTGTGTGTGTGTGTGTGTGTGGAGAGAGAGAGAGAGAGAGAGAGAGAGAGAGAGAGAGAGAGAGAGAGAGAGAGAGAGAGAGAGAGAAGAGAGACAGAGACAGACAGACAGACAAGAGAGAGGGAGACGACAGGCAGAGAGCGGACAGACAGAGAGAAGACAGTATGGAAGAGAGAGAGAGAAGAGGAAGAGAGAGAGAGAGAGAGAGAGAGAGAGAGAGAGAGAGAGGAGAGAGAGAGAGAGAGAGAGAGAGAGAGGAGAGACAGACAGACAGACAGACAGACAGACAGGCGTGATGCTAAAATGGTGTGCATTTCGCGCTGAGGAGAAAACTCGGACACGCAGCAGAGGGCGGAAGGGAAGGGGCGGCGGAAGGAGGGAGGATGGGGTAGACGGTGCAGAGGTTACGAGGCCGCAACGAGGGATGAACCAGGGGGAAGGCTGGGGGGGGGGGGGGGGGGGGGGGGGGGGGGAGGAGAGGGGAGGGAAGGGTGGTGGTGGTGGTGAAAAACTGGATGTGACACGTGATGAAGCTTTTAGGAGCGGAGGCACACATTGTTATGGACGAAGAGAAACCAACAGGACGCCGTAATAGAAATGACCCCCGTAAACACGCAACACTATCGTTATCATGGCTTGCGCAGCACTGTCTCTGAGGAGGGTGGGGGAGAAGTGGAAATAACAGGGGCGGGGTGGGTGGGGGAGGGGGGAGGAGGAGAGCAGGAGGAGTGGAGGACTGTAGGACAGGATGTGAGAGGATAGTGATCAAGCGAGCTTACAGAAACATAAAATGGGAACAGTTTGAAAAGGGAACTGCTAAAACAAAAACAATTAACCTGGTATAAAACAGTTATTTTTTTCCAATGAAAACACTCCGCTGCTATGATGAAGAATAAAACTTTCTGTCCTGTGACTCTTCAATGGACGTGGCACTCTGACCAAACTGAATGTCCTTCGAATGAGACTATAAACCGAGGTTCTGTGCGTGAACGCACGCATAATGTCTTGCACACACGTAAAATCCGATCACCAAACGTTCTAAAGAGAAGGCCAGTTTGGCCGTTGGTATGGATAACACGCTACACATAGCATACACTCTGCGTAACAAATCGAAAAAAAATGAAAGAGTTGTTAAATTGAATGAACGATATTGACTGAATGACACGTGAAACGACTGGATGAAGCGCCAGCAGGCAGCTTTTCAGTGGGCTCTACCCAGGTAGACAGCCCGTTGTGTAAACGAGAATGCGGATTGTAAAGCGCTTAGAGCATGGTCTCTGGCAGGGGATAGGTGTTATACAAGTTCTCTCTTTAAAAAAAAAGAGTTAAAAGTTTGTTCTGATCTATGTCTGCATTGCTCCAGAGGAAAGGTCGATTTTGATGATAAGTTTTAAAAGTCTTCACCTTACGACGCAGATCAGTGTTCATAAGAAAAAGAACCACCCGAAGGTGCCGGGGAGGACCCAGAGAAGCACTGCCTTCAGAGCAGTCCTGTACCACCCTTGGAGGCCTGCGCTGTGTTGACGTTGGGTACAGGCACGCGCAGAACACTCCATTAAGATATCAAGGGACATAACTGCTCCTGAACTCACAACAGCCTTAAAATAGTATTCCCATGGGTGTACCAGCCCGTATTTCATGACTGCAGAGCCCACCGGCAATAGACACCACCCTCCAGCTGCCGAGCACACCCCACAGACCCAAGCCCACGGACAGATGAAGACAGTGCCACTCCAGACACAGCCAAGCTTTCGTCATACGGTTTTATGTGATCTCAGTGTTCATAACAGACACGGCTTACTGCGTCTGTGCTCCCTTGGCATTAAATGGAGATATGTCACAGTCTAGAATTCATGGTATTCTCACTACAAAGGGTTCAAAAACGGAATCATGCAGCACCCTAAGGCAGCCAGGGAAGGGTAGAAAAGTAAAACGAAAAGAAAGAGTGGTAAAGAAATAAGCTGCTGAAAAACTAAAATCATGTATAACATATAAGGGTAATAGTTTGAAGCCTATGCTTGAGGATCCATGTCAGCATGCAAGGGAGATCAAACTTGTCAACAGTCCGAACGGTCAGCTCAACTGCTAAATAACCCATGCATTTTCAGTGGCTAAGACTTGTGCAGGACAGACTTTACGTGGATCTCGTAAGAGATGCAATTATCCCACTGATTTACCAAGCAATGATATGTTGAACAATTTAGCAGTGGGGAAAAAATAAGTGCAGGCTAACATTTCTTCTATCATTATATCAGTAACTTGGCAAAGATTCGAAGGAAGGGAATATTATAAAGAAAACCCCCCCCCCCCCCCCCCCAAAAGCAAAAACAAAAAAAGAAGAAAAACGAGGAGGGGGCGGGGTGTGTGGGTGGGTGGGTGGGTGGGTGGGGGGTGGGTAGGGGGTGGATGGGTGGGGGGGGGGGGTGGGGAGGGGTATAAAGAAAAGAAGAATGAAAAGACAGAGAAATATATCATAAACATAACATATATCTATGTCTATATCTATATCTATCTACCTTCTATCTTACACAACACACACAACACACACACACACACACACACAACAGGGAGAGAGAGAGAGAGAGAGAGAGAGAGAGAGAGAGAGAGAGAGAGGAGAGAGAGAGATGAGTGGAGAGGAGAGAAGAGGAGGTTGGGTGGTAATCACTGACAAATGGAAGTAGGCTTACGTTACGTAACTGTGTACCAAAACTGCGTCAGTTAGCAGGAGTCAAGGGAGATGAGAGTGAAAGTGCGAGACAGGAACCTTAACAACGCTTGCGTTTAAGAAAAAAAGAAGAAGAGAAAGTTGGAGGCGGCGGGGCAGGGATAGGGGAGGGGTGGGGGGGGGGGGGGGAGGAGGGGGGAATGGAATGGGGGAGGTGGGCGGGGTAGAAGGGCGTCAACAGAAAGGACTGTACTCAAGGCAAGCACACTGGCGGGACTGTACAGGTGATGGTAGGATTGATGATGGGCCTGAGGGGGGGGGGGGGGGGGGGGGGGGGGGGCGGCAGACAGTCTGATGAGAATAATGATGGCGGAGAATGCTGTGGATAATGGAGGGGTTAATGATTGGGAATCATGAGGCACGGAAATGATCACCATGGAGGGGTTAATGATGGGAAGTGGTGACTACATGAATGCACGGAAATGATCATCCATGGAGGGGTTAATGATTGCGAATCATGATGCACGGAAATGATCATAATGGAGGGGTTAATGATTGGGAATCACGATGCCGGTATATGATGATCAGGGGAGGGGGTTAATGTTGGGAATATGATGCACGGTATATGTCATCATGGAGGGGTTAATGATTGGGAATCATGATGCACGGAAATGATCAAAATTAGAGGGGTTAATGATTGGGAATCATGATGCACAGTATATGATGATCATGGGGGGGTTAATGATTGAAAATCATGATGCACGGTATATGATGATCTGGAGGGGTTAATGATTGGGAATCATGATGCACGGAAATGATCATCATGGGGGGTTAATGATTGGGAATCTTTGATGCACGGAAATGATCATCATGGAGGGGTTAATTGTTTGGGGAAATCATGATGCACGGAAATGATCATTCATGGAGGGGGTTAAATGATTGGGAATCATGATGAAAGGGACATGATCGGAAATGATCAATCTGGATACTGTGATAAAGTAGGGGATTAATAAATGGGATAAAATGATTAAGGGATAGCGACGGGGTTCATGTAGTGATCATGACAGAGATAATGTTAGGGATAATATTGAGGAATGAAAAAAGGGAAATAATAGGGGGAAAGGGAAACGTAATAATGATGGGACGATAGCGAAGGATAGTGACTGGGGGATGATGATGGGGAAGTGCTGAAGATGATGATGTGAATCATGATGGAGGAATAGGGACGAGGAAACGATGACAATGAGATGGGATGATATAGTAATGAGAGATAATCACAGGCACAACGACGGGGCACAACGATAGGGGGGACAACGGTAGAAGTTAAGGACATAGGACGACCAAGTATTCTGAATCTCTTTCAATTTTGTGACGTTGACGTAATCTACAACGATTCAAGAAAGGAAAAAATCTTTCGCTCTTCCAGAAATTTTAACGAACTGCATTATTTCTAGGATTATAGCGTAGCCTACGTCACGAAACTGCGTCATTTTTTTTTTACAGGCGTCAACAGACGATGAGAAGAACAGTGCAAGACAGAAGTTATCAAGTTACTACTCTCTGAAAAGAAGGCAATATAGATGGAGGAGGATTGGGGAGGGGAGGGGGAGCTTCACAGGAACGGGGAAAGTACTAGTACTGTGCTTATTGTTCTGAAATAATTGAAAAGAAAAAACAAAAAACACCCCTATCTCTCTCTCCCCCCCCCTCTGCATTCACACACACACACACAGCTGGACACAGACAAGCACAGCTTCTCTCTCTCTTCTCTCTCTCTCTTCTCTCTTCTCTCTCTCTCACACACACACACACCCACACACACACACACACACACACACACAACACACAACACACACACCACACACACACACGGAGGGGAGGGGGGGGGGGGTGGTCACAGAAACGCAAAGGACTATGCTTATTGTATGGAATATTTAAAAAGAAAAAAAAAATAACACCCCTTATCTCCCCCACCCCTTCGCGTTCACAACACACCCCAAAACACACACACACACACACCCACACACACACACCACACACACACACACACACAACACAGGCAAGAACCACAGACACGCAGAGATTCTCTCTCTCTCTCTCTCTCTCTCTCTCTCTCTCTCTCTCTCTCTCTCTTCTCTCTCTTTTCTCTCTCTCGCTCTCTCTCTCTCTCTCTCTCTCTCACCACACACACACCACACACACACACACACACGCACGCCACACAACACACACACACACACACACACACACACACACACACACACACTCCCCCACACACACACACACAACACCCCCACACACCCCCACACACACACACACCACAAAACACCCCACACAACACACACACACACCCCACACACACCACCACACCCCACCACCACCACACGCACGCACGCACGCACGCACGCACGCACGCCACGCACGCACGCACCACCCCACACACGCACACACCCCACACAACACACACACCACACACTCCACCACACACACACGCCGCACGGCACGCACGCCGCACGCACGCACGCACGCACGCCCACGCCCCGCACGCACGCACGCACACACACCACACACCCCACACACACACACACACACACCCCACACACACCCAGAGTCATTCAGCCCCTTTCCACCCACTGTCTGATATCACCCCCCACCCCCACCCCCCCCACCCCTCAGTGAAAAAACGTTAAAATTTAAAAAAAAAAAACAATGATTATGCTTGAGACAAGCATGCAGACAAAGGAAGGATTTAAAAAGGTCGTACAGACAATAATAGGGGATAAGGACTGGGGATAAAGACTAGACTAATTTATTGGGGGGAAAGTGAGGGAAAATTCAATAGGAAGGGGGAAGGGATCAAAATGGGACTAATGATAGGAAAATCTTTCAGGGTTAACCACAGCAGAAATGAGGCAGATAAACAAGGGGGGGGGGGGGGGGGGGGGGGGGAGGGGGGGCGGGGGGGAATAATGGAAATTTTGGCAGAGATCAAAGACGTGGAATAGGATGCAGCGCGGACAGACGATAAGAATAAATGATGTAAAAACAATAGGGAAAAATGATTGTGATATTGATTGGACATTTTACGATGAGAGATAATGACGGGGGTTGATTATCTGGGGAAATGATAGGATGATGATAGAGGGATTAATGATGGGGGATAATGTTGAAGACAGTGATGGGAAGATGGATGAAAGATTATAACGATGAGAGCATGTCGGAAAGAATGATGTGGCAGAGGCGGATCAAATACCAAGAGATGAGGTGGGAGGGGGGGGTGGGGGGGTGGGGTTGTTATTTCTAAACTGAGGTCAGAGTGCAAAACCTACAGCAGATTGTGTACAAACCAGGGAGAGGAGGAGTGAAGGCAGGATCAAGTAGGGAATGGGGGGGGGGGGGGGGGGGGGGGGGGGGGGGATGGGTTAAGGGGGTGGGGGGTGGGGGGTGGGGGTGGAAAACAAAATGCAAATTCTGGAAAGAGAACAGAGGAGGAGAAGGGGCATGGAGCGACGAGGCAAGGGTGTTGAATGGCGTGAGGGAGGAGGAGGCGGATGGGTGGTGGGGGGTGGGGGGGGGTGGGGGGTGGGGGGTGGAGATACAGATTTTGAAAAAATGGGGGAAAATGGGGGGAGGGGGGGGGGGGGCGGCGTTGACCATGGTCAGTAAGGTGCATTTGAGGGCCTCCTTGCTGGTAGCATGCAGACTTAACCGCCGCAACTCACTTGTAAATTCCTCCCGCCTTCCCCCAGAGAACAGTAATATGCCGACTCTACCCCACTTGCTCCTCCACCCAGTTTTCGGGCGAAAGTGCCCTAGAATCAGCATATTACTGTTCTCTGACAAGTAAGACTTCAATAACCAAAAAAAAACGATTATCTACAAAAACATTACTGTGCAGGGTTATCCGTTTTTAATTTCTAATTTACTAACTTTTCAGATTTTAGTTTTTTTCTTAATCTATGTTTTTTTTGATCGTTTTCAAATTTCATCATTTTCACGCAACTTCTTCAAATCA
>CM031621.1:25504365-25506865 GCA_018398815.1 Conus ventricosus
ATATGTGCATTACCTTATGTTCGTACTATCAAGAGAATTTCACAAACTTTTCCAAGCAGATGGGGTCTACAGACCCTAGCCTACCCTTTCCCAGTCTGGCGTACACTAGGGGCTCCAGCTGGAAGACTAGAACCCTGTGGTCAAATTTTATTCACTTAACGAATGCATATCTGAGAGCGTTCGTTGCTCACAGTTCCTGGTCAGCACAGCTTAGTCAAGGAAGAATGGTACGGCCTTGCCATACAGTCTCTGACCAGAATGGCACGTGACATCACAGTCATCATTCTCACCCTTACTGATAGTAACCACACACACAAAAACACAGTTTCGCGTGTAGGCGCTTCATGTTCCTTTGTTTCCGTGATCTCAGTTTGGATTTTCTCTCCAAGCCCATGCCTCATATCAGTTCGTGTTGAAGTCTCGGTATTGGCAATTCCAGGAGACCGGCGTTAGACGAACGTGGCAGCGCTCTCCAGAGAGGTACGTGTCGTCATGTTAGTACTGCGGCTGAGAAGACTCGCGTCAGTAAAAGCGGAGGGTGTGCGTGTGGGGGAGTGGGGGTGGGGGTGGGGGTGGGGGTGGGGGGTGGGTAGTGGGTGGCGTCTGGCGTGCGTTGCCTTAAAATAGGTAGCTTTGAACGCCTCTGGGGTCACGCGGCAGCCATGCAGCGTGACCTCTGGCTGGTGGTGCGTGATATTGATGGCATCTGTAGAAGGCCATCGCTGATGCTGTGACAAAACAACATCGAGCGTGGCTCTGGAAGAGGAGCCGAAACGACCGTCGTGACAGTAATGCCACTGGAGGGGAAACGGAAGATGAGAGGCAATAAATAAATAAATAAATAAATAAGTAAAGAAATAAAGCTATGCGATGATGTGTTGTCGTGAGGTACATGTTTGACAGAAATGCACGGCTTGGGGAGAACCATGCTCTGGTCCGTTCTTTAGAATGCAAGACCATGATTTTGACTGACCCAGTGTGTGATGACAGCAGAACAAAACTAAATAAATAAATGGACAAATCAATAAACAAATAAATAAATAAATAAATAAATAAATAAATAAATAAATGGACAAATGGATAAATAAATTTAAAAAAAAAATAAATAAATAAAATAAATAAATAAATAAATAAATAAATAAATAAATAAATAAATAAATAAATAATAAGTCTAGTTGCAAAGCGAGACGACTGCAGGCGGAAATCTAAACAAATCTTAAATAAATGTTAGCGAACCGCCCAGAGAACGTGGACAAACGAGTCACAAGACAAAACACAAACGCGTTTCGACCTCTTAGGTCTTCGTCAGGTGATATATAAACGAATAAAACAACGAAATTCACTTAGCTTTGATCGCTTCAGATCGCTTAGGGTTCAGCACAAGGAAGAAGGCGTTGAATGAGAACGAGGCTGTTGGAAGGGAAATAGTGAGTGAGTCAAAGTCGTAATGATGATAATAATATTA
The DNA here is from genome assembly GCA_018398815.1 of Conus ventricosus. Lineage (NCBI taxonomy): Eukaryota > Metazoa > Mollusca > Gastropoda > Neogastropoda > Conidae > Conus > Conus ventricosus. The sequence goes on from CM031621.1 coordinate 25,505,831, forward strand.
CTGATAGGAATACTAATAATGGTCAAAATATTGGGGGGGGGGGGGGGGGGGGGGGGGGGAAGACAGGATCAATCTTGGTGTCAATAAGTATGGGTATGGGAGAAAGGAGAGTGGGTTAGAGGATTCTTAAGCAGCAGGGTTGCCGTGGCAACAGTCCCAGAGGCGAAGGCGATTGTGATGTCAATGCTAGTGGTAGTATCAATACAAGCAATATTATTTTTATTTTTTATTTATTTATTTATTTATTTTAAATGTTTCCTTTATTTATTTATTTGATTATTATAAAAATGTATTTTCTAAATATGTTTCTGTATCATGCTTTCGTTACCCATCGTCAACACAGCGCAGGCCTCCAAGGGTGGTACAGGACTGCTCTAAAGGCGGGTGAAGATGGTGCTTCTCTGGGTCCTCCCCAGCACCTTCGGGTGTTTCTTTTTCTTCTATTTATTTATTTTTTTTAAATGTTTCCTTTATTTATTTATTTGATTATTATAAAAATGTATTTTCTAAATATGTTTCTGTATCATGCTTTCGTTACCTTAACCTTCACTATCGTTGTTAGCAGTATCATTCAGTAATGCTATTGCTTGTATTGATACTACCACTAGCATTGACATCACAATCGCCTTCGCCTCTGGGACTGTTGCCACGGCAACCCTGCTGCTTAAGAATCCTCTAACCCACTCTCCTTTCTCCCATACCCATACTTATTGACACCAAGATTGATCCTGTCTTCCCCCCCCCCCCCCCCCCCCCCCCCCCCCCCCCCCCCCAATATTTTGACCATTATTAGTATTCCTATCAGTAATATTATTATCATCATTACGACTTTGACTCACTCACTATTTCCCTTCCAACAGCCTCGTTCTCATTCAACGCCTTCTTCCTTGCGCTGAACCCTAAGCGATCTGAAGCGATCAAAGCTAAGTGAATTTTCGTTGTTTTATTCGTTTATATATCACCTGACGAAGACCTAAGAGGTCGAAACGCGTTGTGTTTTGTCTTGTGACTCGTTTGTCCACGTTCTCTGGGCGG
>CM031621.1:25536865-25539365 GCA_018398815.1 Conus ventricosus
GAACAAAATATGGGGAAAATCAAAATTACCTTTCAACCCACTTACTCACAAAACCTCCAAACAAAGTAGCAATATGCATACTAAAACTGTGCAAAAAATTCAAATGAATTGGATGAGTAGTTTTTGAGATATTTGGGAAACAGTGACCATTAATGGCCAAAATCGCATTATGAGAAAACAGGCTTTAAAGTTTTAAGTTTGATGGCATGCTGGTATAATGAGTGATAATTTCAATTAAAATGACTTTTTCCCATTATTTGGTGAATGTTTTTGATATTTTTTCCACTCACCAAGCTATTCATGCCCCCCAGCCAGGTAATACTCTTCAGTTTCACCCAGATCCTTCTCTGCCGCAGTCAGTGCCTGCCGTCGTCGAACAAACTGCATCACTGCACTTGCCTGTATTTGTCCTGCTGCCACCCTCTTTCTGTCTAGGTCAGAAAAACACTGCTTTGTCCACACACCAGGCTCCATTCCAAGACTATGAAAAATGTCCAGCCTGCCTGCCTCTCCATTATTGAATACTATAGTGGCATCTGCAACTGCCAGAGTCAGTCGTTTCCGCCCTACAAATACTATCTTTGGACATCTCTCCAAGATGAGATTGTGGAAGCTTTCATTTGTGTTTTGACTTCCACCATGAAGACCCCTTTTCCCAGCAGGGTGTCCTGGTTTAGAGTTTCAAACACGGGGTAAATGGCATCACATACAAAGTCTGGTAGAGCATTTTTGTTAGGATCACCTCGGCCCACTCTTTGATTGGGCGCCAGTCACCGCAATGGTCATGCTGCTTGCGTCTGTGACAGAAAAATGGCCAAATGGCCTGTTTCATTTTGTCTAAATCCCCTACATTCTTTCTGATAGCAGCACCATAGTGCCCTTGAATTTTCAAGATGGCTTTTTCTGTCAGCTTGTTCTGGCCACCAATGCTTTCACGGTCTTGCCATCATGAATGAATGTTGTTTCTTCAGTTCACTGACTTTATTTAGTGAGCTGCCTTCCATTTTTTTCTGTACATGTCCACAACATTCAAGTTTTCCTATTGTCACATTTTCATATTATATGTGCTCACTTTTCAAAGTGGAATAGGTTTTGCTGTCTCCATCTCCTGGAAAGTTGATTTTAGCGTAAACCATATTTGTCCTCTGCCCGTGAAAAAGCACTAACAGCCCCAGCTGGTTCCATTGCAGCAGCTGTGCCTGTGTGACTTTTGTCACATTCTCCCTTTTCTTCATGAGCAGTTCCCCAATCTTTCTAACTCTTGTCCTGCTTTCTTCTTCTCATTTTTTTTTACAAGTATCACAGTGGTTTTCAAGACAGCACCTCACAGTCAATAACTTTTGAATTTTTCCCATTCACAGTGAGTACAGTCACAACTCCATTCTTTGACTGGAATCCCCTGCGCTGGCATGTGCCATCCCCTGATACAGTTATGTCACCACCCCCATAGGCCTGCCTAACTTCCTCGGCTGCAACCTCTTTGCTGTGATTAGCCACTGTCTCTGTAGCTCTCTTGATCATTTTTAGATTGTTGGCCCAAGTTTTGTTGTTCAAAGCACAGGGAATATTCATGTTGCCAAGAAATCTTTTTCCCTGTGCTTGATGATGCATTCCTATTGCAAAGACTGATAGAGGGAATCTCTGTTTACTTCAAATACTCTGTTTATCATCTTTGAAGTTGAAAAACTCACCGAGTTCTTGCAGCCACACTAAATGTAAACAAAGAGGCGAGGTCAGTCCGTTCTTCTTTCACTGATGACAGGCGACTTGAACCCAATGGTTTCTTACAGTCAGGACACGAACGTCGCTGCACAAACTGAATAAGCAGTGCACAGTCGACAAACGAAACCCCGAGAGCTGATCATCTGTGTCAAATTCTACGCTCGCCACATCAGAAAGTTTTTCGCTAGATGCACACGTTTGGCTTCTGCTTGTGGTAGCAGACGACGCCGGTCGCTCGGCAACAGCTGATGTTGTTGACCTAGATTCGTCGCCACTTTCACTTGAACTATCGCTCTGCTCCAACTTTTTCCTCTTTTGTGGGGGCACACGCTTCTTTGACTTGTAAGATGCTTTTCTTTTAGCAATTTCTGATTCCTGTATGTTTACTTTGTGATAAAAGACGATTGAAAACGAAACTTCCTCAGATTTTCTCTGTCTAATGCTCCGTGACACAAAGACAAGACGCCAAAGGCTGTTTCAAAACGCGGTCTCTGATTGGCTGAGAACTAGGTCTCTGCTCTGTGGCCCTTGTATCAACAACCAATTTAAGGCTTTCTTTTGTAAGAATTTGGGTCGATTTAAAAGGAGCTGGAAGGGATTCTGACGTTCATTTTCGTGTTTAAATCTTATTTCTAAGTTCAGTAGAAGTCGAGATATGTTTCTTTAAAAAAGTTTATGCATAATTAATGATCTAAAACATCATTTCGATTCCTGCACACCCACTTAAAAAACAATAAATTAAAGATACTTATAGTGTCACCTATTAAATATATTTATA
>CM031621.1:25546865-25549365 GCA_018398815.1 Conus ventricosus
AGGAGATTGTGACAGGGAGAGAGGCAGCGAACTGCTTCATAGACAGCTACGAGCAGACCAGCAACATCTCTGTGACAGAGGACAGAAAACAACAAGTCCATGATGAAATGAAGAATCATCAGGATGACCAAGACCAACCTGATTACATGGACAAGCCTTTCAAACTGAAAGAACTAGAAGAAGCCGCAAAATCTTTACTGGACAAAAAAATCCCCAGGTCCTGACAAAGTCACCAACGAGATGCTCAAACACCTTGGCACCAAAGCAAAGACCAAACTCCTTGCTCTCTTCAACAACAGCTGGAAGACGGGGCATGTTCCACAAAGCAGGCGAGAAGCTGATATGGTGCCCATACATAAGAAGGGCAAAGACAGAGTTAGGGCTGACAGCTATCGCCCCATCAGCCTCACCAGCTGCGTGGGCAAGCTCCTAGAGCGTATGATCAATTCGCGGCTAGTTTGGCACCTGGAGAAGAACAACATCATCACTCCAGAGCAGGCAGGCTTCCGCCAACATCATTCCACTGAGGATCAAGTGACCTACATAGCCCAGAAGATCGAGGATGGCTTCCAGGACAAACGGCATACTCTGGCGGTGTGGATAGACATGGAAAAGGCGTACGACAAAGTCTGGAAGGATGGCCTCCGGAGAAAACTCCAGAAGAGTGGTGTGACTGGCTGTATGTACCAATGGATCTCGCAGTACCTGAAAAATAGGAAGGCCCGAGTCCATGTCAACGGAGCATACAGTCGGAAGAAGACACTGAGAGAAGGAGTCCCTCAAGGAGGTGTCCTCAGCCCTACCCTATTCCTTGTCTTTGTCAACGACATCGTCAGAGATGTGCCACGCAAAGTCCAAGGAGCCATCTATGCAGACGATCTTGTCCTATGGTGCTCGGAAGAGCACCTCACAACTGCCAACTACAGGCTACAGCAGGCGCTGAATGTTCTTGAAAGCTGGACGAAACAGTGGCTGGTAACAATTAATGCAAAGAAGACCACTTACACTGTTTTCAGCCTCTCACCCAAAGAACAGAAGGCCAACCTGAGCATCAATGGACAAACTCTGCTTGCTGAAAATAACCCACGTACCTGGGAGTCACCTTTGACAAACGCCTGACGTGGAAGAAGCAAGCAGAGAAAACAGAATTAAGAGCAAAAGTACGCCTTGCCCTCATGAAGAAGCTGGCAGGAACAACATGGGGCGCAGACAACACAACCCTCAGGAGACTGTACACTGGTATAGAGTCAGGCCAGTGCTGAAGTATGGCATGACTGCATGGGGCACTACAGCCAAATCCAATTTTGAACGGATCAGCAAGATTCAGAATCAAGCTGCCCGTATCATCACAGGAGCCATGAAGTCTACACCAATCCAGGAGCTGGAAACATCACAGAGCTCCAGCCCATTGAGGACCGCAGAGACGCCAAACTCCTGACCAGGCTGCCAAGTTCAAGAGGCTGAAAGGACACCCCATGAAAGACAGACTGTCCCAGCCAACAAAGGACGGCTGAAGAGAGGGAGCTTCGTACACCAGAGCAGGATCCTAGAACGGCAACATCAAGATATCCTTGACCATGACCCCAAAGTGATACCCCGGTGTCTTGCCGTCCCTCCCTGGAGCAAAGGAATCCCTCCCGTCATCCAGTGCAGCATCCCTGATGTTGGCCCAAAAGATTCCCAAATCGGCCCTGAAAGAAAGTCCCTCACCCTGGAACATCTCCATACCCAGTTCCCCAAAGAGTCCTGGACTCATGTCTACACCGACGGCTCTGCAGCAGATGCCATTCGAAATGGAGGGGCAGGAGTCTATGTCCAATATCCAGGAGGCAGAGAAGAAAAGATCTGCCTCGCTACCGGCCTGTACTTCACAAATTACAGAGCTGAAGCAGAAGCCCTGAAAACAGCAGCAGCCCACATCGAGGTCAGCCCCTACGCCAGCCACAATGTTGTCTTCCTGACCGACGCCCTGTCCACCTTGCAGGCCCTTCAGTCCAATAGAGACCCAGAGCTCAACGATCTGTCCTCATCTCTCGCCTCCCTCTGCACAAGTCACACAGTCACCCTGCAGTGGATTCCCTCCCACTGCAATGTGCTCGGCAATGAGACTGCTGACTCCTTGGCAAAGGAGGGCACTACAAAGGAGCAGATGGACAGATCTGCCAGCTACACCGAATCCAGGACCATCATCAAGGCCAAGCTGCAGAACAAGTGGAAGCAGCAGCATCCACGCCACAACAGAGCAGACCCGTACTACCTGCTGACTCGACGAGAGCAGGTAGTCATCTTCAGGCTCAGGACAGGCCACAACCGCCTGAAACACCACCTATTTTCTAAACTCCGCATCGGCAACACAGAGCAGTGCCCCTGCAGAACAGGCAGCCAGACAACAGAACATCTGCTGCAGTCCTGCCCGCTCCACCAAGCGCTTCAAGAGAAAACCTGGCCCGACCCAGTACCAGTGGCTCGGAAGCTCTACGGAGGACTGGAGGACCTGCGA
>CM031621.1:25556080-25568580 GCA_018398815.1 Conus ventricosus
TTTGCTTCCTACCCTAAATCAAAGTCACTTACTTCTTGACAACCAACTAGCGCTCGTATTCGTTTACTGGGTGTATGGAGAATCTTCAAGACATACAGCCTTTATTGTTTTTCTTTTGATTGCTTGTACTGGTTTTAGCCCTTTAATTCTTCATTTTTCATTGCGCGCAAAACTGAGGGCAGTCTTCTAACCCATTCTGTGTTGCGAGAATTGTCAATCAGCTCTCTGTGTACTGGTAGGAAAAAAGTCTTTCAGCTAACTGTTTGTTAAAGTTTTCAACTAAAGCCTGTGATCTATGAACTCCTGGAATGCCTCTTTTAATGGTAACTCTATGTTTCAACAATAATTGATTCACTTGCCTTTAAATTCTTTTCCATCATCGACTTGAATCATGCGAGGATAAGTTAAAGGACCTCGTTGGTATATCAGTTGTATGGCAACAGCAACAGCAGAAGCACTCTTTTGTGTTAATGGTTCCGCATCTTTGTATCTTGAAGCTATGTCAATGACTGTGAGCGCGTACTTAAATCTTTTTCGTCTAATCGTATCAGAGGGTAAATATAGAAGATCCATTTGATGGGTGTCGTTCGGTATTGTATTCACAAAGTGTGGTCTCTGTATTCGTTTGGGCGCAGGTAAATAAATTTGCCAAATCGCTTGTTTAGATAACCATTCTTTTGCTGTTTGTTCACTGACTCCAGCTGCTTGGCTTAGCTTTTTAATTGCTGTTATTCCCTTCCAATATCCTTTGGGCGAATAATAGATTTTGTTCATTTTTTATTCAGCCAATATTATGTGCAACAAAATACAAAACGGTCATACCAAAGACAATAAACCCAATTTCTTGCATCTTTTGTTTTTCTGATGGTTGATAATAAGTCACTGAATTTTGGTGGGGGCAATGTCTCGATTGGTTTGCCTGTTACAAGATAATATGTTTTATTGCTTGATTCAACATCTTTACATGTGTAAGCTGCATGCCCCTGTTTTTTCAGTGTGTTATTAATAAAATCTAACTGCTCAATCTCTGCTTTTCATAGCGATCTTGTGCTGCAGCTAGTTGCTCCACAGCTTTGTTATGTCTTTTTCTCTCGCCTTCATCTCGCAGTTTACTAAATGCGTAATTACTTCCGCTAAAAGCGAGCGCATAACCACAGCCGCCTATCATCATTACGAGTGAAGCCATTTTTTTATATGTATTTTTTTATTTACATATATTTATACTGTCTGGAATTATTCCTTGCTTGACTAGAAAATCTTTCGTGGCAAACGAAGCTGCAATGATAGCAATTAGCTTTGCTGAATCCTCAAAGTCTAGTTTGCCAAGATCTGCTGGTTTAATTCTTAACAAGCTTTTACCAAGCATTGAGTATCCTACACTTAGACCTCCAATAACCAGAATGGTATACAAGGTTGGTAATAGTTTTTTCGGTGCTCATTTTTAGAAATAAATAAATTATAATTTATTAAAAAACATGAACAGTGATGATCTACTACAGCTACAAGGTGGCCAAAACCCTTTCCTGAACTTATGAATGCCAAGTTGTGGCAAGCTGTTATGCCCCAAAAGGAGAGGTTGTATTCTTTGGCAGCGTGTGGAAAAACAAAACAGTTCCTCGAACTGATTCAGATTGAACAGATTCAACATATGTCGCCACAAGACATTTTTAAAGTATATAACGGTATGAAGCGCAGCTGGGGTCTAGAATGGTGAAAAGTGGGGGGCCCAACGGTTTTAGTTTGTAAAACTAAACTAGTCAGTAGATTTGCTCCCATTGATTCTGAACAAGATCTTACGTATGATTTAACCGCTAGATCCAGTTTTAACAAAGTCATTAGAGGTCTCTAGGATGTGATCTTTTACTACAGATTTGGAACATTGTTATCGCCATTAATCATGGGATTATAACTTTTAATCATATAGATTTTTTTTCCCCTTCAAAATGACCGAGCCAGAAAATCAGCAGAATCAGAAAACACTGAATCGGGTGGAGAAAGTAAACCAAGCCAGAAAAATAGCAGAAAAACACTGAATCTGGTGGAGACCAGTGAAAAGCATCCTCATCCTGGGGTGTTAAAGCAGGAAGAAAATTAGCAGAGTGGAACAGACAAAAAAAATTAATGTTACAGAATATAAATCATAATGAAAACATAACACCGCCAACGCCGGGAACAAGTTGATTCAATGCCAGCTATAAAAACTCCATATGTTTCAAGGCCTTTAAAAGCACCAAAGCTTCATGGTATATTGAACTTAAAACTGTTGCCATTTTTGGCGTCCTTGCTGCTGCTTGGGGCGGTTATTATGTTAAAAAATATATAAACAATGGCAGCCAAAACAAAAGCAATTAAAAAAATCTAAACCCGCTAATTCAGAAGGCAACAGCACGCCAGAACCGTCAACAAAAAAAGATCATTTTGATCCATTTCAGATGGAATAATATTTTAAAAACTTAATTTTAAATTTTTTTTATAAAAATAGATCATGGCGTATTATAAAATGATGAAGTCAATAATAAAGACATGGAGTCTTAAGACATTTCCATAGACCAGAATTGTTAATCAATGCGGTTGCTTAGGATGTAAGAACTTCATTAAGATCTATGCTGACCGATCTTGCGCAGAGAACGCTGAGCAGATATTCTCAGCGATGACGCGTTTTTTGAGGCGTGTGTGTACTATATTAGACATCTACTATTTAAGATAAAAACTAGATTGTATTTTTTGATAATTAAAAGATAACTTGAATAAGAATTTGGGTTTGTACTTAGAGGATGACTTAGTTATGATTTAGGTTAACTTGAGTAAGAACTTGAGGATGACTTCAGTTAAGAACTTAAAAGTAATTTGGGGATGACTTAAGGATGATTTAAAGGACAACTTGAGAATAACTTAAGTAAGAACTTGGTAGAACTTGAGGATGACTTAGAAGTGACTTGGGGTAACTTCAGTTAAGAACTTGTGGATGACTTGAGTGTGCGGTGCGTGGGGTGGGGGTGGGGGTGGGGGTGGGGGGACGTGCGTGCGTGGGGTGGGGGTGGGGGGGTTTGCGTGCGTGGGGTGGGGGGGGGGGCGTGCGTGCGTGGGGTGGGGGTGGGGGGACGTGCTGTGCGTGGGGTGGGGGGGGGTGGGGGGACGTGCGGCGTTGGGGTAGGAAAAAAACACACACACACAAACAAACAAAACAAACAAAAAACAAACACCCCAATAGACAGGACAGTGCTTGTAGGAAAATTTGGCGTTGAAGCAGGTTTTCAGTAGAAATGTTTCCCAGGGCGGTTAGCGAAAACTTTACTATTTTTAGAACCAAGGGTCTTTACTATGTCAGTAGTCCAAACCCCACCACGCAGGCTTCTCGCTGTTGGGTTTGGGTCCCTGGGGGCCTCAGCAGCCGAGCCTTCACTGCTAGCCAGGCGGTTACGGAAAACCCGTTACTATTTTTAGAAGCCAGTCTAGTCTCAGGCGAGGTAGAGGGTTTTGGGTTGGGTCAAACGCGGGTTTGGTTGGGGATACCAAAGAATCGCAAATTATTGCGCCTTGAAAACCCTCTAATCTGTCTATTTCTCTGACATCATCGTAACTTTTTGATTAATTTGTTCACAGTCATGTCGTTTTCTCAGTCTGTTTCTTCCCTTGTGCCTTGCTTCGAACAAGTAATCTAAGTCCGTGCACATGTACGGCGTTATTTCAATCTCTTTCCGATATTGTCTCGGGCCCACGGGCACGCCATACGTACGCAAGTATGCATGCAACCACACACCAACGCACGCAATAACGCAGCACAGGGGACACAAAACACAAACACAGAAACAGACACACAGACACACACACCCCACACATCAAGAATTGAGATTTTATGCAGGCTTATTCGTCCAATCTGTTGGCCTTCTGAACCTTCTGACTCCCTATAGAAACACTCGCCAGAGCCGCCAAGCACCTGTCACCTTGCTGACAAGTCAACCGATTCTACCTGACAACCTACCAACCAACTAATCAGCTGTTTCTGTTTTAAAACCGCGCCATTCCAATCGTCAGTAGTTCACAAAACTTCCCAGCATTAACCGTTTGCTTTACGAGCCGCTTCAATCATTTTTTCAAGTTTCTTATATTTTCATGTAAAGCATTCTTTTCTTCCTCTGTCCACAATTCCGTTGGTGTTGGCGGCAGTAATGGAAGATTTTGAGCTTGTTGGAAAGTTGTAGCTAATTCCATGTCTTCACACCCAAATAATTTAATCTATAAAACTGTTTAAAAGGTATTTGTGATTCAAGAACTTTTTTAACACAGAATCCGCACTGTCTTCTGAAAATGCAGCTATATTTTGTGCCATATGCAAACACTTCTCTCGCAAAAAAAAAGCACAGTCTTCACACCACCACAGCATGGGAAAAATAAACAACAAGTGCTGGGCGGAAAATGTCGTCACTACTAATCAGCTGATTCTATCTGTCTTGTGATTGGCGGCCGTGACATCAGCCCTGGCGTGATCCCAAATCGTCATGTCCGGCCAGTAGTAAGTAATCGGATAGTGCAAAGTCCCAGGTAGGCCGTCAACTAGAATTAAGGCTCGGCCAACTTTCAACAAATGCAGCGCCATTTCTTTGATAAGGAGCATCTCATCGATAGTCAAAAAAAGTATCGGAAATTGTTATATCTTTGGGCCCAAAAATATTGCCTTCGGACGTTTTTTATTTCCTTAAACCAACAAACCTTTTAAGATGTCGTTCATTTCCAAGTTTTGCTTCACCTAATTCTTTTCAACAAATACTCTAACATGCAGTTAAAGTAAAACTTATGGCCCCGAATAGCAAGAGTTTGTTCTTTAGCCATTTTAAAATAAAACACAACTAAAACACAGTTGTCACACCGAAGCACAGTCAAAACACAACCTTTTGTGAAGTAGTTGGGTAAACAATGGCGGCCAAAAGGGGGAGTGGGACAGTGACTGTCTAGAACATTCCCCTAACGCGGGCCGCCAGGTGTCGCTGTCAACCTGAAATGAATACACCCCCCCCACCCCCACCCTCACCTGGCAAGCCCAGTCTCCCGCTTTATTGATTTTTTGGTCGCAGTTTGTAAGCAGGCCGCGCGCTGTGTGAACGAAGGTCGCTCGTCTGCGCCAGCCGTAAATTAAGCGATTAGGTTTCAGCCTGTGTCAGCTATCTGTTACACATAGTTTTGTAGGTAGAAAATTAGTCAGAATAAGTGTGGGATGTTATGTCAAAAATATAACTTAGTTTTAAAAGACAAGTAAGTTTTGTAAATTAGTATTAAAAACGGATAAAAACCCCCCAAAAGTATGTCTGTTTGTAGATAATCGTTATTTTTTGGTTTTGAAGTCTTACTTGTCAGAGAACGGGAAAGGCGGCTTTTAGGCCACTTTCGCCCAAAATTGGTGGAGGAGCAAGTGAGTTAGAATTGGTAAAATGCTGTTTCTCTCTCCTCCTCCCTGACGTGTTTGGTCTTTTTTTTTTTTTTTGCTGAGCTTTGACTGTATAATTTTAGCTCGCCCGCTTATGTCTGGAGAGATTTCTCGTGCATCCTGCCACTGTCCAAGGGAAGTTTGGTTGGTGTCAATGAAAATGAGTTTGTTTGAAGTTCCTCTGCAATTTATTATTTCTCTATTGATATGAATCGATCCGTTATAGTACGGGAGGTTGGAGGACGGAAGTAGTCTCTGTGATGGAGGAGTATTTTGTCCATTTTTGTACTCCCAGTTTTTAAAGAACAGGGCGGGGCCGGAATAGGTCAGTTGGTAGAGCGCCGGACTCGTGATCCTGGGGGGTTGCGGGTTCGAAAATTTTGGGGACAGGGGGGGGGGGGGGGGGGGGGGGGGGGGGGGGGGGGGTTTCCCCGGGTTAACATTGGTTTCTGACTCCATTCCCCATACAGTCCTTTGAATGAGACTATAGACTGAGGTTCTGTGTGTGAACCATGCACAAAAATCTTGCACACATGTAAAATCCATCACCCAAAGTTCGGAAAGAAGGGAAAGGGCCCGTTTGGCGTTGGTATGGATGACACGTTACATTACCATGGCACCTCCACGAAGTTGGAGTATGGCTGCCTTAATGGCGGGATAAAAAACGGTCATACACACAAAAACTCTATACAGGCAGTGTCCGCAGGAGTATCAGCCTGCGTACGCAGAAAAAAAAAAAGAAAAAGGGCGTACTTTTCAATGGGAACCCAAGAAATGCTGTTATGTGTCTGTCTGTCTGTCTGTCTGTGTGTCCGTCCATGGTCAAAATGTGTTCCTCGTCCAGACAAAAACTGCTGGGCCGATCTTTTTGAAAATTTGTAGATATGTTCATTATGGGCCCCGGATTTATGCCCGATGTTACCAGATTTGCCCGGTACTATCGGCTATAAATGATAATTTTAAAAAATCAAAATCAATAAGGAAATAACCACCGCACTGTCCAGGTTTTTTTTCTTCCACTAACTGGAAATTGTCTCCCTCTTGGCACTGTGCTGGGAGTACGTTTATATGCTTTGCATCTTGTTTTAAGTTCACGTTTCTGGAATATCGATTGGAGACATTGTTTTTGCCTTCTTTTTTTTATTGCCGTGTTTGGTTACCAGTTTGTCCAGGTCCAAAAACATGAAACTACTTTGAGAGTTTTAACTTCTTTTTTTTTTTTTTTCACATAAGCTATTATCCCTGAGTCGCCTGAGTGACTTGATCTGTCCGAACATGAACATCACTTAAGGCCATTTTGGAATAATGCATCACAGATCATATTCATCTTTAGAAAATACAACAAATATCAGATGGTACATTTTGAGATAAGAGTGGAGAGTCTGTGCAATGAATCAAAGGCCATATGACCAACAAATGTTCCAATACCTTCGTTCTTTCCGATATTAATTAACCCCTCTTATAAGATATTTTGTTCTTGACCTCATGTCATTGATGTTTCACGACAAAGGTGACAAATCTGTATGCTTTATAAACGTTCTTTCACGGCTATTGGGGAGATGCCGTCACTAATGGTGAACTTCCAAAGGATACATCCACGTTATATGGGTAACGAATTTTCGTTTTTTTTTTTAAATTTATTTGTTCATTTATTTACTTATATATATATATATATATATATATATATATATATATATATATATATATATATATTTATATACACACACACATATATATATATATATATATATAGCTGAACAATTGAGTAGTGGTGGAAAACAAGTGCAGGTTAACAATTCTTCAGTCGTTATAGTAATGACTTGGCAAAGATTTGAACTTACAAGATTTGAACTTCCCAAAAAAAAAAAAAAAAAAAATTGAAGATGAAGAAAATGGGGGGAATATATTATGAATATAAGAAACCCTTCACTAGCCGCCTGCGGGAACCATCGTAATCCCTCTCGAAGGCACATTTATTTGTATTGCCTGCTCCTAGGCCTTTCGTCCGCTGGATCGGACTCATCAGGGAGACACGGCTGATTGTGTCTGTGCTCTTGGTGTCAAATAGAGACACACCACAGTCCATAATTCTGTGGTGTTCTCACCACCAAGGGTTCAAAGAAGAATCCAACAGCACCCTCAAAGCAGCCAGCCAAGGGTAGTAAAATGGAACAAAACAAAAGTGTGGAGAGGAAAAAAGTTGCTGAAAAACTAAAAGCATTACTCAAACAGTATAAATGTAGGCGACAATCTTTGAGCCTATGCTTGAGGATCCATTCAAGGATACAAAGGAGATCAAAAGATATGGAACAGTCTGAGTGGTCAGCTCTGCTGTTCAATAACCCGAGCATTGTGAGTGGCTAAGAATTGTACAAAGCAACCTTTACTTGGATCTCCTAAGAGATGCAATCTCCCACTGATAGACCAAACAATAGAATGCTGAACAATTAAGTAGTGGGGGAAAACAAGTGCAGGTTAACAATTCTTCAGTCGTTATAGTAATGACTTGGCAAAGATTTGAACTTACACACACACACAAAAAATTGAAGATGAAGAAAATGAGGGGAATATATTATGAATATGAGAAACCGTTCACTAGCCGCCTGAGGGAACCATCGTAATTCCTCTCGAAGGCACATTTATTTGTATTGCCTGCTCCTAGGCCTTTCGTCCGCTGGATATATATGTATATAGTATATATAGTGATGAATAATAAGTCGTCAACATCGCCCACCGAGTTCATTTTTAACATAATTCAAGCTTTCGCCTGTCAAAAGGCTTCATCAGGAACTGGTGTCGTATAATATCTGGGAACCGTGATATCTGGGAACGCGTTCCCAGATTTCCTGAACTTCCAATCGTGAAATTTGGGAACTGGTGTGAAATCTGGGAACGTCTCAGAGAATAGACTAAATGTGGCCTTCCTAGCAGATTTTCTTTCAATTTCATGATATGCATGCATGCATTCGAATTGTAAGTTGCATTTCTTTCAAGTTACATTGTTTCTCACGCACACTTGAGACATGTACGCACGCATCGAGCGCTCATCTTGTGTGTGCGACTGAACATGCTTGCTGTCATAGAGCAGCAACTTCATGTTCTTCACGTGCGCGCCCTGCGCGACTGGTGTGTCTTTTTTAAAATAGTTTTTCTTCTGCTGCACTAGTGTTTGCGTTTCCAACCATTGTGTTTCACCACACAGTAGAGGAAAGATCTGAAAGACCACGTTCCCAGATATCACGGGCCTTCCCAGATATCACAGTAAACAAAATCTGTGATATCTGGGAAGCCTTCCCAGATATTACGTTCCCAGATTTCACGCGACACCCGTTTCGTACTTTCATCTCCATGGCCGAAATGACAACAACACAATTGACGTCATAGTAGAAAACTTCAGTAGGTTAGAAAAAAACGTCACATTAGTCTCTTTTTTACAGGAGGAGGAAAAAAGGCATTTTCAGAGGGATCTACTTAATCCTGAGTTTAGCACCAACCTAATACAGAATCCTGATTCTCATTCTTTGCCTACTCTGTGGCGTGTGCACGCATCTGTGTGCGTGTGTGTGTGTGCGCGTGTGTGTGTATGTGTGTGTGTGTGTGTGTGTGTGTGTGTGTGTGTGTGTGTGTGTGTGTGTATGAGGATGTTAGCTCAGACGGAGTAGAGGAGAAATTTCCCACATACCAACTCCTCTTGATGTTTGATCTGGTCCATTCATCAACATGGTTTATGAAGAAAGAGTCTGGGGAACGTACAGCGAGAGAGAGAGAGAAATAGGATCAGACGGAGATTGCCAAGTTTGTGTGAGCCACTGTTTCCAAGACTAATTTCCGGTCAAAACACAGAGAGAGAGAGAGAGAGAGAGAGAGAGAGGAGAGAGAGAGAGAGAGGGAGAGAGAGAGAGAGAGAGAGAGGAGAGAGAGAGAGAGAGAGAGAGAGTAATTGGGAATAGGAAGGGGGTCAAAGTAGACGTGAGAGTGATAGTTTTCCATTCTATAGAAAAGTTATATTGTGCAGTGTTGTGTAGAAAAAAAAAAGAAGAAAAAAAAAAAAAAGAAAAAAAAAAAAAAAAAAAAAAAAAAGGAAATACTGTAACACGGGCCGATTTTTTGCCCAAGTGCTGTCTCCTTGCTTGAGATTCAGCTGATCTCATTCGAAGTCATTTTCGTGTAACTGAGGGATTAAAACTGACGAAAAAAAAATTTAAAAAAAAATTCAAGGATATGTTCGATCTGTCTTTAACGGTGTTTTTCAACATCCCCCATAGAGCTATGAACATGAAGTAATAAGCGTGACTTCTTTTTTTTTTCCCGTTATCACTACAAGAACCACAGGATGTAGAACAAATCCAGTTGTTGTTGTTGTTGTTGTTGTCGTACCCTGGCTAAAAGACTCCAGGGATCATCCAAACAGCCGAAGCACTTGAACACTATGGTACAAATGCATCAGCTGGTGATGAGAACATTACGTGTGTGACCGAACGAACAAATCCAGTATGAACGAAAGACACGTCTTAATCTCAGCCTTGTGTCAGGTCGCACCACGTGTGGAAAATCCGGGTTGTCTGCCCTTCCCTCCACTGGGTCAATATTCTTGCTCCCTCACATCTTGCTCTGAGATGCTAGTGGGTCGGAAAGCTGGGATCGAGGAGAGGGATAGGCAGACTCAGAGAGAGAGAGAGAGAGAGAGAGAGAGAGAGAGAGAGAGAGAGAGAGAGAGAGAGAGAGAGAGAGAGAGAGAGGAGAAGGCAATGTGGAGATGTCAAATCAGCTGACAATCCATAATCGACATTATTTTTCAGCACACCCTGACCTGCCACTGCTTCTGTCTAAGCTGCTGGTGAACAACAACCATGGAATCAGTAAACATTTTGTGAGAGGTAATGGTAAGGTTGCTGATAGCCTAGCCGACTGCAAAGGGCCATATCAGAGCTGTCACCGCGTTGAAGTCAACTCATGAGTCATTAAAAAAAGTCCTTCACACAACCCTTTAAAATACACCTTCTGAAAACACATCCGAAATCTTGTTCAAAATCTTTCTTTTGTAAAATCTTAGTTCAGATGGAAAATGTTAAATCTCTTTCAGAAATTCAAAGATTAGATCATTTTGTGAGAAGAGAAAGAAAGGAATAGAAACAAAAACAAAAAAACCAACAACATACAAACAAACAAACAAACAAACAAACAAACAAAACCCAGTTCTACGCTGAGAGTGCGTTGAGGAAAAGTTCAGTAGCTCGTCCCCACCTCAGATCCTTGAGGTCCCGACCCTTCACTCTCTTCTCATGCCGTTGGACTAGGTCCATTCATCAACATAGTTTATGACTGAGGAGTCTGCAGTAGGTACAGCGAATGACTGGGAAAAAAAGTTTGTCACAATGTCAATATTTCCTTGACGAATTTTCTTAAAATCGAAGGGACTGATCAATTACCAAAAGCATTACCCCAGTGTCGAGGCAAATAGGAAATCTATATTTCAAACCGTATCCTTGTTTGCTGATCGCAAACTTTGTGAGGTGCTTCAGGTTATCTGCCCTTGCTGCCATTCCAGTTCAATGACAGTATTTTCAGGTCAACACGCTGCATCCTTCTTGTCATCTCTCGTCTACCAGGCAAGTGTCTGTTCGGATCATCCAGAAGAGACTGGGATTGGAACAGTGAAGTAGGAGGTATACATACACTGGTTGTCAGCGCATAGTTTCATTACTTACAGAATCGAGTGTCTCTGTTCTTCTGTCGGCACTGTTGGTGAAGTGATGTTCCCACCCTCATTCGCATCCCAGTCCTCCATGGCTTCTGCCATTTGAAAGTCAGATTTGGTCGATTCGTGGATATGACTTATTTCTGTGGTGTCTGGTGAAGGTGCTGTGAGGGCGAACTCAAATGGAATTGAAGCTGACAATTTATGTGGATTTGTTGGGGGGGGGGGGGGGGGGGGAAGAGAGGAGAGAGAGAGAGAGAGAGAGAGAGAGGAGAAAGATGGAGA
Organism: Conus ventricosus; assembly: GCA_018398815.1. Lineage (NCBI taxonomy): Eukaryota > Metazoa > Mollusca > Gastropoda > Neogastropoda > Conidae > Conus > Conus ventricosus. The sequence goes on from CM031621.1 coordinate 25,567,486, forward strand.
GAGAGAGAGAGAGAGAGAGAGAGAGAGAGAGAGAGTGAGAGAGAGAGAGAGAGAGAGAGAGAGAGAATATTGCAATTTTGTTTGCATACGAGGACATATCCCTCTGCGGTACCCAGGAGAAAAAAAAAAAGAAAAAGAAAAAGAAAAGAAAAAAACTATGTATGACATCAAAGCTGAATGATCGATTTTCTAGCCCAGTAGTATGTTCCCACTCGCATCTCTCCATCTTGGAAATCAAAAAAAAAAAAAAAAAAAAATACACAATGCCAATCAGAGTTTCGAAAGACATATCATAACATCGTAAGAGAGAACATACACAAAACCGTGTGAATTAATCATACTTCCAGAAATTGTATTAAGTACAAGCAGTCAAAAGAATGGCATCTGCAAACACATGTTCAGTATCTGTTAAAGGTGTTTTGTTGATTGTAGCTTGTTCTTATTCTCATGTTGTCTCAGCTTTCAAGCCCTGTCAGTGATGACAACAAAATTGCTTTATGTCAAGGCCACCAAGAGTAAATGCCCAGACATCCATCCATCAACAGTTCCATGAACTTCCAAAGACTGAATTCATGGACACGATCGAACTCACCGAGCGCATTGGCGTGGAGATGAAACTGGAACTTACCTCACGATGAACTCTTGCAGGAACCCTACCCTTCCCACCCCACCCCGGAATACCAACGTTCTACCCTCAGGGGATTAACAACATTAATAGACATACTTTTAAAAATTGTTTTCCAACAACAATAACAGACGTAAATACTAACAAACGCATATAAACGAATAGGCAAACTCAAGGAGAGGGGAAATAGAAAACAAAGATATGAACACACGAAGAACGCACAGGCAAGTGTTCAGACAGTTCAGTTCAATGATCTAAGAAGAATGAGGAAAGAATCACCTACACATCTACGAGGCACTGGGAGAAACATCCACATCTGCTATGCCTGACCATGCAGGTGACAGTGGGTAGATGGAAGGTTGCACACATATGGATATTTTTTCTTAAATCTAATGAATCTAGTTATTGCCATCGACCAAGTATTGCTCATTTTGTTTTTCCCCTCCTTCTCTAACTCATTTCATTAGGAA
>CM031621.1:25573580-25574873 GCA_018398815.1 Conus ventricosus
AAAGACGCAATATAAGCACATCAAAGTTGAAGTAATCAATAAACAGAACTTACATTCCACATTAATAACACATTGAACATTTTCTCAAAAAAGACAAATCGATTTGTCGGTCAGCTGCTTGGATTTCCGTCAAACCAAGTCGCCACCGTTTATTGACAAATTAAGTTTGTTGTTGCTTCCATACTTCAAACGACAACGCCATGAAAAAAAGTAATTCACACCATTGTTTGTTCCGTATCATCTTCTTTGTATGAACTAACTGATCATTACAATTGCAAACAACGAGCAAAGCAGACAATATGCAAAATTGATGGCAAGAAAAGAGACAACAGTGAAAGGCGGAGGCAATCAGAAAAGCAGGCAGCATAATTATTCGTCAGAATTCCTATAGGAATGTATATTCTAAGATGCCTTTAAGATTCGCAGAGATAATTCATTTTCCCAGTGTCGAAAAATCGTGGTTGACATACAGCTAGTGTATTCCGTCTCCTCACATATCACTTCTAGGTTACTCTATTCTCGTCTTCAAAACATGTTTTCTTTTCTTCTTTGTAAATATCTCGGTCTACATAAAGCAGCTTATAAATATACCTGGCAGCGAATTCTCACAAATCGATGCCATGTCTGACGTGTGCACATAGTTCAAACATTAATTGAACAACATGACTAAATGGCAATTTCAGACTAACCCAAATCTCTGTCGGGAGATGGTTATCTTGTGTCCTCGAAGCGTACAAAGTACCCGGACAGATTCTCCACGACATATTAGTAAGATGTTAACAAAGTAACAGAAAATTAACAATGGAAGAGACAAGTCACTCATAAGTCACGACTAGCAGACGACACGTCGTTATATTCACACTATTTCTCTGGAACAAATCGGAAAATGAACGAGCGAAATTCCGGTCTCAGACCATGCCCTTGTTTGCTGATCGCAGTCTCGCGTGAGGATCAAAGTTCTCTGCGATGGTGGCCCGGGAAACTAATGACAAGGTTTCTGGGTCAATAAATTTAATCCTTCTAGTCTGGCCCTAAAACGTCACTGTCGGCATGAGGAGGGGTGCGAGTGGGGAAGAGGAAGTAAGTGGTGGGATGCCAGATTGGCTGGTTGCCAAGGCGTAACTACATTACTTACAAAGTTTTGATGCTGCTCCAGCTCCTGTCCACATGGCTGGCGAATTTGCGACCTTGAAATCAGGGGGGGAGGATTTTTCATATTCAAGATGAAAGCGAAAGGAGGGAGGCAGAGAGTGCGTCGAGAGAGTGCATACCTCCCCCCCCCTTGCTCCCTCC
>CM031621.1:25574973-25579973 GCA_018398815.1 Conus ventricosus
AGAAATATGCTGGCGAAAAAAAAAAACAAAAAACAAACCGTGTCTAAACGCCAACCCCAGAAACAAGGGAAAGCGAAAACGATCGTCAGGCCAATGTTGACATTCATGTTTACTTACGGCAAGATCCAGTGTCTGACAGTGGTCAACGTGGCTTAGTTTCATATGGCCTAAGATGCCAATCGTCCAGCGTGTCTAAAATGCATTGATTTACATGACTGTATGTACGTATGCCTCTTTTTTTCCCCCACCCCACCCCCTTTGTGCCAGTGTGTGTGTGTGTGTGTGTGTGTGTGCGTGTGCGTGCGTGCGTGCGTGCGTGCATCTGTCTCCGTGCCTGCATTTGCGTTTGTGTGCGTGTGTGTGTGTGTGTGTGTGTGTGTGTGTGTGTGTGTAATGACAGAACTTTCTGTCCTTGGCGTGGTGACAGCCCTGAAACGGCTCCTGCTTGTCGGCTGGACTACAGCCAAAATGCCAGGGACTGAATCAACATCACAAGACGGCTGATCTGGGGTTTGTTTCCCGAGGTAGTCCAAGGTCCTAAGTTAAAGAGAGAAAACAGATGCCGTCACATTTTGGTTGCCTACAACGTCACAGAGAGGTCATGTTACTGGTGCCAGGCGTGCAAAGATATTCTACACCTTGGAGAGTAAGTAACATAGTGCCAGTCGCCCATCGGGTATCCAACGCGTCATCACGGCGAAAGTAATGTAATGCCAGGTGTGCAGCGGGTTATCCTACACTTATCGGCAAAATCAACATGGTGTCAGGCGTGCACCGGGTTATCCTACACTTTACGGCGAAAGTATCAGTGTCGGGCGTGCACCGAGTATCCTACACTTTACGGCGAAAGTAAGTGTCGGGCGTGCACCGGGTTATCCTACACTTTACGGCGAAAGTAACAGTGTCGGGCGTGCACCGGGTTATCCTACACTTTACGGCGAAAGTAACAGTGTCGGGCGTGCACCGGGTTATCCTACACTTTACGGCGAAAGTAACAGTGTCATGCGTGCACCGAGTATCCTACACTTATCGGCGAAATCAACATAGAGTCAGGCGTGCACCGGGTTATCCTACACTTTACGGCGAAAGTAACAGTGTCGGGCGTGCACCGAGTATCCCACACTTTACGGCGAAATGTAACACCGTGTCAGGTGTGAACCGTGTGCCCTGCACTTTACGGCGAACTTAACGGCGAAATGGAACACCGTGTCAGGTGTGAACCGTGTCCCCTGCACTTTACGGCGAACTTAACGGCGAAATGGAACACCGTGTCAGGTGTGAACCGTGTGCCCTGCACTTTACGGCGAACTTTACGGCGAAATGTAACACCGTGTCAGGTGTGAACCGTGTGCCCTGCACTTTACGGCCAAAGTATAACAGTGTCAGGCGCGCTTCGGGTGTTCATCATCTTACAGCGAAAAGTAACCAGGCGTGCACCGGGTTATCCTACACTTTACGGCGAAAGTAACAGTGTCGGGCGTGCACCGGGTTATCCTACACTTTACGGCGAAAGTAACAGTGTCATGCGTGCACCGAGTATCCTACACTTATCGGCGAAATCAACATAGTCAGCATGCACCGGGTTATCCTACACTTTACGGCGAAAGTAACAGTGTCGGGCGTGCACCGAGTATCCCACACTTTACGGCGAAATGTAACACCGTGTCAGGTGTGAACCGTGTGCCCTGCACTTTACGGCGAACTTAACGGCGAAATGGAACACCGTGTCAGGTGTGAACTGTGTGCCCTGCACTTTACGGCGAACTTAACGGCGAAATGGAACACCATGTCAGGTGTGAACCGTGTGCCCTGCACTTTACGGCGAACTTTACGGCGAAATGTAACACCGTGTCAGGTGTGAACCGTGTGCCCTGCACTTTACGGCCAAAGTATAACAGTGTCAGGCGCGCTTCGGGTGTTCATCATCTTACAGCGAAAAGTAACCAGGCGTGCACCGGGTATCCTACACCTTACGAAGAAAGCAACAACGTCAGGGGTGGACCGGGTATCCCACATCTTACGGCGAAAGTAACATGGCGCCACGAGCGCAGGGATATCCTAAACATCACGGATCAGGTAACATGCTCCAAGGAGTGCACGGATATCCTTCCATCTTACGGCAAATGTGCCCTGGATACCAATGCACACTTTACGGCGAAAGAAACATGGTGCCAAGTTAGCACGGAAATGACATGGTGCCGGGTGTGCACAGATAGCCCTTACACCTTACGGAGAAAAGTAAACGTGGCGCCAAATGTGAACAGAAATCCCACACCGAAAAATAACATTGTGCCAGATGTAACGGATATATCCTACACCCCAAAATGATAAGGGGTCAGTTATGAACGGATATATCCTACACCCAAAATGATCAGGGGTCAGTTATGAACGGATATATCCTACACCCAAAATGATCAGGGGTCAGTTATGAACGGATATATCCTACACCCAAAATGATCAGGGGTCAGTTATGAACGGATATATCCTACACCCCAAATGATAAGGGGTCAGTTATGAACGGATATATCCTACACCCCAAATGATCAGGGGTCAGTTATGAACGGATATAGCCTACACCCAAAATGATCAGGGTCAGTTATGAACGGATATATCCTACACCCAAAATGATCAGGGGTCAGTTATGAACGGATATAGCCTACACCCAAAATGATCAGGGGTCAGTTATGAACGGATATATCCTACACCCAAAATGATCAGGGGTCAGTTATGAACGGATATATCCTGCACCCAAAATGATCAGGGGTCAGTTATGAACCCATATATCCTACACCCAAAATGATAAGGGGTCAGTTATGAACGGATATATCCTACACCCCAAAATGATCAGTGGTTAGTTATGAACGGATATATCCTACACCCAAAATGATCAGGGGCCAGTTATGAACGGATATATCCTACACCGAAAATGATCAGGGGCCAGTTATGAACGGATATATCCTACCCCCAAAATAAAGGTCAGTTATGAACGGATATATCCTACACCGAAGATGATCAGTGGCCAGTTATGAACGGATATATCCTACACCGAAAATGATCAGGGGCTAGTTATCAACGGATATATCCTACACCCAAAATGATAAGGGGTCAGCTATGAACGGATATATCCTGCACCCAAAATGATAAGGGGGTCAGTTATGAACGGATATATCCTACACCCCAAATGATCAGGGGTCAGTTATGAACGGATATATCTATACACCCAAAATGATAAGGGGTCAGTTATGAACGGATATATCCTACACCCCACATGATAAGGGGTCAGTTATGAACGGATATATCCTACACCCCAAATGATAAGGGGTCAGTTATGAACGGATATATCCTACACCCCAAATGATCAGGGGTCAGTTATGAACGGATATATCCTACACCCCAAATGATCAGAGGTCAGTTATGAACGGATATATCCTACACCCAAACTGATAAGGGGTCAGTTTATGAACGGATATATCCTACACCCCAAATGATAAGGGGTCAGTTATGAACGGATATATCCTACACCCCAAATGATAAGGGGTCAGTTATGAACGGATTTATCCTACACCCAAAATAAGGGGTCAGTTATGAACGGATATAGCCTACACCCAAAATGATAAGGGGTCAGTTATGAACGGATTTATCCTACACCGAAAATGATAAGGGGTCAGTTAGGAACGGATATATCCTACACCCCAAATGGTAAGGGGCCAGTTATGAACGGATATATCCTACACCGAAAATGATCAGGGGCCAGTTATGAACGGATATATCCTACACCGAAAATGATCAGGGGCCAGTTATGAACGGCTATATCCTACACCGGAAATGATCAGGGGCCAGTTATGAACGGATATATCCTACACCCCAAATGATAAGGGGTCAGTTATGAACTGATATATCCTACACCCCAAATGATAAGGGGTCAGTGATGAACGGGTATATCCTACACCCCAAATGATAAGGGGTCAGTTATGAACGGATATATCCTACACCCCAAATGATAAGGGGTCAGTTATGAACGGATATATCCTACACCCCAAATGATAAGGGGTCAGTTATGAACGGATATATCCTACACCCCAAATGATAAGGGGTCAGTTATGAACGGATATATCCTACACCCCAAATGATAAGGGGTCAGTTATGAACGGATATAGCCTACACCCCAAATGATAAGGGGTCAGTTATGAACGGATATAGCCTACACCCCAAATGATAAGGGGTCAGTTATGAACGGATATAGCCTACATCCCAAATGATAAGGGGTCAGTTATGAACGGATATATCCTACACCCCAAATGATAAGGGGTCAGTTATGAACGGATATATCCTACACCCCAAATGATAAGGGGTCAGTTATGAACGGATATATCCTACACCCCAAATGATCAGGGGTCAGTTATGAACGGATATATCCTACACCCCAAATGATAAGGGGTCAGTTATGAACGGATATATGCTACACCCCAAATGATATGGGGTCAGTTATGAACGGATATAGCCTACACCCCAAATGATAAGGGGTCAGTTATGAACGGATATATCATACACCCCAAGTGATAAGGGGTCAGTTATGAACGGATATAGCCTACACCCCAAATGATCAGGGGTGAGTTATGAACGGATATATCCTACACCCCAAAATGATCAGGGGCCAGTTATGAACGGATATATCCTACACCCCAAATGATAAGGGGTCAGTTATGAACGGATATATCCTACACCCCAACTGATAAGGGGCCAGTTATGAACGGATATATCCTACACCGAAAATGATCAGGGGTCAGTTATGAACGGATATATCCTGCACCCAAAATGATCAGGGGCCAGTTATGAACGGATATATCCTACACCACAAATGATCAGGGCCAGTTATGAACGGATATATCCTACACACACCGAAAATGACATGGCACGAGACATGAACGGATATATCCTACACCGAAGATCGCACGGTGCCGGATATGAACGGATAGCACACACCGAAAATAACACGGTGC
>CM031621.1:25589973-25607229 GCA_018398815.1 Conus ventricosus
AGAGAGAGAGAGAGAGAGAGAGAGAGAGAGAGAGAGAGAAAGAGAAGGAGAGAGAGAGAAAGAAAGAAAGAGAGAGAGAGAGAAGGAGAGAGAGAGATAGAGACAGACAGACAGACAGACAAACAGAGAGATGCAAGATTCTCTCCCTCGGTTTCTCTCTTCGTGATGACAACTTACTGACTCCAAGGCCATTTCTCATCAGCAGCACTGACAGCAGCACTAGCGGCTCAGGGTTAGTGATGCAATTACGGACTGGAAGGCAGTGCCGCCTACCTCCACCTCTGTCCATGACTTTCCTTTGCCATTGACGCAGACACGTTCTTCTTAAAGCGTCGAATCAACGCCTGCCAACCTTGCGCTGAAGAGTGAAGAGATCTAAGCTAAGTACCAAATTCGTTCATTTTCGTTGTCCTATTTGTTTGTGTCTTGCCTGAAGAAGACCTAAGAGGTCGAAACGCGTCGCGTTTTGTCTTGTGACTCGTTTTGTCCACGTTTCTCTTTTCGCTGACATTTATTTGAAATTTTAGTGTCCAGTGAAACAGAAACGTTTACTCGTGCACATTGCATGCTTTTGTCCTTTTTTCTTTCCCCAAGACACATCACGTGTGCTAGAATGAAAAAAAAAAAAAAGTTGAGTTCAGTCTCCTAGGTGGAAAGTTGTGTAGTTCCCATCGCTGCTTGCTGATTTGTCAAGGTTATCTAGGTGGAAAGTTGTGTAGTTCCCATCGCTGCTTGCTGATTTGTCAAGGTTATCTAGGTGGAAAGTTGTGTAGTTCCCATCGCTGCTTGCTGATTTGTCAAGGTTATCTAGGTGGAAAGTTGTGTAGTTCCCATCGCTGCTTGCTGATTTGTCAAGGTTATCTAGGTGGAAAGTTGTGTAGTTCCCATCGCTGCTTGCTGATTTGTCAAGGTTATTTATTGGTTTCTTTGTTTGTTTGGCTGGTTCGTTTTGCCTGTTTGTTTTTCTTTCACCACAAACAACATACAGTTGTTGGTGTTGTTATTTTTACTTTCGTTATCTCATATTACCTATACAAGAGAGAGAGAGAGAGAGAGAGAGAGAGAGAGAGAGAGAGAGAGAGAGAGAGAGAGGGGGGAGAAAGAGAGAGAGACAGAGAGAGAGAGAGAGAGAGAGAGAGAGAGAGAGAGAGAGAGAGAGAGAGAGGGGGGGAGAAAAGAGAGAGAGAGAGAGAGAGAGAGAAATGTGCCAAGAAATATAGCCACACACACAGATGTACCAACTCTTTTTTCCCCAATCATTGCTCTCAAGCCCTTTACCCTCCCCAGAGTTCTGTTCTATAAATCATACGGATAACGAAACAAACCTGAAGTTGAAATGACATGAGTAGTGGGAGTGGGACAGACTTTCTCCTCTGTCTCAGCCGATGCCAGACTCTCTCTCCCTCGGTTTCCCTCTTCGTGATGACAGCTTACTGACTCCAAGAAGGCCGTTTCTCATCAGCAGCACTGACAGCAGCACTAGCGGCTCAGGGTTAGTAATGCAATTACGGATCGGAAGGCAGTGCCGCCTACCTCCCACCTCTGTCCATGACTTTCCTTTGCCATTGACACAGACACGTTCCTCTTAGAGCAAAATGGTTGTTCAGTTTCCTACACAAAACATATAGCCAGGTTGTTGTCAGTTTCCAGCAGAAAACATATAGCCAGATTTCTAGTTGTTGTTGTTGTTGCTCTTGTTGTTATGTTTTTTTTAAAATTTACTTACTGTTTTTTTTTCATTTCAAAGACCTATGGTTTTTAAATCCTACATTATCTGTGTGGGATGTTGCCAAGCAGAGAGAGAGAGAGAGAGAGAGAGAGAGAGAGAGAGAGAGAGAGAGAGAGAGAGAGAGAGAGACAGAGAGAGAGAGAGAGAGAGAGAGAGAGAGAGAGAGACAGAGAGACAGAGAGAGAGACAGACAGACAGACAGACAGACAGACCGGATAAGGAGGGAATGTCATGGGATGGGTTTGCATTTAAATAATCAGGTCTTCTCTTACCATGTTTCGTGCTCATTCCGATTTACTGATATTGAAGAAGAAAGAAAGAACGAACAAACGAAAGAAAGAAAGAAATCATAATACCTCTATAGACCTCTATAGCTGCAAACCTAAGACGGATTTGACCTTCTGAGGGCCAGTGAAGGGAAAGCAGTATTTATCAATGCCACCTCAGCCGGTCTCAATCCTTCCTTTTTATCCCCACCATAAAAACACCCACTGACTCAAGGGCCTTTTGGGGATCAACAGCCTCAACAGTAGGGGCTTAGAACTTTTTTTTTTTTTTTTACGTTGTGCAGTTATGTGTTGGCAGCCATCTCCACATTTCTTCTTCATACCCACATCAGTGCAGTGATGGTTGCAGTCAACTTGACATCCCTCCACTCTCCTTTCCATGTCCTCATCTATATCCCTTTTATTCCCCTTTCCCTCTGTAATTACGGCAGTTACTACTTACGTCATGTATGGTAACACGAGGAATGAAGAGTATCCACCCAAGGATGTTTCCATTTTACAGATGTGGACGTGAGGCGCACAGAGCCTGCGTCTTCCTTCAACTGGGCAGTGACCAGCAAATGAAGACACATAACTAGAACCATCATTAAGGGAAGTGATCTTACAAAACAAGGGCACAGAACTGAAATCATCTTCGAGAGAAGTGCTCAACAAGCAAGGGTACGGAAGTAGAATCTTCACGTCGGTTAGTGATAAGTAAACAAGGGAGGGGGGAAAAAGCCTCACTACGGGCTATGATCAGCAGACAAGAACGCAGGACTAGAATTCTCACTCAGGGCTGAGATCAGCAAACAAGGGCACAGAACTAGGACACTGATGAAGAAACAAACCAGGGCACCAAACAAGAACCCTCACTCTGTGGAGTGATCAACAAATGGAAGGCGGAAAATTAGAATTCCCACATAGAGTAGTAATCAGAAAAAAAGGGGTAACAGAACTAGAATCCCTGCATAGGGATAGTAACAAGCAAACAGGAGCATGCAACTAGAAATGTTCAAATAGGACAATAACAAGAAAACAAGGGCGCAGAGTTAGATTATGGATTGCAGGCACAGAATTAAAATCTTCACCTGGAGCAGCGAGAATCAAACATGAGCGCCAAACTAGAATAATCACAAAGGACGGTAATCAGAAAATAGCTAGAATCTACACATAAGAAAATGATAAGTGAAGACGGGCACCAAACGAGAATCTTCAGTTTTAAAGAAACGCACGCATAGAGATGGCGTCATCACATAAACCAGTCATCAGCAAATAAAGACACAAAACTATGATCATTATATTGGGTAGTGGTGATTAGGAAACACACACACACACACACACACACACACACACACACACACACACACACACACACACACACGAATTTCACTCGTTATTTTCTGATCTGTCGCTACTAGGTAATATGGGTGTAATTATTACCTACTGGGCTCAGTAATGTATGAAGACACATAACTAGAACCATCATTAAGGGAAGTGATCTTACACTTACGATCGCGTGAAAAATGAAATTATGCTGTTTCATCGATCAGCGTGGAAGAGGTATCAAACTGTGTAAGCCCTACATATTCTGCTCTCGTTGTGGTCTCGGTTTCGATTTCTACTCTACGTCTATGCCTTTGAGAGAGAGAGAGAGAGAGAGAGAGAGAGAGAGAGAGAGAGAGAGAGGAGAGAGAGAGAGAGAGAGAGAGAGAGAGAGAGAGGAGGGAGGGAGGGATGGCGTGAGTGTGTGTGTGTGTGTGTGTGTGTGTGTGTGTGTGTGTGAGAGAGAAGAGAGGAGAGAGAGAGAGAAGAGAGAGAGAGAGAGAGAGAGAGAGAGAGAGAGAGAGAGAGAGAGAGAGAAAATGACAAATGTTTTAACTGAACTTGGCCACATGCCCGTGTCAATGGGAACAGAGGGAGGGGGTAGACACAAAATGAAATTGATCGCAACTGAAATATGTAGGGAAAGAAATCAATACATCGTCAAATACAGTATATACATAAACACACAAAGCTAAACAATAAAACTCGCGAATATAATTCACAGTCGTGTTTCTCTCTCTCTCTCTCTCTCTCTCTCTCTCTCTCTCTCACCCTCCGTCTCCGTCAGAGAGAGAGACAGAGACAGACAGAGACAGAAACAGACAGACAGACAGACAGACAGACAGACAGAGAGACAGACAGACAGAGAGAGAGAGAGAGAGAGAGAGAGAGAGAGAGAGAGAGAGAGAGAGAGAGAGAGAGAGAGGAGAGAGGGGGAGTGGTGATGAGGTGAGAGACTGACTTTCAAAATGGTCCAGTATTATATTACTGTCACTTGTACCATTCGATGGCACATGTTTCAGACAGATTGTTGTTTCTTTCTCTTTCTTCCCATCGTAATTCTCATCCACTGTATCTTCCCTAGGCTCCTCCCTCATAAACTGTGTTAATGAATGGAACACATTGGAATCTTAAATGGTGTGTGGAAGATCGACGCAGAGAGTTTGGCGTGGGTGAGTGGGATAGAGAGTGTTGGAGGGGTGGTGTGGATAGAGAGTCATGTTCCGGTTTGGGTTGAAAAAAAAAAAAACTCAGCGTGTTTATTGACAGACATTAGCTATATGGTACGCGGTGAACAGAAAGATTAAATTCATATATCTTATAACTAGGATTAAAACGGATGAAGCATTAACTATATGGTACAAGGTAAACAGAAAGATTAAATTCATATATCTTTTAACTAGGATTAAAACGGATGAAGCTTCATACACACATTTGTAGTTAGAGACTATGCAGTTGTAAACTGTCTGGAAACCCAATACGGCCTGTGTAAATTCTTTAAAAAGTACACGATTCCCTCAGCACAAAGTTGTTTTGAAGATACCGTTATTTTGACAATACAATGTGGCCGTGTAAAATGTAAATGTTTTTGGCTAGCTGGATATGGATGTTCATATTTGTAAATTTGCCCGTGAGCAGTGTGAAAACTCTAGAAGCAGTGATGTGAGCTATGCATGAATTGAGATACGTGTTAACATTGCAGGTTTTGTCTTTCAGAGGTCTGTTATCAGAGCTACCGCAGAAAGGGGAACATTCTTTTATGGAGTGCGAATAAATTGATCAAGAGGAGATCATATTTTTTTTTTTTTTTTTTTTTTTTTCTTTTTTTTTCCCTTTTTTTCCTTCCCTTTTTTTATCTTCCCCCCCCCTTTTCCTCTTTTTTTTTTCCTTTTTTTCCTTCTTTTTCTATTTCCTCTTTTTCTCTCCCTTTTTTTTTCTCTTTTCCTTCCCAAGACAAGTATTCTTTCACAAAAAGCAAGCCACCAAGACAATTGAACGATCTATCACCTCGTGATGAAATAGCCAGCATCAAGCGCATATTGTGAACTCAACAGAAAAAAAAAAGTTAGACATATTAAGCTAAACCATCTTCTCCAAAGAACTTCAATATGGAAGGCATTATTGATATGTAACAAACATAATATAGGATATAAGGTTCTCAACAGCCTGACCTACATCATTGCAACTCATCGACTCATGGCTTTTGGGAGGAAAAGTACAATATACAGCTAAACTTCGTTTTCCCATTGTTTCATGGGAGGCTCCAGGTCCCTGGAGAACATTAACAATATATATGTATGTGCGTGTCTGCGTGCGTACGAGAGCACACCGCACCACATACCGTTACACACACACACACAACACACACACACACCACACACACACACACACACACACACATACCCCTTAGGTTACACATACATTTATTACATATCTAACAATAATCCTCTAGCAGCTTAATGGTAAGGTAAACCATTTTGTTTGGCAGGTAGCTGATTCGTCTTACATCAAGTTCATATTATTTTTCCATTTTATATCGATAGTTCAGCTCCTTCAATAAACATGTTTAGATTAGGCTTTGTTTGTTATTTAACTTTATCCCCCCCCCATCCAATATTTTTCATTCAAATTATTAGGTCTATGCATATCATCGGTTTTGTTTTCTCATCCGTTCCCAAATTATATAATTCCACATTAAAGGATAATTTTTCACAGTGGGAACAATTTAACCTTTCAGAGCTCATTCAAAGTCTTTCCAGAAAACACGGGTAAACTACATTCCCATAGGTATGATTAAGGAATCATTCTCTGTATTTCAAAAGTTACATTTGTCACTATCAATATTTGCATATTTCAGCACACTGTTTGTACTAAATTCTAGTGGAATATCTAATTTGAAATACCATTTTATTTTGATTCTTTAATTTTGCTGATCCTTTTCCAGTATTATCAGTCAATAGGTATATTAAGACGCTGTTCCCATTTAACAAAGGCTCTATTGTTAAGAACTTCATTGACTTCCACCATAATATATAATAAGTACGATTACCTTTAGTAACGCTACATATCTTGAGTGCTCTAAAGTTTTATCTTTACTAATGTTTACTGTTATTTGAATCTTCTTTTCTCTGCATAAGCTTTGATCGAAGGCACGACAACTTATATTATGCAGAAAAATTGATTGAAATCCCATTTTCTATGACAGTTCGTTAAAGGCTTTAACCAAATTACCATCCTCTTCAAGTAAATGTTAACCCAAGAACATATGTTTTTCTGCATCCATTCTTCGTAAATGAATGTTTTTCTCCCCACTTTTAACTTCTATTACAGAAAATAGTTTCAGTGGCTAAATCTGTACTTTCGTGCGATTTACCTGTTTGCAGAACCTTTGATATGATAGAAAAATCTTTCAAAAATTGTTACGAATATGCTTTCAACAAATCTGTTAGGACATAGGCGTCCAAAATTACTTATTCGGGACTTATTGAATGCAATATTATCTTCCAACTTATGGTTGTACATGTACGCTTTCCTTTATCCAGGGCTATTTTTAAGGAGATGATATATATTTCCAGATCGTGTATACCTATCCCTCCTTTTGTATACTAATGTATGAATACTTTCTTTTAATTTTATATTTTTGTTGTTTCCATACAAATTTGAACCACATGTTCTGTCAATAAAGCAATCTGGTGAATCAGGAGGATTCGGTTAAAAGGAATCCTTAAGTACACATTTTTGATAGCACTAGTGATTTAGCCACAGATACTCTCCATAATGGTGTTATAATCTTTGTGTCCATATATTGAACAGTTTTGAGACTTCGAAAATTTATCCTTCATGTTAATTGCGTCATATCGATAGACTATTCGTAAACCAATCCCTAGAATTTTGAATTTTGGCGGGGTTCCATTCCATTTTACAATGTGACAAATCTGTTGTTCGTGGAATTTTTCTAGTCCTAGCCAAACAATAAACGTTTTCTCGTAGTTCAATTTGAGTCCAGTATTTGCTCACATTCTAAAAGGTTTGCAAATAACTTTTCGTATGATTTCTTGTCGCCTTCTACGTCAAACCGTGGTGTCGTCTGCAAAATTGATTTATCTTAAATTCTGTGTTTTTCTCTTTATGCCTTTGATATCATGATCTTGCCTTATTTTGGTCGGCTAGTACTTCAACACACAAAACAAATAGGTAATGGGAGTATAGGGTACCCTTGACGGCAACCTTTCCAATTGGAAAGGCCTGTAGAACTTTCCCGGTTCACTATTTAGTAAGACTTTATCTTATCGTTAAAAAGATGATATCCATCGTTGTATTCCTTTTTCCAAATCCAAAAGCACCAGAATTTTATTCATATATGACCAGTTCACTGAATGAAGCTTTCTCGAAATCGACAGAATTAACAACCCTCGCAACCTGTTTACTTCTAAATAATGAATTAAAGCATATATTGTGTAAAAAATATCTCCATAATTTCTCATCTTGGATCGGAATCCGTTCTGATCCTC
Organism: Conus ventricosus; assembly: GCA_018398815.1. Taxonomy (NCBI): domain Eukaryota; kingdom Metazoa; phylum Mollusca; class Gastropoda; order Neogastropoda; family Conidae; genus Conus; species Conus ventricosus. Next base: position 25,597,806 of record CM031621.1, read on the forward strand.
GTTTATGGGTTTTGGTAACACAATTATATTATGTTTGCAATACAGGCTGAAGCAATTTTGTAGGTTACATTTAAAAGTGAGATAGGTTTCTCCAGTTCTTCAAGTTTTCTCGCGGTTTCTCTCCTTTTAGGGAGACCAATTCTTATTCTTCTTTTTGTGTTACAGAATTTCCTCCATTACGGTATCCCTCATTTAGGAGAACGGACAACAAAATCTCCTAATTGTCTCCAGAGAATTTTAAAGAAATTTACGTCATCGTCTGGTCCAGGACTCTTATCATTTTTCATATTTTTTAGCCACTTTGGTAGCTTCTTCTAAGTAATTACCCCTCCAAACCTGTTCGGATTCTACTGATTTAGTTTTGCAGGTTTTTACCAATATTTTTCTATCTCAATATTACTTACTTCCTTTTCCGCGTATATAGGGTTCATAAATAGTTCTTTGTCTCTGTTAACATATGTCCGTTTCTGTTCAGATGTTCTTCTTGGTCTGTGACAAGTTTAAGCATTCTTTGCTACGAAATTCCTTTTCTCCTATTTGCACGAAATATCTACTTTTTTTTGTCCCGTAAGATGCCATTAGCTCTGGATAGAATTATATATTCCGTCAATTTTTTGTTTTCCTTAGGTAGCTCATAGCTCTTGTCCTTTTTGCGTTTTCAGATCTCCAGTTCTTTCTAGTAAGTCATTTTTGCTTTCCAAATCTTGAATGGCTTTTTCAATTTGTTTTTCCTTTTTCATTTCTTTTGTCTTTGATTTTGGAATACTGGAATGTTATTGTTTCTGCTCTTATTTCATAAATTAGAGTTCTTGAAATAACTTGGTCAGAAATTGTAAAACTGAATTTGATTCGTTTGGGATTTTATGACAGAGTTTTTATTGTAAGATAGTAATGCATTTTGTCCTTTAATTCTTTCATGTTTATTACCGATTTAATATGTTGGTCTCTTAGAAGAGAGGACTAAAATTTCCAGAACCCTTTATGTTTCTCTTTCCTTTTTAAAAACAATATTTATGTTGCTCGAGTTCCGTTGATTGTTTCGATATCGCAAACAAATATCAGCCTCCTCTATGTAAGTGATTAAAAAGGTTGCCGGACAATTACAACAGAATCTAGCCTGCTTTGTTGAAATGGTTTTGTTCTTCTCAAGTATATCGTCTCGTGTCTTGCGTTCAATTCTCTCCATATAATCTACTAGCTCTAATCTGGTTTAATCTCGGTAACTTCTTCCTGTGCTCTGTGCATGATTAACATGTTTATAAAGGTGTTAATCATTACTAGGTTGAAGGACCAGTCCTGTCCCTGCCAGTATTAGGTTGGGGGACATTCAAATCGTCGATTTTGATTTTATATGTTAAAGAAATACGGTTCGTATTTTTTTTGGACCAGTGATAGGTGCTAATACTAAATCTTTGCCATTGTATTAATAGTTAAGATTATGTAATTCAAATTTGAACTTCTGTTATAGGTGGTATTTATTTGAATTCAAAGTTGTGATTAAAGAGTATTGCTACACCGCTGGATCGAGAGTGGTGGAGGCATTTACACATAACGAAACCATTCAATTCTTATAGGGCGTTCTTTATTACTAGTGAAATGGCGTGTCCGTAGAAAATGAAATTGGAGGATTGGTTTGGTCGGAAGTTGAATACATCGGGTTTTTTTGGAGAGCCCCCTAGACCCATGGTGGTGGGGGCCGAGGGTGGGGGCGGAGGCGGGGAAGTTGGGGGTTCGGTAAGTGAGGGCCGTGGGGGGGGAACGGGGCGGGGACGGGTGGGTTGGTTGAGGGTGGGCCAGTGGGGTGGTGGGGCTGGGCGGGGCGGGGGGTGTGTGGTCGTTCTTGATCCCTTCTTTGGTGGGTGGGTTCCTTGCTGTTTGTGTGCTTGTTCCCCCTTCTTGCTTGTTTTTTTGTTTGGTTTTCCTTTTTTTCTTCTTTTTCTTTTTTCTTTTGCATTTTTTTTGAGTTTCTCCTTTTCTTCTTTTTTTTTTTTTCCTTTTTTTTTTTTTTTGGTTTTTTTTTTTTCCTTTCTCTTTTCCTTATTTTCCTTTTTTTTTGTTCTTTTTTTTTTATTTTATTTTTTTTTTTTTGGGTTTTTTTTTGTGTCTTTAATTATTTTTTTCCCCCTTCTTCTTTTTGTTTTTTTTTTTTCTTTTTTTTTGTTTCTGTCCCTCCTTTTGTTTATTTTTTTTGATTCTTTTCCTTGTTTTGTGTTATTTGTCTTCTTTTTTTTTTTTTTTCTGTTGGGTTTCCTTCTTTTTCTTCTTTTTTTTTTTTCTCTTTGTTCCCTTATTTCTTTGTTTTTTGTTTTGTTTTTTTTTTACCTTGGATTTGTGTTCTTTCCCTTTCCTCTTTTTTTTTTTGTTTGTTGTTTGATTTGTTTTTTTTTCTCCCCTTTTTTTCCCGCTTTATTGTCCTTGTTTCTTTGTGTATTCTTTTTCCTTTTTTGTCTTTTTCTTTTCCTATTTTCTTTTTTCCTTGTTTTATGTCCCTTGTTTTGTTTTCTTTTGTTTTTATTCTTTTTCTTTTTTTTCTTTTCCTTTTTACTTTTTTTTCTTTTCTTTTTTTCTTTCTTCTTTTTTTTTTTTTTTTTTTCCCTTTGCCTGCTTTTTTTTTTGCTTTCTGTTTTTTCTTTTTTTTGCCCTTTTTTTTTCTTTCTTTTTTTGTTTTTTTTTTTTTTCTTTTTTTGTCTTTGGGTTTCTTTCTTTCCTTTTTTGTTTTTTTCTTTTTGACCCCCCCCTTTTTTCTTTTTCTTTTTTTTTTTCCCCTTTTTTTTTGTGGCCTCCTCTTGCCTTCCCTTTTTTCTTTTTTTTCTTCTGTTCCCCTCTTTTTTTTTTTGTTTTTATTTTTTGTCTTTTGTTTTGGGCAGTTCAACGTTGATATCGCATAGGATTCATTCTTCGTTAACTATCTTATTTTTCTGTTCTTTTCTCGCCTAAACGTTGTAACATTTGTTTTCAGTCGTGCCGCATACAAACTTTGACACAGCAACAATAATGATAAAAAAAGAAAAGAAAAGAATCATTTGCATATGCACAACGTACACGAATGCATACTGTGAAAAAATCAATTACAAGCTACCCCGTCCTTTTTCCTAAAAAAAAAAAATCAAAAATGAGTCAAAAAAATTTTTTTTTTTCTTTTTTTTTTGTTTTGCTTTTTGGACAACGCAGGCAAGAGGCAGGGCGCAGAGAAAGAAGACGAAGAAGAAGAAGAAGAAGAGTCGAGAAAAAAAAAAAAAAAAAAAAAAAAAAAAGGATGAAGGACGACGAACACCAAACTCACAAAAACCAGAAAAAGGAGCAATATACAATAAAGGCAATGGAACATTTACATAAAGCAGCGTCATTAACAAGCTTGACTTTCAAAAAGGTGAAACGTATATGTTTCAATACACACACCAATACATATACACTCACCCACACACAAGCACGCACGCGCCACGCTCGCGCCGCGCGCACACACACACACACACAAACACACACACACACCACACACCACACACACGCGCGCGCGCACGCACGCCGCACCTCGGCTCACCACACTTACAAAAAAGGAAGGGAGAGGGGTCAGTGGGTGCGGAATGGGGGGCGTGGCATACGATCAGGCGCGCGTATGTGTGCCTCAAGTTCAGTGTATCTGTGAATACAATTTAAACTGTCTTCACGGACGGAACACACGGGGCGACTCATGTTTTGTCATCGCGAGGAGAGTGATGGGGACGGGACGGGGTGGGGGGGGGGGGTGGGGTGATGCACCATGTGTATTTGAAGCAAGATAACAGATCAGAAAGTGAGAAGGTGTGAGGGCAGGGAGAGGGGGGGGGGGAGGGGAGCAGTTGGGCTGGAGCGGGGGAGGGGGGAGTGCGGAGGAGGGGCTGCGCGCGGGGGGTAACGCGAGAAGGGAGGGGAGAGAGGTTGAAGAAATAGTAAGAAGAAGAAAAAAAAAAGAAAGAGAAAGAACCTGGTTGTGGGAGGGGGTGGGGATGTCTCCCTTAAATGGGAGTGATGTGATAAAAAGCATATGTTGCCAAAGCTTTTCAAGGATTATTCAAACAACAATAACATAATAGCTTCAATCCTTCCTAAGACAATCACGTTACAAACTCCTATCCACACATCATAATGCCACTCTGGCATAACTGTGACATAGCGTCAAAAACTTCCTTACTTCTCTTCAATCTAAACAATACAAATCAGCAGTTTAACGAAGCACAGATTACCAGTTACAACTTTTCAAGAAGAAGCAAAACAAGCAAAAACTCAAACATCAGCTTCATCTGCATAGGCAGTTCCTGTCACATTCATATCATCCATTTGCTTATCAGCAGTATCGCAAGCTGCCTCGGCTTTAATCATTGTAGACGTAAATAAAAATATATTCAAAACAGTGCGATCATCACATTCAATGGGCAACTTCATCTACCAAAAATAGTTTAACCATCATCCTTGGATTATCATTTATGAACAGCAATAATCTGCATCACTTGTATCAAATATTTCAACCTAGCAACCCCAAATGATTGACTTTATTTTTCGGCTTCTATCCATCATAACATTCTGTCACATCTCTTGTCAATTAGTATCCATCAACTAATCCATCACTCAGGGATTATTGTTTCAACGTATAGATCGCACTTACTGACAATATAGAGAGAGTGAGAGAGAGAGAGAGAGAGAGATGAGAGAGAGAGAGAGAGAGGAGAGAGAGATGAGAACCAAAGCAAAACTCTGATTCCCAATTCTTTATTCAGGGTTTGCCATGCGAGAAAGAAAAAGCGGACAAGCGAGTGGCGAGCGAGCGAGAGAGAGAGTGATGAGAGAGAGAGAGGAGAGAGAGAGAGGAGAGAGGATGTTAAATTAGCTTCTAACAAAAATGGTTTTTCTTTCGTTGGAGGTCTTCACTGTTGCATACAAAAATGGCCCTTGATCCATTCCCGGTATTGCCATCAATTCACCGTTAACCTCAACTTTACAGATTACATATCTAAGTCCCCATGATGTTACGATCAAATTGTATCACATATCAACATGTCAACTCATCTAAGCCTTCAAGAAAATCTACGTTAATTCATCAACCTCCTCTCTCAGCTTCGGTAACGTTATCACATCATTCTACTTCATCAATGAATACCATAAATCAATTATATTGATTATTACCATCCATCGAAAAACATTCACCCACTCCATTGAATTAAGTCCGCTTCAGTTTCTCATCAAGTCATCGCTCATCTGTCAAAAATCATTCATCAACTACCACAACACAGCATTATTCATTTAAGAATATTGGGAGGAATGATTCCAGCAGCACTTTATCATCGCCTCTTAACGATTTCCCAATCATCTCCATTAACTTCTGTTGCAGGCATCCTCGTCAACTTCGTGATTATCATTATTCACATTAGTTATTACAGTTGAAATATAAAAGAAAAAAAAATAAAGAGGGGGGATTGGGAGGAGGTTAGGGGGATCATATCTCCCCCTCTGCCGATGCGTATTTCAGTAAGCTGGACACCATAGAAGAACCTTCCAGACTGTTAAGAGCAAGGGGTGGGGGGGGGGGGGGGGGGGGGGGGGGGGGGCAGGAGCGGGAGCGCTGAACCGGGGAGAAAGGGTAGTAGAGTCGAAGCAGAGGAGGTGGACCTTGAATCTTTATATTAGATTTCCCTCTCTCTCCCCTCCTCTCTAGAGAAAGTACGTCCCTGTGCGCGTGCTCGGGCCCGGGCGAACCGTAATCTTACTGGATTGAATTTTGGATTGATTACATGTACTATGATACTAATCACCGTATTTTATTCTCTTTGAAGGTGACAAAAAATATACCAACATAAACAGAAAAAAAAAAAGGAAAAAGGGATGTACTTCACCGTACCTCCAGTAATGAACAATCACAATCACCTGTAAGTGCGACCTGGATTCCAAAAGAGAAACAGATTCATTCACAAGCACCTTAATTAGAAGGTATGTTGGCTTTTATGAACTTTTCTGTGCGGATCTTGCGTAGAAGAGAAAAAAAAAAAAAAGGGAGAGAGACGGCCGGGGGTTGTGGGGGAGACAGAGAAAGAAATTAGAACAGAAGAGACAACACAGGAGAGAGCAGAAGAGAGAGAGAGCCAGGAGAGAGATGAGGAGCGAGGAGAGAGAGAGAGAGAGAGAGAGTGAGTGAGGGGGGGGGGGCGGAGGAATAAATGGATTACTAAAGAAACGACGCGGGAAAGAACTACTTAATTCTGTATGAAAATTAACCGACAAATAAGCAGATGTCCCCCACATTCACACACACACACACACGCAGACGCACGCACCCACAACGCAACACTTCTCCCCCCCCCCCCCCCCCCCCCCCCTCACACACACACACCACACATCACCACAACACTCCTCACTTATGGCACCATTCATATACGATACACGCCACTCGCGCGCGGCGCACACACACACACACAACACACAACACACATACCACACACACCACACACACACAAACACACACCCACAACACACCACACACATTCTAGTATTTCAAAAAGAAAAGAAAAACGTAAAAAGAAACACAGCAACAACAACCATAAAATCTGTATATGATAATTTTAAATTCACTACGCCAGTTCTATCCTGAAGTAGGAGTCAATATCCATTCTTAAAATCTATTTTCAGTCTTTCCATTTTTCATTTGGCCAAAATTTTTTTCCCATTTGATGATCCAAGTGGGCCAATGTTGCAGAGTGGGCACTGGCTTTCTTCAACAGCTTGTAATTGGTGGATCAAGTCCTCTGCAACAGTCCTCCTGTCTGTTTCAGTTTTCTCCGGGCGGTCAACCCCTCTACGCGCTTCTCCGTGAAAAAAATCGAAGAAGGATGGGGCGCGGGACCTCGCGCCTCCGTGGTATCCTCCCCGACGGTGGGCCACTCAACTATAGCTGCGACACAGAGACGCCCTAGTTTTGATGTGAACACGTCAAACATTTCTTGACACGCAGTCTCGCTGTCTCTCTGACGACTCTCTGATACCATACTCACGTGGTTCTTCCACGACCGGCAGTGTTGTCTTCATTGTGTTCACTTTTAAAGAGTGGTCTCCTTGGATATCCGGCCAACTGAGCTTTTAGTTCTGAATTTTCGCTGCGTGCTTTTGGTAATCTCCCAGGAAAGTCTGTCTTTTCATTTTGTTAGGTCCATACACTGCTTCTAGCACTTCTATCCTGGTGGTCATTGTGGTTCTCAGTCTCTCATTCCTCTCTCAGCATGATGAACATCTTCCTTGGTAGACAGTTTCGTCTAAGACTGCTTTGATTTTCACATAAGTCTCATGCTTGTATTTCGTCTTCACTGCTATCTAAATTTGTTTCTGTTTTTTGTCATGATTTTGCTCTCTTGGTTCGGTGGTGGACACTCGCTTCACTGACGACGATGGTTTCGTTTTTCACCCTCCTCTTCCAGAAAAAAAATTTAGAAACTTGGTTGATGTCATTTTTCCTTATGTTTCTGCTAGCACATCTTGTTTAATAAAGTTTGCGTCATTGAAATCTTAGTTGCTCTTGAGAAACAGAAGAGGAGAACACCAAAGGCTTGCCCCAAATGCTGGCGTCCCCTCACATACCATCTTGCTTACTCCTGTGCACAAGACGGTAACAAACTGTCATGTTTTCACATAAAGGAAAATCGGCCGCTTTTCCTGCACGTCGTTCATGCAACATAGTCCAACGAAGGAACACTTGTTTCAAGACTGCAGACATGGAGAGGTAACAAAAAACTTGAAAACCTGTCGTGTTGCAGAGCACAGTCAGACCCGTCCGACGCTTGGCGAGCGGTAGTAAGCGAGGAGATTTCATACTTACAAGTATAACAAACAAGCGGAAGATTTATTTTTTTTTTTAGGGGGATGAGTTACGGTAATTTAGCTTAAGAGTTAGGGCAAGTTTAGAGTTAGCCTTTGGGTTAGTTTTGGCTAATGCGCAGGCAGAAGATTTCCTAAATTTTTTTGATTGCTTCAAAAAAGCGTCCATTAAAAAAAACAAAAAAAAAAAAAAAAAAAAAAACACACACACACACCAAACTGTAGATAGAAGACACAAGTTTGGATGTGATCGGCTATCTATTGTGACAGGAGAGTCAAGGGCAGACGATTTTCTGAACTGAAGATGGACAGTACGCGGAGATCTGTGCTCGTGGACATCGCGACAAAGAACGTCAGCTGGCACAGTTCGAGCTTTAATTAAGGGCTACCAAGGAAGAGCCGAGCACACGGTATATAACATTCTTTTCAGAAATTAAAAAGTACATGGTTTGAGGTCAAATAATGATGGATTACCAAAAGCATCATAAAAGAGACACTAGTGTAGTTACAAAACCATTGCAAAAAGAAAACAACTTTTACCCATGTAGATAAGGCATGTGGTTTTCCTTTTTTCTTTCTTTCTTTTTTTTGTGTGGTCTTTTTCTCGCATACTCTAATGTTGATTATTAACACCATTCTTTCTGTGTCTTTTCTGCTCCTTTAAAAAACATCAGAATAGTTTAATTTTAATGCGACTTTCTCAGTCACCATTCTATGTAATAAAAGAAATGAATATACTTTGCTTGCAGTTATCTGGCAAGTTCTTCGGTCAACGTACTTCACTAAAACCCTCCAAGGAATACGTCTCTTTTATATAGAAGATATGGAAGTCTGATCTCGGTTTGAACATCCACCCACCCCATCTGTTTGTCTCTCTGTCTGTCTGCAACTTCAACCCTTCCCCCTCATCTTTCTCTCCTGCATCCCTAACAACCCCCCCCCCCTCTCTCTTTCTCTCTCTCTCTCACTCTCTATCTCTCTGTATTTCTGTCTCATCTCTCTTTGTCTCTGTCTCACTGTATTACTGTCTGTCTCTCTGTCTCTATATGTCTCTATCTGTCTCTGTCTGTCTGTCTGCCCGTTCTCTCTCTCTCTCTCTCTCTCTCTCTCTCTCTCTCTCTCTCTCTCTCTCTCTCTCTCTCTGTATTACTGTCTGTCTCTCTGACTTTGTCTGTCTGTCTGTCTCTCTTTCTCTCTCCCCCTCTCTCTCTCTCTCTCTCTCTCTCTCTCTCTTTTCTCTCTCTCTCTCTCTCTCCTCTCTCTCTCTCTCTCTCTCTCTCTCTCTCTCTCTGTGTATTACTGCCTGTCTCTCTCTCTCTCTCTGTCTGTCTGTCTGTCTGTCTGCCTCTCTCTCTCTCTCTCTCTCTCTCTCTCTCTCTCTCTCAAGAACAAAGTCCACAAGAAAACACTGTAAACCTCAAACGTCTCCACAGCTTATTCTCAACAACTGTGCACTCCCAAAAGGCCTATCAGTAATGAAGCTTGATAATGAAGGGCTCCAGTTTCATTTTCAAATGGCGTGAGTGAAAGTGAAAGGAAGGTGGCTGATAGTCAATAATTGGGGGGACTTTCATCTGCAATCAGTTTTCGG
>CM031621.1:25607329-25618827 GCA_018398815.1 Conus ventricosus
CTCGTGATCAGGGATGCGGTTCGAATCTCGGACAAGGAGATTTTTCCCTTGGTTCTGACTCCATTCCCCATCCAGTCCTTCGAATGAGACTATAAACTGAGGTTCCGTGTGTGAACGCACGCACAGCATCTTGCATATACGTAAAATCCCATCACCAACTTTCGGAAGAGAAGGCCAGTTTGGCCATTGGTATGGATGACACATAGCATGCACCTTCCCCGAAGATGGAGTATGGCTGCCTTAATGGCGGGATAAAAAACGGTCATACACACAAAACTCAACTGCTTGTCTTTTCAGGGAGTGTCCACAGGAGTATCAGCCTGCGTATGCAGAAAGAAAGAAAAAATAGGGGCCTATCATAGTATCAAATGCTTTAAGAAATTATTTGTCATTCTGTCTGTCAACTTGCCTACATGTTTTTCTATTTGTCTGCCTGTCTGTTGTTTATCTGCTTACATATCAGTTACCCATTTAAATCAATTCAAGGGTTTTTGTTAAAGGGGAAAAAAAGTAGAGGGGACAGGAAGAGTACTCATTTTCCCGCTATTAGTCTTTGTACGCGTCCCCGTTCGCTCTCGAAGATACGGCAGCCTGCTGACGAAGGAGATATTTACTGCATCGTTGACAGTTGGCAGACACACCACGCTTCACAGACGTAGCCAACCCACACGCAAGACACCCCGTCGGGTCATTCGCATCTAGCCTTCCTGACCTTTCACAATTGCTCTAAGCGCGCGCACTTGGTGAAAATGCTTCCGTTCAAATGTCAAGGTAAACATGTACTTTAGAGTACGAAATTCATGGGGCTGTTTGTACGCACTTTTTCGTGTGTTTAAGGTTCGGAACGATGCAAAAGCACATCAGACAGTCTTACCTCGGATGCCCATTCACTCCCCATTTACAATTAACACTGGTATTGGTCACAAAATATTTATTGCAAGGAATGAAAAATAATGCAAATGAAATTTACAACCAATAGTCCAACAAAGAATATACGAACTGAAAAGACACAAAAAGAGCCCCCATCCACCCCGCAACCCCCCAAAAGTTCAGCACTCTGCAAGGTAATCAGATTAATGTGAAATAATAATTGAAAAAAAAAAAAAACTAAACAAAAGAAAAAGAAAACAAAAAAATTACTTCTTATTATTTACTATTGAGGTGAGCACTCAAGACTGTCTGACGTGCTTTTGCATCGTTCCGAACCTTAAACACACGAAAAAGTGCGTACAAACAGCCCCATGAATTTGGTACTCTAAAGTACATGTTTACCTGGACATTGATGTCATTGTGAGATTAATGCAGAATAAAACTGTGGCAGGGGTGAGATGTTAGCGTCAGTCAATAATGCTTTAATACTGACATAGGTACATGCCCGTAACTTTGTTATTCACCCTAGCTGAGGTACGTGTGCGGTTCTAGATCGTCGCTTTACTATGGAAGAGGCCTGCTCGTGTGTCGTTCCACAAAGGCTGACACTTGATTAAACATACATTTTGTTCCATGTTCTGCCGATTTCAAGTAGTGGCATGCACTTCTCTTTTGCATGTGTAATTCAGTGTTTTAAATTCTCAGCACGTTTGAACAAATGAATACTTTATGTGCTCGAATTCATTTCTGAATCGACGTAAGTGAATGAGTCGCCATTTCAGAAGGGATGTAAGCCTCGCTTGGGTTATTTACTCCTGATCCGTGAAAGCGATTTTGGTTGGACCATTGCAAGCACTAGGCCTATTGGTTGGGGAAGAATGATAATCCGAATAGAATGCTATTCTAATCTGCCAACTATCCGCCTAGCAATATCGCGGACATGTGCGTCTCATCGCTCGAAACTCGTGTTGCTCAGCCCGTCAACGTCTGCGGGCCTCATAATTGATAGGTGAGAGACCTGTTCAGTGGGTGGGACTATCCTCTAAGGTAAGCTCAAAAGCCAGCATCTACTTGTCCGCTGTTTGACGAGACTGGCTCACTGCCTGCACATAGGTTGCCCCCCCCCCCCCCCCTCCCCCGCGCCCCGTCCCAACCCCGCGCGAGCGAATTAACCGTATGTATGCTGTTATTGTGAAGTGTGGTGCACAGACAGTCGCCGACCCAGGAACAAGAGGCGGATACTGCGCCAATCAGGTCAACCGGAAGGGGTGGATGCCTAAAAGATGCAAAAGAAACTCCGACTAGCGAAAGACGAGAGATTCCGTTCCTGTTCCCTCTGCTTCTTTGGTCCCCACATCTTCGTCTGTCTACTTGTGTGTCTGAAATTCCTGGTTGAAACACAATACAGTATAGTCGGGGGGGGGGGGGGGGGGGGGGGGGGGGGGGGGGATTCTTTTTTCTTTTTGAAAATAGAAACAAAGCAAACCGACCAAGCCAAACCGAACCAAATAAAGCTAAACAGAACAAAACAAAGGGAAAAAAAAAAACCCACCAAAACTATAAAACAAAACAAAACAAAACAACAACACGCGGTCTACACACGGAGATCCCTCACCTGATTGTCGTCCACTGGTGGAATCCATCCAATGGCAGGGTTCCCTCAAGCGACGCGTTCGCGAGCCGCACGAACGTAGGGAACCAATCGGAGACGTGGACGAGTCCCTTGACAACAGAGCCACTGTTGTTGAGGAGAGGGCTGTGCACGAAACATGGACTGCGGATACCTCCTTCCCACAAGCTGCCTTTGCTGCCACGTAACGGGTAGTTTGAACCCCCTCTATGGGGAGAACCCCCGTTGTCTGTTGAGCAGGCCGAGCAACCGGATAAAAGAATGGAGACGGGAGGAATGATGATGGATAAAGTGTCTGAGGGAAATATTACTTCTGAAGGGCTGAAAACGGAAGAAAGGAGAATAGGGAGCAAAGAGTAGAGTAAGGAGAAAACGAAGGTAAGAATGATATAGACACTGACGAAAAAAAGGGGGGGGGGGAGGGGGCAGGGGTGGGGGGTGGGTGGGGGGCGGCGGTTGTAAGTCGGGAAAGAAATGGTTAGGAAAAAGTAATGAGACAGTAAAAGCGAAATGAAGCATTAAATAAACAATGGAAGGGAGGAAGGAAGGGATATCAGGAAGCTAACAGAGAAGAAAAAAAAAAAAAGCAGGACGAATACATTAAACAAACAAAATGAAATTAAGATGAAGAGAAGGAATGAAGAAAAAGAAAGAATGAGGAAAATGGAGAGCGAGTTGCTTAGGGTTTTTTTTTCCCCTTCTATTTTTAACACTCAGTAATTGCGTCGAATAGATTGGGAAATCTAACTGCATGCAGACATTAGATGAATGTAGGAATTTTCGAAATGTTGAAATATCAAAGGAAATTTTTAAAAAAGCAAAAAAACAAAACAAAACAAAACAAAAAGAAAGAAACAAAGAAAAAAGGAAGCTGAAAGACAATATACTGCTTCGTAGAATCAGAAATAAAGGCATAGCGACACACTAGCGGGGCAAAATCTACAACCTGAAGTCTAGGCATTACAGCATTGTTGAACAGTGAAACCGACCTCAAGAGAAATTGCATGAACACAACAATCACTCATTGTTTCATATTGCAACTACCTGAAGAGAAAACACGGTCACTGTGAAACATTGTCACCTACTTGAGAAGGGGGAACACGGTCACGTAGTCGAAAAAAAAAAACTATATGAAGAAGAAGAAGAAGAAGCCAAACAGAAGAGAAGACGAACACAGCTGCATTACCGATTAACATCGATAAACAGTAAACAAGTGGGGTATGTTTTGCTCCCATAAGGAAACCTAACACAGAGTAACTTTTATTCAAGACTGGCACAGCCTTTTAAACTTGAATAAAGTCAGACAAATACACAGACGAACAATCTAATAGTGGGGGAAAAACAAGCGCAGGCCAACAACTGAACTGTCTTCATAGTAATGACTTGGCAAAGATTTGGACTTAAGAGGGGAGGGGGGGGGGGGGGGGGGGTGTAAGTTTGAAGATGGAGAAACTGGGAACATGAAATTTAAAAAATTTTTTTTTTTTTTACAGATATGAAAACTCTTCACTAGCTGCATATGGGAACCATCGCAATCCCTTTTGAGGGCAGATATATTTGTATTGCCTGCTCCGAGGCCTTTCGTCCGCTGGGTCGGACTCATCAGGGAGACACGGCTGGCTGTGTCGGCGCTCCCGGCGTCAAATAGAGACACACCACTGTGCCAGTCTTGAATAAAAGTTACTCTGTGTTAGGTTTCCTTATGGGAGCAAAACATACCCCACTTGTTTACTGTTCATCGTTTACTGTTCCCTACCTCATTTCATTTCCGATTAACATCGAGCTTAACTCGCTTGAAGAGAAACTGAAACAGGCACATGATCAATTTTGCTCAACAGCCTCACCTGAGGAGAAGATGAACACTGTATTGTCCCACAGGCCTTTGCCCTTCAAGGCGGCGGTTATGTTACCGATGGATTCGTCCAAAGTGGACACCATACCTGAGAACATGAAAAAACGTATGGGTAGCTTACGGCAGGAAGATGCAATCCTTGGTGTAAACGTTCACATTTCTGTCAACCGTGTGGAACATCAGGTGTTCGAATCTCGGTCGAGTACTGTATATTTTTTCACTGTCAGTTTCAGTGTCAGTTTCATTAAGGAGGTGTCACTGCGTGCGGATCAGTCTATATACTCTACACCACACCCGCTAAATTTTGAGACCATTGGCCTAAGGTCAGTTGGGTGGGGTGACTGCCATCGGGAGACTCCTACTGCCCCTGTCTCTACCATCTAATTCAGTGTATGAAGATTGTCGCAACTTCTTTCCTCTAGCTGTTCATTCTGCCCCTATACTTGTAAATCTGTGACATAAAGAACTGCGCGCGCGCGCGCGCGCGCGCGCGTGTGTGTGTGTGTGTGTGTGTGTGTGGTCAGTACAACACTATGTTAATCTGACAGTAAATGGTTTCAGTCAGTCAGTCAGTGTGTGTGTGTATGTGTGTGGATGCCTGGGCTTGCTATTTTTTTATTTTTTTTTTTTCAATTTTATATATGTAAAGTTACGGATATACTGTGTTGATATTATTTCATCCTTGTCCCCTTTTGCTTTGATTTGTCTTCCCTTGATATAGGTAAAGCGCTCTATAAATATCCTTTTACATTATATATATATATATATATATATATATATATATATATATATATATATATATATATATATATATATATATATATAAACTCTTCAACTGAATCCCATTCACTTACTGATACATGTACAACTACATTTTTGAATTTGAAATCATTGTGAATGGATCATGACGGATATAACAAATGCTTATGTTGGAGAAGGAATAAAATGTTTGAAAACAAGATTCGAGACCACACTGCGCACGATATCAGGAAGTTATCAATGGCACTTCAACAACTTCTAAAGGAAGTCACAACATAAGCAAGCCTAGGGCAAGGCAAAGCATGTCAAGACGAGGCCAGGCAAGTACTCTAGTCTCGTGGCTTTGCGGACGTGTGGTATAGGCAAGAACAGACAAGTGTCACCTGCGTACAACGACTCTATGACGGTTGCCAAAATTGAAACTCAGAGGGAAAGTTCATGGCGATTTCTTTCTCCATTTTCTTCCAGGCCCTCGAGACAATTGTTTAGAAGAGTAGCAGAGAATGATCAGTTAGGCCTATTTGCCCCCCCCCCCTCCCCCCCCCCCCCAAAAAAAAAAAAGAAAGAAAGAAAAAGAAAAAGTTTTAAGGTTTAACTGATAGAAGGAAAACATAATTCTTCGTAAATGGAAGCATGATCTTTTAATTGACTTTTTAAAAAAATCTACCACTGAAGGCAATGTCTTTATTAAAACACCTCCATCTATCCCTAGTCGCCCACACATCTCCTCCCGTCCCCAACCCGCAAGTGTTATGGACACACATTTCAACAATTAAGCATCATTTCAGTGATGAAGCTTTTTCAGTATTATTCAAGTCCACACCGCGGATGAAATTAGGACAGCAAAAAACAAAAACAAAAAACAAAACAAAAACAAAAAAAACCACCAAAGTAGGCCCGCTACGGTTATGAAAGTGGTTAATAGATGTTGCAATCAAACCAGCTAGGAATGAATCAATGAAAATTATTTGGAAAGAAAGATGTCTTTCTCTCACGGGAGCTAAAATCATTGAATTTATTCCTTGGACTGACTATGAAGTCTACCGCCACATCATGAACCCAACTGGGAGCCAGGGTGATGGCGGCTCCAGATTACAACTTAAATGGGTCATACTCATCGTCAAGTATCGTCATAAACAAATCAAAATTGGGAAAGAAAGTAAGATAATCCACGTTATAACATGTAATCGGGAGTCAAACTGGGTCAAGGAGGAGAGAGAGAGAGAGAGACAAGACAAGACAAGACAAAATTCTTTATTTACGAGGATAATAGATAAGCACTGATGTGCTTTTTTACATCCAGTCCTCGCCCTGTGTAGGGTCAACAATATAAAATAAAAGGCAACAAAGGAAGCATGCAAAAGTGCTAGAACTACAATACAATAGGGATTAAAATTTAAAAAGGGAAAAAAAAAAAAGAAAAAAAGAAAAAAAAGAAAAAAAAAAAAAGGAGAAAGAAAAAAGAGAGAGAGAGAGAGGGGAGAGAGAGAGAGAGAGAGAGAGAGAGAGAGAGAGAGAGAGAGACGCAGGAGCGAAGGGAGTGCGGGGTAAGCCTGCAGAGAGAGAGGAGAGGGGGGGAGAGAGAGAGAGAAGAGGGGGGGAGGGATGGGAGGGAGAGAGAGAGAGGGTGGGGGAGGAAGAGGCTAGAGTGGGTGCGATAAGAGAGCATGTTTTAGAACATCTGACAAATCAAAAAATTCCAAAGAGATACAAAACAATCAATTTTGAAACACCGGGGGAGGGGGGGGGGGGGGGGGGGGGGGGGGGAGAAATAAAGCACAAATGGAGGTGGGAAATGCATAATGATAGCCCAGTCGCCACGGGTAGGAAGGGATACCATATGGATAAAAAAATCAAGTCATTCCAGCAGAACCGTGAGAGAGGAGAGAGAGAGAGAGAGAGAGAGAGAGAGAGGAGAGAGAGAGAGAGAGAGAGATGGAGAGAGAGAGAGAGAGAGAGAGAAAGTCACATAAAAACTCAAGCATTTCGACAGAATGACAAGAGGGCAGGAGGTAGTAGGAAACACACACACACACACACACACACACCCCAACACACAACACACACACACCCCCACACATATTATATATATATATATATATATATAATACTCATATAAGACATACTTACTAAACAAAATAAACATACATATGCATTTCAAGTAAAAAAAACACTTTCTAAATAGTCAGGTACATACATTACGCAAAGAGGGTGGTGGTGAATGGTGGTGGATTTATGGTGGAGTATGTAAGTACTGGCACATAAGATGGTTGAAATAATGGTGTTTGAAGGTTGATATGCATTGGCGCTGTTTGGTTGATTCAGGGAGCGAGTTCCATTGACAGGAACCTGAATATGTTAAACTGGATTTGAATAAGTCAATTCTAGGAACAGGGACATGAAGTTTGGGTAGAGCCCTTGAGGAATTTATTGAAAATCTGTGAACAAATGTTGGGGGTGCCTTCCCAGACCATTTTGTGCTTTATGACCCCTTTTTGTATTCAAATCTCAGACAAATGGAAAACTTGAATCTTTTTTAGTCTGAGTCAAAAGGGACTATGTTTTTTTGGAGGACAAAATTTGAGTGCTCGCTTTGCAGGCAAAAATGGTTTGAGAGTGTTAGCGCTAGCACAGCCCCTAGAGTAGATCCATAGTTATGTATGATTGAATATGAGATGGAAAAAGAGCTTGGTGAATGAGGTCGGGGAAAGCTTTTGATTTTGGAGAGGTTGAAAAAATTTCTGTGAAAGTTTTTTGCATGTGGGGTATGTGAGCTTCCCGCTTATTGATCAAGGTTTTTTCTAGAGGAGAGAGGGAGAGAGAGAAAAGGGGAAGAGAGGGGGAGAGAGGGGGAGGGAGAGAGAGAAAAAGAAAAAAGAAGAAGAAGAAAAAAAAAGAAACCCCCAAAAGGTGGTGGGGGGCCCCCGAAAACCCTCCCCACCCTTTGGGTGTTTCTTTCTTTCTCTCTCTCTCTCTCCTCTCCTTCTCTTTTGGGGGGGGGAAAAAGGGAGAGGGGAGAGAGGAGAGAGAGGAGAGAGAGAGGTGTGTGTGTGTGTGTGTGTGTGGGGTGTGTGTGTTTTTTTGGGGAATTGGGTTGGATTGGGAGGAGGTTTATACAAGGGGCAGAGGAAGGAGACATGCATGTGTGTAATATTATTTATATGTCTGTATGTGTGAAAAGGGGGGGTTTGGGATGGTGTTGGTGGGGGGGGGGGGGGGGGGGAGATGGGGGCGAGGGTGTTTTCAGATGGAGGTACCTGACACCCAAACTTTCTGCTCGGGGGAGTTGTGCATTTTTTACGTGAGTGTCCCACCGGGGTTCTCCTTTTTGGGGCCCGATGTCGGAATGCCCCGTGTAGCTTTTGGGAAAACCCTGCGGGGCCCCGTGCGGGGTTGGTGAGCTGAAGGAAACAGGGGCCCCTGAAAAGTGCCAGTGTCGTGCCAGGGGTCCTCAGGTCAGATAATAACAAAATCAATCATGGCAAAAATGATGAAAAGCAAAAATTTAAAAATAATGGGTGATGATGGTGAAAATGTGATGTTGATGATATTGAAAATAAAAAATGGATTTAAAAATAGAAAAATGATGTGAGAGTTTAAAAATAATATGTGTGTGATGATGGTAGAAATATAAAACAGTAATGTTAAATGTATAACAAAAAAAAAAAAAACCCTAATGATAACAATAATGATAAAAATAAAAATAACAAAAATGAAAATAATAATAACAAAATGAAATAATAATGTAAAAATTGATGATAATAACAATGTAATGCTGTAATAAAAAACACCCCACCCGATCATGGCCCCCAAAAAAGGGCAGTTTTAAAGGTAGACAGCGCGTGCAACAAAAAATGAGGGGCCCCAGGGTTTTGGGGGGCAGAAGGCGGGTGAGGGGACTTGGTGGTGAATGGAACGGCTGTGGGGGGAAAGGGGACGCGGGTTGATGGGGGGGGGTCATGGGTTGAAGTAGAGAAGATAAAAAAAGAAGAAGAGAGAGCGGAGGGGAGAGAGAGAATGAAGAGGAGACAAGAAGAGAGAGAGAGGGGGAGAGGGGGAGAGAAGGAGAGAGAGGGGAGAGAGAAAAGGGGAGAGAGGACAATGAAGAGTACACAAGAAGGGAAGAGAGAGAGAGAGAGGAGAAGAGAGGGAGAGAGAGAGGAGGAAAAGGGGGGAAAGAAAAGGGGGAGAAAGAAGAGAGGAGGGAGAGAGAGAGAGAGAAGGGGAGAGAGAAAGGGAGGGGAGAGGGGAGAGGGGAGAGAGAGGAGAGAGAAGAGGAGAAAGAAAAGGGGGAGGAGAGAGAGAAAAAAAGGGGGAAGGGGGGAAGAAAAGGGGAAAAAAGGGGGGAAAAAAGAAAAGGGGAAGGGGGAGAGAGAGAGAAGAGGGGGAGGGGGAAAAGAAAGGGAGAAGGGGGAGAGAGAGAGGGAAAAGGAAGAATGACGAAAGAAATTAAAGAGATTTTAAAAAAAAAACAATGGAAGAGAAAGAAAAGGGGAAAAAAAAAACAAAAAAAAAAAAAAACCCAAAAAAGGGAAGAAGGGAAAAAGAAAATGAGATTTTTTAAAAACAAAAGGGGCGAGGGAAAGAGCCCAAAGGGGGGGGGGAAAGATTTTTTTGAAGACGAAAAGAACAGAATTGTAAGAAAAGGGGGAAAGGATGTTAATAAAAAAAAACAAAAATGAAATCACCCAGTGACAAACCCCCACACAACCCACACACAACACCCCACCAAACACACAAAACCCCTCACCAACACACACACACACCCCCCCAAAACAACCCCAAACAACCAAGCAGACGAGAACATTCCCTCCCAAAACCAACCAAACCAACACACACCCACACACCCACACAAAACCCCACACGCACCCCCAAAACAAACACACACACACACACACACCCCCCACACCACACCACACACACCAACCCCACACACACAACGAGGGGCCGGCTTTCACCCCCCCCCCTGAAAAAAAAAAAAAAAGGAAAACCCCATGACAATCCACCTAAAGTGTTATGCTTTTTTCTCTGGGGGCCCCCCCTCCCTCCCCCCTTCTCCCCTTTCTTTTACCTTTCGTTAAAAGCGTTCCGTGGAAATTTTTTTTAATCCCCCTAAAGAAAACCCGTGTTCAATGGAACCGTTCGCCTTAAAGACGACAAAGCCTTTTTCCTCCGAAAACTGTTTCGATTCTCGAAAAAAAATGCAAAAAGTTATTTCCCAGGATATCAAACCCATTCTCTGAAAAACTACAAAATGTTTCCTATTTTCTTAAGGTAATAATACATTTTATTTTAATTTTATTTCCCCCGCAATCATTTCATTTTTTCCTATCTTTTTAAAATTTCCATGTTTTTATGCATCTAATTTTATTTTCCATTTATGATTTTTTTTTAGGATCTTTTGTTTCCATTTTCAATTAGGACTTTAAAATTCAAAGGGAATTCATTTTATTTTTTTCAATATTTTTCCCCCCCGGGGGTGTAATGTTTTCCATAATTTTTTTTCATGGGGGTACTGTTAAACCTTTTTTTACCTGAAGAATAAAGCTTTCGCCGAAAAAAAAAAACACAACAAAAAAGTTTAGGCGGAAAAAAGCTATAAAAGCAAAAAAGGGGGAAAAAGTAGTGATTTCGGGTCATAATTTGTGGTTTTATATGTCTCTTGGTCTGGGCTGCTGTTTGGGTTTTGCTCTTCTTCTCTCTCTCTCTTCTCTCTCTCTCTTTTTTATATATATTATATATAGTAATTTTATGTTTTTTTTTTTTTTTGGTTGGTTGTTTTCTGTCAGAATGGCAACTGTTTTATCCTGCAAAGAATAGTGGGGAAATTGTAATCTTTAGGGATAACACCTATAACAACGGTTTTCTTTGGAAAACACGAAAAACAGCTATTACCCTAGAAAAACACTTGTGATCCTTTAGGAAAATGGGGAAAAACACTTGTGATCCTTCGGGGAAAACAGGGAAAACTCCTGTGATCCTTCGGGAAAAAACAGCTATTACTCTAAGAAACAAACTTGTGATCCTTCGGAAAAAAAAAACAGGGAAAAGAGCTATCACCCTAAGGAAAACAGTTGTAATCCTTCCGGAAAACGTGGAAAAACAACTATTACCCTAAGGAAAACAGTTGTGATCCTTCGGGAAAATATGGACAACAGCTATTATCCTACGGAAAACAGTTGTGATCCTTCGAGAAAAATATGGAAAACAGCTATTATCCTACGGAAAATAGTTGTGATCCTTCGAGAAAATTTGGAAAAACAGCTAAAATCCCACGGAAAAACAGTTGTGATCCTTCGAGAAAATTATGGAAAACAGCTCATATCCTACGGAAAACCACTTGTAATTCTTCAGGAGAACAAGCAAAACAGCTATTACCCTCAGGAA
>CM031621.1:25618927-25629335 GCA_018398815.1 Conus ventricosus
AACAATTGTGATCCTTCAGAAAACATGTAAAATAGCTATTACCCTCAGGAAAAACGGTTGTGATCCTTCAGGAAAACAGCAAATACAGTGATTACCCAAGGATTAAAGTTGTGATCCCCCCTCCCCCCTCCCCCCCCACACACACAAGGGAAACAGGTAATTACCCTAAGGAAAACAGTTGTGATTCTCAGGGTAACTGCTTAATGTCCTTCTCTCCAGGATAGTGTGTGTGTGTGTGTGTGGTGTGTTGTGTGTGGTGTGTGTGTGTGTTGTGTGTGTGTGTGTGTGTGTGTGTGTAAAAACAGCTATTATCGGCTAATGACGCTAGTATACTCCCATACCATTCGCATTTTGTTCTGGATCTACCGGTTTGTTCTTGCGCCACTTTCCATCTTCCCGCTAGGTTTTGTTCAAACTGGTGATTTCACTGACAAACAAACAAACAAACAAACAAGCACAGGCAGAAACATAGCTTCCTTGGTGGAGACAATAATACACACACGTACACTTACTAAATAACAATTGTTTTTATTATGTATAATAAAAATTTTAAAAAAAACCACACACAATAATTTCGTTTCTTTTATGTTTACTTAGTTTGTTTGATAATTATTTTCATTTCATTTGACCTATTTTATTATTTCTTTGACATTTTATTATCTATTTATTTGTTTACATTCATTTTATATTTTTGATTATTGTTATATTCCGACATTATTTTATTTTCATTATTTATTATATTTATTTTTTATATATTTATTATTCCTCTAATTTTTTTTTCCCTTCATATTTTCATATTTTAGTCTGACCGTCTTTCTGATTTTTTTCTTTGATAAAAATATATATTTGTTTGTCTATTTGTCTGTAACAGACTAAATTGACTTCATGAATTATTATTTTTTTTCATAATGACAGTCTTATAAAGAATGATTAAAAAAACAATAAAAAAAAACAACAACAAAAACAGACCGTAATACAATAATGAATAGTTTATCTCTGAACTAATATATGTATAGAGCTGCATGGTGGTGGCTCGGTTATTTGTGCCGGTCCCACCTTCCGAGAATCGTGGTTCTGTATGATGTTGCAGGCTTTTTCCGTGAAGAGGTGAGTAAGTAATGTCCCTTCTCGGTCCAAACCGGGGTCATGTTGTGACGCAAATCCAGGTACCCGCGGCGGGTGTGTTTGAAGTAGTCGGAGGGCACCAGTTAGGAAACCTGGCGGGAAAAAAATTGCCGTCAACTGCCGTCAAGAACTGTCATAGGAATCGTTTTGTGTGTGTGTGTGTGTGTGTGTGTGTGTGTGTGTGTGTGTGGTGTTTTGTGTGTGGCGCGCGCGCGCGCGTGCGCACAAAACAAATTTACCAAACAATGCTCTCAAGAACGCTGCAAACTTGAGAAAGGCGTACTCTGGGAAGTATTCTTTAGTGCAATGTTGTTGTTGTTGCTGTTGCTGTTGTTGTTGTTTTTGATGGTAACGTCTGACGGAGGCGCAGGCAGATATGTCGAAAGTTCACTCGTCAGGTTTTGTATTGTGTACTAAATCAACCTTACTTTGCGTTTTGCTGTCTGTGTACGTTTCATTTTGGTTTTAAGACAGGCGTGCTTCAGGGAAGCAAACCAAAACTGAGAGCAAGGCATGAGACTGCAGACCACAAATTAATGCGCCAAGGCCTTGCTTAAGGAGTCGAGTTTATTTACAGTCTAGTTGCAATAAGATTGCTTTGAGAATTTTCATTTCGTATCTAAAAGTGGATTCTCCTCATTTCCTTTCACATGGCCATCAAGGTACAAGCCAGGTGGGTTCCAAGCAGACAGATTAAAAACACAGGAATGGAACTATTTGGAACATGGCGCAAACGCAGGGTCACGGATGACTGCAAAGGCCTGAAATGTGTGTCAATTAGGGGCGAGGCGAGGTCATGTATTTGAAGGCTGTTTTGCGATTTCATCTGTGAAAACCACCCCCCCTCCCCCCCCCCCCCCCCCCCCCCCCCCCCCCCGTGGGGGAGCTGTTCCTTTGAACAATTATCAGTTTAAAATTAAATGGTGGCTCGAATTTATGCTAGGCCTCAAAATGGTCAATGATTAGGCCTATATAGTGTTTTAGAGCAAAGTCCTACTGTGGCGTCCCCCCCCCCCCCCCCCCCCCCCGCCCCCCGAGGGTCATAACATTTGAGCCTTTGACTTAAAAAAAATCATACGTATAAGAAAAATGATAGTGTTTCCATGAAGTTACGTGTAGTCTGAAATTTCATGGCACGGTCTGCTTTACGACGCTTCTTTTCATAATAATGGCTTGATATCAACCAGGACCGAGGGATGCATATACCTGAAGTGTTGGTCAGTCAATGTGAGCAACATGGGCGGGGACGCAGCATTAAATGGGTGAAACTCGACTCTGTGGTTACAATCTTCTCATTTCAACCTGCATCACACTCAACGGAGTTTACATAGATACCAGTCAAAACACATCAAGGTCTGTTGGGGGAAAAGCTCTATCGAGAGAGAGAGAGAGAGAGAGAGAGAGAGAGAGAGAGGAGGAGAGAGGTGGCACACACACACACACACACACACACACACACACACACACACACACACCACAGAGCGCACGCGATCACATATGCATGCATGTACACACAGACATACACATACTTAACAAGAGAGACAGCCAGACAGACAGACAGACAGACAGACAGAAACAGACAGACAGACAGATAATGATGTAAAGTGCATTAACAACAACAACAACAACAAAAAAGGGTCAACCATAGAAAGTATCGAATCCTCGATTGGTGGGCATATATTCAGGCCGATAGAAGCCCAGATGCCATTTGCCCACAATGTGAGTGGAGTAACCCGAATCCTTCAGAACCCGGGCTATTGTGCGACTGTTCAGGGGCAGACCACTCGGCCGGGTAGGACGAATGATCTCATGCTGTAACCCCGTATGGATCTGTGCGTAACAGAAAGGAAAGAAAAAAAATGAAACGAACAAAGACAGAAAACGAAGAAAGAAAGAAAGAAAGAAAGAAAGCTATTTTTTTCCAGCACACTTCTTCACTGAACATTTGGACGAGACAGTAGAAACTATATTGAATATAAAGCTTAAGAACAAACCTGCAGATTGCTGAAAATCATGAGAATATCATTAAGACATTTGAATTGAATAACGATTGAAGAGAGAGAGAGAGAGAGGAGAGAGAGAGAGAGAGAGAATCTATAGACCTTAGAGTAGAACAAAATGTCAGAAAACTCGCTTGCGCGCGCGCGCGCGCGCACCCACGCACGCACGCACGCGCACACAACACACACACACACACACACACACACAACACACACACACACACACACACCACACACACACATGTCCGTGCATGCATGCATGCAGATCACACACATTCGATTTCACAAATAAACAAAAAATGTTGAAATAAACTGAGGAATCACAGTGACAATGTAGACAATAAGTTTTTCTTCTTCTTTTAACTCATTGCTTGTGACAATGTTACTCGGTGTAATTATTACGTTTGTCCGTCACGGGCGCGCGCGCGCGTGTGTGTATGTGAGTGAGTGAGTGAGTGAGTGAATGTGTGTGTGTGTGTGTGTGTGTGTGTGTGTGTGTGTGTGTGAGAGAGAGAGAGAGAGAGAGAGAGAGAGAGAGAGAGAGGTGGGTGTGTGTGTGTATGCGCGCGCGCGTGTGTGTGCATGTGTGCCCGCGCGTGCATGTGTGGATAGTGAACTATAAATATATTTATCTCAACCATGACAAGTTCATAGATAACCACAAACTTGGCAGAACGACAGATATCACTGAAACCTTTCCATGCCCGAATGTAGTAGACCAGAAACCTGCGATTTTCGTTTTCAGCAGTTTCATTACAAAATGAACATTTTCTTATTAGAAATTGAGGCCAGTCACAATCATTGCTCCATTCGTAGATTTAAACAAATTCGTCCCGCGATACTCTATGCAAACTTCGGGGGGGGGGGGGGGGGGGGGGGGGGGGGGGGGAGTGGGTGATTCATTTCGAACCTCTGGAAAGTGTGGGGCTGTAACGAGAAGAACACATCAGTATGAGAAGGGTGACCTTCTTTTGGGCGGGGTTAATTAATACGACTCTTTATATACTAAATGCCTGGGAACCGAAAGTAGGCAAAGTATAGCTGCGAACAGTCTATTCTCCACGCCCCCACCCCCACCCCCACACCACCCTCCCCCCTCCTCGCCCTCTCTCTCTCTCCCTGAACTCCACCACCCTCACCGTCCCCTTCATCCCTCTCCACCCATTTACCTATCTTCCTCTTCCCCCTCCGCTCCCCTCTTTATCGCACTTGCCCTCATGTGTTTATTGTCGAACGATACTTACTTTCCAAATGTCTTGCCCACGTTCTTTCTTTCTTCTATGTCGATCACTCTTAAGAGTCGGTTCCCGCTGCTGCTCTATTGTTCGGAAAGTACTTTTCTGTACTCCCATCAAAGATGACAATGACCCCTCACCCTCATCAAATAGCAATGACCCTCACCCTCTCTCACGCTCCCACGCTCATGCGAGCTGAGCGATTTCCTGCCACCACTTCTCCCGTCTTCCCTCCTCCACCCCCCCCCCACCCCTTCTGCCCCCCCCCCCCCCCCCCCCCCCCCCCCAACCGACCCGGCAACAAGAGCTTCTTTGCATCAATATTGACACTGATGTTATGAAACCTAACAACATGTGCACTGACCCGGGACGGGCGTTCGAGAGTATTATCATATGTATCATTTTCTTTTCTTCTTTTTAATAGTAAACAGTCTTTTGTGAGGAAAAGAAGACATCACATGAAAAGACGAGGGCATTAGCACATCAATAAACCCAGACGCTCTGTATCGAACGCTGCAACATTCAAGTTGACATGAGAATGTCCATTGGTGAATGAAACATACAGATTTGCATGGTGAATGAGAGTTGATAAAGCGAAGAAGAAGGAAAAAAAAAGAAAAGAGAGAAGTGGGGAAAAAATAGGAGGATGGACGACCCACCTAGGAAAAAAAGGGAGGGGGGGGGGGGGGGGGGAGGAAAACGAACGAGAGAAAAAAAAGGAAAATGTGTAAAAAAAAAAAAAGTATAAAAAAAGAAGTCAGCGAAGAACCAAAAAACAAACAAACAAACAAACAAAAATAATAAAAAAAATAAAGAGAAAAAGAAGAAAAGAAAAGATAAAGGGGACGCAAAAACACTCACTGCCTTCAACGACAAACACCACAGGGCTTACCTGATATCTGCCAGACATAAATGACTGCGAGTTGGGGTACAGACGGGCTGCACGTAGTAATTCTCCAGCTTCACCCCTTCAGAGGCCAAGCGGTCAATATTCGGGGTTCGCATCCGCGAGCCTTGATAACCGACGTCATAAAAGCCAGGTCATCCGCCAGGACAAAGACGATGTTCGGTCTGGCGTCCACGTGACTGTCCACCGCAGGGATGTCACAGTCACGGTGTGCCTGGCGCTCACACGCACTGTCCGCGGTCACGGTCAAGCGAATGACCACTGGAACGAGGATGACCACGAAGAGAAGAAGCAGGCCAAGGGCTACTCGCCAGGACGGCCAGGGGATCGGACGGTCTATGGTCACCCAGCAGGATTTGGGAGGTACTGGTGTTAGTGAGAGCTCGTGAAACAATCCGCGATAGGCGCGGCTGGGTTTGTGGTGGAGTTGATGCGTCATGTCGTGTACGGTTTGGGTGGTTCGAGACTTGTTGTTTACGTCACACACAAAAAAAGCATGTACTTGTGTGATTTCTACATCGTTACTTGTAATAACTAAAACGCGCCTGCTGCATGGCTGACCATGCAAATCACTTGGTTACACATGTATCGTGAAGACAGAGTTAAAGATTTCTTGAACGTTTTGATTCTAGGACAAGAGACGGCAAGAATCAAACACTCCTCTTTGTTCATGGCTATTACTACGTAGACTTAAATGTCATTAGAGAGCTCTGTTCCTTTACTACCATTTTTTGTTTATCTGGAACATTCCATGGAATTACATAAACCTTTGGAAATCCAAATCATTTTTTCCATTTTTTTTAACTAAACAATCAGGTTAGGGTTTCAACTCCTTGTCAACTTCCATTCTCAAAGAACAGATCGCTCAGCACTTTCAGAAATGAACGTGAACGAACGCTTTCGGATGAGTGCTGAATCGAAACAAAGGGGGGAAAACAAAAGGAGTAACTGGACTGACAGTGAGCTAAATGCCCACTGAAGAACTAAGAAACCCCAACTGTCCGTCCCAGAGGTTGAAATTCATGAGGGAACAGTCCACGACGTCTCCCGAATATATGAGCCTCTTTTTGACACACTTCAGCGTGTAGAGTGGAGAGTCTGTGTCAATATCATCAACCTGTCTCGTCTGTGCGCACGCGTATGTGTGTGTGTGTGTGTGTGTGTGTGTGTGTGTGTATTTGTTAGACAGTGGTAAACTTAAACAAACATTATTTTTCTAGGAGTGAAAGGTTGGGGTGAAAGGGGAGGAGGGTGATGGTGGTGGTGGTGGTGATGGTGGTGGCGGTGGCGGCGGGGAGATTACAAGTGACAGTAAGTTGTGTGTGTGTGTGTGTGTGTGTGTGTGTGTGTGTGTGTGTGTGTGCGCGCGCGTGTGTGTGTGTGTGTGTGTGTGTGTGTGTGTGTGTGTGTGCGTGCGTGCGTGCGTGCGTGCGTGCGTGCGTGCGTGCGTGCGTGTGTGTGTGTGTGTGGTGTGTGTGTGTGTGTGTGTGTGTGTGTGTGTGTGTGCGCATGCGCGCTGTGTGTGTGTGTGTGTGTGTGTGTGTGTGTGTGTGTGTGTGTGTGTGTGTGTGTGTGCAACCATACCATTAAAACGTTACTGGTTAGCTCAACCGATAAAATCTTACTTTTGTATTCTGACTTCTTATTCTTTTTTCTTAATTTTTTTTTTTTTTTGTGTGTGTGTGTAGTTGAAAAAACAATGTGAGTTTACACTCTGAAACAACATGACACTTACGCCATGAGATGACCTCATTCATCTATGGTATCATCAACTGAAGCAGAAATTCGTCGATTATTCTAACGTGTTCAAATATTAACTTTCACCGAAAGGCATTTTCTTTAAAGAGAAGAAGTGAACGTACGGAAGAAGAAACACAAGCGGTAGACGAAAGAATAAATATTCGTTCCAAAAAAAAAAAAAAAAGAAAACAAAAAAGACAAAACAAAAAAAAAAAAAGAAGAAAAGGAGAAAAAAAAAAATACACGTGCCTCCACATTTCTTCACATTCCCTCCTTTTCTTTTTAAACAACTGTGGGAATATAAGTAATATTTATGGAGTTACGACACAATTAGTAGCATTTTCAAGGAAAGACATCAAATTTCACAGAGTGTCCACATTAGTATTATGAAAAAAAAGTCGTATTTCACGAAGTACCGCTTTAATGATATTTCCGAAATAATGTCCTATTTCACGAGTACCATATTAGTAATATCTCCGACAAATTCTCACATTTCACTGTGTACCACATAAGCAATATTTTCGGACAAAACAACAACAACAACAACAACAACAACAACAAGCAACAACAACAACAACAGCAACAACAAACGAGAGACATAATGTTTCTCCAAGTAACCACATTATAATTTTCTTTTTAAAGGAATCGCTCCTTCTTCTGGTAATTTAGCTTCAGGGATCCGGCAAATTCCGTATGATCCATTCTGCGCCCAAATTGAGGAGAAAAGGGATTGTTCCTTCTTCAGTTCCATTGCCTTGAATGTTGTTTGTCTTGCTCGAAGAAGACCCAAGAGGTCGAAACGCATCGTGTTTTGTCTTGTCATGTCTCTCTTTTTGTTCGACGAAGCAGTACAATTTTCTTGGAAGCTTGTTGTAATTTCCGCCTGCTATCACCCTACTTTGGAACTAATCCCTTGACAGCCTGTAGATAACATATAGTAATCATGTTTGCGGCTTTTATTAAAGAGAGAGAGAGAGAGAGAGAGAGAGAGAGAGAGAGAGGGAGATTTGTCCGTATAATTATAGGTTTTGAAATGATATGCGCATGACAAAGTCAAATTACATTACATGTGTGTGTGTGTGTGTGTGTGTGTGTGTGTGTGTGTGTGTGTGTGTGTGTGTGTGTGTGTGTGTGCGCGCGCGTGCGCGCGCGCGTGCGCGTGCGTGTGCGTGCGTATATATATATATATATATATGTGTGTGTGTGTGTGTGTGTGTGTTTGTGTGTGTGTGTGTGTGTGTGTGTGTGTGTGTGTGTGCACGAGAGAGAGAGAGTTCGTGAGTTCGCCCGCACGTTTGTGTGTATCTGTGTGTGCGCGCGCGTAGGCGACGAGCACACACGTGCTGAGACTTTGTGGGACTTGTTAGCTATGCGTTGGTGAATGGATGAGTGTACGCTTGGTGGTAGTCGGAGGCTGGTAAGTATGTGATTAACACTGACCTGTGTGACCTGAACGAATCCACAAAAGGTGTGTGCAGTCGCGTTGTTGAATGCTTCCCCGATCTCCTGTCTGTTTGTTCTCCTTCTCCCCCTGTGGACTCGTCTGCTCCACGGTACCTCTTCTCTTCTTCGTGGATCCCGCGCGCATGCCGAGTTTACTGAGCAGAGCGTTCTTTTCTTACTGGTCTTACCTCTGGCCGCAGGAGTGAAACAGGGAGATGCGCGTAGCCCTGTACTATTTTCTGTCGGTATCAATGAGTTGGCACTACATATGATTAAGAATAACGGAAAACATGACGCTGTGCTCTCACGTACTGCATTGGAGTTGTTCATTCTTCTGTTAGCTGATGATGTTTGTTTATTGTCAGAGACGGCTGTTGGGCTGTAGACACAGCTAAACAAACTGCGTCATGCTGCTCCTTAAGGAGCAAATAGAAACGCGGAAAATCCCTTAGATTTATCCTCTTGTGAATTAATCCACATTATGGAAAAATGTATACATCAGCAGAATTTAAGTAAAACAATGGCTACTTTACCATCGTGCCAAGGCACATTGTTAGATTAATTCATAAATTGAGGCTGAGTACTTGGAACACAACATATTCTCATGGTATTACTTGTGTCTGCAGAGAAAACATTTCTGTACATCATCTTTTGTTTGAATGCTCAGTGTTGACCTCGCTGTATCAGCAGAAAGGTGCTGAGATTAATAACTTTGATAATGTCAATACTGCCTTATATGGTTTATGTTGTGGAAATTGCCATGGTTATTTGGCAGTCACAGGTTGCAAAATTTTTATAAGATCAACAATTTTGTGTACCAGTGGGGTATTTCACTTATGCAAATATGCATAAAATCAGATGTGGGTTTGAAAGTACTAACGTGGATGATAGTTAGGTGTGGAGGTGTTTTCTTTCTTTCTTTTTTTTTTTTTTTCAAGTAAGTGTCTGATATCTGATCTGGCGATGAAAAGACATTAAATAAAACCACTGAACTGAACAACAAAAGACAGTATTGTCTGCAGTAAGAGAGGCAGGTGCGGTGGTTGGGGAAGGGTGTGGGTGTGTTGGGGGGGGGGGGGGGGGGTGTTGGAATTGGGGGACGGGACACAATTTCGATTTGTGCAGGGAACGCTTTTAGCGCGTAGGGTATGCGTTCATGTCACGCACGCTAGTTTTGTTCTCTTTCACTTTTGCTTGCCTGTTTTTCTGTCAAACAGCATTCTTCGGTGTGAAAAAGGAATAGTCAGTGTAAACACGCGCACATGGATATGTACACACGCGTACATGTGTGCGTGTGCGTGTGCGTGTGTGTGTGTGTGTGTGTGTGTGTGTGTGTGTGTGTGTGTGTGCATGTGTGTGTGTGTGTGTGTGTGTGTGTGTGTGTGTGTGTGTGTTGTGTGTGGTGTTTCAATTCAATTCAATTCAAAATTTTATTTATAGATGGAAACATTGAATAAGCGAACTAAATCACTTTTTTCATCAAGCCATCTTAACAATGCTAATAATTATAATAGAAGAAGTGGGATGGGAGGGGAAAGGGAATACAAACAATGCAATGGATAGGGAAAAAAAAATTAAATCACTGAACTTCAAACAAATAATTTTGCGCATTTAGCAATTCTGCGTATGTACGTATACAAAGTAGCATATACACGCATACAAATTCTGTTTAAACATCAGTACATATGCATCAAAACAATCATTATTGACAATTTTTAAAGACATGCCAGGAACAGCCATTACAGCAAAGTTGGAAAACAATTATAAGTCATTATTTCTGTTTCTTTGAGATAAACTTAAGATTCTTTGAACGTTTTAAGGTTTGTCATACTTTTAAAATTTGGTGAAAGACCATTCCATAACGTCCCCCAGAATAAAGGAAACTTGTTTAATAGGTTATTTCTAGGTCTTGGAAGATGAAAAATTTTAATTTTTGGAGCATTTAATTTGAAAAATTT
>CM031621.1:25629435-25641935 GCA_018398815.1 Conus ventricosus
GTTGTTACTTTTTGCATAAAAGCGCTTTAAGGTGTTATGGGAGCTACCCGCGTAGTGACCCCTCCAACCCTCCTTTTCCCTCCCCCTCCTCCTTTCCCTCATCGTTGTCGTCGTCGTTCTTCCCCTCCCCTCCACTTCCCTCCTCTTCCTCTATCTCATCTATCTTTCATTATTGTTCTTTTTTTTATTAGAGGGGTGGTGGGGTAGTGGTGTAGTAGTAGTAGCAGCAGCAAAAATGTATAGTGGCGCGCTGCAGCGGAACGCAGCGTGAGTTCTTTAAATCACCTCCTTTATTAATTTTAGCAAACGGGTCAGGACAAACCCTAACTTTACCTACGCTCCAAACCCCCCCTTTAAACCCTCTCTCTGGGCCCTTTTGTCGTCTGCCCGCTCTTCTCTCTCTCTCTCTCTCTCCTTTCTCTTTTTTCTCTCTCACCCTCCCATCTTCTGCGCCATCGGGCATATTACCCCACGCTCTTTTGCCCCATGCCCACAGTAAACCCTGTCCTGCCGCAGTCGTAATACTAAGTTCCCATAAAACCCCCCCATCAGAGACGACACTGAAGCGCTCCCCGTCAGGTTGCCCCAACCGGATTCACCGTAAGCCTCTACTGACGAAAAAACGTTCGTCGCGGACCCCAGGAGTGAACGGTTCCCCCCGAGGGCGCCATCAACCATTTCCCGCCGCGACAGTTCCCCGGAATTTGCCGACCTGACGACTTGAGACGAATCAAGGTTAGGGACGTAAAAAAATCGGAAGTGAGGTCATTGAGGAACAGTCTCGGGATACCAGTTTAGATTAAAAAAAAAAAAAGTACTGATAAATGAGTGACGATATGACGATGATGCTGGGGAGTTATTGGGGGCTGACACCGCATGGCAGGGCTTACTCTGTGCGTTTTTTTTGCAGTGTATCCGGGCCCTCAAAGACCAAAAAGATTAAAAGCAAACAAAAACCTGCAGTGTGGGTTAAGAAATTTGAGCCCACTTCGGACATTTCCATGAAGTGGATAAAACCCGGTGTGGGGTTCATCCCCCCCCCCCCCCCCCCCCCCCCCCCCCCCCCCCTTGGAGCCACACTAAGTAAAAGCCCCGGGGGAAAAAGCAGTCAGAATGCGGAAAATCCTTATTAATGGCTCTGGTAGGTACCCGACCTCCGACCTTCGTCGGTAATCTGGTTCTATCCACCTGCCCCAGTCCCCATGATTGAAATTTTTTTTTTTTTTTTTTTAAATCACATTTTTTTTCAAAAAAATAGAACAAATTACAAATAGGACTACAAAAGCATACAAAAGTTTTTGAGACTTTTTAAACAACAAAGCATAACAAACCATCATAATCTTTCATATGGTCAATCATCTCTCGCATTCCCAAACTCATCCCGTGTAAATACTGTGATTATCAAAAAAAATTTTTTTTTTTAAACAAAAAGAAAATATAAAAACGATGAGCGTCTTGGGTCAATTTTGTGAGATGCTACTGTTGTGATGGAAAAATAAAAAGAGGAAAGCAAAGAGGAAAGAAGAGTACACAGAGTTTTGGAGGTGAGGGTCGAGGGAGGGTTAGTGAGGACGGAGGCGGAGTGGGATGGGGAGGGGGGGGGGGGCGGGGGGGGAAGGGGATGGGGGGGGGGGGGGGGGATACAACAGGCTGACGGTGGGATAAAAAAGTATAGCTCGGAAAACAGGCACGGAGGGGAGAGAGAGAGAGGAGGGGAGAGGAGGGGGGGAGAAAAATTGTGGGGGTTTAAAAGGTTGGGGTTAAGGGGGGGTGGTGAAAGATGTGAATGATGTGTTGCACGTGGGACAAGGGGGGAAAAACAGAAAGTAAATGAAAAAACTATATCCCTGTTTTTAAATCAGCGAATTTGTTAGGCCTTTGGCGAGACTTATATTGTAGAATTCCTGCAGCCCCAAGAGTATATGAAAAACATACTTTTTTAACAAAGTCTTAAATTTCTATCAGAGGTTTTTACGGGGCCTTGATGATAAAAAAAAGATATTTTCCCTTTCATTGGTTACGTAGCACTCTACTGAGTTTCTTTGTTTCAGTCCCCGATAAAAAGCGTAAGCGTGGTTTGCCCCTTTTTCCATTTACATTTGTAAAATGAATTTCCCAAAATAAAATTATCAGTTTAAACCCCCTTATCGTGTAACGCCCTCACTGGTACCAATTTAAAATAAATTTTTCAGAAAAAGTTAGGTTGACCACGTTTGCAAGTAGTTCAGCAGTCTCTGCGAGTTCCAAAAATTTTTGTGCAGCCTGACTTTCCCAAAATAAATGAAAATAGTTTCTTTTCCTATGCACAAGGCACCAGAGACGAAGCAAAAATTTTGCGAAGAAATAGATATCTGCCTGTGGGAAAGGATTCAAGTAAAAATTTAATAGGGAAAACCATCTTAACTGTGTGTCAGTGGTCGAATTAGACTTTTTTAAATATGTTTTTCCAAGTCAAGTTTGCATAGTGGTGTTCCATTTATAAGACCTGCAGGACGAATGGGCGAGTCGATAGAACTAAAATATAACATTTATTCCCTTTTAAAACCCCTTGCCCAATTTTTTGGATCCTGTAATTTATATTTGGTGTCAGGATTGGCTTTATTTGTATGTCTTTATCCCTCGATAACCGGCAAACAGAAAATAATTAGTCTTTACATTGGGAAATTTTTACAGAAGTTTTAAAATGAGAGGAGAACCCCTTATATAAAATTCTGCCTTCCCCAAAACCCTTCGTCCACCCATTTTTTTAAGTAAAACAATCCCCCCGTCTCTTAATTATTAATATTTAATGAATACATTCAGAGACAAAATCATGATTATTACTGATATACATTTTAAGTAATTTTTAAAATGTTTGGGACATCCCTCCAAAAGGTATTATTTGTTTGGTCAGTAATGTAT
Source organism: Conus ventricosus (assembly GCA_018398815.1). Taxonomy (NCBI): domain Eukaryota; kingdom Metazoa; phylum Mollusca; class Gastropoda; order Neogastropoda; family Conidae; genus Conus; species Conus ventricosus. The sequence continues at coordinate 25,632,337 of CM031621.1, forward strand.
TGAATATTCACCCCCAGTATTTTAAGTTTGCCCCAATCTGGAAAAAAAGAAAAAAGGAAAATTTCCTAAAGATTTTTTGGGTTGCCACAGAATATTCTTTTAACCAGGATTTTTTAAACGACGACAAAAATGCGAAAACATTCAACATTCTTAGTCCACCATTTTTCATTTTTTTGGGACAAACACTTTTTGCTTACTCGATTGGTTTCCACCCCACAAAAATTGAAGAAAATGTGTAAAGTTCTGAAAAAAAATTTTTTTGGGGATCTGGAAGATTACTAAATAAATGTACGATTTTGGCATTGCCAAAGTTTTTATAAAGAAATTTTTCCAAAAAGGTGTTAGAAGTCTTTTTTTTCCCATTTAGTAAAATTTTTATTCTGCAAAGCTTTTTGTCAAAATTGAGATCACAATTTAAAAATATGGGTAAAAAATTTTTTCCCAAAAGTCGTTTCCCAGGGTCCACAAAATTTCTTCCCTCATATATCTTAGGGAGGAGTTTTCATGCTCCCAAACCCAAATTCTTTTGTTTTTTGTGATTTATTTTAGACCGAATTAATGTGTTTGTTTAATAATCTAATGGGGAAAGCATTTCATTCCCGTTAAATAAAAGTTGGTATTGCAAACTCGAAAAAGTTCCTTGCCATTTCGTTAACCCTTTTAAATTTGTTTTATTTTTACTCAATAATGAAAAAAATTTTTCGACACAAAAGAATAAAAAAGGAGATAGAGGCCCCCCTGGGGACCCCCTGAATTTTTTAAAAAAGGGGGTGTAATTTCCCCATTAGGGGAAAAGGAAAAGGGTTGTTTATCATTATAAAAACCCTTTATCACTTTTTTAGGGGGGCCCAAAAGTTAAAAAAACTAAAACCTTATCTAAAAATTCCTGACCGGTCAAAGGCTTTCCAAAGCTACTGTAAAAATCGGCCCCGGGATATTCTGTTTTTCGAAAGTACAAACATCATAAAGCGACGAAATTTTCCCCAAATGTATCTTTTTTAAAAAAACCCGGTTTGATTTTTTTAATTAGTTAGTAAAATAGGTTTGGGGCTTTAGCAATGGATGTGAAGCTATCTTGTATGCAGTATTCAGAAAGGATTGGGCGCCCATTTTTTCAAAAAACTGTTTCGGTTTGTTTTTTTTGGGTATCATAGAATTATCCCCACCGGGAAACCCGAATCTGCCCTGATGAGAATCCAAAAATTCATGAACGGCCCAAGAAATACCAATGCACGAAAAAAGAAATTTAAAAAAATTCAGCATTTAAAGCGTCATTTCCCGGGGCTTTTTTGTTTTTTTTTTTTCAAAGCAGATGTGCCCAGCATGGGTAATTTTCCCCTTCAAAAAATTCTTTATCTACTTCGTCAGTTTGGAGCATCAAAATAAGGTTATTAAATCAACTCATGACTTCCCTCTCCTATACAGACTTTATAAAAAACTTGTGTTTCTTTTAGGGTACCCCCGTATCAAATTAGTCTCAATCATTTTTTTGTACATGAATGTTTTTATTAATGAAGTTCCCTTTTTCCAAGTTACAAAAAAACCCGTTTTCTTTTCGCGTCCCTTTGCCAAGGCTTTGATCTTACCAGTTCCATCCCGCCTTTTTTTTCTTTTTTCCCCCAAGTTGTTTTTTTTCTCTTGAAGATTACCAAAACATGGCATCTAAGTTATTTTCTATTTCGTTAATATCTTTTAATAATTGTTTTTTTTGTCTTTGTTCTTTTTTCTTTTTATGTACCCAAAGAAAAAAGGTTTTTCCCCCGAATTTTCCTAAGGAGGTTTCAAAGAACAGTTTAGTTTATTTGAAACGTAACTTTGTCAGGAAAAGTTACCTAAATTTTCAAAATTATAAAACCCGAATGGAAAACGTCTTTTTTAAAATGATTTAAATAGTTTTTACAATATTTTATATTCCTTGTCTTTTTTAAAAGGGGGTTATTAAATTTCCAATTTGCTTTTTCTTTTTTCAAATTTCTTTTAACTCAAAGGGGGCCATGAGTGTAGTCGTATCCAGAAATTATTTCAACCCCCCTAGTTTTAAGAGAAAGAATATCAAGAAGTAATCAGTTGCTCTGTTGTACCGAATTTAATTTCCAGGTGAACCCCTCTTTTTGGATAAAGATGTTCCACAGTATAAATCAAAAATCCCAATTAACAATATATTGCGACTTCGTGGGGGATTTAATAATCTATAATTTCTGCGTCTAATTGGGATCAAGTACAACATTCCAATCTCCCCCTTAAATTTTTAATTTTCATTACCATATTTTCAAAGATCACAAATTGTCAAAAAAATGGAAATAATCTTGTTACTCTTCCATATAAAATTTACGGGGTTTTTCTTGTTTTAAATCAATATCTAATTAAAAGCTCCTCTGGGGGGCTCTGGTTTTATTATGCAAATTTTTATTAAAATTGTTATTAAACAGCACAGTACCCCGTTTTTATTGTTTCCTTTTCCAATAAAGTAGCAGTCTAACCCCCAAAAGCTCTTTAAAAAATTTTTTGGACTAAACTTCCAGTGGTTCCTGTAAAATGTATAATTTCTTTTTGTTGCCTTAGAAAAACAAAAAAGTCTTTTTTTTTCCTGTGATCACCTAGGCCCTTGCAATTGTAAGGTATATTTTTTAAAAGAGATGTTCTGATTCAGCATGGCGATCGGAAAAATATTTCTTTAAAAAGCCTGTAGTGTGGAAAGATCTTTCAAAAAGATGTAGAAAAAAGTGAAAACCAGCCCCAATACTATATCAATCGCAAATGTTGTCTTAAGTGAAGACATCAATAACACCAGGGAAAAAAGAAATAAACCGGGCATCTTCTCTGAAAGGGGGGAAGTAGAAAAAGTGTTATACTTCCAGAAATGACGAAAATTTACACAGAAAGAGAGGATAGTAGAAAATTTTTTGCCCACAACATCCCAATCGAAAGTAACCACTCCAAAGAGAAAACAAAATTTTACAAACACAAATTTCAAATTTTCAAACATCCCTTTTTAACAATTTCCAGTAAAAAACCGCTCATATTATAGCTTCGGAGGCCCCCTTACAAAGAAATGGAAACGGAAGGAAAGGGGGTGAGGGGATGGGGGGGGGTGGGGGGAGGGGGCGGGGATGGGGGAGGGAGGCGGGGGGGGGGGGGAAAGGGGGAAAAACAAATTTTGGGTTTTTTTTTTCCCCTTTTTTTTTTTCCCCTTTTTCTTTTTTTTTTTTTTTTTTTTTTAGAGAGAGGAGAGAGCGAAGAGAGAGGAGAGGGAGAGAGAGAGAAGGGGAAGAGAGGGAGAGAGAGAGGGGGAGGGAGAGAGAAGAGAGAGAGAAAGGGGAAAAATTTTATTCTTGCAAAAAGCAAAAACATACATAATTAAAAGGGATGTATGCACTACATTCCGGATTAAAAAAAAAAGAAAAAAAAAATCAAAACAATATCGATTTTGAAATTTATGGAGGGAAACATGAGAAGAGAGAGAAAGGAGAGGTTTACATTTATTCAAAAAAACAACATATACATTTTGATTAGCAAAAAATGTATTTCAAGTAAAACGTATTGAAACAATGTGGATTTAATGAATGAGGGAGAGCGGCCAGATAGAAGAGAGAGAGAGAGAGAGGAGAGGGGGGGGGGAGGGAGGGAGGAAGGGGGAGGAGAGAGTGTGGGGGGGGGGGGGGGGTGGGAGGGGGAGAGGGAAAGGGGGAAAGGAGGAGGAGATTTCCGTGTTCCCAAAAACAAATTACTTTTTTGTAAAGTAAAACTGTTTACAAGGGGGGGGGAAAATGATGAAATAAAATTTTTTTTCAATAAATGCAGAAAGAAGGGGGGAGAGGGGAGAGAGAGAGAGAAAGAAAGAAGAGGAGGAGGAGAGAGGAATTTCCCCGTTACAAAAGCAAGTATACCAAAAAGTTAAATGCATAGAAAAAATTACATCACGTTTAAACGTTTCAACCCAAAAATCGTTTTTTTTAAAGTATAGAGGAGAGAGGGAGAGAAGAAGGAGAGGAAGAGGGAGGGGGAGAGGAGAGAGAGAGGTTTCCCCTGATGCAAAAAACAAATTTATAATTCGTGATAATGCAAAAATTATTTTAAAATAAAAATGTGGATTTAATGGAAAAGAGAGAGAGAGAGAGAGGGGGGGAGGGGGAGAAAAGGAGGGGAGGGAGAGAGGAAGAGAGAGGGGGGAGGAGGAGAGAGAGAGAGAAGAGAGAGGAGAAGAGAGAGAGGGGGTGATTTATTGTTACAAGGGGGAAAAAAAAAAGGGGTTGTTCAAAAGTCAAAGCATGTACATCAAAATAAGAACTTAGGTAAGAGAGAGAGAGAGGGGGGGGGGGGGGGGAGGGAGGGAGGGGAGAGAGGAGGAGGGAGGGGGGGGGTTTCCATTTTTTTCAAAAAAACAAAAATAATTGTTCTAATACATCCAGGGTAAAAAGAAAAATTAAATAAAATAGATTTGAATAATGCAGAGAGAGAGAGAGAGAGGAGGAGAGAGAGAGGAGGGAAAGAGAAGGGGGAAGGAAAGAGGGGGAAAAGAGAGGGAGGAAGAGGGGGAGAGGGAAAGAGAGAGAAAGAGATGAATTTCCCTTTTTTTCAAAAAAAACAAAAAATAATTAATAGGGTTTTTTTTAGAAACACATCAGGATTAAAAAAAAAAAAAAATAATAAAAATAAAAGAATTTCAAACAATATAGTTGTAAAAGGAGAGGGAAACAGAAGGAGGGGAGAGAGAAAGAGAGAGAGAGAGAGAGAGGGAAATGAGAGGAGAGAGGAGAGGGAGGGGGAGGAGAAGGGAGAAAGTAATTGATTCAAAAAGAAGATATCATTCCTGATGATGCAAAACTGTATTTCAAATAAAACATTTGAAACAATGTGGTTTGAATGAATACAGAGAGAGAGGAGAGAGTGAGAGAAGAGTGGAGGAGAGAGAGAGGGGGGAAGGGGAAAAAGAGAGGAGAGAGAGGAGGAGAGGGGGGGGGAGAGAGAGGAGAGAAAAAAAGGGGGGGGAGGAGAGAAAAAGAGGAGAGAGATTTGCGTTGATTCAAAAACAAAATATACTTTGTTGATAATGAAAAAAATGTTTTCCGGGGGAAAAAAAAGGGATAAATAGCAGAGAGGGGAGAGAGAGAGGGAAGAAAGAGAGAGAGAGGGGAAAAGAGGGGGAGGGGGGAGGAGAGAAAAAGAGAGAGGGGATATAGGAAAAAGAGAGAGAGAGAAGAGAGGGGGAGAGAGAGAGAGGAGAGAGAGAGAGAGAGAGAAAAAGGGTTTTCCCGTTACAAAAAACAAAAATTAATAGTTCATGTGATAGCAAAACATATACATATGCTTAAAAGGTATTAAAACAATATCGATTTTCATTAAGTAGAGAGAAATAGGAGGGGAGAAAGAAAGAGAGAGAGAGGAGAGAGAGAAGGAGGGGAAAAAGGAGAGAAGGAGAGAGGTTTCCATTGATGCAAAAAACAAATATCTTCTTGATAATGCAAAAAATGTATTGCAAGTAAAAGTCTGAAATAATGTGGATTTTTAAAGAAAAAAAAGAGAGAAGAGGGGAGAGAGAGAGGGAAAAGAGAGAGAGAGGGAGGAAAAGAGAGAGAGAGAGGGAAAAGACAGACAGAGAGGATGAGGAGAGAGGGAGGGAGGGAGAGAAGGAAGGGGGGGGGAGAGAGAGAAAGGGGAAAAAGAGAGAGAGAGAGAGAGGAGAGAGAGGGAGGAGGGGGGGTCAAATGATTCAAAAAGCAAAATATAATTGTTAATAATGCAAAATATGTACTCAAAAGATAAACATGTTTAAATAAAATTTACGAGACAGAAAGAGGAGTCAGCGTTGCAAAAAAAAAAAATACACATGTTTTATAATGCAGAAAATGCACATCAAAAATAAGACATTGAATTTCCATAAAGCGCAGGAGAGAGAGAGAAGAGAAGAGGGGGAGGAGAGAGAGAGGAGGAGAGAGAGAGAGAGGAGGAGAGGAGAGAGAATAGGCATAGGGCAGCGGACGGTAGGAGGCGAGTGAAGAAAGAAACTCCCCGATTGGGGGAGAGGGTACAAGGCGAAGGGGGGGGTGGGGGGGGGGGTGGGGGGGGGGGTTTTAAAAAAAAATTTTACGGAAATATTACAATTTTATCGCCATTTTTTTTTGCTGGATTACTCTTCCAACCCATCTGTCTGCACTGTTTCCCCGTCCCCGTGTCCTGTCAGGGTGTTTCGTTGGTGGTGGGACCCCGGACAGAGGCATGGCGAAGGAGACTGTGAAGCTGGAGGGGGCGAAAGGCTTCCGTTTCTTTCCCTCAGTTGGAACCTGGTTTTGTGTGTGACCGGTGTGCTGGCGGCGTGGTGATTTTTAGAAAACCCACCCGAGTCCGCCCCTTGTCTTTTGTTTTTATACCCGTTGAGGCCTTCCAAAAAACTTTGCCCCCCACTGTCCCGCATGGCTTGTCACGTCTGCATCAGCCCGCCAAAACGGAGCTGAGTTTCTTGGTAGGTCTTCAACGTGACTGGGACCCCTTTGAACCCCCGGGCGCTTTCGAAGTTTGCTGCGGGTTTTACAGCACTTGGTTTTGTCTTTCGTGCACAAAAGCGAAATATGATTTTCCCCTCGGAGCGGTTTGGCCCCGTTCGTTTTTCCCCAGTCTATGTGCCCCTCGTATCGTTTTGTGTGTGGCGCAGTTGAAAATTTTTTGGGGAAAAATTTTTAGCAAAATTTTTACAGTTGCTACCGTTTCATTTTGGCTAGGCCGTGGGGACACCCCAAGGTTGTAATTTTTGCCATTTTCGTTCCAAATATTGCCTGTATCTGCAAGGCCCAAACCCTATTTGGCGGCTTCAAGTGTGTAGCATCTCTCTTTTTTCTGAATCCCGATGTCGGTTTCAGTTTTGAGTTTTCATTTTGAAGCAATGATTTCGCTTTCAGTTCTTCCACAGTGTCCGTTAGTTTTGAGATATGTTTTCCATTCTCACACAGTTTTTCTAGAAGTTCAAAGTTACTAACTTCTCTTTGTGCGCCATCGTATTTTCACGGAATGTTCGTTTGCCTGACTGGTCAGTCCTGACTGAAGTCAGAGACTGTGACCGAACGCGGGGGGCAGAACTGGCAGGAAAATGAAACAGAATGGAGTCGGAGGTCGGTGTACTCACAGTCTGTTTCAAAACCTGGAGCAGAACCTCTTTGCTTTTTGGCCGGCGTCTCCTGTCTCTCGCTGCTGTCGTCAAGAGCCGATGGCATTCGATTCACGGCTCAAGTCGCCTCCAACGTCCAACTGACTCTCATCGTTCTTTTGGGCACTTTTCTTTTTTTTTTTTTTCTGTTTGTTTCTTGATCGACTGACGATCGTTGGGCATCTTGACGGCAGATCAGGAAGCAACAGGAGTCACACTGTACAGGGAACCGTCTTTCGAAGCAGTTACGACAGGGTGGCTGTCATAACACTCAACGCGCTCAGAAAAAGGGAAAGGGGGAAAAAAAAAAACTAAGTTCAAAAAAAAAGAACTGTTCGCTGTGCAGCGAGAGCTCAGCCGGGGCACGTCCGCTCCTTCGGCGTAGCAGTGTTCACTCACTGATTGAAATTTAGATTTTGCCCACGTAGATCATGACAAATCAATTTTGATTTTTTTTTTTTTTTGGTTTTGCTTTTACCAGTGTACTGACTGATTCGGACAAGAATGTCCACTTTCACTCTGGTGTTTTGTTCACTTTCTGTTTTTTTTTTTTTTCATTGAATGGACGATTGATTGCGTTTTTTTTTCCATTGTGCTGATCAGATTCTGTGCAAGAATTCGATGAGCAGCATGATTTTGCTGGACTGCCTTTTCTGTTCTTTAGCTTCTTTGAATTCTGCTGGCGCTTCATTGTGTCCAGGCCTCTTGGGCTGCGTGGGGAATACGTGTGTCACACGGAAAGAAGGGATTCAAATAAATGAGGAGGTTATAAAAAAACAGGAGGAGGGGATGGGAGGAGGTGGGGTGGGGTGGGGTGGGTGGGGTGGGGGAGGACAGAGCGTTACGTTGATGGAGGAGAACTAGGAATTGCTTCCCCAATGTAACCACTGCCTGCACGGTATCCTCTTGGTGTGTGTGTGTGTGTGTGTGTGTGTGCGCGCGCGCGCGCACGCGTGGCAGAAACGTGCGTATGTGTCTTTGCGTTTTCAATTTGAGATCTGTTCACTCATTAATTTGGAAGGATCTATTCTCAAACAGTAAACACCAAAATGGAGAAAGCTACTATTCCGGCAAAAGGAGATATCTTTCCTCCAAACTATTTAAAAGAAAATCTTCGTCAATATTTTTTAATTTAGATACCCCTGTCGACAATGACTATAGAAAGTATTGAGATGGCTTTCCCTATTGCCAGTATACCGTGCAGGGTCTGTGTCTTTCCGGACCCTGTCAGAAAGAACACTGATGAAATAATGAAAATCTATCTGATTTCACGGTGGATAACTCTGTCATCCTATGACATTCTTTCAGAAATTAATGAACTTTTTATCTCATGCGTTAGGCAGCAAGCTTAATTCGAAAATGACCTGTAAAAAGGGATTACAATGGGTGAAGAAGGAAAAGAGGAAGGTGTGTGTTGCGTTGCGTTGTGCGTGTGTGTGTGTGTGTGTGTGTGTGTGTGTGTGTCATTCATTTAACGTCTTTCCACTAATCGTGATATTAGACGGAATGTGTGTGTGTGTGTGTGTGTGTGTGTGTGTGTGTGTATGTGTGTGAAAGTACATCTCCTAAAGAAGGAGGTGGCGGGGGGGGGGGGGGGGAGGAGTGGGGGGGGGGGAAGGAGTTCATTCCACTGTCTGTGAGTTTCATCATCTTCTTTCAATGTGTGCCATAAAATGTCGGGTTTTCTTTTTTTTTGGAATATTCTGCTGTTTGTTTGCTTGCTATCTTTTGATATTTTTCTGTGTTTTTGTTTTTTCTCTCCATTTTTGTAATCTTACAACTTGGTTGTGAACATTGTGCACAGGGTGTAGAACTGACACCAACTGTCCATTTGAAGTATCTATTTGCCATATCTGTTTTTTTTTTTAAATTACTAAATTTAGAGGGCTTTTAATTCATTATTGGGTTCTGTATTTACTGTTTTTTTTCTTCTTAACCTGAGACCAAAAAAAAAAAAAAATTAATCACTGATGGCGGTACGCACAGAACAGCCTGGTCTTATCCTCATTTAAAGATGGCGCTGGTTTGGCCAACATGTCATTGACTGTATGCTGTGATGTGGTGAGTGGCTTTTAGGGATGTACGTGCTTGTTTGTTTTTTTAAGGAAGTGATCTTTTCACAGTTTTCTCAGAGAGACCTGGGTAGGCTTTGAGAGAGAGAGAGAGAGAGGGGTGAAGTTTAAGTGAATAAGCTACAAATAAACTTCTTACACAATGCACTCACAGAAAAAAAAAAGAAAAAAATTACGAAGAGGAAGAAGAGAAAAGGAAGAAGAAGAAGAAGAGAGAGAGTTTCCATTTTCACCACTAACGTACTACTTGTGGAGAACTGAAGTCACGGCCTCTATCAAGGAGCTTCACCTGCGTCTGTATATTTGCTGTTTTTTTCTATTTTTCAAAAATCTATTTATTCTATCTATCTTTCCATGTATGTATGTATGTATATATGTGTGTATGTAAC
>CM031621.1:25646935-25655224 GCA_018398815.1 Conus ventricosus
TTAAGCATTCACTGTACGTTTCACGTGTCAGTGATTCTGGTGTAATTAGACGAGCAGCATCGCCCCCCCCCCCCCCCAACCCCCCCCCCCCCCAACTAATTGGGTCTTTTTTTTTCCTGAATGTTTTCTCTACAAGCGTATAATCACTTTCTTTTTTTCCCTCAATTGTTCTGAAGCTTTATGATTTGCGCATTTGCTAACTTACTGACTGGTCTTTTTTTTTCCCTGGATGTTTTCTTTACGAGCGCAAAGTTCGGGTCTTATTCCTGAATTGTTCTGAAGCCTCATGAGTTCTGCAAGCTTGAATACATGTATCAAATGGATGGAAAACGACCTTGGCAAGGGTTGAGGGAGAATGGAATGGGCTGAAACACTTTCCACAGTGGCCAGAGTCAGCCGTCGTTCCATGAATGATAATGGAAATCAAACACATCTACATCATCATTGCACTTGAACAGTAATAAGACCTAGGAAAAAAAAGTGATGCTGCACTTTATCGTATTTTTATGTCTCATCTCGCCTGTACCTCCTTCCCTCCCTTTAGCCTTCCTGTATTCCCTCCCTTTAGCCTTCCTGTATTCCCTCCCTTTAGCCTTCCTGTATTCCCTCCCTTTAGCCTTCCTGTATTCCCTCCCTTTAGCCTTCCTGTATTCCCTCCCTTTCCTGGTGGCATGGCTCCAATGGTTAATCACTCCGCTGTCCCTCCGCGACGCTTTACCAGCGACAGTCCCCACGAGCCTGCCGAGACTGTGGAGTTGGACACGAACACAACACGGCCAGGGACATGAGGAGGAAATCCCAACAGAAGTCACCACGAGGACTGGGAATGAAGGGCCATAGAGTTCAAGACCTTTTGTACTCCCCAGTACTTGGAGAACAGGGAGTACTTCACAACGGGAACGAAGAAATGCTCTGTGTGTGTGTGTGTGTGTGTGTGTGTGTGTGTGTGTGTGTGTGTGTGTGTTTCTCTGTGTGTGTCTGTTTCTGTGTGTGTGTGCGTGTCTGTGTGTCTGTCCATGGTCAAAATGTGTTCTACTCACTCCAGACAAAACTTCTGGGCCGATCTTTCTGAAAATTTGTAGGTATGTTCATTATGGATCACGGATGATGCCCGATGTTTTATTTTTTTATACCAGAATAGCCGTTGCTAACGGCTAGAACGGCTCCAAACGGTTTTTCTTCTTCATGAATATCTCAGTGACGCATTATGACGCGTGTTTAATTGTGACGTCAAAAACATTATGACGCATGTTTGATTGTGACGTTTTCCAGGAATATAAACTGGGAGGACGTTTATATGCTTTGCATCTTGTTTATGGAATGAGAATCAATGAGGTGAGGATGACAATAGATGTGCTAGAATTGCATTCTGGACAGGGCCTGCAATGCAGAGCTAGGTCTTCACACACACACACACACACACACACACACACACGCACGCATGCACGCACGCACGCACGCACGCACGCACGCACACACACACACACACACACACACACACACACACGCACGCACGCACGCACGCACGCACGCACGCACACACACACACACACACACACACACAACACACACACACACACACACGCACACACACGAATGCACACACACACACACACACACACACACACACACACACACACACACACACACAAACTGAATCACAGTATGCTCGTGGCACGCATGCACACACATACACGCACACTCACACATGCACACACACACACACACACACACACACACACACACACACACACACACACACACATACACAGCTGAATCACAGTATGTTTGTGGCACCAAGCAACAGCAGTTATGGCATTCTGACTGCAAGCAGCGTTTGGAATGTGGCTATCATAGAGTGAATGACCACGGGCTACTCTGGACAGCTTCAGGAGCCAGGAGTCATTTCACCGTATAACTGCATCATCAAACCAGAACTGTAAGTGCAAAATTCGCGTAGTTCTAGCCGTAAAGAGCTCTTCGCCATAGAACGGCGGTGTTTACCTTCTATGTGCTTTGCTTTGTTTTTGTCTTTGTTGTTGTTGCTGTTGTTGTTTTTGTTTTTGTTTTTTTTGTGCTCTGTCAATGTATGTTTCTGTTTGCCTAGCATAATGGAGGTTCCCAGCATAGCCTGGAGGTTCCCAGCTGGAGGTTCCCAGCATATGCCTAGCATAGTGGAGGTTTTGCCAGGGGGACAACTCCGTTCTTGTCATTGCCATGGGTTCCTTTACGCGCAATTAAGTGCGTGCTTGCAAATAAGACTTCAGTTATCTTGTCATCTGAAAGACTAGCTCTCAGACCAGCATCAGCAGATTAGAGAAGAAAACCTGCCCCCCCCCCCCCCCCCCCCCCTTGCGAGATTCGAACTACAGACCCGGGTCTCTCTCTCTCTCTCCTCCTCTCCTCTCTCTCTCTCTCTCTCTCTCCTCTCTCTCTCTCTCTCTCTCTCTTTCTCTTTCTACGTGCGTGCCTTATCCATGAAGCCCCCTTTCCCCCTCTTCCTGACTTCTTCAGGGCTTCAGATGCCTTTCAATTCAGATTTCTTTTCTTTTTATTCTGAGCCGTTATTTTCGTGTCTTTGCTTTCGCAGCCTCTTTGATTATAGAATGGATATTTTCATGCGGAGAAGACGAAAGGGGCTGTGAGATGGCAGAGGGGCGGGGGTGGGGGTGGGGTGAGGGGTGGGGGTGGGGGGTGGGGTCGGGATGGAGAGGGAAAGACCCATTACTTAGCGATGGAAGAATCGTTCCTAAATTAACCACTCGCGATGTTAATTTGGAGAAATTGTCAGCCTCTGTGTGGTGTGTGTGTGTGTGTGTGTGTGTGTGTGTGTGTGTGTGTGTGTGTGTGTGTGTGTGTGTGCGTGCGTGCGTGCGTATGTGCGAGCGTGCGTCCATGCGTGCGTATGTGCGACAGCAGCGTGCGTGTGTGTGGTGTGCATGCGTGCGTGCGCGCGTGCGTGCGTGCGTATCTGCGTGCATGCGTGCGTGCGTGCGTGCGTGCGCGTGCGTGCGTGCGTGCGTGCGTGCGTGTGTGGTTTCTTGCTATTGTGTTACGTCTGGAGTGTTCCTTCTAGTTGTATTTGCTTCTTTTTCAGTGAATGCTGCTCTGCGCACAATTACACGAACAGCAGCGCTTCGTGTTGGTTCTTTAAACTCGTGTCATTATTTCCTTTATGTGCGTGCTTCATGTCTTGTCCCTTAATCACATTGAAGCCTCTTAGCCTGAAAGCCGATTTTGTCTGCAAGGGAGGTGGATGGGGTTGGTCCATTGTTTGGCAGAGAAAGACGTTTCCCTGAGTGATTGGGGAGGAGACGGGTGTGTCTGTGTGTGTGTGTGAGGAAGGGGGGGGGGGGGGGGGGGGGGGGGGGGGGGGGGGGGTTGCCATGCTGGGCTGGATGCGTCCATTGTGGCCACACACCAAAGTTAGAATTTTGCACGTAAACACTACAACGCGTTTTGAGGCCTATCGTAAGTTTGTGCCAGCATTTAATGTTAAAACTGAAAAGTGATCAAAACAAATGAGGAGAATCAACTTTCATACACATTGAAAAAAAAAATTCTCAAAACCATCTAATGCGCCAGTCTATAAATAATCAGCTCTTCAAACAAGGCCTTTGGCACATTCATTTTTGGTGTGCAACCTGTAGTATTCTTCGTGATGGAACCATCGGTATGACCGTTACTCGTTGGATGGAGAGGGCCGTGTCTTGCTGTTCTTTTTGGGTCGGATAGAACTTTTTACCCGACATTTACTTTGATTCTCGAGTGATTTGTTGGTTTTATTCTCTTATTATTTCGATGCTTAAAATGTTTGGTCTCTTTACAAATGTTCAGATATGAATCCAGGCTAAAGTAGTTTACCGTTATGCTGGTTGATTAGAATGGGGTTTAAGTGATGGTCACTTATTGGTATCTCATTAATTGAATAGTCTATGCATGCAAAGATTAGCATACTACACTACCTCCACACTCCATACGCTTTTAATGACATTATAAAAACAGTACACACATTTATCCCCCCCCCCCACACCCACACACACACACGCACGCGCGACATACACACACACGGCCCCTTTTACATGTTTTTTTTTTGTTTTGTTTTGTCTTTGTTTGTTTGTTTGCCTGTTCGTTTGTCTCTTGTTTTGTCTAAGATCACTGTAAAGTGGATAGACATTAAATTAAAGAACGAACGAACCCGACTGAATAGACGTTAAGATCTCGCATTTGTGACCAGCGCAGACGCTTTTTCCCATGTAAAGGGCGTTTGCAAATACACCCCTAGCAAGATGATGAAGGTCCATGACTCCATAGTATAGTTAGGCACAGGTACTGATGGCTATAGACAGAACGGCAGTTATGGTACATAACCCCAAAAGCGAACTGGCGGGGAAAAGAGCGTAACGCGTTTCGACTTGGAGGTCATCGACAGACATGAGAAACATAATTCATTTTTAAAAAAAATGATGAACGGGCATGATGTTGGTGCTTTTTTTTTGAAGCATCTTTGGGCATGAAGTGTGATGAGAGTTATCCTTTCTTGGGCATTGAAAGGCTGAGACAGGCACAGATCATGGACAACCCCCTCCGGGTTTGAATAAATTAGTGAAATGATTAAACGAATTGCATTTCCTTGGTTTTGTTGAACAAGGACGTTTGAAAGCAAAGCCAAGCTATTTCTTTGTTTCTGAAAAAAATGAATTATGCAATATTTATTTTTTTCAAACACTATTTTGGGATGTCTATAGTAGAACTCCTTTGCAATCAAAACACATTTCTTCTGTATTGTCATCTGTTCGTCCAGTCATTGATGGTCCACCGACCCAGCTCTTATTCTCTTGAGTTAACTCCTGCCTGTAGTCACCCGAACGTTCAACCTCTATGTCGCTGAAAGACACTCCTCAAGAATGCCAGCACTGAGAATGGTTGGTTGGCTTCAGAACTATATATATAAAAACTTACCAACCACCGTCTTGAAAGTGGGTGCGTCAGAGACTTGCAGGCTGGGAGGTTGAGGGGTTCAATCCCAGTCCAAGACTTTTATTATTAGTGACCCTTTTTTCTTTTCGTTTCCTTTCCCCTTTTTTCGTTTTGGTAAAGGCGGTCCTTTTTTTTTCAGTGGGGCCTTCATCCTCTCTTTTCCCACTTTTTCATTTTCTTTTTCTCTTCAAAGCCTCACACACCATGCATTGTCTGTGTGTTACATTACCGATGGACATTCGCTTGCTGTTTTAGCTGGTGTTTTTTTTTCGAGTTTGATACATGGCATCTGGGTTTATATATGTTCTAATGTTTAGTGTGCTGACACTTGCGCACTGTTGCATTTACCACTCACACCGAAAGGAACAATTAAACAAGAGAGCATGGACGGCAGTACTTATAAAATGGAAAAAAAAGGGGGATACACAGTGAGTATGTGTGAGTGAGTGAGTGGGTGAGTGAGTGAGTGAGTGAGTGGGTGAGTGAGTGAGTGAGTGAGTGAGTGAGTGAGTGTGTGTGTGTGTGTGGTGAGAGAGAGAGAGAGAGAGAGAGAGAGAGAGAGAGAGAGAGAGAGAGTTTAGTTTTGATGTGCTCCCCAATGTCAGTGACTGTGGTGCATTCATATTAACGTGCTGGATGTTGACAAGTTCATGGGATTTGTCGTTGGAGGGTATGATGGTGCTTTCTACCGGAGGAGAAGGCTAGGAGGGGAGGGAGGGGGTAGGAGAAACGGAGGTGGACGGGCATTCCCCTACACTGACTCCTTGACCAGTCAATTATTCTCGTCAGTATGGTCCTTAGCCATTAATGCTCTGTGCATTTTTGATGGAAATAGGCATTGCTGAACATCACCGAAATATTGTACAGGTTCTGTTATAGTGAACAGCCTCCAAGCCTGACAGAGGACACGAAAGCCAAGGGGCAGTGGGGGTGGGAGGGGGGGGGGATAAAAAAAATCATTAATCCTAATAGAGAACATGAAAAGCCTGTGTAGGATGGGGACGGGGGGGTGGAGGTAGGGTCTAAGTCTTATAGAAAGAGGAAAAGAGATACTAAGCTTTATGTATAGAACACAAGGATCGCTGAAAGAGGGAGGGGTGAGGGTGGGGGTGGAAATCGCCGAACCTAAGAGAAAGGGCACACAACTCGGGCGGGCGGGCGGGAATTCTAAGTAAATGTTAAATGTTAGTAATAGCGCACCGCAAAACAAAACAAAACAAAACACACAAACAAACAAACAAACAACAACAACAACAACAACACAACAACAACAACAACAACAACAACAACAACAACAACAACAAAACCCCGTAGACAAACGAATCACAAGAAACACACGACGCGTTTCGACCTCTTAGCTCCTCTTCAGGCAAGATACAAAACACTCAGGACAACGAAAATGAACGAGCAATCACTTATCTTCATTCACTTCAGCGCAAGGTGGGCGTTGTTGAAACATTGAACACTGGAAAATAAGTGAGTGGACAGATATACCAAACTTTATTGAAAGAAGACATGATAACATGTGGGAGAGGTGATGGGGGTGGGGAGGAGACACTCAACGTTCTAGAAAAAGAACAGTATTGGACCAGCTGGCAGGTAGCGATCACAAACCTGTGAAACTTTCCTTCGACCTCAACCACCATCCTGAGGATTGCAGACCACTGCCCAGGTGGAACTACAGAAAAACTAAATGGGAAGATTTCTCCATCCTCACTGACGAGTATGCCGCCAACATCAATACTCGCCAGGAAGATGCGAACAACATGACCAAGGCCTTCAATGCGGCAAATACTGAAAGCAGCCATAGAAACTATCCCAAGAGGAGCCAGAAAGAACTACAGGCCCTACTGGACTGAAGAACTCCAACAGCTGGAAGATCAAGCGAACGAAGCAAGAGAAAGGCAGAGAAGAACCATCACAGAAAACAACATCAACCTGAAGGAAAGAATCCCTTGTACAAAAAGGCCTTCATCCAGGCAGCAAGAACCCAACTGGAAAAGGAAAACAGAAAATCCTCATTTGGGAAGGACGGGCAAGACTGTGGAAACTTGCCAAAGCATAAACGATGAAAGAAGGGTCAACTTCACCAATCGTTCTAGAGACAAGGGAAGGACCCTCACTGGAAAGCGGCTGCAGACCACCTCGAAAGCAGCTTTGAAAGGATCAGTAATCAAAGTCCCAAAGATAGAGAGAAGGAAGTGTTGGAACAACAGAACCACTACAAAGACATGGACACAGAGGAAGAAGTGATGAAAGAACTCTTCTCAGAAAAAGACTGAAGGAAGGGATAAAGCAGATGCAGAAAGAAAATCACCCCGGAACCTGATGGCATTACAAATGAGATGCTACAACACTTGGGACCATCAGCAAAGAAAACCCTTCTTAATATCTTCAACGCCAGCTGGAAAAACGCATCAGTACTCAGGCATGGAGAGATGCTATCATGATCCCCATTCACAAGAAAGGAAAAGACAAACCAAGGCAGACAGCTTCAGACCCATTAGCTGACCAGCTGCGTAGGGGAAACTCATGGAAGGCTAGTCAACAATAGGCTGACAAGGTACCTGGAGAAAAAAGAGATCATCTCTGACAAGCAGGCAGGATTCGGCAAAACCGATCCACTGAAGACCAGGTCGCTTACATTGCGCATGAACTGGAGGATGCACTACAAAACAAGAAGCATACCATTACAGTCGGATCGACCTGGAAAAGGCCTTTGATAAAGTGTGGAAGAATGGGCTGAAGCTGAAGATGCACAAGTACGGTATCTCAGGGCTCATGTTCAAATGGATCAGCCCAAAACCTGAACCAACAGAAAGCCCGGGGACAGAACAGAAGGCACAAAAGCAGACAGAAGATCATGAAGGAAAGGCGTTTCCCAGGTGGAGTTCTCTCCCCTAAAGCTTTTCTATCTTTTATTTAACGACATCCTTGAGGACATCCCTGCATGGATGGTGCAATCTACGCAGACGATCTTGCCATTTGGTGCTCTGGGAGTACATAACAACAGCCACTGTAAGGATCCAGGAAGCCTGAGGAAGCGAGACATGGACAAAAAAGTGGCTCGTAACCATCAATGCCAGAAAAACAACATACACCATCGCAGCTGGCCCAAAGAACAGAGTGCACGCCTCCAGGTGAATGGTCACGTCCTCCCAAGGATAAGTCACCCCCTTACTTAGGAGTCACTTTTGAACCCCCGGATGATTGGAGACACCAGATCAAAAAGTGCACGAAAGAGCCCGGGTACGTTTGGCATTGATGAAGAAGTTATCAGGAACTTCCTGGGGGGCCGACCAACACCCA
>CM031621.1:25655324-25675324 GCA_018398815.1 Conus ventricosus
AGTTTCCAAGTGTTAAAACTCCTGTAAGAATAATTGTAATATTGTGACGTACCAAATTGTACCACGAATGTGGTGTCGGTGAGAGTGACTTAAAACTCCTGTAAGAATATTTAATGGCGCCAATTGTACCACGCATGTGTCGGCATATTTATTGATTACACTGTAGTATCAATACACGGAGAAGTTAATATTTGTTTTAGATCAACGGTACGTCGAATCAAAGTTTATTGTGTTCTATGGGACTTTGGTGAAATTGTGTTCTCCGGGGATTCAATATTGATTTGCTGTGCCTTATGAATCTGCGGTTCTTCTTCTGTGAGTAATGTTTTATGAATCTGCGGTTCTTCTCCTGTGGATTACTGTGCTTTATGAATCTGCGGTTCTTCTTCTGTGGATTGCTGTGCTTTATGAATCTGCGGTTCTTCTCCTGTGGATTACTGTGCCTTGTGAATTTGCGGTTCTTCTTCTGATAGTTCGACGTAATATATTGTGCTTGCTGTGTTGAGACCCTGTTTTCTTCTTCATCGCTTGTATTTTGTGAACGGCTGTGTTTACCGTGGGGGACCTTGTTATCCGTCTTCGTCTTATTTTAATGCTGTAGACTGTGGCGTGGGTACTGTGAAACTGAATGCGTTGATTGTATATGTGAGATACTGTGGACGGCGCCGGCGAGATATGTGAATTATATTAAGATACGTAGTATGATACGCTGATATATGATGATTGAAGCGTCTTATGTATTGATGTCTAATTGACGTGCATTGATCTGTATTCAATGTAATGGCATGTATTGATTTGGTAACGATTCATATTGATGGTTCAGGCAGCATAATTATAAAGAAAAGAAATCAAACTCGTGTGCTACCTGGCTATCCATGTACGTATGGTGTGGGTGTGTGTAGGTAATAATTATACACGCATCCAAACTTTTGAGAGCGAGAGTCAGACAACAAAATACGCACCGCACACCATCCAGCATTCACCATTCCTCGCGTTTTATCCCCCTCCCCCACCCCCCACCCCCCCCACCAAGTCTCCATAGTCCAGCATTCTCGCGATTCATCCCCCTACCCTTCCCCCCGCCCCTCCTCAAGTCTCCATAGTCCAGCATTCACCATTCTCGCGTTTCATCCCCCTCCCCCCTCCTCCCCCCCTCAAGTCTCCATAGTCCAGCATTCACCGTTTCTCGCGTTTCATCCCCCTCCCCTTCCCCCCCTCCCTCCCCCCTCAAGTCTCCATAGTCCAGCATTCACCGTTCTCGCGGTTCATCTACTTTTAGTCGTACCCATCATTGCAATTTTTCTCACGTTCTTCACCCATTCATTATTTTCATTTTCGCGTTCGTCTCTCTTCTCCTCGTCCATTGTGCGTTGTTATCTCATCACTGCGTCCATCTGTCATCACTTCATCTACTTTTTACTGAATTATTCTGACAGTATCTTCCTTTTTGTGGTCCATCGTCCTGACGCCGATTTCTCTCTTCCTAATTGTCCCGTTCAAACTCACGCTAAAGACTCGAGCCATGAACAAGTGGTCACGTGCCAGTGAGCTGTTTAACACTCTGTACTGGCTTCCAGTGTGTGTGCGTGTGAGATGCATACGTTTTGCGTGTGCACTAACATGGGTGAATATGTGGAAGTGTGCCTGCGCGAGCGCGCATGGATGTATATGCATATAATATATGTGTGGACGCACGCGCGCGCACGTGTCTGCTTGTTTATGCGTGTTCGTGTGTGTGCATGAGAGATGTTATGCGTGCGGGCGCGCATGTTGTATATCTATATATTTGTGCGTGCGCGCGCGCATGGTTGTATATCTATATATTTGTGCGTGCGCGCGTATAGTTGTATATGCGTGCGTGTGCGCGCTAGCGCGCGCTTAAGCTCGTTTATATTATATGTGTGTGTGGGGGGGGGGGGGGGGGGGGGGGGGGGGGGGGGGGGGGGGGGGGGGGGGGGGGAGGGGGACGTTGCTGTGCGCGCGCGCGTTCGTTTCTTGAGTGTTTATATGCGCGGATGGTGTGTGTGGAGGGAGGAGGGGGGGGGGGGACGGGCGGACGGCGCATGAGTCTGCATTTCGCGCAGTTATGTAAATTAATGTTGTGGGGGAGCGAGAGGACAGGGGGAAGATGGCATGGAGGGGTGAATTAAATATGGTGTTGTGACGGATTGTACTCTGTCTTGACAGACTTTTGCCAGACTTGTCTTAACCACACGTTTTTCTTCTTGTAATTGTTCGCACAAGGTTGGAAATATATAGCTTCACCTGTGAAGTCCCCCTCTGTCCCTCGCCCTGTCCCTTCGTCCCCCCTCCCTGACCCTCCCTCCCTCTCCCCCTGTCCCCGTCCCTCCCCCCCCCCCCGTCCCTCCCTCTGTCCCTCCCCCGTCTCTCCCTGTCCCTCCCCGTCTCTCCCTGTCCCTCCCTCTGTCACTCCCCGTCCCTCCCTCTGTCCCTTCGTCCCCCTCCCCCTGTCCCTCCCTCTGTCCCTCCCGTCCCTTCGTCCCCCTCCCCTCCCTCCCCGTCACCTCCCTGTCCCCGTCCCTCCCTCCCCCGTCCGTCCCTCCCTCCCTCCCTGTCCCCGTCCCTCCCTGTCCTTCCCCCGTCCCCCCTCCCCCCGTCCCCTCCCTCCCTCGTTCCCTCCCCGTCCCTCCCTCCTCCCCCCCCCCGTCCCCTCCCTGTCCCCCGTCCCCTCCCTGTCCTCCCCGTCCCCTCCCCCCCCCCGTCCCCTCCCCGTCCCTCCCTCCCCGTCCCTGTCCCTCCCTTAGTATGGTTGGGTCCTTTCTTCAGATCCATGTCGTGCATGCATATAGAAAAATGCTCCATTCACCAAATACACCGGTGCATGCAGGAACCAGATATGGGTTTCGTCGAGATGTCTTCGCTGCTGTCGAGGATATTTGATTTAAATCCCCCATCGCTGAAAAAAACAAAATCCCAGATGTATGAACTCTTCAACAGTTCCTGACTTCTATCCATGGTTATGTATATATCCGTACTGGAGGTGGTGGGTGGCTGGCCAGTGCTTTGTCTTCTTGGTGTTAATGTCCTCCTGTGTCTCGTTAATATTTCAGTCAGTGTTTTCACAAGCGTAGCGAGTTCTTGTTCAGTGCCCGTCAGACCAAAGTTATCTGCAAAGTCAAGGTTCGTGGTAGTTCTTTCAGTTGTTGATTAACTTTGTTCCGATATCAAATTTCTTCGTAACGGCCTGCAGCACTTCTGCACAAACTCCTTTTTGAAGTCTGAAGACATAATAGAACTGGTGTTGCAGGCGTTTTGGGCGAAAGGTTAAAGGTCTGTTCGATAATACTCCAGCCTTTCAGATACTAGGGTGTCTGGGTGAAACTGTAATCTGTTCAAAATGATTTTGAACATTTCGTTGCTGATCTTGCGATTGTTCTGGCAGCGTTGAGGATTTCCTGTCTTTGGAAGTATGACGATTGGCGATCGAGTCTTTGGCTTTGGTCCTCGCTAATGTGCCAGATTTTGTTGCAGATGGCAGTTGATGTATCAGTTACTGCCTTCCGCCATTCAAGTCTTCTGAGGGATGTCGTCAATACATGCAGCCTTGCCATGTTTCAGCGACCTCTGCTACTACGACTTCGACAGAAGTTGGCAAGTCGTCTCCATTAGATGAATCCTGAACTGTCTGCATACTGTTTGTTGAAGAGCTCAAAGCAACGTTGCTACATACTTCCTGTGATGTGTTCTTTTTGCATGAGACTATCAACGTCGTTGTCCTTAGTGGTGCCAATTTTAAACTTGCGTTGATTAATTTTTCACGATCTAAAGGCTTTTTTGTGTCGTTGATATCCAGGTCTTAAAGTTTTCAGTTATTTTCATCCCGCCTAACATTCACCATGAGCATGCTTTTTTCTCCTCATTCCGTCCACAGTTTCACATTCCCGCTCCTCATTTATCACACTTGGTTCTCCTGTTCTATCCCGTCTGCCATTCACAATCACCACGTTCTCCTGCTCTCATTCCGTCCGTCATGGGCATGCTGAAGTTCTGCCGTTCATCTTTCTCGAGTTCTCTCCATCAGTCATCAGTCCCACGATCTTTTCTCTCGCAGGCCCATCATTCATTTGTCGTTCTGGCGTTCTCTGCTTCCCCTCCGGTCCTTCGTGAATTCTTCTCCAGTCGTGTAATCTCGACGGTTATTGATCATTTACCACGTTCTCCTCTTTTCTCCAGTCTACCGTTCATCGGTTAACGTTTTGCACATCCGCTCCTGTCTGCTCACGCCATCTCGTCCATCATTCATTATTGAAGGCGTCTTCCTCTCGTTCATTCTCATCAACGTCATCGCTATCATCATCAGAGAGAGAGAGAGAGAGAAATAGAGAAGCGAACCGAAGAATAAGACAGAGATCACAAGGCTAAAGGATAAGGCTAAAGGATAAAAATTGTTGAGAGAGAAACAAAGAAAATATGGAAAGTATTTTCAACATTAAATTACTTTTTTTTTTTTCATCCGATCCCGTTTTCTTTCTACGATTCTATGCCCCCCCCCCCCCCCCCCCCCCCCCCCCGTTTTTCCGTTTTTCTTTTAAATTTTTTTTTTTATACTTTATTTCATTTAAAATTTTGTCTTGTAATTATGACTCATATCTGATCAGCTGTTTCATTCAAATAACTACATGGGTACACGCGTATGCACACATACACGTACATACACGCTACGTTCATACCCAAGGCTACACACACACACGAATAATATTTATTCCTTTTGCCCGTTTCGGGTATGGAGGAAGGGCGAGTTTAAAGCAATAACAGGAAAAGGAAAACAAACAAGCCAAAATGAAAAATTGCTAGTCGGTGCTAACATAGACCAACAATTTACAACACTTTGAGATAATCTAATATAGTTTGACAATAGAAGCATTTGTTTTCGATTAGTAGAAGACATTGACAAAAAATATAGACAGATTTTGGGGAGAGAAATCTTTTTGGCAAATACGTGTTGCACAAAGTAACGTATGATGAACATTCCATGATAAATGAAATTCATCACCTATTGCAGACATTTGTTATATAACTTTCTTTGGAATATCAAATCGACACACGCGCGCGCGCGCGCAGAGAGAGAGAGAGAGAGAGAGAGATCCTTCAATTTGTCGATTGATTTATTTGTAGTTTTGGTAGTTCTTTAGTAACTTATCGATACGATTGCCGTATATATCTTGTGATCCGTTTTTTTTTAACACTATGTTTTGCAGTGTGTCTGCCCTGTGATGTGATCATAATATCATCAATGGAGAAAGTTCAGGGGTGTTTGCTTTTACATCAACAGTTTGAATGTTTACATAAAATTATAACAGCACATAGTTTAAAACATTTGATTTTATTTTTGTTTTTAATGTTAGATTTGGGCGTTTCTTTCTTTTTACTTTTCTCTTCCCCACGATGTTTTTAGATGAGTTTGTCTTAAAAATCGTTTAGATGCTTTTCATTCTTTAGTACACTTTGTGACTTTTTTTTTCGTTCCGATTTTTTCCCTTCATTTTTACTGTTTTTTGTACATTCGTTTAATTGTTCGGTTTTGTTTTGCTTCGTTTTGTTTTTGTTGGTTTTTATTTCTTTCGGCGTTTTTTTCTCTTTTTATTTTTTCTCGTCTTTTTCATGCATTTCTTCGGTCGGTCTTTCAATTAGTCGCTCGGTCATTCGTTCAGTCGATCATTCTGTCATTCGTTCGTGAATCTGTTCGGTCGGCCGCTCGTTCAGTCATTTCTTAGTTCAGTCGGTCGATCAGACATTCATTCGTTCAGTTGGTCGTTCAGTCATTTCTTAGTTCAGTCGGTTACAGTCAGTCGCTTAGTCATTTATTCGTTCAGTCGTTCATTCGTTCACTCAGTCGGTCGATCATCAATTCAATCGGTCAGTCGGTCGTTCAGACAATCATTCGATCGTTCAGTCCGTTGATCCGTCGTTCGTTCAGTCGGTCGCTCAGTCATTTACTCGTTCAGTTATTCATTCGTTCAGTCAGTCAGTCGGTTGTTCGGTCGTTCAGTCAAGCATTCGTTCAGTCGTTTTGTCGGTCGCTCGGTCATTCCTTCGCTCAGTCGGTCGATCGGTCATTCCTTCGCTCAGTCGGTCGATCGGTCATTCATTCATTCGTTCAGTCGGTCGTTCAGTCATTCATTTGTTCAGTCGGTCTTTCAGTCAATCATTCGTTCAGTCGGTCAGTCGATCGTTCAGTCAATCATTCGTTCAGTCGGTCAGTCGATCGTTCAGTCATTCATTCGTTCAGTCGGCAGGCGTACGATGAGATGCAGATCGTGACATGGATGGGGATGGGGAGGGGGGGGAGGGGGGGAAGCAAATCCAGGGTATGACGGTGTGGGGATACGTAGATCGCGAATGCAGCGTACAACATTGTAGCGGGTGTAAAGGACGGGAATACAGCGTACGACATGGTGGGGTGTCCATAATGGAGCCAAGGGGAGGCAAGTACAGGGCGTGACATGGTGGGCGCATCGGGGCAGAGGGGTGACGATGCAGGGCGTGACGCTGTTGTACACAATGGAGCAGAGAGGCAAGCACATGGGCGCGACGTGGGTGGGCGTATTGGGGCAGAGCGGGTGTGGATGAATGGTGTGACGTTGGTGGGCGTATTGGGGCGGAGCGGGTGTGAATGAATGGCGTGACGTGAGTGGGCGTATTGGGGCAGAGCGGGTGTGAATGAATGGCGTGACGTTGGTGGGCGTATTGGGGCGGAGCGGGTGTGAATGAATGGCGTGACGTGAGTGGGCGTATTGGGGCAGAGCGGGTGTGAATGAATGGCGTGACGTGAGTGGGCGTATTGGGGCAGAGCGGGTGTGGATGAAGGGCGTGACGTGAGTGGGCGTATTGGGGCAGAGCGGGTGTGGATGAAGGGCGTGACGTGAGTGGGCGTATTGGGGCAGAGCGGGTGTGGATGAAGGGTGTGACGTGAGTGGGCAAATTGGGGCAGAGCGGGTGTGGATGAAGGGCGTGACGTTAGTGGGCGAATTGGGGCGAAGCGGGTGTGGATGAATAGTGTGACGTGAGTGGGCGTATTGGGGCAGAGCGGTGTGGATGAATGGCGTGACGTGAGTGGGCGTACTGGGCCAGAGGGGCTGCGGATGAAGGCGTGAATTGGGTGGGCATATATAGACAGGGGGAGGGAGGGAGGCATGGATGAATTGCGTGACATGATGGGCGTATTGCGGCAGAGGGGTGGATGAAGGGTATGACGTGGGCATAATGGGTCGCAGGGCGTGACATGTGTATTTGGGCAAAGGGGGCACGGGAAAAGGCGTCACATGGTGGGCATATGTATTGAGGCAGATGGGCGCGGATGAAAGGCGTGACACGGTGGGCGTACGGGGGCAGAGGGGCGCGGATGAAGGGCGTCACGCGGGTATGTTCTTTGGAAAGAGAGGGCCGATGAAGGACGCAACATGGCGGGCGCATTGAAGCAGAGAAGGCGGATGAAGAGTGACAGGGGTGGGCGTATTGGGGCAGAGGGGTGTGGGTGAAGGTCATGACATGGACGGTGTACCAGAGCTCAGGAGGAGCAGATGAAGGGGGTGACATGGACGTATGATGCGCTTAGGGGGCTTGGATAAAGGGCGCAATACTGGATGGTAGGGGCCCAGATGAAAGGCGTCAGACGGGTGGGCGTGTTGGAGCAGAGGGGACGCGGATGAAGGGCGTGACATGGTGGCTGTATTGGGCGGAGGGGACGCAGATGAAGGGCGTGACATGGTGGGTGTATTGGGCAGAGGGGGCGCAGATGAAGGGCGTGACATGGTGGGTGTATTGGGGCAGAGGGGACGCAGATGAAGGGCGTGACATGGTGGGTGTATTGGGGCAGAGGGGAAGCAGAAGAAGGGCGTGAGATGGTGGGTGAATTGGGCAGAGGGGACGCAGACGAAGGCGTGACATGGTGGACGTGTTGGGGCAGAGGGGACGCAGACGAAGGGCGTGACATGGTGGGCGTGTTGGGGCAGAGGGGAAGCAGATGAAGGGCGTGAGATGGTGGGTGAATTGGGGCAGAGGGACGCAGATGAAGGGCGCGAGATGGTGAGTGAATTGGGGCAGAGGGACGCAGCTGAAGGGCATGACATGGTGGTGAATTGGGGCAGAGGGACGCAGATGAAGGGCATGACATGGTGTATTGGGCAGAGGGGTAGCAGATGAAGGGCGTGACATGGGGGGTGTATTGGGCAGAGGGGAGCAGATGAAGGGCGTGACATGGTGGGTGTATTGGGGCAGAGGGGACGCAGATGAAGGGCATGACATGGTGGGTGAATTGGGGCAGAGGGACGCAGATGGAGGGCGTGACATGGTGGGTGTATTGGGGCCGCAGATGAAGGGCATGACATGGTGGTGAATTAGGGCAGAGGGGACGCAGATGAAGGGCGTGACATGGTGGGTGTATTGGGGCAGATGAAGGGCGTGACATGGTGGGTGTATTGGGGCAGAGGGGACGCAGATGAAGGGCGTGACATGGTGGGTGAATTGGGGCAGAGGGGACGCAGATGAAGGGCGTGACATGGTGGGTGTATTGGGCAGAGGGGACGCAGATGAAGGGCGTGACATGGTGGGTGTATTGGGGCCGCAGATGAAGGGCATGACATGGTGGGTGAATTGGGGCAGAGGGGACGCAGATGAAGGGCGTGACATGGTGGGTGTATTGGGGCCGCAGATGAAGGGCGTGACATGGGTGTATTGGGGCAGAGGGGACGCAGATGAAGGGCATGTGGTGGGTGAATTGGGCAGAGGGGACGCAGATGAAGGGCGTGACATGGTGGGTGAATTGGGGCAGAGGGGACGCAGATAACGGCATGATGTGGTGTATTGGGGTGGAGGGACGCGGATGAAGGGCGTGATGTTGGTGTATTGGGGCACAGGGGGCAGGATGACGGGCTAAGGGTTATGACCTGTTCTGGTCATAACCCTTCTCCATCTCTAGCTGCCACCTTCGTTCTTCTCGCCTCCCTTCCTCCTTTTCCTTTCCTTTCTCCCCTGCTTCTCTCTTTCAGGGCGCTCCTCATGGCGTCGGTGGAGGGCCTGCAGTTGCCCAGGAGAGACACCCGGATACGACGGAGCATGTGGACGAGGTGTAAATCCTGGAGGACCAACAGGCATAGACCTTCGGGGCGGAAAGCCTTCATATCCCCCCCCCCCCCCCCCCCCCCCCCCAGTTCTGGAATGTGGAGCTGACTACCGCCTAACTTGTCCTCTATCTCCACCGAGACGCTGGGCTGTCCTGTGGCAGTCGTGGCTAAGAAGAAAAAGGGAGGATTGCCAGCCCTGGACGAATACAGTCCGGGTGGTCGGGTCGGTGGACGCTACGGTGGTTGGGCTGGTCATGCCGGGTAGTGTGCCTGTCACGGTGCGCTTGGCCCGCTGGCGAGTACGTGGGCCGGTCCACTCCGAGTCCATAATGGTGTCTCGAACACTAAGACAGGTAGACACTCACTCCACACTGGAGCTCTTAAACTCCGGCACAGCCCACAGTCACACAGAGGGGGGTGGATGCACCTCGCTCAACCTTAAGGTAACACGATGCAACCAGAGATCCTAAGGCGGGAGTTAGTCCTACGGAGTGATTCTACCACACTCGGTACTGAAATCCCACAACGAATTACACGACTCGAAGGTGGGTAGAATTGCCGTCCTAACGGTAAATACCCAACACCAGCTCAAAATTAAGGTTACCTCGCTCCACCCTACGTAATAGGGGAAATTTACCCGGACGCAAAGAAAAAAGAAAACCCACTCTGACAGGCCAACAGTGTGACCGCACGGGACTCTACCCTGAAGGTGTGAACTAAACAGTCACACTAACCTGAACCCGGAAGACTTTTCCGCTGTGGGAGTCACAGCAAGCCAATCCTCAGGCTATGAAAATGAAAAGTCCCAACAAGAAAGAAATTGCGACAAGTAGTCCCGTCACGCAAATATCACTTTCAGATAGCCCTATCCAGTGCCAAGGAAAAACATACAAAAAAAAACTGAAAATGAGAATTGTAGATGGTCCCTTCTGCTTGCGCGGCAGCTATGCCACTGAAGGCACTCCCTAACACGAACAACTGACCACCCAGGGCCTACCAAAAATGTGCCAGAAAAACTCCCAGCACAGCTCTCAACAATCCTCTAACCAATGAATGTCAGGTCAATAGTTAGGATTAAACGGACCCCTTACATCAGAAACTCGAAGATAGAGAGCAAGATCTCGAGCAAGCCGACGAAGGCTAGTTTACGATCGGCGAATGACTGCACTATTCTACCCCAAATTCCCAGAAATGCGAAAGCAATCGCTGCCAACGAAGGCACCAATTCTCGAAACAATACTCGGGTTTCCTCAACACACTAATAAAACGCCCCCACTCGAAGTAGTTCTTTCACAGAATAGATCGAGTGCACTCGTCGCTACACGGTAGGCGGCTCCCTAATTGACTAGGTTAACTCTACGGACCTGGAATCGGGTGCACAGAAGACGGTCGATTACCCTCTAAACCTTCAAACTGCTGGCGAAAGTACGTGTCTGAACGGTATCAAAATACGGCAAAGCACGGCCTATGGTTCGGCAAACGACGCACAAGAAGTCACGGCAAGTGCGCGGATTATGGTCGAACTAACAACGCACAAGCAAAGTTACGGCGCCGTAAAAGACGAAAACCGAATCGCCAAGGCCAGAATGACGGGAGGGAAAACACAAGGCGCTGTTCTCCGATTTCCAAGTCCGATCGAACGACGAATCCGGATGGTTAACTTACGACCACCTAGCCCGGCAAAATCTTGGGACAGTACGCTAACGCACGTCCTATGACTTGACAAACTCGGCAGCGGCCTTACCGGAAACTAGGTAAGGGAGGTCGCGCACACCCAGGGTAGAATGGGAACACTGGCCGACGACCAGGCCCCTACTTACACCTTACCGTAAAATATCCTGCCTGGCACAGCCAGCCAACTCAGACCTCACGCACTCACTAATACATAGACTCTTTTATTGCCCTAACAGACATCCATTCTGGTGCACACACACTACCTAGTGTGGGCTAAAGAAAATGAAGCTCCTTAACATCAACGAACTAACAATAGGGATACAACTATTGTGGGCGTGTGTAATCGAGACAGCAAGAGACAGCCTAAGCAATACAGGATAGCCCTGTTACTGATTATTCAAAGAACCCCCGTCTCCTAGTGTACCAATCAACCAAATCACACAAGTTTCCAAAACAAAACTACTACGGAATCGCGACGCAGACGACCGAACGCCCTACACTGAACCGCGATAACCAATGGGATGGTCAAAGAGGGATACCAATCTCCTACCTAGCTCACCTTCATACTTTTAAAGTTGTCAGGGGTACAGCCAATTCTACCAACTGTCGACCAACCGACACAAGCGCTGGTATCGGCGAGCTGAAAGAGAAACCTATGCACTAGTCCCCCCCCCCCCCCCCCCCCCCCGAATCAAGACCACCCCGTACACCAAAACTGAACCACCTACCTACTTATACTAATAATAGACGGAAAGTGGTATACACAGACTGGACGGAAAAGAAAACGCAACTAACGGAAACTTCGTAATCCGGCGGAACGCAAGGCGGCGGACGAGTGCGGAGCTGTCACGGGCAGGCACTTCCCCTACCCCACCAACACTCCAGGTGTCGAACGCTCCTGAGTAGGCCCTGTGACGGTACAAAGTGTCCGCAGAAACAAAGTGTCCGCATGCGGACACTTTGTTCCCTGCGGACACTTTGTACCGTGAACTGACATTCAAAGTGTCCGCAGAAATCCTGATATCTTAATGGAGTGTCCTGCGCGTGCCTGTACCCATCGTCAACACAGCGCAGGCCTCCAGGGTGGTACAGGACTGCTCTAAGGGCAGGTGAAGACAGTGCTTCTCTGGGTCCTCCCCAGCACCTTCGGGTGTTTCTTTTTCTTCTAACTTACAAAAATGGAACAAAGTGTCCGCAGCCGTTTCAGCCTCGGTGTGAGTGGATGAATGTGCACGTACACTCCCATGCGCGTGCATGCGCGTGTGCTGTATGTGTGTGTGTGTGTGTGTGTGTGTGTGTGTGTGTGTTGTCAGTACAACCTTGAGTTAATCTGACAATAAAGTGGTTTCAGTCAGTTGTGTGTGTGTGTGTGTGTGTGTGTGTGTGTGTGTGTGTACGTGCGCGCGCGCACTTGAGCGTAATCTAAACTTTGTGCACTGTTGCAAAAAAAAAGTAGGCAACAAATTTTAAACAATTTTTTTAATTAACACACACACGCACGCGCATGGGAGTGTACTTGCACATTCACCCACTCACACTGAGGCTGAAACGGCTGCGGACACTTTGTTCCGCTTTTGTAAGTTATGTCACTTCGCGGAACAAAGTGTCCGCAGGATTTCTGCGGACATTTGAATGTCAGTTCACGGCACAAAGTGTCCGCAGGGAACAAAGTGTCCGCGTGCGGACACTTTGTTTCTGCGGACACTTTGTACCGTCACAGGCCCCCTTCCACTCTTAAGGCCTAACCCAACGAACCTCCCGCAGCTACACAGAGCTCTCCCCGTGTCCGTCAGCAGTGTGAGGCAACAGCGGAATTATCTGCCCCTCCCCGCATCTCCAACATTGTCAAAAATGACAGGGTTCAGGAGAGGGGCCGGGCGGGATCCGCGAATCGCCACACACTCGCGGACAAACACAAGGAGGCAAAAGTAAACTACTAAGACAACACTTTATTACATACGGACAAGCATCAACAAAAATCAGTCACACTGTGGGAAAGGGCCATACAGAAGAATAAAAGAAAGACAGAAGGAAAAGTAAAGAGGAAAATGAAAGTCAGGAGAAAGTGCCTATAGAGAAATCTGAGCTACCTACACGGGTTATAAAAAAAAAACGTACTCCCAAAAGAAAGTATAATCCAAAACAACACCCAACCCTTGGCACTTCCCCCACTCTATTACCACCCCACTCAACCTAAAGATAAGAGGGACATTCCTAGCATAAAGGATCTACTACACAACACGCACACACAACCAATATCAGAGATAAATGTGTTGAGTTTTCTTAACTCCCAGCACACAGGAGCATGTGCCACATGTTGCATCAGTCACTTCCTTCAAAGGGTAGCGAACCTTGGCCACAAATCCCGAGAAACGGGTTACAATTACTGTTGTTGCACAAACACGCATACAAGGGTAAGGGAGAGACGGGCCACACTCTCTCCAGCAACTGTCACACGAAGGGACTCGCCGTGGGAGTGGAGGACGAGAGTCCTTGCAGCGCCGCAGAAGCCACGCCGACGGAGTTCACAGCACCGGGATCCGGCGGGGGTCCTCCAAATGACGGCTATCTCCGTGGCTGGCGAGGCCTCGTGCAGGCACCCAGCGGGGCTCGATCTCGGCCGGGATGGCGTCAGCAGCCCAGCGCTCCCAAGCAGGAAGGTGCAGGGAAGGCGGAAGACTAGGAAGGTGGAGAAATGGGCAGGTGACCAAAAGGTGGGACGAGGCACCAGGGACGGTGATGAAAAACTCTGCAAGCCAATCATGGCCTGTATATAGTTCCAGAATATGGAGCTGTGTGGGATGTCTTATGTGACTATGCTAGGAGAGGTAAGCACTGTCAAACCCCCTCCCTCCTTGCCAACTCGCTCTGATTTACAGAGAAGAACCCTAATTTGCTATGTGTTGATTGTTGCTTTTTTTTTCCTTTCTCCCAATAAATTCTACTATTAGCCCAAAACCCCTCCTCTGCTTACAAAGTAAGGGACTGCAATCAAATAAAAGGAAACAATTACGGGGAAATGATATCCAAACTCCACCTCTCTAATTCCTCTTTTCCCCACATTTCCGAGGGAAGGGCTACAGGTTGACAAATCGCTATACACAAAGAAAAACAAATGCGCGAGCATGCGATATCAATATTTGTTCACAACTCTGAGGTTAACTAAAAATCACTGAAGGGCTGAAAGCCTACGCCAGTTCCGTGATTCAGCAAAATTCTTGTATCAAAACTCACAGCATCTACAATGCACAAAATTCGCTGATTAACTGTCTCACTAATGATTATCAATTTATGCTCAGCACAACCATACGACATATACACATCAAAATTGTGCAATAACATAATCCTACCCTGAATCCAACAGGTAATATTCAATACGCTCTCCATGCACACCTCTCCCTCCCCCCCCCCCCCCCCCCACCTCCAACATTTGTACACAGACGAACAGGAACACAGCACAGACAAGGAGCAGGGCGATGGAGTGCTGATGGGGGAACGCGAGCGACGCACGAGAATTGAGTGGGCTCCGCACGCGCCTGGATGCATGCTGCGGGGTGCGTAGCGCAATCACTACGTATCTAAAGCACTACCAGTTATTAGCCCTACGACCGATAGATCTACGTGTCGTAAACCATACGACCCTTTAGGACTACGTGTCTATTTCACTACAATTGACCATGTATCGAAAAAGCTATTCATGTTCGCGTTCTCTAGAACTACGTGTCTATATCGCTATGCCCGTTTGCTCTACAGAAAGAAAGACAAATAGTGACAACGGCCCGTTTGTATGGGGATGGTGTAGCGCAATCACTACTGGATAATGTCAGTAGGTCCCCACTAGGGGAGGCGCCATATGTTCCCCCAGGTCTATGTTCCCCCAGGTCTATGTTTCCCACCTCCATATTCCCCCAGGTCTATGTTCCACCACCTACCTATCGTGCCGTACGTGACCTCGTGTCGTACGTGACCACGTGCCGTGTGTGACCTCGTGTCACTTGTGACCTCATGTCGTTTGTGACCACATGTCGCTTGTGACCTCGTGCCGTACGTGTCATACGTGACCTCGTGCCGTACATGATCTGGTATCGTACGTGACCGGATTGTCATACTTGTTACATAATCTAAGTTGTATCCTGACTAGATGTGTTGCAATGTTCATATTTTATGCTTTAAACCCGAGAGAAGAGACGGAATACATTTAATTGTTACAAGATTGTATTGATCCTTTCTTTGCTTTGCTTTGTTTTTCTCTGTATTTGGTGACAGGAGTCATTGTTACTCATTAATTTGTTGTTCATTTACAGTTCTTTAGTTAATGTGTCAGTACACGCGTGTTTCCATAGCTAGACGGGTTGGTGACTTTACGTTAAAATTCCTGAGTCCCTGAGTATATGTGGATGGTTTAGTGCGTCAAAATATTTTTTTTTTTGTAAATCATTTTCTTTCCTAGTTCCATCCTTCCTCCGCGTTATGGCCAAGAGCCCCTGGCCTAAGGCCAAAGTACAATAAAAATGTTCAGAGTTCGAGTTGTATTAAATTGCGATAATTGAAATTACCAAAATACAGAAATCGAGAAGAGAGAGAGAGAGAGAGAGAGAGAGAGAGAGAGAGGAGAGAAGACAGAAAGAGTCAACGAGTCAACGAGTTTATTGCTTTTAAGCAAGGAAGCCCATAAAGCGTTCCAATAATTCAAATAATGTACACGATTCAATGGTGACATTGACCTAGGCAGCACAAATTATCAAGTGAAACGTTATATATAAGCCGTATAGTATATACATATATAAACAAACAGAGAGAGAGAGAGAGAGAGAGAGAGAGAGAGAGAGAGGAGGAAACACTTGAAATGTCAAAACCCGCAAAACTTTTCGAAGACCATTCTGCCCATGTCTGCCCCTAAGGCTCAGTTTGATACCGGAATTCCCAAAATAGTCACGAATAAACAAGGAAATTCATCATCATCATCATCCACCCCCCCCCCCCCCCCCCCCCCCACACACACACACACACACACACAAAACCAATGAGTTGTAGCCCCTTAAACGTCAGCAGTAGCATTGCACTGTTCGGTGTTATTGTCCTTTTCTCCTTGTTCTCGTCCTTTTTTCTTCCTCCCCCCTCCCCTTCAACAGGTCTTGTTCTTCCTCCTGTTATTACCGATATCACTATCAATATCATAAAAGAAAACAGCATTAATCCCCCTGAAGACGGAGTATGGCTGCCCATATTGCGGGATGAAGATGGGTTACACACACACAAATCCATCCCCCTATGGAGACAGGAGACAGCATCTTGGGCGCGTGGAAGGCGAAGATAATTCAAAACTTAAGTTAGTACTATACAAAATTACATGGCTAACTGTAATTGTGCAAAGGCAAAAGTATTAACAACCGAGCACGATGTTCATGTAAACGGCATAACACGAAGAAACGCACAGTACACAATAGATAACTTCTAAGATGAGAGCGTGGTATACTTGTAAATGCAGTGCACCAAGACTATTATAAATAAAGAAATATGGACTACACTATGTGTTCATTTTTCTCTCCCTTTCTTACTCAATCCCAATCCCATTCATCCCGTGACACCCAAGTAGCCACAATTGAACAAGTCATTCGTCCATGACCCGGAAGAGGCTTCCTACAACAAAGCAAATTTTCAAACACAACATATATAGTAGTAATTTGATTTTCAGTTATACTTAGTTATTAGGTGATTTCTGATTTCTTAGTTTAAATGATTTCGACAGGAATAGAGCCAGTGGCACACACATCCTTGAATTTGATAATAATAAAGTAAGTTTGAAAGAATTTGGATGTATATAATATTTGGAAGGAATATATCTCCCGCAATAGTTTATACTTGGGACAAACTAATGTAAAGTGAAGTTCTGTTTCAAGTTCGTTGGGACAAAATGGGCATGTCATGCTTTCTTGGCTTCTCGAATATCTGAACCTGTGGGGTTTAAGTTGGGAAACACCAAGCCGAAGTCTGGTTAGGTGTTTTCTAAGTGCGTGATTTTTTATCTCCACTAGATAAGGAATATTTTGTAGTTGACGAAATGTGGAATAAAGTTTGTATCTTTCTTTGGATTGCAACAAAGCGTCAATATCTTGGAAATGACCGTCATAAAGCCTTTGCTTAAAAACAGATATAAATGATTTTACATTTTCTACTCCTTGATTCTCCCACACGAATCCAAACCCATACCTAAACAATGTAATGCAAACCTTGCTTACCCAATTTGTCTTACCTTGACAGTGCATTGTGTACAGCATTTTGTATGATTTCCTTGGAATACGATATTCCTCCATTTTTGTTAGTCTTAACCAGTACTTAATAGTTTTAGTAAAAGTTTGTATGTAAAGCGGATATCTGTTAGCTTCGTAATATGCAAGTGGATTAGGTGTTTGTATGCTGATATTCAATAAACGTTTTATGGCAAGAAGATGTACTCTCTCAATAGGGGTGTGATCTGCAGTCAACCCCCAAACTTCCGCCCCATATGTCAGAATAGGTTGTACTTGAGTGTCAAATATCTTAAAGAAAATCTTAGAATTTTCGCCTACAGACCAGAGGAATCTAAAGATACTGAAAACATATTTTTTGCTTTACGAGCCAAATCTAATGAGTAAGAAAATGTCAACCCTGTGGAGAAAAATATTCCCAAATACTTATATTGATTTACCACTTCCATGGAAAAGAATGGAAAAGCAGCAGGACCTGGCTTCAGCAGTGAATTTTATAAAAACTCTTCTCCTCAGGTCATTTTGTTCCTGACTAAGCTCAACAAACTTTTGGATTCAGGTATATTCCCCAAAATTGGTCAGAATCAATTATACAGCCATTACATAAAAAAGGAGACATTAATTCCCCTGACAACTACAGGGGTATCTCGCTGTTGAATATCAGCAGCAAAATGTACATTCATACTTAATAAGAGATTGACAAATTGGGCAGAGGACAATAATTTGTTAAGTGAAACGCAGGCAGGGTTTAGAAAGAATTACAGTACAGTCGATCACATATTTACTCTACTTGCACTAGTTCAGAAGCAATTTTCAACTAACAAATCAAAATTATATGCAGCTTTCATTGATTTTAGGAAAGCCTTTGATCTCATAGAAACCATCTTTGGCTTATACTCCGCAAAAATGGTATCAAAGGGAAAATGTTCAAAGCTATTCAAAGTATGTATGAAATAGTTAAAGCTCGGGTCAGAACTAACGGTGGTCTTACAGAAACATTCATGTGTCCTAGAGGATTGAAACAAGGCGATAGCTGTAGTCCTATTTTATTTTCTTTTTTATCAATGAGCTTGCAAATGATATAACACAACATGGTAGACATGGGGTAAGATTGTCACCTGATTTGATGCAGATTCTGGTTTTGTTATTTGCGATGATGTTGTCCTTTCTACCACTGTAATCGGGCTCCAGCACCAACTGAACATTTTAAGAAGTACGGCAGACAGACTAGGTCTTACAGTTAATAATGAAAAATCAAAAATAGTAGTGTTTAGGAAAGGGGGTTACCTTGCTGCAAGAGAAAAATTGGTTCTATGGAAATGTAAAAATATGGAAGTGGTAAAGAGAAGACAGAAGAGATAATTAGAGAGAGGCAAAGACAGAGACAGAGAGAGAGAGAGAGAGAGAGAGAGAGAGGCAAAGACAGAGACAGAGAGAGAGAGAGAGAGAGATGCGGAGACAGAGAGAGAGATGCGGAGACAGAGAGAGATTCAGAGAGACAGAAAGAGATAATCTAAGAACTCTCTCCCCCCCCCCCCCCCCCCCCCCCTCTTTCTCTCTCTCTTCAACAAGGTGGGCAGAAGGCGTTGTGCTCAAAACAGTATCGGTATTTAATTGATGAGTAATTAGGCCTAGTCTGTTCAATACAAAAATCAGCGCTGCCAGTGCAGCAGTTCTACAATTTCATCATGTAGAGCTATTGCCATGTAGTGCTAAAGAAAGAAATAGAAAACAAAACACACGAAAGTATGTAGAGCTACTGCCACGTAGTGCTAAAGGACAGTAGCCAATAGAGATCGCAAGTCAGCCTTTGAGCTTCTTCCTCTTTTTTGCCATCTATATAGAGCTAATCAAAAATGTCCATTAGTGACAGAGGGCAGTCGCTTTTTAGCTACTTTTCGTTACTTCTCGTAGTGCCAAAACAAGGTAGGGGTTTGAATACGTAGTGCTATTGCTACATGACTAAGCGAAGACTCTCTCTCTCTCTCTCTCTCTCTCTCTCTCTCTC
Organism: Conus ventricosus; assembly: GCA_018398815.1. Taxonomy (NCBI): domain Eukaryota; kingdom Metazoa; phylum Mollusca; class Gastropoda; order Neogastropoda; family Conidae; genus Conus; species Conus ventricosus. Next base: position 25,674,338 of record CM031621.1, read on the forward strand.
TCTCTTCTCTCTCTCCTCATTAGATATATATTCATGGGATATTCATGAAAATTTTATATGGAGCAACAAAAACAAAAAACAAAACAAACAAACAAAACAAAACACAAAGAAACCTAGGCATTACTTTTATATTTAGACCTCTGTGCCAATTGGAATGAGAGAGAGAGAGAGAGAGAGAGAGAAGAGAGAGAGATATGAAGCGTGAAATGCAAAAATTCACTTTCCGTCCGAAAATCGACTTTCATCGAATGAAAATTATATTCATGTGCAAATAGGCCCGATAATCAATAACCAGGTGCAAATAACGCCTAATAATCGATTATCGAACCGGTTATTGATTTTTACACCTAATATTGATTTTGGTAAATGATTTGCACATAAAATTGATTTTTGGCCCGTTATTGATTATCGGGGCCGGTTATAAATTTCCGGCGTAATTTGCACCTGGTTATTGATTATCGGGTCTATTGGTAAGCAATTTGCACATAAAATCGGTTTCGTACCATGAAAATCGATTTTCGTGAAATGCACACAATTCACTTTCTGACCGAAAATCAATTTTCATTGTATGAAAATCAATTTTATAAGCAAATTACTTTCCAATAGGCCAATAATCAATACCCAGGTGCAAATAACGTCTGAAATCGATTAGCGGGACTGGTTATTGATTTTTGCACCTAACATTGATTTTGGTAAATAATTTGCACATAAAATTGATTTTCGGCCCATTATTGATTGTTGGGGCCTGTTATTGATTACCGGCGTAATTTGCACCTGGTTATTGATTATTGGGTCTATTGGTAAGGTAATTTGCACAGAAAATCGATTTTCATACTATGAAAATTGATTTTCGGCCAGAAAATGAATTCTGTCAATTTCACGCTTCACACAGAGAAAGAGAGAGAGAGAGAGAGAGAGAGAGAGAGAGAGTTTATATATGTGTACCTGTCATGCCTTAAAACAATACCAACAATAGCACAAAAAAAG
>CM031621.1:25680324-25687824 GCA_018398815.1 Conus ventricosus
CCCCCACCCCCTCCCGCCCTCTCCTTTCATTCACGTTTTATCCTTCTCATGTTATATTCTTTCAGATATCAGATCATTATTCTGAGTGACCCGTGACCCCCGTGTGTGATGACCGGACAAAACACAAATATCTTTCGTCTCCATTTCCTGCTGTTCAAAATGTGTTTCTGGGTTCCATAAAATTGCCAGCATTTTCTTTCTTTTTTTTCTTCTTTCTTCAACAATGTATCTCCATTTGCTTGGAGAAAAGAGTGATGAATTCCAATTAAAAAAAAATATATGTGGTAGCAAAAAATAGCGACAAGGAAAACAGTTATTTTTTGGCAGGATTCGTTTTTTTTCGCTTCACTTCCGAATATCAATTCATGCAACTCGCTTCTTTGTTCATTCCATAAATACTGTGCTGTGTCTCCAGCTTCATCTTCCCTGCACCTAATGCATCCACTTTCACAGCTTTATTTATTCTTCTCAGATCCGTTGATTCCAGTGGAAAAATATACATTCATTGCAGTTGTAAGGAAGCCAGACTTTTAGAAATATTCTTCGATCATTTCTTAAAAAATAAATTCATTTAACGTATGAAAACTGTCTGGTTAAAAAACAAAGGCTGTTTATTGTCTGTGTGGCTCCTACAGTCTGCGATATCGGTTGTTGGACTCCAGGTCAACAAGGTCCATCCTCAACTGGACTATGGCCGTGTCTTGCATATCTCTGCAAAACCTTAATTCAAAGTACGAACCCTCCAACTCTGAATTTGGGGCTTTCTGTACCGCCACTCTGTGTGTGTGTGTGTGTGTGTGTGTGTGTGTGTGTGTGTGTGTGTGTGTGTGTGTGTGTGGTCTGAACACAGAAGCATTACAGACCCTGGGAATTAAAATCCTGTCTCATCTGAAAGACGCAAACATTGGAATTTGAGGGTGTTTTTTTTTTTTTTTTTTTTTTTTTTTTTGATATTTCAGCATTTGCTTACAATCCACGAAGAAAAATGTCCGATTTCGATGTTCATCTTTAAAGCTGCATCTCTCAGGATAGAAGCCGCCAGTTCAACTGACGTCAGAATCATGTGTGCTGAACTGCGGCCAAACTTTTCCAGACTTTCCAAACTGCCAGAGCAGACGAAGTTGTTGCCACTATCACCTTTTGTTCCTAGTCCAAACCTGTCCATTTTCTGTCCAACATGTACCTCACGACAACTCTGCACAAAGAACTTTATTTCTGCGTCTTCTTCTTCTTCTTCTTCTTCTTCTTCTTCTTTTCTTTCTTCAGTCTTCTTCATTATCATCACATCATCACATCATCACATCTCATCATCAATATCACTTATCATTATCATTGTTTTTATTATTATTTATTGTTATCATTATTATCATAATCATTATTATCATAATCATTACTATTATCATCATCAGTACCGTTACCGTTGTTGTTGTTACCTTTATTATCATTATTATTATTGTTGTTGCTCTGCTCTTCTTGTTCTTGTACTTATTGTTGTTGTTATTGCGATTTTTACTATCATCACCATCATTACTATTATTATTATCATTAGCATCATCATCATCATCATCATTGTTAGTAGTAGTAGTAGTGTAGTAGTAGACGTACTACTACTACTACTACTACACCACGCTTCTACTACTACTATTTCGATCTTATCTTCCATTTCCCGGCTGTGGCAATTTTACCCAAAGCCGCTATTTCCGGCTTCTCGTACACAGCTGAAGCCGGTTTGTCTTGTCGCAGTATTATCACTGGTATTCCATAGGAAGCAATGGATACCAAGCCGTCGTAGCGCTAACCCCTCCGAAGAGACACTGCACTGCAGCCGAGTCACTTTGGTGGTGGTCGGAGGTGTCTGTTGACCCAACAAACGCAGGACTACTAAGTCTGCCACTGACGGCAAGGCGGCTTCGTCGGTGGAGGCAGCGTAGAGCGAACGTATCCCTCAGCAAGGCGCGGCACCACGTCCTTCCAACGGCTGTCTGCATGAAATATGCCTATGCCGACCATTGTGACACAAAAACCATCACGTACATCATGAAGTTATTTATGCGTTCCTTTCTGGTTCGATGTGACATGACTGGAAAAAGGAAGAAAGGTGGCAGAGTGGTTAAGACGTTCGCCTGCCGATCCAACGTGTGAGAAGAGCGTGGGTTCGAGCCCTGCCTTTCTCGCCCTTTCTTTCCCAGTTTGAATGACAAATCGAACTGAACGTCAAGTCCATCGGATGGGGACTATAAGCGAGTCGGACCCGTGTGCCTTCCTGGCCCCCTGCACACGTTAAAGAACCCACGGCAGTTGAAAATCGAAAAGAGCAGGGGGGGGGGGGGGGGGGGGGGTTCCCCGCTGCCTGCCTGGCAAAATTGATGTAGATTGAAGATAGCCGCCTGGTATTTCTTACCAAGCCACAAAAATTGTCACTTACTGTTATCGTGTGCCATCGTTTACCGGTGGAAATGGAGGACACGTATAAACATCGCATGCATCCTATGTGAGAAACTGGAGGGATAAATGAATATGAGTGACTGATATTTGAATGGTACGGGAAACGACTGAATGAGCGCCAGTAGGCTGCACTTCGGCCGACTCTACCTGGGTAGGCAGCCCGTTGAGTGAGTGAGGTAGTGTGTTTATTGTAAAGCGCTTAGAGCTTGGTCTGTGACCGAGGATAGGCGCTATATAAATACCCAATATAATAATTTTAAAAAATGTGCTGTACGCTGCCTTTTATAACATGTCCTGGCGTTAATTAGGACCGACTTGCACAGAGGCCTGCAGTTGGTTATGAAATGTTAACGATACGCTCCGGGCATATCAGTCAACTGGGTGAAGCTCGACTGTTGTTGTTTGTGTTTGTTTGGTTTCTTTTTGTTTTATGTCTGTTCGTTTGTTTTTGTTTTGCTTTGTTTTCTATTGTTTTCTTTTTGCTATTGTAGCCGATGCCGCACTCAAGTTTGGGAAAGAGCCAGCCAAGACTGAAAAAATCCCACAATGAACGTCTCTGGTGAGAATCGAACTTACAATCTCCCAGTCTGCGAGTCTTTGACGCTAACCGCTGCGCCTTAGCAGCTGATAAAGAAGGTTTTTGTTTTGTTTTTTGTCATTCATCTTTTTGAAATGGTCTGTCAGTTTCAGCATGAAGCTCTTCTTTCATCGCCTCACCGCTCTGAGACCTCATGCCACGCATAATGTCACCGTCTGGTGCTCTTGCAGATTCATGAATTGAACAGCACTCCTTCAAACAGCGGTTGAAACTCGATTTTGTTTATTTGGATGTTGTTTGCCTGTTTGTTTGTTTGTTTTAACATTTTCTTGCGACTCATCGGCTTTGGCAGGTGAGGATGTTGCTAAATGACTTGCTGAACTTTAAAACCTGTCGAATATACTCGCTCCCTTGTGTCAAAACCAAAAGCGCAAAGGCATGTACACGATCCATGTCGGGACGAATGGAAGATACAAACTGATAAGAAAACCAGTTGAAATCCTTATAGAATTTCTTGGCGTTTATCTCTGGAGACTGAAAAGGGGACTATTTTAATGTAATTATTAGTGAACCGCCAAGAAAACGTAGACAAACATAATTATCACAAGACAAAATTCGACGCGTTTCGACCTCTTAGGTCTTCTTCAGGCAAGTTACAAAACACTCAGGACAACGAGAATGAACGAGCAATCACTTATCTTCATTCACTTCAGCGCAATGATAAGCTCATCGAAACGCGTCGAGTTTTGTCTTGTGATTCGTTTGTCTACGTTTTCTTGGCGGTTCGCTGTTAATTACATTTACAATTTTAGATTTCCACCAGCAGTCGCCTCAGTTTGCAACTAGATCTAAACAGAGGAAGGAAAATTAGGTGATGAATCACTCAACATAAAGCGCCTTAATGCTGATATTAGAAAGCACTGGATCAATTACTTTAAAGCACCCTCCAGGAAGGTGCTATTGCAGAAATATTTCATCTGAGATTATAGTGTTCATTTGCTGTGATTCACGCTTCCGTGGGTTGTAAACGAATGCTTTGAAAGTGGTCATTACCGTTTTAGAGACTGAATGATTTTAAATAGTCATGTGGCTTTATTTTGCACATGGTTCTGATTCTCAACCGTGATATGAGTTTTGGAATAATAAGAACAGAGTATAAAATGACTCAAGAGCTGACAGCTGGTACCAACATTTCAGAGTATGCCGTACAAAAATCCGGACTCTTCCCTTTAACCGGATGATACCGCGGCTGTTGATTTGAAAGTGTGAAGGAGAACATTATCCTTTTTATAGTTCCGTCTCTAAAGATTCAGTCCCTCTTGCATAGAAGATAGTTAGTCTGAACCATCAGCAGGACCAAACAGAATAGCTGGTGAAATTGCGGACGTGCATTTGACATATCCTGTATATGTTTCCTATTTCGGGAACTGACGTTGGACGGACGTGGTGGCGCCCTTCGGAGGTTGTCTTCACTCACGCCGGCTCCGCGACTGAGCAATTATTGTGGTCAGTAGGGGGCTCAGTAGGTGGTGACCTGCGTATGCTGGATCAGAACAGGCACCACTTTAACGTCACCGAATTGACTCGGCAGCAGTGCAGTGTCTCCTCAGGTGGGGTACCCCTTGACGACTTAACACGGACCGCTCCCTGTGGATTGTCGGTGCCGGGGCTGTGCCAGGTGGGACCGGGCTGTGGCTGTGACGGGGTTTCGGAATGAGCGGCGTGGGTGCAATGCCATTGGGGAAGCACAGAAGATGGGACAGAAAAAAAAAATCAATGAATGATTTGATGATAACAGAAGCAAAAGACAGGCGGATTGCGGTAGAGACAGAGGCACAAGGAGAAAGACAGAATGTCCTATAATCTCACAGCGAAACCTTTTTTCTCTCTTTCATTCGAGCACCAGCGCGCACTTTCGTCCGTTGATTTACGCTCAACTTACCTTTTTTATGGATAGTCTCACGTTCTGTCTCCCAACAGAGAACTGAACATGTATCTGCTCCATCGAGTCATTTCTGGAGGGACAGAGGTGACCAGAGCATCAGATTAGACTGGATCCAATTCTCTGGAGGTGAAGAGCATTCCCTGAAAAAAAGAAAAAAAAACCACTGCGTCGCTTGTCGATTTCAACATGTTCATACAATTTTAATGGAATTTGTCACGCTTTCTCCCCAAGCAAATGAAGATCTATTGTATTTTCGTTGGAATAAACTGAAGAAGGAGTGGCACCAAAACGGTTCTTGCTATTTTGTGGATTGAAATAAATAAAAATATCTTGTCGAAGGAGAGCAAAATGTGATAATCAGGTTTTATATCTCGTTGACGTCATCTGCGAGAGGGTAATTTAAACAACTTTCTTTTACCTGAGAGAGAGAGAGAGAGAGAGAGAGAGAGAGAGAGAGACGAAGAGAGGAAGAGAGGGAGAAACAGACAGACAGAGAGAATAGTGTTTGTTAATAGAGAGACGATGGCCTCCAAAGAGACTGTCTGTCTGTCTGTCTGCCTCTCCGTCCCCTTCCCCCCCCCCCCCCCCACTCTGCTCTCTCTCTCTCTCTCTCTCTCTCTCTCTCTCTCTCTCTCTCTCTCTCTGATTCTGCAGCTATCAAGAAGATACACTGGATGACAGTGAGAAAGAAATGACAACAGTCTATTCTGGAAATGACAAGAGTGGACTGCATGTAAGACCGGTTGCCTCCGCAGAGAGAACTGGTCCTGCGGGGTTCAAGTGAACCTGCTTTGCAGATGTTGGAAACCTAGTTTTTGAAGATTAGTCTTGCGTCAAGAGTGCGTACAACTGGTGATAAGATGTGGAACCATTTTTTCACAAACAGAGTCAGGAAGATAGGGACAACTGGGGATTTTGTTTTTAAGGAGAGGTAAGCATGTGTTTGCTTCGTCGTCCTTGAGTCGTAGCTTGTCGTGAGTCATCCGTGTTTCAGAGTCCGAGGTGTGGTGCAATGTCCGAAATATTGGGGCCATGTCGATGTGACCAATTGTTGTGACCAAGTGTCGATGTGACCAATTGTCGTTGTGACCACGTGTCCTTGTGACCACATGTCGTTGTGACCAAGTGTCGTTGTGACCAAATGTCGTTGTGATCACGTGTCGTTGAGACCAAGTGTCAATGTGACCAAGTGTCGTTGTGACCATGTGTCGTCGTGACCAAGCGTCGTTGTGACCAAGTGTTGTTGTGACCAAGTCTTGTTGTGACCACATGTTGTTGTGACCACGTGTCGTTGTGACCAAGTGTCGTTGTGACCAAGTGTTGTGACCACATGTTGCGACAACGTGTCGTTGTAACCAAATGTTATAGTAACCACGTGCCGTTATGACTGAACCAAAAGGACAAGATCACGATATTTGGTCACAACCACACATCATTTTGGGTCACATCGACATGTGGTCACATCGGCATGTGGTCACATCGGCATGTTGTCACGTCGGCATGTAGTGACAGTGGCAGACTGGTAAAGCTGAGCACTGTCGACAAATTCTTACGCAGCATGGACTGACGACTGAAGACGGCAGGAACAGGAGCAGCGTCCAACACTAACGAAATTGGTCCCATGACAGAACCCTGGGGAACACCACAAGACAGAGGAGATAACCGAGATCTGAGTCAGTTTATAAACAGACATTTTGGGAGCCATCAGTCCAACAGCAAGAAAGCACGGACAAAACAATGTCAGAAACACCGAGAGAGTTTTGTAGTCTCTTTAGAAGAACAGAGGGGGATATGTATCAAACGCAACTGAAAGGTCAGGTAGAAAGACCCAGAATAGTGATTTCATTATCATCCAAGGAAATCACTAAATGATTTGTAATTTTCAACAGAGCTGTCTCGGTTGTATGTGCAGATCTGTAAACTGAATGATGAGGATTGTAAAGGTTTTTTTTTTTTTTTTTGTTAAAGATGGGCCACGGGCTGTGAAAGAGATAGATACTGACAGACAGAGAGAGGGGAGAAGGAAGAAGAGAAGAGAGAGAGAGAGAGAGAGAGAGAGAGAGAGAGAGAGAGAGAGAGAGAGAGAGAAACATTTTACCGAAGCATTGTAATGACCAATGACAATTAAAACCTTGGAGACACGTAAATACAAAACACTCGCACAACGCTACATTAACTGCTACTACTGTCGAGTGTGTGTGTGTGTGTGTGTGTGTGTGTGTGTGTGTGGTGTGTGCGTGCGTGCGTGCGTGCGTGCGTGTGTATTTTTCCCACCGCATGCCCATCGAAGCACTCGGACACAATTTATATCACATGAAGAAACCAGCGGATTGGTTATATAGTGCTATTAATGGGGTCAGTTCTGGATCTGTAGAACCGACGTAGCTTGTCATTTTGTCATCTTCAGTGCGTCTCTCACTCTCACGCCCATCCCGTTCGTCCCTGCTCATTCTTACATAGCTACACCCAGGGTTATTCCGTCGCTGTCCTAGTAGCGTCGTCCACAAGGAGCAGTTATGATCAGAGCGTTATGAGCGAACCTGATGTCTTGATAATCACCAGTCCTTTGATT
>CM031621.1:25696239-25698739 GCA_018398815.1 Conus ventricosus
TACTCAGTTTGGTTTCCAGCGACAAACTCATAATACAGGGAGATTTTGCCCTGTGGTGATAGCAATAAAGTCATTCACAACTTCACTGGTGTGTGTGGGTGTGTGTGTGTGTGTGTGTGTGTGGTGTGTGTGTGTGTTTGTGTGTGCGTGCATGTGCGTGCGTGCGTGCGTGCATGCATGTGCGTGTGTGTGCGTGCGTGCGTGCGTGCGTGCGTGCGTGCGTGCGTGTGTGTGTGTGAATGTGTGCGTGCGTGAGTGTGTGGGGGAGAGAGGAGGGGGTTGTATGAGAGTATGAAAGTTGGATGTTCGAGGGAAAAAACAAAAAGAAAGAAAAAAGATCGAGATATAAGAGAGAGAGAGAGAGAGAGAGAGAGAGAGAGAGAGGAGAGAGAGAGAGAGAGAGAAAGAAAGAGAGAGAGAGAGAGTTTATGTGTATGTATGTGAGTTGGTGTGCGAGCGTGCGTGCGAGCGAGCGTGCGTGCGTGCGTGCGTGCGTGCGTGCGTGTGTGTGTGCGCGCGCCCGCGCGCGTGCGAGCGTGCGAGCGATGTTTTCTTTTCATTTTAGAAGAGATCACTTCACTTATAGTAAATAAACCTTTATTTTCACAATTGTTTCGTACAGTGGATGATAGCACCGTTTGTTTTATATAACTAAATAAAACCTCATAACCGTATTAAGGAAACAAAAATGACAAAATGGGTCATCTACGTCTAGCAAAGTCGGCGTGTCTTGTTCAAGATGAAGACTAATTTGGACACATGTAGTATTATTTTTTTTAAATGTTATGAAGTTTGATACTCAAATTTCATTTCGTTAATGAAAACATTATGTGATACACATGCAGTATATATACATATATATATATATATATATATATATATATATATATATATATATATATAGAATTTGACGTTAAAGTTCGTGAGAACATGACCACAGAACTCACGAGTAATCAGCACATAAACCTATGGCCAGTATTAGTGCCAAAGCCTGAATTTAAATAGAACAATGATTTATATACACATCTGTACAAAGGTTCAAGTCCGATAAGCTAAGGGTCACCAAGGGCAGGAAACTGACTCAAGTTCACCATGCCTTGAGCACAGAATTAAAAAAAAGGTTGGTGCCCAAACCTTATTCTTCCACTGCCGTGGCTTTCTCTGACCTGAATCAATACCGATGTGTTGTTGAGAGGACAGCGAGGGTTTTGAAGTCATGAATGCCTGAGCGTTGTCTTGAGGCCATCAGCTCCGCGACGGAACGCCCTCTATAACCATTTCACTGCAGTGCGCGTTGCATGTGTGTTGTGCGTGCTGGTCGTATTGAACTTTTCACTACGTATAAGAAAAGCAGGGGAGATGAAGTAGTAATAGAAAAAAAGGGGTGGGGGCGGGGTGGGGAGGGGGGGGGGGGTAGGGGAACGGAGTCCATGTGTAGAAAAGGGACGGCAGTTAGGGAACGGAGACCATGTGTAGAAAAGGGACGGCAGTTAGGGAACGGAGTCCATGTAAAAAATAATACGAATAATGAAATACGTATATAGCGCCATTCTCGGCTAGAGGCCTAAGCTTCTAAGCGCTTTACAATCAACAGTCGTTTACACAACGGCAGCTACCTGGGTAGTGCCGACTGAAGAGCTGCCAGCTGGCGCTTCATTCAGTCGTTTCCCGTGTCATCCAGTCAGTATCGTTCAATATCGATCACTCATTTTCCTTACTTCCTTCATTCTTTCCATTTCTCACGCAGGGTGCATGCTATGTGTAACGTGTCATCCATGCCAACGGCCAAACTGGCCTACTCTACCGAAAGTTGGTGATGGGATTTTACGTGTGTGCAAGATGTTATGCGTGCGTTCACACACGGAACCTCGGTTTATAGTCTAATTCGAAGGACTGTACGGGAAATGGAGTCAGAACCAATGTTAACTCCGAGGAAAAAAATCCCCCTGTACCGAAACGCCCCGGCGGAGGTTCGAATCCGCAACCCCAGGATCACAAGATTACGAGTCAGGCGCTCTGCCAACTGAGCTATTCCGGCTCCATGTATCCTCTGATATGGTCTCCGATGTGTGTGTGTGGTCAATTTTAAGCAGTCAACGTCTATGATCATTCAATACAAACAACAACAAACAAATCTGGTTGACATTCACATCAAGCAACTCAAAAGGTAGTCGGGAAAACGGAGACCCCCAAGAGAGGTCGAGAACGAATCATAGCTCAGCTGTTTGATCCGGATTCGCACGACGGATCCACATCCAATTCTAATCGGTTTATCCCTTGGCCACATTTCTACCTTTCTACCACGTTTCCCTGAAATTGTTTCAGAAGTTGTTGGGTGCTGTTACAAGACGGATGCTGTAATGCGCCCACACTAAGGGTCCCCATCAGTGTTTTCCCGTAGAAAAGATGTATATCTTTCCACCACATTTTGTTAAACTCGGTTCACTAGTATTGTTGCATGATTTTGTTGATGGACAGACGAAGCAGCCAGCACACCAAG
>CM031621.1:25703739-25733739 GCA_018398815.1 Conus ventricosus
GGGGGAGGGGGGGGTTGTGTGCGAGAGCCTGAGGGAAGACTGGTGTATATCACTACTAGTCTGTGTGATGTACTCATCATTGCGTGTGCGTCTGAACGCAGTGGGGAGGGACAGATATACTGAAACCCGAAAGACAAAACAGAATGATACATTGTGCTGGGATATCTTATCTAGATTGTTAGGTTGATTTAGAGAATTAGGAAGGGAGAGGAAGAGACAGACAGACAGACAGACAAGAGTATTGTGTGTGTGTGGTGTGTGTGTGTGTGTGTGTGTGTGTGTGTGTGTGCACGTGTGTGGGCGCATCGCGTAATTCTTTCTCTCTCTCTCTCTCTGTCTGTCTGTCTGTCTGTCTGCTGCGCGCGCGCGCGCGCGCGCGCTGCGCGTGTGTGTGTGTGTGTGTGTGTGTGTGTGTGTGTGTGTGTGTGTGTAGCTATGCCATAGACTGTAATTCTATGTTCAAACTTCATTCAACTCAGAACCACATCTTTATATGTTTACAGGCACACTTTAATTAAACCAAGTAAGTCCTCTTTGAACTCACAGACAGACAGACAGACAGACAGACAGACAGACAGACAGACAGAGAGAGAGAGAGGAGAGAGAGAGAGAGAGAGAGAGATATATGAACAGAAAGACAGAAACAAACGCAGAAGGGAACAGAACTCTTTAACAAACGCCTACTGCTTTAAAAAAACAACAACCGGGAACTGATCAACAGAAAGAGTCAGTCAACTGATGATGACTGGTTGAACTCCTACATAAATCAACGTCACAGCAGGCAGCTGTGTACAAGTTTACGCAGAAAGTCTACCAAGTACTAGACAAAAACGCAGAACATTGAGAAAGGGAGTGCCAATCACCTAAACTCCCACTCGCACAGACACTTCCCTCTGGTGCCTGCCCCCCCCCCCCCCCCACCCACCACCACCCCTGTTCCAGTGGACGTACAAGCCGACCAGTGTATGGAGCACGTTCTCCAAGGGTGGGTCCCACAGGAGGCTGACGAGGGAGGAGAAGTGACCGATGTCCAGCAGTTAACGATAAAAGCTGAAAAGGGGTCTGAGGAGGCGGTAAGGAAGACCCATCCTTTTCATCCTGAGGACCACAACAGAGAAAGACGAAGAAGAAGAAAAAGAGGAGGAGGAGGCGGAGAAGGTGGAGGAGAAGGAGAAGGAGTAGAAGAAAAGAAGAAGAAGAAGAATGAACAAAAGAAAGAAAGGAAGAACAGAAAGGAAAAAAAAAGAAAGAAAAAAAAAGAAAGAAAGGAGGAAGAAAAACGAAAAGGAAGAAAAAAGAAAGAAAGAAATAACTGAAACTTTAGTTTTACGCAGAAAAAAGGTCTTAGAAATAAACCTAACGTTGGCGCCATGTTCATTGATTTTTTTTCTGAACCGTCGAAGGAAAGAAAGAAAGAAAGAGAGAGAAAAAGAAAAGAAAAACAAAGAAAACAAATAAAGAAAAAAAGACAGAGATGTCAGAAGGAAACCCCTGTGGACAACCCCGTCTATTTCTACAGCTCCAGCTGCAAGCTGCTTTCTGCTTGTAGTGTCTCCATGAATGGTCTGCATAGGGAATTGCCGCTCTGCGGTGTTTATAGATAGGGAGGATGGGAGAGAAAGGGCAGAAGGAGGGCGTAGGGGGGTGGGCGAGCGAGCCCAAGGCGAGACCCAGAGAGGTGGAATACAAACGAAAAAAAAAAAACCCACAGAAGATAAGTATTCTATATTGGTTGTTTGCGGGATTTTCTTTCCGATGTTCACACAGTAGGTAAGCAACAGATTTGCATCTTAACGTGCGCTGTCTATACAGATTTGTGCAACAGACAAGTCATCTGAAGAGAGAAATGAGCTACTCTTCACAATGTATCGTGCTGTTTTTCTAGCATACTATGCACAAAAAGAAACGCATATTTTTTTTATTTCACTCCTTTCATGCGTCTCTTAGCATTCAAAATATTACAACCACAGAAGAAATAAGACATCAATCTACTGTTATGTCTATTCATTACCTCTGACTATTCACACTGGACAGAGTTCCCTGCTATCCGGGACATGTTTCTGTCAAATTTTTCCTTCATATTTTCAGCGAAAAAAAAATGCGTTTCTTTTGTGCACAGTATAACTTTGCCTCGATGATTTGTAGTCAACACACATTTCCTGGTCTGTTCATTGACTGAATGGACTCAGACATGGACTGAGAGCTGACGAGGAACATCCGCTAGACATCATGCCTCAGATTCATTTGCTTCTCTCTTGTCTTAGTTTCATTTGATTCGTCCGGTTGTTTTGCCCAACTCTCTCTCTCTCTCTCTCTCTCTCTCTCTCTCCTCCTCTCTCTCTCTCTCTCTCTCTCTCTCTCTCTCTCTCTCCTTAGTTTCATTTGATTCGTCCGGTTGTTTTGCCCAACTCTCTCTCTCTCTCTCTCTCTCTCCTCTCTCTCTCTCTCTCTCCTCTCTCTCTCTCTCTCTCTCTTCTTAGTTTCATTTGATTCGTCCGGTTGTTTTGCCCAACTCCTCTCTCTCTCTCTCCTCTCTCTCTCTCTCTCTCTCTCTCTCTCTCTCTCTCTCTCTCTCCTCTCTCTCTCACTCTACTCTCTCTCTCTCTAAAGAGGCAATAGAAAATAGTGACAAGCACGAAATTCATCTCTTAAATACTTTTGGTCTCTCTACCTTCTCTCAATATTGAAGGTTTGGCACATTTGAATTTCAGATGCCTAGAAGTCTGGCACAGAGGTGACAGGGAGGTTGGGGTAAAGAAAGGCAGTGTTCTTCACCCTGTCTGAGCCAGTCTCTCTCCCATCTTCCTGCGGACAACTAGCTGACTCTGAAGTCGTTTGCCAGCATCCATGCTGACAGAAACGGTACCGGCTGCGAATTGGGGTACGTCATGCAATTACGCACTGGCAGCCAGTTTTACATTCCTCCGCTCCCCTCCTCCCTTCCGCTTTCCTTCCACTACAATCCACGCAGACAGACAGACAGTGACAGACATCAGACAGACAGACAGACAGTCATCTCTGACATGAGAGCAGAAAGGACTCGGGTATTGACCCCGGCAGATCAAACTGCAAGCAAGGGCAGAGAACCTGTATCATCATCACACGGGGCAGCGATCGGCGAACAGGAATAGCGTCTGAGACGGGATTTCTCTGGTTAGGGTCCTATTTGTTCTGCAAGAGAGCAACGTGGTGGATAGAATGACGTATGGTCTGCTGGGCTTTCTTCTTCGCGTCTTTGCTGCCGCTAACGGTGAAAATAAATCGTGGTACCCCTTTCATGAAATGTTGATAGTTTGTATAGTCTTAAACATTCCATGTTATATCTTTTTTTTCCCCGCAAAGGCACATGAAAATGCGTAAAAAGCTCAGTTCATTTCCTAACATGGAGAGAGCACAGTCGTTTGCTCTTTTGTTTAAATTGAGGAACTGCATCGTTATAATAATTTTGGGGGCCTGTGGTCGCAAAGGAGAACGTATTGCTGTTACAAGTCCAACCCAGATGTATTTTTCATCACCGATTATCTTAACCAAGTGGACTTTTTGTACAGAAATTTGCGATGAACAACTTTTCTGCTGCTGTGGGTTCTTTTACGTGCATAAAATGTATGCTGCACATGGTCCCTTTTAAAAGACAAGTATCCATATCTTCTCTACAGTTTCAGTGGAGAGAGAGAGAGAGAGAGAGAGAGAGAGAGAGAGAGAGAGAGAGAGAGAGAGAGAGGGGGGGGGGGGGGGGGGACTCCGTGCCATGCGAAACGCCAATGACGGGCACATAGAATCTCTCGTTTCATAGGCGAGAATGTTGGTATCTTGGCCACATTTTCAGTTCTGCCTTGTCGTTATACAGCTCACCGTGCCTCTCCGTCCTGTAGAATTAGCTTAATTGTTTCATTTCTGCTTCTTTTTTTTTTTGAAAGAAAAGGACACGCATGCGCGCGCGTGCACAGACAGAACGAGAGAGACTGAGAGAGCGAGAGAGAGACAGAGACAGAGAGGAGAGAGATACAGAGAGAGAGAGACAGAGAGAGAACAGACAGAGAGAGAGAGAGAGAGAGAAACATAGACAGACACACAGACAACATCTTTCACATAGATGCGAGGATGGGGGAGGGGGGGGGGGGGGGTTAGGAGGATTAAAAACTGGCCCACTAATACCGAAAACTTACTGCTCCACTGTCTTAGAGTGTATGTCTTTTTATAATCATAAAAAATCGAACCTCTCTCTCTGTCTGTCTGTCTGTCTGTCTGTCTGTCTGTCTGTCTCTCTCTCTCTCTCTCTCTCTCTCTCTCTCTCTCTCTCTCTCTCCTCTCTCTCTCTCTCTCTCTCTCTCTCCTCTCTCTCGTGTTTTCGTCCGCCCAATCTCTCTCACCTTTTTGTGTGTTTATTTGGAAATGGTTATCAAGAGAGAGAGACAGACAGACAGACAGAGAGATTGAGAGAGAGACAGAGACAGACAGACAGACAGATAATTTAAGGTAAGGTAATGCAATGTTGCTTATAGCCCAGCCGACCGCAAAGGGCCATATCAGGGCTGTCACCACGTTAAAATCAACTCACTAGTCATCAAAAATAAAATACAACCCAAAAAAACCCATTCACACATCTTTTTAAAATACACCTTCTAAACACGCACCAGAAACTTCATTAAAAGTCTTTCTTCCGTAAAATCTTAGGTCAGATGAAATATGTTGATCTCTTTCAGAAATTCAAAGATCACGTCAGGTGGGACATCTCTGAACAGGGTTTTTATGGAGTCTGCTGGAAAGTGTTTCTGTCTCACATCGTGCAAGTCCCAACACTCTAAAAGAATATGTTTCACTGTGAGTTACCGGTACATGACATGGATAGATAGACCGACAGACAAACAGACAGACAGACAGACAGACAGAGAGAGACAGACAGACAGACAGACAAATAGAGAGAGAGAGAGAGAAAGAGAGAGAGAGAGAGAGAGAGAGAGAGAGAGAGAGAGATTCTAAAAAGCCAAGACACAAATGACATGAAACAGATAAATGTAATTTTTAAAAAAACAGAAAACAAACTGATCATACGCCGGCAGTCACTGCCTAGCACTTAATTAAGCAGACGCAATCAGGCACCGGCAGCCACGTTCTCATTCACCCTTCCATATCCAGCACACTGCTTCTACCAATCTTCTCTTCATTCTACAGTGGATCCTGGAGTATCCTAGAGAGATGGGAGAGATGAATGAAGGGTATCAATCGAGAAATCTTCCATTAAACTGCAGCAACAACAACAAAAAGGGAGAGCAAACCTCACAAGTAGCTCCGAGGCATGGTCAAACACGCACAGGACTTCGCTCGTTATGTTTTATGTGTCCTGCCAGCGAGGGACAATTCGTATTGAGCAATGCACCGTCTGGTGTGGGCTAACTCAATGATGAATTATTCTTGCTCTTTCATTGCTTCATATTCCACAGAGCTGAGTCTGTCAGCTTTAGAAGGTACACCAGCGAGTCGAGTGTGTCTGCTTTTCTCTGAACAGCGGTGAGTCTGTTTGTTTCACTGTGTTCAGTGGTGACTGCTTTACACTGCACAGCGGTCAGTCTGTTTGCTTCACGGTGTTCAGTGGTGACTGCTTTACACTGCACAGCGGTGGATTTGCTTCACGGTGTTCAGTGGTGACTGCTTTACACTTGCACAGCGGTGAGTCTGTTTGCTTCACGGTGTTCAGTGGTGACTGCTTTACACTGCACAGCGGTAGTCTGTTTGCTTCACGGTGTTCGAGTGACTGCTTTACACTGCACAGCGGTGAGTCTGTTTGCTTCACGGTGTTCAGTGGTGACTGCTTTACACTGCACAGCGGTGGATTTGCTTCACGGTGTTCAGTGGTGACTGCTTTACACTGCACAGCGGTAGTCTGTTTGCTTCACGGTGTTCAGTGGTGACTGCTTTACACTGCACAGCGGTCATTGTTTGCTTCACGTGTTCAGTGGTGACTGCTTTACACTGCACAGCGGTGGATTTGCTTCACGGTGTTCAGTGGTGACTACTTTACATTGCACAGCGGTGAGTCTGTTTGCTTCACCTGCTCCGTGGAGAGAGTTCAACCGCTTTGCACAGCTCAGTGGTGAGTCTGTCACCTTCACAACGTACAGCAGTGAGTCTGTCTGCTTTACACTGTGTGGCGGTCAGTCTAGCTGATTACACTGCGCGATGGTCAGTCTGTCTGCTTCAACGCTGTAGGGTGGGCAGTCTATCTGATTCCCGCCGCACAATGGCCAAGTCTATCTGCTTCAGCCTGCACAGTTTTGAGTCTGTCTGGTTCACACAGGACAGTGGTCAGTCTGCTTCATACTGTTACTTTGCAGCGAGTTCATCTGTACATTGCTACACAAGCGGTGATTCCGTTTGCTTCTTCTACAACAGTCCGCTTGACACTGTGTCGTGGTCAGTCTGTCTGTTTGACATTGCACAACGGTCTGTCTTGGTCTGTCTGTCTGTCTGTCTGTCTGTCTGTCTGCTTTGCATTGCACAGTGTGTGGGAAACTGTCCGCTTTGCGCTGTGGCGGTGGTCGGTCTGTCTGTTCTATGCTGCACAATGGTGTGTCTGTCTGCTTGATATCGCACAGTGTGGAGTCTCTCTGCTGTACACTGTATAATGGTCAGTCTGTCTGCTGTACACTATATAGTGGTCAGTCTCTCTGCTGTACACTGTGTAGTGGTCAGTCTGTCTGCTGTACACTGTATAGTGGTCAGTCTGTCTGCTGTAACACTGTACAATGGTCAGTCTGCTGTAAAACTGTATAGTGGTCAGTCTGTCTGCTGTACACTGTATAGTGGTCTGTCTGTCTGCTGTACACTGTATAGTGGTCAGTGTGTCTGCTGTACACTGTATAGTGGTCAGTCTGTCTGCTGTACACTGTATAGTGGTCAGTCAGTCTCCTGTACACTGTATAGTGGTCAGTCTGTCCCGCTGTACACTGTACAGTGGTCAGTCTGTCTGCTGTACACTGTATAGTGGTCAGTCTGTCTGCTGTACACTGTATAGTGGTCAGGCTCTCTGCTGTACACTGTATAGTGGTCAGTCTGTCTGCTGTACACTGCATAGTGGTCAGTCTGTCTGCTGTACACTGTATAATGGTCAGTCAGTCTCCTGTACACTGTATAGTGGTCAGTGTGTCTGCTGTACACTGTATAGTGGTCAGTCTGTCTGCTGTACACTGTATAATGGTCAGTCAGTCTCCTGTACACTGTATGGTGGTCAGTCTGTCTGCTGTACACTGCATAATGGTCAGTCTGTCTGTTGTACACTTTTATAGTGGTCAGTCTGTCTGCTGTACACTGTATAGTGGTCAGTCTGTCTGCTGTACACTGTATAGTGGTCAGTCTCTCTGCTGTACACTCTATAGTGGTCAGTCTCTCTGCTGTACACTGTATATGGTCAGTCTCTCTGCTGTACACTGTATAATGGTCAGTTTTTCTGCTGTACACTGTATAGTGGACAGTTTGTCTGCTGTACACTGTATGGTGGTCAGTGTGTCTGCTGTACACTGTATAATGGTCAGTCTGTCTGCTGTACACTGTATAAATGGTCAGTCTGTCTGCTGTACACTGTATAATGGTCATCAGTCTCCTGTACACTGTATAGTGGTCAGTCTGTCTGCTGTACACTGTATAGTGGTCAGTCTGTCTGCTGTACACTGTATAGTGGTCAGTCTGTCTGCTGTAAACTGCATAGTGGTCAGTCTGTCTGCTGGTACACTGTATAATGGTCAGTCAGTCTCATGTACACTGTATAGTGGTCAGTCTGTCTGCTGTACACTGTATAGTGGTCAGTCTGTCTGCTGTACATTGTATAATGGTCAGTCAGTCTCCTGTACACTGTATAGTGGTCAGTCTGTCTGTTGTACACTGTATATGGTCAGTCTGTCTGCTTTTACACTGTATAGTGGTCAGTCTGTCTGCTGTACACTGTATAGTGGTCAGTCTGTCTGCTGTACACTGTATAGTGGTCAGTCTTCTGCTGTAACACTGTATAGTGGTCAGTCTCTCTGCTGTACACTTATAGTGGTCAGTCTCTCTGCTGTACACCGTCTAGTTTTGGTCAGTTATGTCTCTGCTGTACACTGTATGGTGGGCATCTGTCTGCTGTACACTGTATAATGGTCAGTCAGTCTCCTGTACACTGTATAGTGGTCAGTCTGTCTGCTGTACACTGTATAATGGTCAGTCAGTCTCCTGTACACTGTAATGGTCAGTCTGTCTCTGTACACTGTATAGTGGTCAGTCTGTCTGCTGTACACTGTATAAATGGTCAGTCTTTCTGCTGTACACTGTATAGTGGTCAGTATTGGGCTTATTTCTTTCTCCTGCACAATATATGTGTCTGTCCTACATGTATATCGGGCAGTGTGGAACTTTGTGTTTGCTGCTACATTGTACATAGTTATTCCTTTCTGCTTACACTTGTAATAGGTGGGAGTTCGTCCGCACCACTGCATAGTGTGTCAGTTTTGCACTGTACAGTGTGGTTATTCTCTATTTGACAATGTACAGAGGTGTAGTTGCGTACACGTACTGGGACAGCCCTGAGTGGGCTGTTCACACTGTATCATGTCATAGTGTGTACACTGTTGTTCACACTGTACCCCTGATGTGGTCTGTTTCACACTGTTATAATGGCAGTCTGTCTGCTTTACACTGCATATGGAGTTTGTCTTTTTTTCCACATAATGTACAGCACTGATGAAGTTGGGCTTGTTTGTCACACTTTTACAGTGATTCTCTGTTTGAAATGTACAGCAAGGTGTATTGCGTACAACCCCTGTACTGCAATGAGTGTGTCTGTTTCACACATTGTACAGTCCTTTTGAAATTTTGAGCAGGGGTTTCACACGCACTGTCAATGAGTGTGTCTGTTTTTACACTTTTACAGCATGAGTGTGTCTGTTTCACAACTGTACTGCAATGAGTGTGTCTGTTTCACACTGTACTGCAATGAGTGTGTCTGTTTTCACACTGCACAGCACTGAGTGTGTCTGTTTCACACTGCACAGCACTGAGTGTGTCTTCACACTGTACTGCACTGAGTGTGTCTGTTTCACACTGTACAGCACTGAGTGTGTCTACATCACACTGTACAGCAATGAGTGTGTCTGTTTCACACTGTACTGCAATGAGTGTGTCTGTTTCACACTGTACAGCACTGAGTGTGTCTGTTTCACACTGCACTGCAATGAGTGTGTCTGTTTCACACTGTACTGCAGTGAGTGTGTCTGTTTCACACTGTACTGCAATGAGTGTGTCTGTTTCACACTGTACTGCAATGAGTGTGTCTGTTTCACACTGTACAGCACTGAGTGTGTCCCGTTTACACTGACTGCAATGGTGTGTCTTTCACACTGTACTGCAATGAGTGTGTCTGTTTGACACTGTACAGCACTGAGTGTGTCTACATTTCACACTGTACTGCAATGAGTGTGTCTGTTTCACAAATGTACAGCAATGAGTGTGTCTGTTTCACACTGTACAGCACTGAGTGTGTCTGTTTCACACTGCACTGCAATGAGTGTGTCTGTTTCACACTGTACTGCAATGAGTGTGTCTGTTTCACACTGCACTGCACTGAGTGTGTCTGTTTCACACTGTACTGCAATGAGTGTGTCTGTTTCACACTGTACAGCAATGAGTGTGTCTTATCACACTGTACTGCAATGGGTGTGTCTGTTTCACACTGTACTGCAATGAGTGTGTCTGTTTCACACTGTACAGCAATGAGTGTGTCTGTTTCACACTGTACTGCAATGAGTGTGTCTGTTTCACACTGTACTGCAATGAGTGTGTCTGTTTCACACTGTACAGGACTGAGTGTGTCTGTTTCACACTGCACAGCAATGAGTGTGTCTGTTTCACACTGTACTGCAGTGAGTGTGTCTGTTTCACACTGTACTGCAATGAGTGTGGTCTGTTTCACACTGTACTGCAATGAGTGTGTCTGTTTCACACTGTACTGCAATGAGTGTGTCTGTTTCACACTGTACTGCAACTGAGTGTGTCTGTTTCACACTGAACTGCAATGAGTGTGTCTGTTTCACACTGTACTGCAATGAGTGTGTCTGTTTCACACTGTACGCATGAGTGTGTCTGTTTCACACTGTACTGCAATGAGTGTGTCCCGTTTCACACTGTACAGCACGAGTGTGTCTGTTTCACACTGTACAGCACTGAGTGTGTCTGTTTCACACTGTACTGCAATGAGTGTGTCTGTTTCACACTGTACTGCAATGAGTGTGTCTGTTTCACACTGTACAGCAATGAGTGTGTCTGTTTCACACTGTACTGCAATGAGTGTGTCTGTTTCACACTGTACTGCAATGAGTGTGTCTGTTTCACACTGCAACTGCAATGAGTGTGTCTGTTTCACACTGTACTCTAATGAGTGTGTCTGTTTCACACTGTACGCAATGAGTGTGTCTGTTTCACACTGTACTGCAATGAGTGTGTCTGTTTCACACTGTACTGCAATGAGTGTGTCTGTTTCACACTGTACAGCACTGAGTGTGTCCTGTTTCACATGTACCCAATGAGTTTTTGTTCTTGTGCAAATACACAGGGTATCTATTGTGTATTTTCCAATATAAAAGCACAGTCTTCCGTTTCACACTGCACTGCAAGAGAGTGCTTTCAAGCTGAACGAAGAGTTGTACTGGGGTTTCCCCACTGCAAGTAGGGACGTCATTCAACTGACCCCCTAATCATGAAGTTGTATTCAATTATCAAAAAATTGTTGCATATCAACTCAAAACCGTCTCAAAAATCTTTCCTAGCACTGCGTGGTTGCGCAGTCAGAACAAGCAGATACATACAATAACACCACACACGCCTGCACACACCAGAGCACAGCAGAACAATATTACTGGCAGCCACACAGCACGTGGGCGTCCCCTATGCGCCCCCAAACTGAAATGTCATTGATGCATTCCAAAACAAAACCACGCAAAAATCTACACACACCGCGGCCACACACACACACACACACAACAGGACACATGAACACACATGCAGAGCAGCGCGTGCGCGCGTCGCACGCACGATTACACGACTGTCTTTCCAACATCAAAAATCTCACACAGAGCACATTTTTTAGGATCTGACATGAACCTTCTGTCCGCTATGTGTGTGTATTCACTTTTTAAGATTACATGATTTCTTTCCCATCTTAAAATTCTTCAGAAATGTGTTATTGTTTTTTTATACATCCTCTGTCCTTTTTAGATGTTTTTCACTTTTTTTTATGTTTATTTTTTTTTGTTTTTTTTCTTTAATCTAGCAACAACAGTTTATGATTTTTCCAATTTTTTTCCTTTGGTATTGCAATTTGTGTAGAACAACTTAAATCTTTTTTCCATTTTGTAGAGGCCAAACAAATATATTGTAGAAGTGATAATTTTCACAACAATTCTTTCATAACGGATGACCGAAAATCAAGGGAGTTAAGGCTAACTGCAAGGAGTTAAGGCTAACTGACAGTGAATAGAGAACTTTAGCGCCGACTTTCGTTCAATCGCGTCTTCGTCGCGTGACGTCAAACACGGCTTCCGCCCTACAGCCCCGCTGTTCTATGTTGGCGTGTTAGCAGCTTCCGGAGTCGTCTGCTGTACTTTGGAAGAGTAACGTCCCCTGTATTTCATCTAGATCAACAAATGTGCTCGTATGCACTGACACATTTCACGTAGACTACAAATAATTCCACATGGAGTATCATGTTGTTGTTCTACTGGAGTAAACAAAAATTTACAGATTCAAAACAACCAACGTTTAGGAGGCTTCACAGGCCTCCTTGGGTTTTCTATGACAAATAAACGACTGACTCTGAGTCTAGGCCAAACGTTCCGCCAATTTTT
The DNA here is from genome assembly GCA_018398815.1 of Conus ventricosus. Taxonomy (NCBI): domain Eukaryota; kingdom Metazoa; phylum Mollusca; class Gastropoda; order Neogastropoda; family Conidae; genus Conus; species Conus ventricosus. Next base: position 25,715,607 of record CM031621.1, read on the forward strand.
GTTGTCGAATCGATTCAGCTTACATTTTACTTTGTAGTGATTCTTTTGGGCTTTTAGCACCATGACATACCGTGTAATACAACAGGAAATGTGTAGACTAATGTTTCTGTTAACAAATTGGAAGTACTTACCGATTATAAAGCAGACAATTGGGCTCGTAAAGATCGCTTCCACGAGCGGCGTTAAAAACCCCGATTGAACGACGCGCTCAGCCGGCCGCGGCCTTGCTTGGCAAGGTTGCGCATGCGCACATCGCCTCTATGAGAGAAAAAGGGGATTTCCCTAAGGACGCCGGTGGCTAGTGCGGGCTGCTAAAGTTCCCTAATGTCTTCTTCTTCTTCTTCTTCTTCTTCTTCCTAAAATACTGGTTCACTAAAAAAAAACGAGTAGGTCACCAGCGCGCATGTTAAAAAGTAAAATGTCACAACAATGCGAGAAGAATCACCGGGAATGTTGATAAGGTACGGACGAAGAGAACTGCTAAGAAATGAACGTCTTGACTGCTGTGCATTGAAGATTTGCAGTCACTAAGTATTTCAATATGTATGCATTAATCTGCATTGTTTTACCGTTTGTTTGTTTTTTGTTTGTCTTTTTTCGATCAAAGTGTATTTGACTGCAAAGTGATTGTGTATTTTTTTTATTACCAAATGAAACGCTACCTGTGCTGATTTGAAGAATAGCAGCACTGTGTGTAGTTTCTTGTTGCACAGTGACATACTAAGGATTGGTTTTGTCTGTTTATTGTTTCTGTTTATGCTGTTCTGTCAGCAATAAGCAAGAGCTTCGCTTTAATCACGCTATATAATATATATATATATATATATATATATATATATATATATATATATATATATATATATATATATATATACAGGGTCGAACTTTAATTAAGGACCACTTATACACAGTCTCACAAAACATAGAAAGAAAAACCGACAAACGACAGAAACTTTATAAATGTTTAATTTCATTATCAGTGAACATTTTGTCACTTTCATCGAAAAAATAATTCTTTCTGATTAGACAGGGGAGCCTGAATGAGACTACCCCCCAAAATGACATTCACAAAAAGAGTGTTTCTTTACAGTCTGATCAAAACCGAGTGTGCCCTTCTCGTGCTGCCACACAATCCACACAGCGCTGCCTCATGGTGTTGACTGTTCTTGTAATGAGTGCCTGGGGGAGTTTGCCCACTCCTGCTGCAGGTAGTGCAGCAGCTCCTGTCGATTTGCCGGAACAGGGTGATTTTCTTGAACTCTCTTCCCAAGCTCGCCCCAGATGTTCTCAATAGGGTTCATGTCCGGGCTGTTTGAAGGCCATGGCATCCTGGTGATGCCAGCTTGCACCACAAAAGTGTTCACGGCTCGACAACGATGTGGGGTGGCATTATCGTCCATGAACACAGCCTGAGCCCCAATCTGCTGGAGTGCTGGGACATCAAATGCCGTAAAACTCCTGCAGGTAGCGTTGGCCGTTCAGATTGCCATCCACATGGTACAGGGGAGTGTTGTGGTGACAGCTAATGCCCCCCCCCCCCCCGCCCCCCCCCCCCCCCCATACCATGACGGAGCCACCACCAAAAGCGACGACCTCCTGGATGACGTCATCTGCCAGCTGCTCCCTCGGACGCCGCCACACCCGAATGCGTCCATCTCGTGGCTTCAACTGGAACTTGGACTCATCGGTGAAAAGCACCATCCGCCACTGAGCCCGAGTCCATGTTCGATGAGCTGTGCACCAGGCCAGGCGACGTGCCCGGTGGGCCGCAGTCAGTTTTGGTTTCCGGACTGGGCGCCTTGCTCGAAGGTTGGCAGCATTGAGGCGCCGCCGTATGGTCATCTCACACACTGCTGTGTTAGTGGCAGCTTGGAGCCGACGCCTGATGGTGTTGGAGGTGGTGGTCCTGGTCCGAAGAGCATGTCTGCGGATGAACCTGTCATTTCTTGCAGTGGTCTTCTTTGGCTGGCCTGGACGGGGTCTCTCTTTGACAGTTCCAGTGGCTTGAAAACGTTCTCTCAGCCGAATGATGACGGAGTGGGACACTTGTAGTCTTCTGGCCACTTCTCGAACGCCAACGCGATCCTGCAGCCATGCAATCGCCCGGTCCGGTCAAAATCAGACAGCTTGCGTCTTGGAGGCATTTTTGTGTTACGAAGAATTATGCACGTTGGGCTGCTTTTAGGGGCATTCCAGTCAGTAAAATGCTCTGCAATGCATTGGTTTTTGCACGTGCATTTGGAATTTCAGTGCAAAAGCGTTTGAAGCAGTGTTCACTCTTGCTTAAAAAACAAGCAATTTTGACAACAATCTGCAACTTTCAACCCCCCCCCCCCCCCCTCTGCATGCCGCACGTGACAATAAGACAGCTTTCGCAAGCTTTGCGGAATACTCTGTTAACCCCTTAAACCTTTCCCAGTCGAATTCTTCGAAAAAATGCATTGCTTGTATTTTGGGCCAATTTAAAAAGAAAGGGCCTTTTTTCGGGGTGGTCCTTAATTAAAGTTCGACCCTGTATATGTGTGTGTGTGTGTGTGTGTGTGTGTGTGTGTGTGTGTGTGTGTGTGTGTTTTAGTTCTTGTCCCTTGACTGCTTCTGAGTGTTTGGCGTTTCAAACTGAATGTATGTACATGAAAAACAAAGCAGTAAAGGAACGTGAGAGTGGGAAAGGCAAAGAGAGGCTAAGGGGGGGGGGGGGGGGGAGGGGGGAGGGGGGTCTTTAGAAAGGTCACTTTGGGAGGGGAGGGGATAGAGGAGAAGGGGGGGGGGGCAGGGAGAATATTACCCAAATGGATAACAATTAACTGCGCTGCATTTGAAGATGGCAGCCAGTGAGTTTGGTTTCTTGTTTAAGAAATGTAAGACACTCATCTTGGGCTTTATGTGTGTGTGTCATTCTGTGTGTAATTAGATAGCAGCACTACCTCATTAGTGTTGTTGTTGTGTTTTTTTTTTATTCATTCTGATTTTTTTTTCTTCACAAGTGCATAGTTTGTTATTTTTCCCCCTACTTAATTGCAGCGAAGTTTCATGAGTTGGGCAATTGCAAGCTTTATTGCGCGTATGAAATGGAGAGATAAATAATCGTGGAGAGGGGTGGAGAAGAGAAAAAAGATAGTGGGTCGAATGAACACTTTCCACAGTGGCAAGAAACAACAGTCATTTCCAAAATTAATCACGGAATGGAAATGCATGTGATTTAGGCATTAATTACATCTTTAAACAATCATGATGTTTTCCCAGTTTAAGATATCTTACATGCAATAAAGCGATATTTCCTGTGGATGTTTTTTTTTTAAGTCACATCTTGCCTGCCCCCCCCCCCCCCCCTTTTTCTCTTAACCTTCCTGCGTTCCCTTCCTCTTCTAGTAGCATTACTTCAGTGTCATTCATCCCCACCTCCCTCCCTGCCACAACAGCTCTTTTCTCCCTGGCACCTCTTCATCCTCCAACTATCTCACTTTCAACCCGTCCCAACTTCTCCTTCCCCATTAAGAAGACAGACAGAGTGCTACCGACTGTCGTTAGAGCTTACTTAATTAAACCTACATTAAACTTTTTTGTTCAACTTTTTTTTAAACTTTCTGTTACGTTTTTGTTTCCACGTATAGTAGACAGCCAATAAAGCGTTAATGACATGGATCAAGTCCGAGCATCACGAGGAGACAGGATGCATTGCACTGTGTAATTGAAGTCTTGGTGTCCAACTTGAGAAGTTCTGCTCATGGAGATCTAATCACCACTGTACAGCAGAACCTGTGCCCCCTTGTGTCTGTGCTTCCTTGATGCCAAGCGAGCACAGACACAGTCAGCCGTGCCTCCCTGATGAGTCCAATCCAGCGGACGAAAGGTCTCGGAGCAGGTGATAGGAATGGTTCTGTCTTCAAGATGGATTCCAGTGTCCTCATATACTGCTATGAATGGTTTTTGTCCTTATGATGCATTTATCCGATTTTTTTATTGTCATATTCTTTCTTTCATCCGTCCCCACCCCACCCCCACCCCCCACCCCTTTTGTTTATAATTCTTAGCCAAGGCATTCATGTAATGATGGAGGAATTGTTAGCCTACACTTAATCTCCCCAACCATAAAATTGTTCAACCTCAGTTTCTCTAGCAAGGTATTTCACACCTACCACTCAGACCACCATTAGTGAAATGGAGAAGAGTAACCAGACTCACGCTGGATTCGAACTACTGACCTGGTATCCTCTCGTTTACCAGGCAACTGTGCACCCTGTGGGCCCCCTTTCCATTCCATTACAGACTCAAATGCCATCCAATTTAGGGTGTTTTTTTTCTTGGGTGTTTTTCATGTTGTTTAATTCCTTTTACAGTTTCTTTAATTATGAATTGATGTGTATGTAATGAGAAGATGTAAGTGGCTGGGGGATGCAAATTTGGACGGAGAGGGAAAGGCTATTACTTAGCAGCAAGAGAATCATTCCGAAATTAACCACTAGCGATGCCAATTTGGAAAATGCCAGCCCATGTGTGCGCTTTCTTGTTACTGGGTTACGTCTGAGGAATTCACTCTGGTTTTATTCCCTCCCTTTCAGTCCATGTCCATAACTGCAGGAGCAGCAACGCTTTGCCTTGTTTCTTTGAACTTGTTTTTATTGTTTCCTTAAATGTGCGTGTTTCATGTCTTGTCCTTTAATTACGTTCAGGTCTCTTAGACTGGAAGCTGCTTTTGGTCTGCAAGAAAGAGAAAGGGAGTTTAAGGGACAGGAACAGTTCATTGTTCGGCAGGGAGAATTTTCCGAGAATAATCGTCTGGAACTTCACCCCTCTCTCTCTCTCTCTCCCTCTCCTCTCGCTCTCCGCTCTCTCTCCTCTCTCTCGCTCTCTTCTCTTCTCTCTCCCCTCTCTCTTCCTCTCTCTCTCTCTCTCTCTCTCTCTCTCTCTCCAAGGCTGGGTATGTCCTAGAAGAGATCTTCTAGACAGAGACGGGACAATTAGAAATCCTTGCATTAGGAGACGTTTTGTCGTCGCTAAGTTCTGAAAAATAAAATCGCCTAACTAAATCAGCACGAAGATCATGCTTTTATCAAGGGAGACAAAAACTCCCAGCTGCAATGGCCGTTTGAAAACAGAATACTGGCAAGATAATGAGGGATAGGGCCTCAATTACACCTGAGTTTGACATGACATCGTTCGCTGTACGACCTCAGGGAATGCAAGTTGTAGCGTGTCCAACGAGTTAAACGTACAAAATAAACAAACAAACAAAAAACCAGAAGCGCATTTTTACGATGAGGTCTTCTGCATGCAAATATAAACAAGCGTCACAAAACACAACAAAAAAAAAACAAATGGCTACTGCTATGTGTCTGAAGATCAAACAAAAATGTATGTTTAAAGCAAAGAAAAGTCTTACGCCATGGGAGGTGAAAGAGGGAAAGGGGAAAGGCTATGAGCAGCTGAGAGGGAGAGACTTTTTAACTCCCAAAATAAACACAATATTGTTAATGTAGAAGCAATGCTACTGTAATGTGATTCCTTGCTGTATGTGAAGCTTTTTAATTTGCGTGCTTGTTTCTTTACTTGCTTTTTTTTTCCTGGGGAGTGGAAGGGGGTGGGGAGGGGGGGAGAGGGAGGAGGAGATGGAAGGTTTTGTGTGTGAGAATGTAGGTAGCAAGATAAGCAGCATGGGGCATGTTTCCATTTCAATCTGTGGGATTCGTGTTGGTGTTGTTTTTTTGTTCGTGTGTACTGTGTTTTTGCTTCTTTGTTTGTTTGTTTCTTTGTTTTCACCGTGTCGTGGTTTAACAGCTTCGAAGCTTCGTGACTTACGAGGTGAAATATTCCTTTTTTAAAGATGTAAAACAGAGAGACAGAAAAGAGTTTGAGAAGGAGAGGAGCGTGCTTTGGGGGTCGGGGTGGAGTAGTTGTGTGCGGGTACAAAAAGTATGAGGGAAAAGCAGTCACGCGGCAGCGAGAGAGAGAGAGAGAGAGAGAGAGAGAGAGAGAGAGAGAGAGAGAGAGGAGTTAGTTGCATACAAGAATAGTCACTGACAACACTACCTCGGATGGTTGCATCAACTGTGCTGTTCTCTTTACTCTATATTGTCCTTTTCATTTCAGGGTTGTCCCGTATTATATCTATGTCGTGTGTCTTCGTGAACATCTGCTTGTCGTAATATGAGCTGCATTTCTCGTGTCTGGATTCGTTTTAACCTCCTCTAAATTAAACTGGGTTCCTAGTCTTGTTTCGCTGGTTGTGCACTGTACACAGCTAGCTATGCGACAGAAAGAAAATAGAAAATATTTGTTTAAAGATAACAGAAACTTCCCCTTCACAGTGTGTATGTTTCCAGTTTAATCTCTCTCCTCTCTCTCTCTCTCCTCTCTCTCTCTTCTCTCCCTCTCTCTCTCTCTCTCCCCCTCTCTCTCTCTTTCTCCTCTCCCTCTCTCTCTCTCCCCCCTCTCTCTCTCTTCTCTCTCTCTCTCCTCTCTCTCTCTCTCTCCTTCTCTCTCTCTCTCCTCTCTCTCTCCTCTCTCTCTCTCTCTCTCCTCTCTCTCTCTCTCTCTCTGTGTTTTGTAGACAACCCACATGTTTCTTAATCTGGTCGTTGGGCTGAATAAAGTCAGAAGTTGAATTCAGATCTGAAGAGAAATTTTGCGATACTGTGTGCAAGCGGTCTGTTCCTTTAATCTCTGTTTCACTTGATCCGGTGAGGAAACATGCTCGTTTCTTTTGTCTTAGTTTTCATATGATGCATTCGAGAAACACGCTCGTTGCTCCATCCATCTTTCTCTGTCTCTGTTTTTGTCTCCTCTGTCTGCTTCTGTCTGTCTGCTGTCTGACTCTCTTCCTCTCTCTCTCTCTCCTTTTCTCTCTTCTCTTCTCTCTCTCCCCCTCTCTCTTTTCTCTCCCCTCTCTCTTCTGAAATTTACGAAGAAAATAATGACTGGCGCACATACATTTCCCCCAATATATTTTCTTTCTGCTCTCATTTAGGTGAAGGTCAAATCTGAAAACGCCATCTTCGGCACAAAGTGTCTTTTACATGGCTTCAAGTAGGCTTTGTGATACACTTCCAAAAGAAATGAACTTCTCCATAAAAAAAATTTTTTCGTGGGTAATAATGAAGACATGCTTATTGATACATCGAAATAGAAATGTCTAGAACATTGATGAAGAAAAAGCCATTGGACTACTTCCCCCCCCCCCCCCCCTTTTATACACACACACCCCACCCCTCTCTCTCTCTCTCTCTCTCTCTCTCTCTCTCTCTCTCACTCTCTCTCCTTCTCTCACTCTTCTCTCTTCTCTCCCTCTCTCTCTCCTCTCTCTCCTCTCTCTCCAATTTACCAAGGAAATAATGATCGGGGCATACTCCATCTTCTTTAGATGCTCGTTCGCTTTTACCGTCTCCAAAGTCCTCAGGATACACCACGTTGATGAATTTTGGGAACATTTGAATTTCAGATAGCGAGAGAAGTCTGGTATGGGGATGCGTTGGTTGGTAAGGGAGGGTTAGGAGGGGTAACTTTTCTACACTCTGTCTTCGCCTGCCTCCCTCCCCATCTTCGTAATGACAACTAGCTGAGTCAAATGTCATTTCCGCAAGTCGTCAGGGCAGGAACGGGAATGGCTCCAACCGGGATAAGTCATGCAATTATGCATTGGGAGCCAAATTTTAAACTATCTCCTCCTTTCTCTCTTACGGATTCATTCCTCTGCAATTCAGACACCGTCGTACTGTGAGAGGGGAAGGAATGGGGGGGTATTGACCCAAATCAGATTGCAAGCAAGGGCAGAGAAACCCGAATCATCACATGGCGCAGCGATCAGCAAACATGGGGAGTGTCTTTAAAACGGGGATTTCACTCGCTTGCTTCTATTTGTCCCCCCTGGGAGCGATATGGTGAAAAGAATGACGGACGGTCCGCCAGAAATCTCTTCCTCACGTCCTTGCTGCTATTACGAGTGAAATGACACCAAGGTACCCTTTCCTTTTTTCCCCCTTTCCCTTACCATTTTAGACGTCATTCGGGAATTGTCTCACAGAGAAGAAAAAAATGAATACAAATTACATGCAGCCGATAAAGATTTGTTGGAAAGGAAAGATAAATATCAGTCGTCAGTTTTTCCCACTCAGAACTTTGTTAAGTATATGCAATCACTCACTGGCCGTCAATTTTACTTCCTTCTACTAGAGACGTAGTTTCTTTCACGTCTTTGCTTCTACTATGTCCCCCCCCCCCCCCCCCCCCCCCGGTTCTTCTCTCTCCTGAACTTGCCTATTGAAGGGAGACGGGAGGGATGAAGGGTATCAATCTTCCCGTGAAACCGCAATGGTAGAAAAACCGAAACGCTCACACAGGGATGCGGTGGGCCAACAAGGGCCTAGCCTTAGACAGGGATTACTTTCGATCTTTCCTGCGAAGGGTAGTTTGTATGTAATCATGGCTCGTCTGCTTGGCTGTCTTGTTTGATATCTCTTGCTCTCGTCCAGTCAAACCAAGCTCCAGTACAACCCCTCTGCCCCCTTTCTTTTGCCTTTATTGTCCGTGGTCTTCCGGCGGCGATTTCTCGCGAGTCTCTCGTTTCAGTTCCGCAATAAACAGTGACGTCCAGGTGTGTCCTCGCCCAGCCTCAGGACTGGCACTCATACATACATGCAGTAAGCAGATCGCCATGAGACAGCTTACCAGAGGAGACACCGCTGTGCCACCGAGTCGTGTTGGGGGTGATCGGCAGGCCCCTGTTCTGATCCAACATATGGAGGACGTAACCGACTGATTCTCTTTCGTGTGAGCATTGTAGGGCAAAAAAAAAGGAGAAGAAAAAAAACCCACAAAACTTTGGTAAATGATATTATTGCCTTTTTTTTTTAGGGCAGTCGAATATACATTTGCATTAATCAGGGGTTGGGTGGAGTGGGGTTGTCTTTTCTCTGCTCAGGCACACAAAAATAGGGTTCTGTTCAGATAAGCCTCAACCTTAGAAAGATTTTAATACGACGATATTGTTCTTCCTCTTCTTGCCAAATTTTCATTGCCCTCCCCCCCCACCCCCCCAGTCCCCGTCACCCTGCACACATTTACTCTTCTGACTGAAATACCAAATTGTCTTTCTATATTCTTGTATGGAAATCCACCACAATAAGATGGGACATGAATGAAATTCAAGTAACTAATTCAGATTCCAAAATTCGCCCAAATTAGAACAACCGAATACAACAACAAAAAAGAAAAAAGCCAAGTGTGTGTATGTGTGTGTGTGTGTGTGTGTGTGTGTGTGTGTGTGTGTGTGGTGCGTGGTGCGTGGTTGCGTGCGTGCGTGCGTGCGTGCGTGCGTGCGTGCGTGCGTGTGTGTGTGTGTGTGTGCGCGCGCGCGCGCATGCGTGAGTGTGTGTGTATACATATGTGAGTATGTCTCCGCGTGAGAGAGAAAACACTTAAATAATACTGTATATGTAAAACGTGTTTAAATTAGTAAATTCCAATGACATTGAAGGGGACGGAAGGTCAGGATCAGGGGGGATAGGGGAAGGGTCGGGAGTGGGTGTTGTGGTGTGGGGGGGGGGGGGGGAGAGGGGAGGGGTGTCGGCAATACTAAATGGAAACAAGCAACAACTGTAATACAACCTAACAGGGCATTATCAAAACAAGGAACCAATCAGAGCAAGTTACCAATGGGACTCATATACAGTCCTGTACAATGTCAAATATTTGTAAATAATTCGAAAAGTAACTTTTCGAAAGATGAGCGGGATGGCTCAATGTCTGAGACCCAACTAGGCAAATGTTTTTTCAACTGCTGGCAAAGAAAAATAACATGAAACGGCGAGATATTTTCGCCACATACACACGTTCCATTATGACTGAATTCCGTTTTAAATGCATCAAGTCTAAATCTAAAAACCATGCTTGCGAATAGCCTATGACGATGGTAATTTTCACTGGCACCAAAAAATGTTTTTACAGATTTTTTACGCCGAAGGTCATCACAAAGATCTCTTCCTTCTTGCTGCATTTTTATAAACTCCAGCAAGTTTTTTTTTCCCAAAAGTGAACATCCTTCTTGTAGGGACAGGGGGATTTGTAGTTTAATAGAATGGCTATGATTCTTTGCACCCTTTCTTGCTGTTCGGTCCGCCCATTCTTTTGCAGATAATCCACAATGAGAAGGAACCCAACAGAAAGTGACACTGGTACCACGTACAGACAGGAAATGAATTAAGTGAATAATTTCAGTGACAAGTGTGTGTGTGTGTGTGTGTGTGTGTGTGTGTGTGTGTGTGTGTGTGTGTGTGTGTGTGTGTGTGTGTGTGTTGCCTGCATGTATGTGCGCGTGTGTGTGTGCGTGTGCAGAAGTGCGTGTCATATGTGTGTGTGTGTGTGTGTGTGTGTGTGTGTGCGTTGTTGCGTGCGTGCGTGGTGCGTGCGTGCTGGTGCGTGGATGTGTGTGTGTGTGTGTGTGCGTGCGTGCGTGCGTGCGTGCGTGCGTGTCGTGCGTTGCGTGCGTGCGTGCGTGCGCGTGCGTGCGTGTGTGTGGTGTGTGTGTGTGTGTGTGTGTGTGTGTGTGTGTATGTGTGTGTGTGTGTGTGTGTGTGTGTGTGTGTGTGTGTGTGTGTGAGTTAGTGTGTGTGTGTGTGTGTGTGTGTTGTTGGTTGTGTGTGTGTGTGTGTGTGTGTGTGTGTGTGTGTGTGTGTGTGTGTGTGTGTGGTGCGTGCGTGCGTGCGTGCGGCGCGTGCGTTGCGTGCGTGTGTGTTGTGTGTGTGTGTGTGTGTGTGTGTGTGTGTGTGTGTGTGTGTAAGCGGCAACGCAGGCAGCTCAGTACACGCAATGCCATCATGTGCCAGAAGCCAGTTCCACCTCCTCCCTTCCCTCTGCCTATGACCTTTCTCTGACATCCAGACAGACGCACATTTCTTTTACAGCCAGACGTGAGCTTCAGTTTCCAACACGGAACATGCAGCCTGGTGTTTGGTTTGGTTTTGCTTCCACTTCCAATGACTCACGGTTTTAAATATCGGTGTTATCTGTGTAGTAGGGATTTAACGAAACAGCTTCATAGCATGCACGAGCGCGTGCGCGCGCGCGGCGCGCGCGTGCGTGCGTGCGTGCGTGCGAGCGGTGCGTGTGTTGTGTGTGTGTGTGTGTGTGTGTGTGTGTGTGTGTGTGTGTGTGTGTGTGTGTGTGTGTGTGTGTGTTGTGTGTGAGACAGAGACAGAGACAGACAGAAAGAGAGAGGGTGGAGAGAGAGAAGGACCAACACACACACACACACACACACACACACACACAACACACACAACACACACAGAGAGAGAGAGAGAGAGAGAGAGAGAGGAGAGAGAGAGAGAGAGAGGAGAGAGAGAGAGAGAGAAACAGAGAAAGAGAGTCTTTCTGAATCGAAATCAGTACATCTTAGTCTGTTTCATCATGCATAATCGGTGAGAAGGTTTATTTTTTATCAACAACAACAAAATGATCACCTCCCTATATTGATGAAAGAGCCACCACCCAGTGAAGACTTAAAAAGATAGTGCCGTGAGTCTGTTAGATCAGAAAGGCATCAACGAACAATGTCGAAGCGACAGAGCAGCCGCGGGGGCGGGTCTTCCCCGGTGGGTTGCCTTACGACGTTTCCATATGGCCTGCTCCCTGCGGGTTCTCATTGCCGGGACTGCGATGGAACAAGTGAGGGGGTGTTACGGTATAGACGGGGAGCCAGAATGAGTGACGAAGGATTCATTCCATTGATGTAGCACGGAAGATCAGACAGAAAGTAAAAGAAAGCTGTATGTTTCGAGTTAATCCTTCCGATACCCATAGGGCATATTCAAAAAAATGTGTTGAACATATTGTAGAAGACGATACGTATTTATAGAACAAATGGCAAAAATAAAGAAGAAAATCCGCTTCTCAGACTGTGGCCTTGCTTGTTAATCACGAGCCCGTTTAGGTTTAGTTGTCTTATGTCAATATCCATCACCATCCCTGTCTCAATCTCGGAACAACTAACCCCCCCCCCCCACCACCACCACCATCCACAGCCTGGGATAGCACTATGGGGTGGGTGTGGGAGAGGAGGGAGGAAGCGTGTGTCTGGGGATGGGGGTGGGGTAGGGTGAGGGGAGGAGGAGGAGGAGGAGGAAGCGTGTGTCTGGGGATGGGGGTGGGGTAGGGTGAGGGGAGGGGAGGAGGAGGGAGGAGAAGCGTGTGTCTGGGGATGGGGGTGGGGTAGGGTGAGGGGAGGAGGAGGAGGAGGGAGGAGGAAGCGTGTGTCTGGGGATGGGGGGTGGGGTAGGGTGAGGGGAGGAGGAGGAGGTGGTACGAACTAGCTGTAAATGCACAACTACGATGTTCACACAAAGTTTTTAGAGTTATACAAAGCAGTGAACAATGCGGATACAATGCTATGTAGCACGACATCATGCGGCCGATTGGAGTAAACATTTATTGACAAATGATGATAACATTGCAGAAAACACATCCACATTTGAACCAAAAAAACGGGTTAAAATGCATGTCAGTACACTAGGAACGGACAGAATGTCTTCACCGCACTACCCCACTGAGGGCAGAGGGTTGTCTGCGCCTCACTGTGTTGACTTGGATTGATTGCACCATATTGTACTGCACTTCACTGCGTTTGTAGTGCACTGTACTGTACTATATCGTGCCTGTTGCATTCTGCTGTTCTGTATTCCGTTGTCTTGTTTTGCATTGCACACTATGTTATATTGAGAGAGAGAGAGAGAGGGGGGGGAGACGGAGAGAGAGAGAGAGAAAAGAGACGGATGTGACGAGAGAGAGAGAGAGAGAGGAGAGAGAGGGGAGAGAGGGGGGGAGGGGGGGAGACGGAGAGAGAGAGACGGTGTCACGAGTCCTATGACGATTGGCCATCTAGGGTGGGGGAATTGTTCATTTATTTATTGTCGTTGTTGTTGTCGTGTATCAGTCCCTTATGTGGCTTGTGGTGTGTTTGCACCTTAATGTTGTTCAGCTCAGGTTAGGTTTACTTTCTCTCTCTCTCTCTCTAATTTCACTGCCCGTGCAATTTGATCCTGCAGGTTCACGGGTGGTGGTACCTTTCTCTTTAATTGGCTGTCTCTATCGGCCTCTCCCCTGTCTTTTTCCCTGCCGCACGTGCAGCATTCCTTTAGCTTGAGGTATTCTCACTCTGTGACGTAGGGTGGCATGTTTGGCTGCCATCGGTTAGGCAGGTTTTCTCTTCACTCGAGCGGAAGATGTCCCTGGGAGCGCCCGCTCCGGTTTGGTTCTCAACCACATCGTCGAAGGTACGGTCGGTACCTTCATTCCTGCAGTCGGCCTGTAGGGGAGGGACGTCACGTCATCTTTTCCGCATCTGCTCTGCTGGTCCTCTCGACTGGACAGAGGGCAGAGAGTCACTTGACCGCCCTTTTGGGTCACCCACGGGTAGCTGGTAAGCATCAGTTTCGTGGTTTGTTTGTTTTTTTTGTTGTTAGCGGCTAATTCTTCTCTTTTGCACAGTTTCCTTTTGTTTTCAAAATTATAAAAAGAAATATTGTTTGAGACCACTTTTTCTGGTTAATTCAATCTTTAACCTGGCCATTCAAAATTATATCCAAAATTCTTTCTCCTTTCAATTCATCTGGTGATGCGGTAGTCGGTGGGGATGGGGGAGAACTGGTGATTTAGGGTTGGAACTTGCTTGGTCTCGCTCGTTCCTCCCTGTCACAATCGCCGGTCTCTTATTCTTCGGCCACCGTCTGTTTGTGTTTGCAAGGGGACGAGTGTTTTGCGTTTGCGAGCGTGCGTACGCGTGATAAGTCATTTGGATGCGTGGTTGGAAAATTATTATTTTTGAAATGTTACTATAAAATGTGGGGATAATCGTGCCATTGAATTATGATTATTTGCAATTGTGGTGGCAGTTATAAAGCAATGGTTGCTGTATTAGTTCAGTTCTAAGAACGGGAAATGTTGAACGTGAGTGAGGGAAGGATGAAGATATAAATTGCTATTCGTTTGTTTAGCCTGTTAATGTAATCACTTACCTGCTTCGTGTGAGGAGACCTTTAGCGAACATTCCTCATTTGGTTTGTTTACTGTGTTATGATCAGGTCTGTGTTGAGCTTTGGTGTTACTAATGTATTCAGCAAACACCTCCCCCCGCCACCATGCGATGGCTGTTAGGATTAAGCAGCAAATTTCAGACTGTACTGACTGCGGGGTTCTAGTACCCTTCTTTCCTTCCAGTTCCTTCCGTTTTCTCTCCTCCCGGGGGCTTCACCCGAAGCTTGCGCTGTTGGGGCCGCGCAGTGTGAGGAGCACGTGGACCTTGCTGGATGGTCCTAACCCCTGTCCGGGACCTTCAGCGACAACGCCTCGTCCCACGGGATGCGTTCTCCGCTGTCCTCGGACTTTCCTACAGCTCATGCGACCCGTGTGGTTAGCTCTGTGTCGTGCAATTTGGGTGTGTGTGTGTCAAGGGTGTCAGCATTGAAAGACTCTGTTCAAGAACAGACCCGGTTTGGGACACCTGATTTGACACGGTACTCTCAGAGGACTTTGGAGAGACAGGGGTGAGGGGGAACCCCATGAAGCACGGAAAGGAATGTGTGTTGGAAATGATTATTTATGATTATGGTTATGTTGTGTGCGTTGAAATGCTTGTTTGTGACTATGTGTATGTTGTGTGTGTTGAAATGCTTAATTGTGATTGTGCATGTTGTGCGTGTTGGAATGCTTATTTGTGACTATGTGTGTGTTGGTGTGAATAAATGGTGTATTGTATTGTAATCTTTCTTGTGTGGTCTCTTGCGGGGCGGTGAGGTCAGTCACTCCCTTCACTCCCGATCCTGTCAGGCAGACCTCCAGGGGTCGGTCGTGACAGACGGAGAGAGAGAGAGAGAGGAGGAGAGAGGGAGAGAGAGAGGGAGAGAGAGAGAGAGAGAAGAGAGAGGAGAGAGGAGAGAGAGAGAGAGAGGGGAGAGAGGGGGGGAGAGAGAGAGGAGAGAGACGGAGAGAGAGAGAGAGAGACGGAGAGAGAGAGAGTGACGGAGAGAGGAGAGAGAGGGGGGGAGGGAGGGGAGAGAGAGAGAGAGAGAGAGAGAGAGAGAGAGAGAGAGAGAGAATACGTATGACCATGACATTTGGATAGTTTTATTTTACCATCACTCTGACCATTCGATGGGACATGTGACAGCAACAACTTTCCATCTTTCCTCGCTACCTCTACCGCTCCGTATACCTCTTCATCGCTACTTCCGTTTCTTCTTCTCTCTTCTCTCTCCCCTCTCTCTCTCTATCTCTCTCTCTCTCTTCTTTCAATCTGCTGTTTGTTGTGTTTCTGGGGTGGGGGGGGGAGGGGGAGAGGGGAAGGGGGGTCCTCCTTTCTGTGCCGCCCTATCCCCCCCCTCTCCCCTCCTCTCCCTCCCCCCCACCCCCTCTTCGTTATGAAAACTCGCTGATCAGGGTCGTTGTTCACCTGTAGTGCTGACGGAGCAGCAGCAGCAGCACTTAGAACTTTGTAAGTAATTCAATTATGCATCGGCAGCCAATTTTACACCTCTCCAACCTCCAGCTTTCGCTCCCTCCTCTGCTGCTATTCAGACAGACCTCGACCTCGTAGAGTAGGCTAGCGAGCAGGGTTGGGCTACTGAGTGTATCGACCCAGAGATGGTCCCTTCCTTGAATATGCCAGGGAAGCGATCGCTAAGACCTTCGATCGCCACACGTGCTTGTGATCAGCAAACAAGGGCACGGTCTGGGACATGGATTTCGCTCCTTATTTCCAAATTGTCCGGGAAGAAGTAATGCGGATCTAATGACGTAGTGTCTGCTGTCGGTGACCGAAGCGAAGTGTCATCCCTTGCGTTTTGACACTGGAAAAAAAAAAATTTTTGTCTGAAAAAAAAAATACTGTGTAAGATCCGATGAGTGTTTTGGCAAATTGTAACGTGATGAGTATATGTGTGTATTTAGATGATTGCGGTATTAAATTTTCCATCAGGGCGTTCTGGTTAGGCTATAAATTATGCCCTTTACTTACGTGTAGCTTGAATGTGTTTGGTATGCTCCTCGTAATGTGTTGTGAGAATGCATGTGTCAGGCATGAATGTAATGCGTGTGTCAGGCATGAATGTAATGCGTGCGTCAGGCATGAATGTAACGCGTGTGTCAGGCATGAATGTAATGCGTGTGTCAGGCATGAATGTAATGCGTGTGTCAGGCATGAATGTAACGCGTGTGTCAGGCATGAATGTAATGCGTGTGTCAGGCATGAATGTAACGCGTGTGTCAGGCATGAATGTAATGCCTGTGTCAGGCATGAATGTAATGCGTGTGTCAGGCATGAATGTAATGCCTGTGTCAGGCATGAATGTAATGCGTGTGTCAGGCATGAATGTAATGCGTGTGTCAGGCATGAATGTAATGCGTGTGTCAGGCATGAATGTAAACTGCTTTTTAAGTGCGTTTTGAAAACAATTAAGTTGGAAAAATGTGCACGGAATGCATAACATCTTAGCCGACAATGATTAATTTTTCAGACCATAGGTATAGACACATTGAATTTACAAACTTTATGATAGTCGAGTATTATCAGAGACAGGAAAATTATATTTTCGATGTAATTGATAACTTTGAACGGGGTGTTTCTACAGATGTCCAATTATGAATATTTTGTCAGGAATTAAGATGTTATTTTACTGTGGCATTTTCTGTCTCTGCCTCTCATCACTGTGTTGTTTCTTCACATTGTTTTCCTGTAATGTCATAAGTCATTCATTGTACAATTCGTTATCGAGTAATTCATGCACTGAAAGTGATCGCTAGGCATCAGATGTTTTGATTAACACACTTATGGCGTTGGCGATGGCAGCGTAGAAACAAAGGAGAGGTGTTGAAATGGAAATCAAAGGAATTTAAAGAAAACAAAGGTTTATTCTTTGAGCAAACGTTTATTGGGAGACATAGACTGTATAGCGCTGATATAGTGTATTAAATAGAAAGACGGAAGTGAAAGATGCTGACATGCTGCTGTGACTATAAACAGTAGAGTTAAATGAACACATTTGATGACTTAGATATGCAGTAATTAACCGCGCGAAAAACCACATTCGCCTTCGTGCATTAATCAAAATCTATGCATTTCGTTCCGCGCAAGTAGCTATAGAAAATGTCAAATGTTAGTTACAATAACAGAGTGCTCATGGAACTTAATTGTGACTGCTTCATGTGAACAGTCGGGAAAACACCAGAATAAGTTGTTCTGAATAAAAATGTCCAATGTGAACTACGTTGTCAGCATTGAAAGTTGTGTGTTTCGAATTAGCCATTAGAAAGAGGCAGTCGGTGGTGTATGGTTCTACTGGCTCTGGAATGCCAGGAAAGTCAAGTGCTTGAAGACTTCCTGGAGTGGAAGAAGGGCTGCACAGGAAAGGTCTGGTGCACGTACATGTCATGGCGAGGAACGGTCAGCGTGGTCCAGAAGTTAGTGCTTTGAAGAATTCTATGTCAAAAACGCACAGAAAATTCACGAGCACCATCAAAAACGATTGACCTTTAAAAATGATAAAACTGCTGAGGATGGATGCATTCTTTCCACTAATTTAGTTACTGAAGTAGTTTAAAAAGAGAAACCATTGTTTTAAAGAAGCCCTTTCACCCGTGTGGGAACGGTATATGCCTCTTTCTCTTACATGTATTTGAATGAATTCCACGCTTCCTATCTCTGTAGTGTCCCTCCAAGAAAATATCAACTTAGCTTGATTCCAGATTCACTATTCCATGCAAATTAAGAAACAAAAAAAACTGAACGTACCTCGATCTCATTCACCTGGCATGTTTTATATAGTATTTCACTGGAACTCTCCACAGAATGCGTTTCCCTTTTGCACAGAAAGAAGAACAGGATCATCGTTTCTCACTGGAAAACCCACCCTCTACATGTGTCTCTGTCTCTTCTCTTCTCTCTCTCTCTCTCTCTCTCTCTCTCTCTCTCTCTCTCTCTCTCTCTCTCTGTCTGTCAGTAAGTCTCCCCTCTCCTTATGCAACCCTCCATCTCCCTCTAACCCACCTTCTCTCTGTCTGCTCTGTCTGTCTGTCTGTCTGTCTGTCTCTCTCTCTCTCTCTCTCTCTCTCTCTCTCTCTCTCTCTCTCTCTCTCTCTCTCTCTCTCTCTC
>CM031621.1:25738739-25776239 GCA_018398815.1 Conus ventricosus
ATTGACGCATCCAACAAAATGAAAATCAACACAGCAAAGAAGGGTAGAGAACAGTAATATGCCGCTTCTGACTCACTTGCTACTCCACCACGTTTTTGGGCGAAAGTGGCCTAAGCCGCCTATTCCTGTTCTCTGACAAGTAACCAAAAAATAACGACCCTACAAACAAATATACTGTGTAGGGTTATCCGTTTTCAATACTAATTTACTAAACTTTTCATAGAGGAAAGTATCCGGGACTGAACACATCCCCATAGAGTAACGTAGGGAAAACTAAGCAGTTACTGAACGCGCCCATATACACGGTGGGTGCACTAGGCTATCCGATTACTTCGCAGTAAGCCCGTTAAGGTTAAGTTGCCCTTAGAACAGACAGACGTTCTTACGTCGTATTCCTCAACCGTCTCGCACAATCCACCAACCCCACCAATAAACAAGGCATTTTAATGAAGGGCTCCAAATATGAATTTTCAGTGGCATGAAGGTAGTGAGAGACGTGAGAGAACGGTGGGACACTGGCGGTACCAAGCGGGCAGAACTTTCATCGGCGACTCAGTCTCAGCACAGCCTTCACTCCCCTTTTTTCTTTTTTGGCTGGCTTGTGACAAGATTGCTGTCATCAATCTGTCACAATTTCCGCTCCTCTGGGTTTGCGACAGAAGCACCACGACTGCAAAACTTTTCAATAATAATTGCAGATATGGATTTCACCTATGTCCTCATCCCCCCCTCCCCCCCCTCCCCCCCCCCACCTCCCCCCCCCCCCCCCACCCCCCACCCGTCCTTCCTGTCTGCTCCCAGTCCTTTTTATTCTATCTCCACACTCCGGGCAGACGTTTGCGCTCTTATCAAGCAAGATGAGAGATTGACCCGGAAGTCGTACTTTTAAAAACAATAAAAGTCAAGGCGACAATCTTGTAAATCGCTGCGTAGGACCCTCAACGCAATTGGCTCGTTTGATTTTCCGATTGCGCCTACAAGGGGTATATCTATATATAGCGCTTCTTGTTGATCGGATCCCGATATACTGCTTCCCTCGTACAGATCCGGACTTTATGATCGATCCTGTTCCAAATCTTACGAATGGGTCATGGGTGACTAACTCCTTAGCATTCTGGCCATTGAAATGTGATCTATTTTTTATTTTGTTCCAGACAGCTCAAGCCATTATTGAAAATCTTGTAGTAGTGACGATACGGTCCACGCAGCGATGCCTAGTAATTGATGCGGGTCGAGCGATATTACAGAAATGGAGAGTGAGGATAAGGGAGCAGAAAGGAAGGGGGATGCGGGGGAGGAATGAAGAAGGGGAGTGGGGAAAGAGAGTCAAGAAGGCCAGATTAGTCATCAAACATATGCGCTGTCTTCTAAAATCAGTTTGCCTGCACGAAGGCGGAAAACGAAGTACCCTTATTTTAAGGTGTGTTTTTAACACACCCACTTGGGGAATAAACGTGTAGGATATCTGAAAGAAAACCCTTTAAGACTTGTGAGTCAAATACGCGTTTCCATTTCCATACTCTAAATCCATGCCTTGGCGCGAGGTAAGTACTCTAGTCTTCAGTGTGGGCTGGAAAACTTCAAAGAGGCATGGCATTCTGGAGGTTGGAACAGCTCGGTACAGAGCGACACCACACGCCTATTCTCTTGACTCGAAGGTTGTGGGTTCGAATATTCCCCGAGAGCCGTTTCCGAGCAACTTTTTTTCCCCCCCTCGGAGTAACACAGGCTCCCCTGACCTCATTCGTCGAAAAGCTCCTTCGCCAGAGACTTAAAATCTCGATATACCGTGGGAAGGCACGCCCGCGATCTTGCCAAAACGTAGAATCACTATCACCCCAGCTTTCCAGAAGACCGGTTTCTGGCCGTAGCGTGAGGACACGCGTTACGAAGAGCGCCCACCTACCTTGAGTCAACCACCAGGAAGAATAGCAGGAAGAAAGCTCCAAACTGTTGATATTGACTGAAACAACACGGTGTCAGGCCTGAATGCGTTCTGCCAGAAGGCAATAACTACAATAAGAATTCCGAAGCAAAGTCCAACTCACTCCCCCTCTATCGTCCCTTCTGCGCTGAACTCCTTGAGTTGATCTTCATCGATCCCAGCTAAAATGAATTTTCGTGATTGTTATTCGTTATGTATCTTTCTCAACCCTGAATAAGACACCTAGATGTCGAAATCGCGTTGTTCTGTTTTGTATTGTGACTCGTTTGTCCACGTTTCTCTGGCGGTTTCGCTAACATTTATTTAAGATTTGTTCTAGATTCCGCCTGCACGTCTCTCGCGCTTCTGCAACAATGCCCGTTGTGGTAATGAAGGCATTGATCGTACAGCGCCCCCCTGTGAGCCACTCTCTAACCGCGGATAGCGCCTGTTATAGCACTCCTAATAGCGGCAGCAGCATAGTAGTAGTGGCATGTTGTAGTAGTAACATGTAATAATGAAAACTTGGTGGAGCCCATTCACAGAAGGACGCATCACTTTACACCCGGTCTCTGCATATACCTAGTCAATGTCATCATTAGCCCGAGCTATACTAAGCTGTTAACACCGCTTTCTCTCCGGCTCAGAACAGGCGCTAATGAACGTTACACAAAGTTCCCCGGCTTCTGCGATGACGCAGCTCAAATGCCACTCCAGTAGCGAAAGCTTACAAAGTGACTAGCGAGCTTTACTCAGTGGTAGGACGCATAATCGTCGGATCAGAGAAGAGGCACTATTGAAGGTTACACAAATTCCCCCGCTCTGCGATGACGCAGTCAATGCCATCAGTAGCGAACTTACTAAGAGGAAACAAGCGAGCTTACGTACGTGGTATGACGCTTTTCGTCGGATCAGAAGAAGGCACTATTGAAGGTTCTACCACAAATTACACCCGGCTCTGCGATGGACCAGTCCAATGCCATCAGCCAGCGAGCTTACCCAAGTGGTCTCTAGCGAGCTACTAATGGTATGAACGCTTTCGTTCGGATGCAGAAAAGGCACTATTGGAAGTTTACAGCAAAGTATCCCCGGCTCAGCGATACTCCAGTCTATGCCATCAGTAGCGACTTGACTTAAAAGTTGGTATCTCGCCCTACTAAGTGGATGACGCTTGTCGTCGGATCAGAAGAGGCACTATTGAAGGTTACACAAAGTATCCCACCGGCTCTGCGATGAACGCAGTCAAATGCCCATCAGTACGACTACTAAGTGTATCTAGCGCGCTTACTAAGTGGTAAGACCCTTCGTCGGATCAAAAGATGCACATTTGAAGGTTACAACACAAAGTTCCCCGGCTCAGCATGACGCAAGTCAATCCTATCAGTAGCGAGCTCACTAAATTGGTACTACAGCGAGCTACTATGGTACTGACGCTATTTCGTTCGGATCAGAAATGAACTACTTGAAAGGTTAACACAAAGTTTCCCCGGCTCTGCGATGACGCAGTGTCAATGCCAACAGTACGAGCTTACTAGTGGTATCTCGCGGCTTACAAAAAGTGTATGACGCTCGTCGGCTCCAGACCGAGTCACTAATTTGAAGGGTTTACACATAAGTTCCCCATGGCTCTGCGATGACTGCAGTCAAATGCCATCATAGCGAGCTTACTAAAGGTATCTATCGCGCTTACTAAGTTAGAAATGACCGCTTTTCGACGGATCAGAGAGGCACCATTGAAGGTATACCTACAAAGTTCCCCGGACTCTGCGATAGGACGATTCTATGCCAACAGTAGCGCGCTATACTAAGTGTGTATCTACGATCTTACTAAGTTGTATACGCTTCGTCCGTATCAGAAGAGGTCACCTATTGAAGGTTACACACGAGGAAAAAGTATCACAGCGGCAGTTCAGAGCCTCCTCCGATGAGTGCGCCCTATGACGTCCTGATAGAAATGGCTGTCTATGGACTACCAGTGCCGCACTGCCACGAACGAATATTGGCGCTAGCCGTGTATAGAGTGAACAGCGGTGGACGAAAACGCCGCACCAAGACATTGTAGACTGAGCACCACGCAACCCACACAGAAAGCGAAGACTACACACAAAACCGAAACAAACACAGCAGTGAACAGTGCGTGGATTTTCCATCATCAGCATAACCACATCAATCATCCTCACAGAAAATCAGAAGCACATAACATGAAAGGATAGTCCATAAATAATGGTAAACCTTTATATGATGATAACGATAAACAATAAACGTATCGCGATATTGCAACTTTTCATGTCCAGCTCACAACGTATTTTTCCCTTCACACGAACGTAACCTTCACCGCAATAATTCAATTACCGGCAAGCGCCTTACACGACGACTCGCGCATCGCATACGCAACAGCACGCACGCACACCCACGTTCACCACACACACACACCCACGAACACACACCAACTACAACACTCACACACCACACACGAACACACACATGCATGCATGGCATGCTCCTCTCCTCAACAACACACCTCACACCACACAAACTACACGCATGCTCCAGCGCGCACGCGATTCAGCACACACACAACACCACAAACACACACAACAGTCAATCACTCACGTTAAAGAACCAAGTACCTATCATGGCCTGTCCGCTGCAAAATCAAACCAACATAGCCTCCCAACGCGACGATACCTTCATTTTCACAGCTGTTCAGAAGGACATTGAAATTTCAGAGGAGCGAAGTTCTATGGAAACAATAATCCAAGAGAATGCCACAGAGAGCTTTTACTGCAACGTTCCAGCGAAACGATGAAAAGAGATGACACTTGTCAGAAGAAGAGCAAATAGGCTCGGAGTCGTGTGTTTCAAACCGAGTGACATTTGAACAAAAAAACAAACCAAAAAGCAATAACACGTGAAATTGGCAAAAAACAACAATAACAGTTCGACTCTAATATTGTATGAATGTCGTGCGCACGACAAGCGTGAACATTTTGTCTTCCGACAGTTTGCTCATTTCTTTCACAACAAACTGCAATGTTCAACTTTCTGGCCGGCAAATTTCCCAATTCCAACAATATTCCAGAACCTTAGAAATTAAAACAGCTCGTTCCCAGATCCATCACACACCTAAAACAACACTGAGCCTTTCAACTAAGATCCGCTTCCGGAAGCTGGTTTAATATATATATATATAGATAGATAGATAGATCGATAGACTACATAATAGATACAGGAACAAACAAAACAATTTTTTTAGCATAGAATAGATAGATAGATAGCTAGATCACATAGACTACGATACTAGAAATAATATATTCTAATGTGGGTTAAAATACACCAAAATTGATGCCCTCAATCTAGATAGTGCTCGATCTGACCCACCCTTGGGAGCAACATTTTGTTTAAAATAGGTCCTCTTTTAAACAACGCGCCTCGAACACAAATTTGTAGATTCTATTTATAAAAAACCAATTTAACATATATAAATATACTATCAATTATATATATGATATAAAAATATCTATATATATACACCCACACAAGGTATAAAAACGTCCTTAAACATCTAAAAAAGCTCAACCCCATGGGAGCAAACAATTGTATAAAAATATTAAATCAAATCCAAGGCGCTAAAATTCACTCTACAACTGTCTTACAAGATAATGTCTCACTCCACAAGGTAAGACGTTTTTTTGATGATCACCGCCAACGGTCTTTTAAGGCGTGTCGGGACCTGAATCAGCTTCTCTGCTGTTTGTGCGTGTTTTCGTTTGCTGCACATGGGCCCCAGTTGTGTGTTGTGTGTGTGTTTGGTTCATTTTTTTTCATTTTTTTTTTGTTATGTCCTGTATCAGGTGAATGTAGCTAGCACAAGAATTTCCACTTGTACACCTAAAATTGTATACCAAGCTACGGTAACACATCAAGAAAATGAAACAGAATCATACATAGGGATTAACTGAAACACTTCTCTCAAAAACAATCCGCAAACCATAGAACAAGTCATTCAAAATGAAAAAAACAAAAATCAAACAAACTGAGTAAATACATTTAGGAAACTCAAAGATAAAAAAAAATAGACATACAGGCATATCATGGAACAACTCATAAAATCAAGCACCACCCCGATACCACAACTATTTACCAAAAAATGCCAAAATCCAACATGTCCACAGAAAAAATGGTTAATAATATGCAAATCATACTTAGCAAACCTCAGACAACACAAAAGTAAAATAGTAAACTAATATGCCAAGCACAAGTGGAAAATCTTTAGAATAGCACAATCCCACCTTAACAGGCCCTAACAAAAAAACAAAAACAAAAACAACAACAAACAACAAATCAAACCCAACCACAACACACACACACACACACACTCACACACACATGTCCCCCAGTGCAAGCATACGGCAACCCCCACACACAGAGACAAAGATCAACGGTCCCGCACGCCAAAAAGACCGTGGCCGTTGCACAAAAAAGAAGTCTCATCCTGACGGATAAGACATAATCTTGAAACAGCATGATGAGATGAAAATCTTTAGCATATGCGCACTTCATTTTTAATACTATTCTTTAACAAATATATATAAAAAATCTAGAAAAATAAATTTACCGTTCGCCCAGAGAACTACAAACGATTCACATAACAAATCACAACGCGTTTCGACCTCTTAGTCTTCGTCAGTGATCAATAATATACGAAATAAAACAAACCGAAATTCACACTTAGCATTGTGAACGCTTCAGATCGCTTAGGGTTCAGCGCAAGGCGAAGAAGGCGTTGAATGAGAACGCAGCGATGGACAGGGCAAACAGTGAGCTGATCAAACAGGTCTTAATGGATGAATACTAATATTACCAGATAGGAATTACTAATAATTGCCAAAATATTGGGGGGGGGGGAGAGGGGGGGGGGGGAGGGGGGGGGGGGGCGGGGGGGGGCAGACACTGGCATCAATCTGATGTCAATAAGTATGGGTAATGGGAAGAAAGGAAGTGGGACCCTTTAGAGGATTATTAAGCAGCAGGGTGCCGTGGCACAGCGCCAGATCCGAGCGAAAGGCGATGTGATGTCAATTGCTAGTCGGAAGTATCAATACAAGCAATAGCATAAACATGAATGATACTGCTAACAACGATAGGAAAGAGAGAGAAAGAGAGAGAGAGAGAGGAGAGAGCATAGAGAGAGAGAGAGTTTTGTGTAATCGTGTGAATACATAGATTCCCCTCCCCCTACCTCCTCCCCCCAGTTATGTACTAAACCCACCCCTTCTTCCGCCACCCTTCATAGCATCAACACCTTAAAGTAACATGTACCCAACCCACCACTCTTCTAACTCACCGCGCCAGCAATATCCTCCCCAACACACACACACTACTACCCTTATCTCACCACTATTCCCCTTCACACATAACTTATAGATCTATCTTACATTATGCATTGATAACTTTATTTTATTTATATATTAATTAATTTTTTAATATTATTATTATTTTTTATTTTTTCTTTATTTACATTTTATAAATTTACAAAAAAAAAATTATTCCCCTCTTTATTTATTTGGTTTATTATAAAAATGTATTTTCTAAATATGTTTTCTGTTATCCATGCTATTTCGTTACCTTAACCTTCCTACTATCGTATATGTTAGCATATCAATCACGTAATGCAATGCCTTGTATTGAACTACCTACCACCAACATTGACATCACTATCGCCATTCGCCTCTGGACTGTTCGCCACGGCAACCCTGACTGCTTAAGAATCCTCAAACCACTCTCCTCCTTTCTCCCATACACCCAACTAATTGACAGCAAAGCCATGTCATTTTCCGTCCCCACCCCTCCCCCCCCCCCCCAATTATTTTTGACCATATATAGTAATTCCTATCAGTAATATTATTATCATCATTACATATTTGACTTCACTTCAGCTATTTCCCTTCCCAACAGCCTCGTTTCTCATTCGAACGCCTTCTTCCATGCGGCTGAACCTCTAATCGATCTAACGCGATCCAAAGCTAAGTGAACTTAATTTCGTTGTTTATAATTCGTATATATTATCACCTGACGAAGATACCTAATAATCGCGCTCCGAAACGACGTTGTGTTTTTTCGTTGTGACTCGTTGTCCACGTATATTTTCCTGGCGTATCCGCTAACATTTAATTAAGATTTGTTTAGAGTCATCCGCCTGCAGTCGTCGCTCGCTTATGCAACTAGATCTATTTGGGATTCATACGACTGCTACCCATCGTTTGTTTAGCTATATTGTACTGCGTTTACGTCATCAGAGTGTTCGATTTTAACGTGTATACACGTCTTACGAGAACCATATGTATAAACTGTTAATCATCGATCCGTATTTCGTACTCACAACGCTTCTAAGTCGTTGCGTGTCGAATCGCAATTCAGGCACTCCTGCCTCCAATAACTCAACCTTATTATCTATCTCTCAACCACTCAACAGTAAGAACCTAAAACACCGAAGTAACATAATGCCGGGCCACCCACCAATACCTCTCTCAGTACACATGCCAATTCTTTCTCACCATCCACTCATTTTCGATATAAACCTATCAATCCAGCCATTTGTCACTAGGTATTCCCAAAAACACAGTTCAGAAAACGAAATCTGCAACCCATCTCAACTTTCTAAAACAATGCATTCGACCTGCAACCACACCCTCGCGGCTTCTCATCTTTCTCATCACCCCATCCGATCTTCAAATACCCGCCTCTACCACTACCACGACACGAATTACAAATTCCAATAGCCTGCCCCGCAAGACCCATGTTGCGCCCTACAGCACAACAACTCAATTCATCCCGGGAATCTCACTCGCCGCCTCTCTTCTACTTTTCAAACAACAACCAAAATCACATCATGCCCCTCAGCCAACCGGCTTCAAAGACTCAGACAGCTCACACCATCCAACACAACCAGCTCATTCACAATCACTGACTACCAAGAAACAGCATGACCACACAGTTATCAGCAAATTCAAAATAAAACACAAGGCAAACCCAGACCCATTTGAATCCCCCTATCACACCAACACTGACACCCCAACTCACCCAAGAGCAACCCCCGCCCCTCCCCCTTGTTCGCTGCATTCCTGATAATCTACTCTCCACCAATCGAACATAAAGAACAATCATCCTTGGCAAAAGGTCTGAAATTTATTGCCCACTACCAGCCTGCCACCAATAAAATATAACCAAAACCACGATGATATTGAAAGATTCGCTATTAGAAAATTAAGAGGGATGGGCTGCACTTGACGGTGTGCCTAACGCCCCCTGCTCCAATAGAGAGCTCAGAAATTTTTACCACACGCATTTTGAACATCCAGCGCTTCGGCCAGCCACTCTTACCCTTGACAAAACTCCACTGAAGATTGATACTCTACATCAAAAACTGGTAGAAAAAGAAATCTCCAAATGAAATACAAAACCTGTCCGCAATTCCCAACGCTCTCACGGGGATTTAACAAGAAAGGCCCTTGAATCCAAAAACTGAGACCAAAGACACGACATTTTGTCAATCAAACCAGCAGACAAAGGAGTGCAGTGGTGGCTGGGACAAACCAGCCTTATGGTACATAAAAGAAGCCACACAGACAACTGTCTAAGCACAAATTTCTATCACCACTCCACAAGCATCAAAACCCGCCCCCAACACCAAAACTCATCTCAACAACCACAGTACAAACAAGAAATCAAACAAACAACTTACCGAAGACAGCCAAACTCCTACATAATGAACAGACACCAAATCAACCCACCGTACTACCTGCTTACCCTAAATCTACCCTGAAACCCAACTACACCACGGCAGACCCATTGAATCTGCCATGCTGCTGCCCTACGAGAACACAGTTTCACAGTACTTAGACTCTCCTCCCCTCCAACCCATACGTACCAAGGCCTCCCCCACGTACCAGTCAAAGACACTACACACCACACTCACGCCACCCCAACTCAACATGATCATTCATACAACCAGAGTCACCAACTTCCAACCCAGCACTCCTTCTTTTACACCCTTACGTCGTCTCTCTCTACACTTCACATCCCTCATGCTGATGGATTGAAGGCCCTCGCATTCTTTCTTCCTTTCTAACACGATCCCCTTAACCAACAACAACCTCTCCCACAGCTAAACGGTCCAGCACTATGCAGTAGATTAGTCCCACAACAACCTCAACTTTTGAATTTCAACATAACCACACATTCTCACAAATCAGTGGTGTTTCGCAGATGGGGAACCAAGATTCGCGGACCCAACCTATTCCCCTGCCTCTTCATGGACACACCTAGAACCAACGCGCGCTTACTAAACCTCTTACACAGGCCCTCACACCAAGCTCTACAAAAGAAACATAGATGATGAATGGGACCACACATGCCTCAGAACAAATGAACCTCTCAGAATTTCCATCAACTTTGCACAGACCTTACCATCCATCCCGATCCCAGAGCTACCTACACCATTGTTTCCAACAGTCCTTCAATTTCCTGGACATGCACTAACTCCCTCAAAGATGGACTGCGTCAAAACCTTCTCGTCTTCTATCAATCCACTGATGCACACTCATACCTGACTACCCATCTTCCCACAACCAGTCCACTACAAATATCGATTCCATAAATTCTGAATTCCTTCCGCCTACAGCAGAACGCCCTGGTGCTCTAGCAAGAGAGATTTCCACGAAACAAGCAGCCCAAAATGTCTGATTTTTTCACACAACCCCCATGGATACCCTAATGCCGTCATCAATGATTCTCTACAGCCGCACTGCAAGCTAAATCCAAACATCACTCTGGAAACTAAACCATCCCCCAAAAGACAGAAAACCCACTGCGTGCCATCTCTATGCCATCCTCAAAAATCTGCCCTTACTGGCAGAACCGGAAGGTACTAACTGCGCACAGTGGAGAAAATCATAAAACCTTCCCTTTGAGACGACAACCTATGATCACTTTCACACACGTTGACTAAAACCTCGAACGAACCCTACGGGGCTCTCTAAGGAGCTGACACAAAATCTTTCACACCCTAAGCCCCAGTTACTCTTTCCCCCCCTGCATCATATAAACCAATCCCGCCCATCCTCCCTTGCAAAAACTGCCTCCTCTCACCAAACCAGACCCCATCCTACAATAAAAACAAACATAAAAAAACAACCCCAAACGAAAAACAAAATAACTTGACCGGACCCCACAGCTCTTTCACTACATTAAACGCACATATCTCCTGCCAGAGCCACTAACATTGTGTAAACTGCCACCACAGTCAGCTGAGCGCGTAAGATCCTATGTGTAGTTAAACTCTCGCACACTTTGAAGACGCGCATCACCTGAACCACCTGGCCGACATCCGCCACCATCGCCCCGAAAACCCATTCGCTCTAAACTAACACGTTCCAACCTATGCCCAAATCACAAACATCAACCAAGTCAAAGTCTTGGCACTTTGGCAATCTAAGAGTGACAACCATGGAACACGCGGTTATGCAGGAATCGCCCACTCATTGCCAAACTGGGCACACGTCACAACCTCACGGCCAATACAACCGTTCCAACAGTATATGTGCCATTCAACTGCTGAGCAGCCCAGCCTGAAAATATCCTCCACCTACAGCACAAACCCTACCTCTGTTAACCCTCAGACATAGGTTGCAAGGCTACGCTTCCTCTTCCCTTTCCCTTACACTCTCTGAGTCTATCCATTTTGCCTAACATCTATCGACGTTAAAACCCCCCCCCCCACCCACCCACCCTGCCTCGTAAATGATGTGTTAGAGGATGTTGGATGGGTATGCGGTTGTTTGGGTGAGGGTGGGGTAACCAATGAAATAAGCGCTGAAATACACATGAACACACACCACACACACACAACAAAACACACACCACACACCCCACAACCACAAACACACCACTCACACTCACTCACACACACATACACACACACATAATGTATAGAAATGCTATCCTCCTCTTATCGTTGGTCGTGAAGGGGGGGAGGGGAGAGAAAGAGAGAGAGAGAGAGAAGAAGAGAGAGAGAGAGAGAGAGAGATTTTTGTGTATAGTGTGAAAATGTTGCCCCTCCCCCTCCCCTCCCTCCCAGGTTAGTAACGTAAACCCACCCCCTTCATCCCGTCCACCCTCTAGCATCAACACCTAAAGTAACAATGTACCAAACCCACCACTTCAACTCTCCGCCACCGCAATATCCTTCCCCACAACCCACACTTCATACTACACATTATCTCCCACTATCTTCTCACCTCACACATAACTTACTATGCTAACTCTCTTCATAAGCATATTATTATCTTTACTCTTTATTTTTATTAATTTTTATAAAAACTTAATTATTATTTTTTAATTTCTTAATTTATTATTTACTAATTTTTTAAAAAAATGTTTCCCATATAATTTAATATCATTGAATTATTATAAAACTGTAATTTTCTAAAGAGTTTCCTGTATCATGCTTTCGATACTTAACCTTCACATATCGTTTTACATTATCATTCAGTAAATGCTATTGCATATATTGATACTACCATTGCATTGACTTCACTAAATCCGCCTTCGCCTACTGGGACTGTTGCACGCAACCCTGCGTGCTTTAAGAAATCCTCTAACCCATCTCTCCTTTCTCGCCCTACCCATACAGTATTGACAACCAAGATTGATCCTGTCTTCCCCCCCCCCCCCCCCCCCCCCCAATATTGAGACCATTATTATATCCTATCATTAAATATTATTATCAACAATACGACTTGACTCACATCACTGTTCCACCTTCCAACAAGCCTCTTCTCATTCCGCCTTCTTCCTTGCGAACTGAACCCTAAGCGATCTGAAGCATCAACGCGAGAAGTGAATTTTCCGAGATTTTCTTCGTTTGTTTTTCTCACCTGAACGAAGACCTAAGAGGTCGAAGACGCGTTTGTTTTGTTCTTGTGACTCGTTTGTCCACGTTCTCTGGGCGGTTCGCTAACATTTATTTGAATGATTTGTTTTTTGATCTCCGGCCTGCGTCGTCTCCTTGCAACTAAATATATATATATATATATTTATATAATTTTAATATATTATGAATATATGTGAGTGTGTGTGTGTGTGTAGTTTGTGGCGCGTGTGTGTGTGTAATTGGTCTGTGTGTGTGAGTGGGTGGCGTGTGGATGGTTGGGGTGGATGGGTCGGTGTGATTTGTGATTTGTTAAAAAACACAGAAACCATAGAACATTTTTTATGGTAACTCTTGAATTTCTCTTCGGAGATAATAAAGTGGTTCTTGAATTGACCTTGTGAAACAGGTCAACAGTGCATTGCAGAACATCACTTCAATGCTGCACCTAAGGCAGAGATTCGCAATCTTTTTATTAGATTCTTGCCTTGATAGGCAGCCATGGAGCCATAGTCCGTCGCGGAACCACTTGCAGGTTTGTTTTTTTGTTTCAGGTGTCCCTGTGGCTTTCCAATCTACTCCTTGAAACGGACCTACAATGACCCGGGGCTATGGTTCAAACTTACAACTGAATAGGTCTAGCTTTTTCGCCTAATACATATTGGTTGTTGTGTCCCAAGATCGTACGTGGTGTCTTTCGAAATTTCTGTTGGCTGATTAGGATTTCCTTTTTTTTTTTTTCTTTGTTTTTTTTTAAAACGCATTTCACTTCTGAATTGCAGGAGAAGAGAGAGAGAGAGAGAGAGAGTGAGAGAGAGAGAGAAGAGGAGAGAAGAGAGAGAGTGAGAAGAGAGAGTGAGAGAGAGTAGAGAGAGAGAGAGAGGGGGAGAGGGGGGGGGGGCTGCGCTGGCAGTCTTGGTATTGGGCTATAAAACAGCCAGATTTATCTCATATAGTACTGCCTGAGCACCATCAAGGGTATAGTGACTAATATACTCACGAAATAGAAAAGCTCACTCTCTTTCTCTCTCTCTCCTACTCTCTCTCTCTCACTTCTCACTTACAAATGGAACTCCCCAGACATAAGCCTATGAGGATTAATTAATGGCCACAGATTTGACTTTCAGAAGACAAGAGGCAACATACCATGCGGCAAGAGCGATGGGTTGAGTAAGTGGGAGTTGGTATTCAGTCCCATCCAGTCTCCTCAGTCTCTGACCTCTTTCTCTCTCTCTCATCTCTCTCTCTCTCCTCTAACCTCTCCTCTCTCCTCTCTCCTACTGCTCTCCTCACATCCTTCTCTCGCCTCTCTATCTCTTCTCTCTCTCTCCTCTCTCATACACAGTTTAAGCAAAAACTGAAATCTGAAAGTTTAGTAAATTAGTATAAAAACGGATAACCCTACACAGTATGTATGTTTGTAGGGTCGTTATTTTTTGTTACTTGTCAAGAACAGAATAGGCGGCTTTAGGCCACTTTCGCCCAAAAACGTGGTGGAGTAGCAAGTGAGTCAGAAGCGGCATATTACTGTTCTCTAGGGTGAAGAAAGGAAATCTTGCAATTGCACGAGAAAGGAGCAGTGCCCACTAAACAATAAATGTCTCCACAACAACATTGTATACCAGGCTACTGTAACATCAGAAAATGAAAAAGAAACATACATAGGGATCACTGAAAACCACTTCAAAACCAGATATGCAAACCACAAACAGTCATTCAATAAAGAAAAATATAAAAAACCAAACAGAACTGAGCAAATATATCTGGAAACTTAAAGACGCAAAAACAAGCTACAATATATCCTGGAAAATCATAAAAAGAGCATCACCATACAGCAATGTTTCAAAAAGGTGCAACCTATGTTTAACTGAAAAATGGTTAATACTATGCAAACCACACTTAGCAACTTTAAACACCAAAACAGAAATAGTAAACAACTGCAGGCATAAATGGAAATCGTTGTTAGTGAACACATCCAAAACAAAAACCTGAAAGCCCCCCAAAACACGTGCAGCCAACCCGCACGTGCAAACAACCGCAAACGTGAGCCCACACGCTATATAACATCGGCGGTGGCAAACAAAAACCATCCTGATGACAGCGCAACGCCGCTAGAAACAAATTTGTCGAGTTTTAACCTTGAGTTTTAACCTTCCTTTTTAACATCATTGACAAATGTTGCTCCCCAAGGGTCGAGCACTTTTAAAATCATTTTAGGCTCTTTGGTTATATTCATCTATATATATATATATATATATATATATATATATATATATATCGTCCTTAAAAATCTGAAAAAGCTCAACCCTTGGGGAGCAACATTTGTTAAAAATATTATTAAAATGAAGTGCTAAAATTCATCTACAAGCTTGTTTCAAGATATGTCTCTCTCCTCAGGATGACTTTTTTGTGGCACGCCAACGGTCTTTTTGGCGTGCGGGACCTGATCTTGTCTCTGTGTGTGCGGGTTTCGTTTGCTGCACGTGGGCCTGTGTGTGTGTGTGTGTGTGTGGTTGGGTTTTTGTTTTGTTTTGTTTTTTGTTAGGGCCTGTTCAGGTGGAATGTGCTAGCAAAGATTTCCACTTGTACACAATATTGTATACCAAGCTGCGGTAACATCAGAAAATGAAAAAGAAACATACATAGGGATTACTGAAAACACTTTCAAAACCAGATACGCAAACCATAAACAGTCATTCAAAAATGAAAAATACAAAAATCAAACAGAACTGAGTAAATACATTTGGAAACTCAAAGATAAAAAATAGACTACAGCATATCATGGAAAATCATAAAAAGGCAACACCATACAACAATATTTCAAAAAAATGCAACTTATGTTCCACAGAAAAATGGTTAATATTATGCAAACCATACTTAGCAACTCTGAACACAAAAGTAGAAATAGTGAATAATTGCAGGCACAAATGGAAATCTTTGCTGGCACATTCCACCTGAACAGGCCCTAACAAAAAACAAAAAAACAAAAAAAACAACAACAACAAAAACCAACCACAAACACACACACACACACACAGGCCCCACGTGCAGCAAACGAAACCCGCACACACAGAGACAAGATCAGGTCCCGCACGCCATAAAAGACCGTTGGCGTGCCACAAAAAAGTCATCCTGAGGAGAGAGACATATCTTGAAACAAGCTTGTAGATGAATTTTAGCACTTCATTTTAATAATATTTTTAACAATATATATATATATATATATATATATATAATATATATATATATATATATATATATATATGTGTGTGTGTGTGTGTGTGTGTGTGTGTGTGTGTGTGTGCGTGCGTGCGTGCGTGTGTGTGTGTTAATTGTTCTGTGTGTGTGAGTGGGTGGCGTGGTGGATGGGTAGGGTGGATGGTCGGTGTGATTTGTGATTTGTTAAAATACAGAACCATAGACATGTTTTTATGGTAACTCTTAATTTCTCTTCGGAGATAATAAAGTGTTCTTGACTTGACTTGTGAACAGGTCAAACAGGTATGCAGACTCAACTTAAATGCTGCACCTAAGCAGAGATTCGTAATCTTTTTTACTTGATTCTTGCCTTGATAGGCAGCCAGTGGAGCATAGTCTCGCGGATCCACTTTGCTGGTTTGTTGTTGTTTCTGTGTCTGTGGCTTTCCTATTCTACGTCTTTACGGACCTACAATGACCCTGGGCTATGGTCAAACTTACACTGAATTTGGTCTACTTTCGCCCCAATACATGTTGTTGTTGTTGTCCCAAGATCGTACGGTGTGTCTTTCGAAATATCTTGTTGGCTGATTAGGATTTCCTTTTTTTTTCTTTTCTTTGTTTTTAAAAACTGCATTTCACTTCTGAATTGCAGGAGCGAGAGAGAGAGAGAGAGAGAGAGAGAGAGAGAGAGAGTGAGGAAGAGTGAGAGAGAGAGAGAGAGGGGGGGGGGGCTGCGCTGGCAGTCTTGGTATTGGGCTATAAAACAGACCAGATTTATCTCATATATTACTGTCTGAGCACCATCAGAGGGTATAGTGACTTATATACTGCACGAAATAGCAATGCTCTCTCTCTCTCTCTCTCTCTCTCTCTCTCTCTCTCTCTCTCTCTTACAAATGGGTACTCCCCAGACATAAGCTATGTGGATTAATTAATGGCCACAATTTGACTTTCAGATGACAAGGCAACAGACCCATGCGGGCAAGAGCGATGGGGTTGAGTATGTGGGAGTTGGTATTCAGTCCCTCCAGTCTCCTCAGTCTCTGTACCTTCTTTCTCTCTCTCTCTCTCTCTCTCTCTCTCTCTCTCTCTCTCTCTCTCTCTCTCTCTCTCTCTCTCTCTCTCTCTCTCACCGTTACCAAAGCTCCTTGATACCAGGGTCATTTTTCACCCGTCGTGCTGACAGGAACCGTAGCAGCTCAGAACTTTAGACATAAAACAGTTTTTGCGCTGGCAGCCAGTTTCTACACCCCCCCCACCTCCCTCCCACCCCACCCTCCACTCCACTCCCTCCTCTCTGCCTCTAGTCCTTTCTCTGCTAACCACGCACGCACTCGCCTCTAAGAATAAGACGGGAGGGTAACAAATGTAACAACCAAGAATCAGGCAGTGAAGCCATAAAGAACAACGAGATCCTCTCGAGGGACTGTAATCAGCAAGCGAGGACACAGACTTGGACACAGAATTTGTGCAATGTATTTTTTTTTGGGGGGGGTCTCACTCGAAGATTAAGGTAGATGGGGCCACCTTTTCATCCCCCCCCCCCCTGTTCCAGTTTGAAGTGAAATATATTCCTCCTGTTTCAGCTCTGTAGGCGAACATCTGGAATGTCAGTTATACTGCTCTTGTAGAAAGTCGAATGTGATTATTGCTGAAGTCATAGTTGTACCCGCGTGTTTTCATCTAATTATTTATTATTATTTATGCCCGTCGCTCCCGGTGGAGCATAGGCCATCAACGACCCTTCGCCATCGCACTCTGTTCTGGGCTGTTCTGATCATTCCAGTCCAGTTGGTCCCTTGTTGTTTCAACTCCGCCTCAGTGTCTCGCCTCCAGCTGTTGCGAGCTCGGCCTCTCTTTCTCTTTCCCTGCGGGTTCCAGGTCAGGGCTTGGCGTGTGGTGCTGGATGCTGGCTTCCTGAGGGTGTGTCCGATCCAGCCCCACTTCCTTCGCAGTATCAGATTTTTTATTTTGAAAATGAAATGAGACAGACAGACAGACAGACGGACGGGCGGGCGGACGGACGGACGGACGGACGGACGGACGGACGGACGGACGGACGGACGGACGGACGGACGGACAGACAGACAGACAGACAGACAGACAGACAGACAGACAGACAGACAGACAGACAGACAGACATCACATCCTATCTTGTCATTCTAAGTAGGGGGTAGGGGGGGGGGGGGGTACAAATGATGACTGCCTGACAAAGTCTCTCTGTCTCTTGCAGTTCTCTACAGCTCTCTGACAGCACGTGAACAACGGATATGCCCACTCCTTCATGTTGTCCTTACACCTTAGTGTTCTGTCTGCTGCAGCTTCTCCGTCAGCCGAGCACTGAGCTCTGTGGAGTGGTGTCTGCTGAGCCAGCTGTTCTTCCAGAGACTGCACCGTTTCATCTTTCGACTGTCGACAATACCTGTGATCAGAACGTCGCCTCGCTTAACGGACGGTCATCGTTCATTATCCTTTCTGGAAAGATGTTGAAGAAAGTTTGAGAGAGAGCAGGCAGCCTTGTTTGATTTTGTCAGAAATTCTGTGCAATTCGCCTGTTCTGCCGTCAGCTGGGAATGTGTCACTGGCTTTGCTGTGGAGGTGTTTCATTGCACTGATGAAGCTGGCACCGATGTTGAATGTCCTGACTTGGCACTGATGTTGAATGTCCAGATTTGGCACTGATGTTGAATGTCCTGATTTACCACTGATGTTGAATGTCCTGATTTGCCACTAATGTTGAATGTCCTGATTTGCCACTAATGTTGAATGTCCCGATTTGGCACTGATGTTGAATGTCCCGATTTGGCAGTGATGTTGAATGTCCTGATTTGCCACTGATGTTGAATGTCCTGATTTGCCACTGATGGTGAATGTCCCGATTTGGCACTGATGTTGAATTCCTGATTTGGCACTGATGTTGAATGTCCCGATTTGGCACTGATGTTGAATGTCCCGATTTGGCACTGATGTTGAATGTCCTGATTTACCACTGATGCTGAATGTCCTGATTTGCCACTGATGGTGAATGTCCTGATTTGGCACTGATGTTGAATTCCTGATTTGGCACTAATGTTGAATGTCCTTATTTGGCACTGATGTTGAATGTCCCGATTTGGCACTAATGTTGAATGTCCCGATTTGGCACTGATGTTGAATGTCCCGATTTGGCACTAATGTTGAATGTCCTGATTTGGCAGTGATGTTGAATTCATGATTTTGGCACTGATGTTGAATGTCCTGATTTGGCAGTGATGTTGAATGTCCTGATTTGGCACTGATGTTGAATGTCCCGATTTACCACTGATGTTGAATGTCCTGACTTGGCACTGATGGTGAATGTCCTGATTTGGCAGTGACGTTGAATGTCCTGATTTACCACTGATGTTGAATGTCCTGATCTGGCACTGATGTTGAATGTCCTGATTTGGCAGTGATGTTGAATGTCCTGATTTGGCACTGATGTTGAATGTCCTGATTTGGCACTGATGGTGAATGTCCTGATTTGGCAGTGATGTTGAATGTCCTGATCTGGCAGTGATGTTGAATGTCCTGATTTGGCAGTGATGTTGAATGTCCTGATTTGGCAGTGATGTTGAATGTCCTGATTTGCCACTGATGGTGAATGTCCTGATTTGGCACTGATGCTGAATGTCCCGATTTACCACTGATGTTGAATGTCCCGATTTGGCAGTGATGCTGAATGTCCTGATTTGGCACTGATGCTGAATGTCCTGATTTACCACTGATGTTGAATGTCCTGATTTACCACTGATGTTGAATGTCCTGATTTGGCAGTGATGTTGAATGTCCTGATTTACCACTGACGTTGAATGTCCTGATTTGGCAGTGATGTTGAATGTCCTGATTTGGCAGTGATGCTGAATGTCCTGATTTGGCAGTGATGCTGAATGTCCCGATTTACCACTGATGTTGAATGTCCCGATTTACCACTGACGTTGAATGTCCTGATTTGGCACTGATGCTGAATGTCCTAATCTGGCATTGATGTTGAATGTCCTGATTTACCACTGACGTTGAATGTCCTGATTTGGCACTGATGCTGAATGTCCTAATCTGGCATTGATGTTGAATGTCCCACTACTAGCTCATACCGCTGCATGCTACACTCTGCAAAATGCCTTCTTGAAGTCTATGAACACATGGTGCAGATCTCCCTGGTACTGCACATGTTTACAGCATACAATGTTTAGATTGAAAATATTCAGTAATGTTTATTCACGCGTTACAAACCGCCTCTGTATATTTGTTTCAATATGTTGAGCAGAATCGTTGGTATGATTTCACGGAGTTTGACCGAGATGGATAATTTTGAGATATTCTGACATTTTTTTTCCAGATTCTCTTACTTGGTCATTGCAATTATGACGAATTGTGTCCCTGGGAGTGGCCGATCTCCTGTTTGCCAGGGTATTGTATAGATCAGTATACCTGCAAGAAAAACGCTGAGTTCTGAATACACAATGTTAATGAACAGGATGAATCAGAGTTTCAACTGACAGAGGAGGAGGAGGGTGGGGTCAATTAGTTTGTTAGGCATTTCAACCCTGTCGTTTGCTAGTGTCCTTCCTCTCTAACTTGTCTTTATTATAAAAAAAATAAAATAAAATAAAAAAAACTCGCCTGAATTCAAGGTCGTGACATGCCAGTGATACTGACAGGAGCAGTAGTGGCTAAAAAGAAATTGGCAAGTAATGTAATTATACATTGGCATCGAGTTTCACCATTCCACCACTTTGGCCTCGCTAGTCGCGCCCCGCCTCACGCCCGACAGTTCAGTCTTACATCCCAGACGGGAAGGACTAAGTTTATCGACCCAGAAATAACGTCATTAAACTCCTTGAGAAGCGGTCGCTTAGAGCCCTGATCCTCACAGAGACTGTGATCAGTAGACAGGGGCACGGTCGGGGACCAGGAATTTCGCTCGTTATTTTCCGACATGACCTGCAAGAAGCACCGTGGACTTGATGGCTCATCGTCTGCTGGCAGTGACGCTGAGTGTGGCACTTTATTGCCTCTGTCATTTTCAGCCTTCTGCTAAGTTTTGTTTTATTTTCAAAATACTGGATGATCTATCAAATGTCTTGTAAGCTTCCAAGGCACAGTATATCAATGTTTTGTATCAGTCGTGTACACTATACATTTTCTGCTTAACTATACACAGAAGAAACGCTTGAACTATGTGTTTTCTTGAGAGTCAAGTCTTGAGGACATGCGTGCCAGGTATGATTATGAGTTGCTCTACTTGATGGAAATATGACACAGACCCGTAACAGACAAATATCTTGAAGACAACCATGAATTTACCTACATGTCATATGCAAGACAACTGATGTTACTTCTTGCATGACAATCGTGATTGTTCAGACACTGGGGAAAAACAATTAACGCTGTTAATCGTAAATTTTGTGTGTTCCTCGTGATATTCTCGAATACATTCCGATAAGAATTCTGACAGATGGTTATGTATCTGACTTTTTTGGTGTCGCTGCCTTCCACTTCTGTCCCTGTGTTTACGATTGTATTCATGCAGTCTGATTTGATCATCATTTGTAGAATTGATTGTTAGTTGATTCACATACTGAAAATCAAGCTGAACAACCAATGGTTTCACTTAGGAGTTCAAAGGCATTGTTTGTTTCCAGCGTGGAAACAAGAACATCATCATCATCATCATCATCATCATCATCATCATCATCAAGAAGAAGAAGAAGAAGAAGAAGAAGAACAACAACAACAACAACAACAACAACAACAACAACAACAACAACAACAACAACAACAACCAACAACAGCAACGAACCTTCATTTGTCAATGAAGGATTGAACGGAAATCCCAGTTGTTGAATGAAAAGGCGATTTGTCTATTGAGAAAAATGTTCAGTGGATGATGCTATAATCTGAGTTATGTTGATTGGGATATGTTGACCGCCTTCCTTAACATTACATATTGAAAAGAAAGACGAAATGTACAAGACAAATTCATTGTTGTCGCAAAGAGTATGATCTGTGATACAAAATAAAATCATTGTTCATAAAGATCATGTGGGAGCGAGCTGCACGTAAATGCATGCTTGTATTTGAAATCAATCTACATAGACGTGTAATTCTCCACCACAAAAGAGACTGAACATTAAAATTGCAAAACATAGCTATTAGTCAGTTTTAATGTACAACGTTTTGTTGAAAATAGTGATCAGTATTTTTCTGAAGCAAGTGGGAAAACTTCAGAGTTGTAGAAATATGATGACAGGAAAGATGCACTTTTGCTTTCCTCATGCCTTCCTTGTAGACCCTTTCTTTTCGTTATAAGGCTGGCCTTATTGGGGACTAGCCAACTGGTGGTACGATTTGCAACAATTTCTACATACAACTCTATGATGCCGCCCTGTCTGTCTGTCTGTCTGCTGTCTGTCTGTCTGTCTGTCTGTCTGCTCGTCTCTCTCTCTCTCTCTCTCTCTCTCTCTCTCCTCTCTCTCTCTCTCTTTGGGAAAACCTAAAAGAAAAGAAAATCAATTAAGTATTAAGTCTTTTGTTTTATTTATGTTGTTCTGTTTGCATAAGCAGCACATTATCAGTGTGCGAGTGCCAGTACACCACACATTAGAACATTAAGAAACCCAGACATTTGGTATCAATGCCAAAACACTAAAAAAAAAAAATCAGCAAGAGTATGTCCATTTGTAAGAGAACATACAGACTATGCATGGTGTGTAAGGGACTGGTTGAAGAAAAAAAAAAGTTAGTATTGGAAATTGCTTATGTTTTTGTTTTTGTTTTTGTTTTTTGGCAGATGAAGAGGACAGTGTGAAGCACCAAAAAAAAAGAGGTGGATTTCGGCCTTAGGGGGGAACAAAATCACCGCCTTAGGTGCTCCATTGATCCGATAACTGATGCCACACACACACAAAAATGCACTTTGGATACCACATCAGAAGTCCAGCGATGGAAGGCGTGTGAGGGTCAAGCGTAAGGACACGTCCTGGAGACGAGTTTGACCAGCACAG
The DNA here is from genome assembly GCA_018398815.1 of Conus ventricosus. Taxonomy (NCBI): domain Eukaryota; kingdom Metazoa; phylum Mollusca; class Gastropoda; order Neogastropoda; family Conidae; genus Conus; species Conus ventricosus. The sequence goes on from CM031621.1 coordinate 25,761,820, forward strand.
GGAAAGCCTGGTGCTGCCTAGGCACACCCTGGCAGAGAACGGCTGGCACGGTCTGAAGGTTAACGCTTTCATTAAACAATCCACAGGAATGTGAGAACCGATGGGAACCAGAAAGAAACAGCCTGCAGCCTTGCCAAAATGAGGCACATTACGACGAAGAAACGCAGAGATCAGAGTATAAAGCCCTGCTTGATACTTGCCTAATCATGCGACGAAGATGTCTTCTTCAGTCGTTTTAAAGAATAATAATGATAATGATAATCGTCATCATCATCGTTATCATCATCATCATCATCATCATCATCATCATCATCATTACCATCATTATCATCATCATCATCATCATCATCATTCATCATCATCATCATCATCACATCATCATATAACATAATAATAATATAAATGGTGATGATAATGACAGTAATAATGATTATATTAATAATAATAATAATAATAATAATAATAATAATAATAATAATAATAATAATAATAATAAAAACAACAACACAATAATAATGACAATAACAATGATAATAATATAATTCATTTAAGAAAAGTGACGCTGTCCCTCGTGAGGCTCCAGGCTCCATTACAATATAAAAGCCGGACGTTTAAGAATGAACAGAGGAAAAGAAAACGCATAAGATTAAAGCATATAAACTATGACATCATAGGACCAACATACATTAAAAACATAGAATTATGCATGCAGATAAACATAAACATCCCCTACACTCTTTCCCTACGTTGTTCCCCCCCCCCCCCCCCAACACACACACCCTCTCTCCAGCATACACACAATCACACAAGACACACCAATGCATGCATACACACTCACACTCACACGCACGCACGCACGCACAGACAGACAGACAGACAGACAGACAGACAGACAGACAGACAGACAGACAGACAGACAGACAGACACACACACACACACACACACACACACACACACACACACACACACACACACATTATTCAGGATAAGACATAACAGCAGGTTTACAGTCCATAAGAATAACATAAATAACAGACATTAAAAAAATTTTGAAATCCACATGGGAAGCATTTTTTTGTATATTTTCATGTGTGGTATTTGTGATATCTGAAGAACACACGTTTGTCGAAGGTCCACATGTCTGTTTGGTATTTATGTACTAATCATGCGTTGCATTCCACTTTTTCCGGTTAAGCTTTAGTTTAGAATAAGAACCAGAACCACACTTTCAACAACAACAAAAAAAAAGGGGGACGGGGGGGGGGGGAGCCGTAGGGGAAAAAAATCAACATTTCTTTTCTCTGTTTTTAATAAACTGCTCAGAAAAAGGTTTGAAGAAATGAGCTTATCGTTAGCAGACAGTATCTGAATGAATGCTTCTTACATCGTTTACATTAGTATGTGTGTCTTCTTCTTTCTTTCAAAACGCACCAAATTTTATTAGTGTCCCGTATATACGTCCACAAATTATATCTTTTCTGTGAACAAATGTGTCCATCTGTCATTAACCTGGAAATATGTCAAGTGTTGTATTGTTTTAACATGTCTGTCTGAGAAATTTGCCTCTTTTGAACAGGGGGGTAGGGTTAGGGGAGGCGAAGTCTTGTTGTCTTAACCTCCTGCCACCACCCCCACCTCTCCCTCTCTTCTCTCTGTCTGTGTCTCTCTCTCTGTCTCTGCCTCTGTCTTCTTCTCTGTCTTTTCTCTCTCTTCTCTCTCTCTCTCTCTCTCTTCTCTCTCTCTCTCTCTCTCTTCTCTCTCCTCTCCCCTGTCTCTGTCTCTCTCTGTCTGCCTCTCTCTCTCTGTCTCTCTCTCTCTCTCTCTCTCTCTCTCTCTCTCTCTGTCTCTCTCTTTGTCATTCTGTCTCTGTTTCTGTCTGTCTGTCTGACTGTCTGTCTGTCTGTCTGTCTGTCTCTCTCTCTCTCTCTCTCTCTCTCTCGCTCTCTCTCTCTCTCTCTCTCTCGCTCTCCTCTCTCTCTCTCTTTCTCTCTCTCTCTCTCCCTTCTCTCTCTCTCTCTCTCTCTCTCTCTCTCTCTCTCTCTCTCTCTCTCTCTCTCTCTCCTCTCTCTCTCTCTCCTCTCTCTCTCTCTCTCTCTCAGACACATGATGTGTCAACTTCTGTCCCTCTTGAGTTCGCCCTCGCAGCGCACTCACCAAACTTGCCGAAGTTGTTCATACCTTTTTTCTGACCCTTTGCACCATGGCCGGACTCTTCAACCATGATCATGAATGATCACATTTGAATTTCAAATGCCATGAAGAGAAGCAGGGGGTAGCTGGGGACGGGGACTCTCTTCTTCCCTCTTGATAAATTTTCTGTGACGGAAATTCGCTGTCTCGAAGTTTGTATTTTGTTCATACCGCCAGTACGTATACGACGGCAGCACAGCAGTGACTCAGAACTTTGCATACGGAATGATTATGCACTGACAGGCAATTTTAAATCCATAATCTCCTCCCTCCTCGTTCATGTTCCGACTCCTACTACCAACCCGCCTCCATCCTTCTGCCCCTCATTTCGCTCCATCCTTCATCCCTCTATTCATTTACTGTGTGCAGCCAGAGTCTTCCCTCACAGAGAAAAAAAATATATATACGGAGGGCAATGACCCGCAAAACCCTCTTTTTCTCTTCTGCGTTCCCCGGTCATGCTGGTCAGGCAGAAAGTCCGGTGGCTTGGGCAAAGTCAGCGGTCCGTCGGAGTGAGTCCGCCGTTCCCCACAGCTTTTCTTGGAGTTCCACTGCACCGGGCCAAAACTCACGCCGCAGGCTGTCGAACGTGGGACAGGACTGAAGTATGTGGGCTGGGTTTTGTGGGCCCGTACCACATGGGCACTCATCTGTGTGCGATATGTTCAGGCGATAGAGGTGGGAGAGCAACTGACAATGTCCAGTTCTTAGTCTGAAGATGGCGACTTGTCGGGCACGCTCAAGATGGTGAATGTCATCCTTCTCTACCTCCACCTGTAGTCTTTTTCTCCATGCTATCCTGAAATGGCTGCGGATGATGGTCTTTCGCTTCCCTGTAGGATACAGCAAGGGCTATTTGGTCTTGTTGGCTGCCCGCCTTGGAGAGTCTGTCCGCCTCTTCATTTCCTGCAACACCACAGTGGGAGGGAACCCACTGCAGGACTGGTGTTGTTTTCCTGCTCAAGGTGTGCAGTTCCTCTGTATGATTTCCGACCCGCAAAACTTCCAAGGAAAGTTCAATAGAAGACAAGGCAGATAGCATGCATGCTTCTCTGGAGCCGTTACCTGCATTATACAAAGGCACAGTCAGGTACATTGACTTCGCTCGTTTGCATTCTACAGATAATGTTTTGCTCGTTCTATTGTGATTTACCCTCGAAGAGATCAGGTGGATATGAAAACATGCAGTCTCGTCAATGCGCCATCTTCTTGACCCCCCTCGCCTTTGTTTATTATGACATGAAGTTTAGCTATTTATATTGTTTTTGTACCTTGTGGGGGTAAACTTTTTATGTCCAACCAGAAGAAAATCCCTCAGATCTCTTGAGAGTGAGCTGAGCTAAAGCTTAAAAAATCTCAACCCAACACCATTAATGTTATATACGTATTCTTTTTAACCCCAGGGCACCATAGAGGGATAGTCTTCGGATGTGAAAAAAATGGGTAATCTCTCTCTCTCCCTCTCTCTCTCTCCTCTCTCTTCTCTCTCTCTCTCTCTCTCTCTCCTCTCCTCTCTCTCTCTTCTCTCTCTCTCTCTCGCTCTCTGTGTCTCTCTCTCTTTCTCTCTCTCTCAGAACGGAGGAACATGAAGAAGATAGCGACATAAAAATATACATACAAATATGCCATCCTCCTTCACTCACACGCCCCCACCCACTCCGTCCCCTGCAACCCTTCAGTTCTAAGCCTTGGACCAAACCAAACAACACAACAGTGGGTGGGTTGGAGAGATGGGGACACGGGCTTTGGGATGTTGAACCTGTCCTGAAAACAGTCTCACCCCATACTGATCCTCTTACTTTCTGTCTTATCTCACGAAACACCGTCTGACTACAAGATCGCTCTTCACCAGCAGCGCCCCAGACAGGAGCGTTAGGGGGTCAGGGTATTGAGAAGTAATGTGATTATACGCTGGCAAGTAATCCTACATCTCCTCACTTCCTTCCGTCTCTCTACACCCCTTCCTCCCATGCACACCCCCCCCCCCCTCTCTCTCTCTCTCTCCTGCTCTCCCTTCTGCCTCCTCCTCCTCCCTTCCCTACTTTATTCCCAATCTCTACGACGCAACCCGCTTCCGTCTCAGAGGAAGATTTGAGGGACTGAGGCTTGTCGACCAGAAATCGTTTCTTTACACACACACCATACACTAGGAGCAGGGAAGCTGGAGTCTCCCACGGGGGGCTGCAACCTGCAAACCATCGCAGTCTTCTTCTTCTTCTTCTTCTTCTTCTCTCTTCTTCTTCTTCCTCCTTTCGCCTCCCGTTAGATGAGCAGCCCGTTGACCCCGATGAAGGCTGCCGTCCGTCGCAGTTCCTCCAGGGTGCCGTACAGCTTGGCTTCCACTGCTGTCGGTGTTGGCCAGTACTTTCTCGTGGATGCTGCATACGTCGCACAGTCTTGAAGGATGTGGTCGGTTGCCATGGCAGTCTGAACCGTGGGTTTTTGTTCATGTTCTGCTTTCTTCAGTACGGGGTCATTCCAATACAAGGACGCGACGTCTGGGTCACGCTGCTCCTCGTTAGGTACCCCTGATACTGGTCATTGCCAATTCTTTGGAGTTCGTGTGCCCCCGAGTAAGCTGTTGATGTTGGGAAAATGCGCCTGTAGATCAGTTGAATATAGTATTGAAGACTTCAGACTTTCGCCAGCGTTGATCCCAGTGTCAGACTAAAAAATGTGTTAGATGCGATCAGCTTAGTCCTACTTCCTTACCGTCCGTCTTCCTGTCATCTCTCTCTCTCTCTCTCTCTCTCTCTCTCTCTCTCTCTCTCTCTCTCTCTCTCTCTCTCTCTGTCTCATTACGAATCACTGTCGTCAGTGTGAGGAGAAGACGATGGTGTCTTGGGTTCGTTCACAAGATCAGAACAGGCACCGCTGAAAACCACCAAAGTCAATCAGAAGTGCAGTGTCTCCGCTGGCAGGTTGCCCCACACCGGCCTGAAATAAACCAGCTCCTGATGGACACAACAGCGCTGGAGTATGAATCAGATGAAACCTGGATGTGGCTGTGTGTTCGGGAGCCAGAATAAGAGAGTACCAGTGAAGATGAGACAGAGAAACAATGCGAATCTCTTTTTCTCTCACGAAAAAAAAGCTAAATCATTTGAATGCAGTATGCGGCTGGACTACATGGCGAATAAAACCAGACTCACTTCCCATCCTGTGAGATGTGGTCAGTTTGTTTGTCAGTGTGCATTTACCAGTTGACCCCCCCCCCCCCTCCCCCCCAGATTGTGCGCTTGGGGAAGACAAAGAAGAAAAACACAAAAACACCACACAAAACATTGCTGCTGCACATTTCCTTTAGATTTACTCTCTCTCCAGAAGATTACCCGTAATGACGTCATCTCCCCAAACGCCATGAAAGGAATTTTATGAAATCCAAGTTTAGATGTCTCTCCAAAGAGGGGGGGGGGGGGGGAATGAGAGAAGGAAATAAACGAACGGAAGAAAGAAATGGAGAAGAAGAAGAAAAAAAAGAAAGAAAGAGAAAAAGCAAGATCATGCAGTATGTTCTGGGCCAAAATGAGAAAACAGAATGCGTTTCCTCTTTTCTCCAATGCACCATTTAGTGCAATCTCCTTCTCAGACTCTGCTCCCCATTTTTCTTTTTCACTTTTAATTTTCGAGCTCTATTTACAAATGAGATGTGATGCTTCCTCCCAAAATGGATGGAAATAAGGCTCATGTTGGGACAGAGCAATCTCGCTTGCAAAGTTATGATTTTTTTTTTAAAACGGATCAGCAATTCTCGAGTAGATTTATTTCTGTTCCTGAATCTTGGCACCCCAACATTCCAGTGAGGCAAGAGAAACAGGGATAAATAACGCCTTCCATGTTGTCAAGAATGTTGAACTCTGGAAGTAAAACACATAGAACAATAATCCTCCAATACAGAGACTTTGAGCATAGCTAGACTGCAACAACAACAAAAAAGCAGGCAAAAATAGCTTCCCAAAATGTTACTTAGCAATTCACACTAACAAAATAATAACGAAACTGTATTGTAGAATGCCAGCAAATTGTCGTTAATGATGCCATCAGAATTCCACATGGACAGCGTCAGAAAGACTTGAAAATACCTGTAGGTCAAAAGTGATGGGGTATGAAAATGAGTCTGACAACGGCCGAAGCTCAGAGCAACAATAAACATGTCACCATGAGGGAGAGAACTCTGCCCACAGCAGCAGGTGGCGGGAACTAAGCGGGGGTCAGCGGAATGGGGTTAATCGGGGTCACCGACAGCGGGCAGGGAAGGCGACGGAATGATGGCAGGGAGCCAGGAAGGGGTCGCCGGTGACTACGACAGTCACATCCCAGCGTGTTGTTGCTGCAGGGGCCGTGTGGAAACTGAACTGCGACAGGTGACAGGTCTACTGTCAGCTGGACTGTCCCTCGGGGTAGGGCTGGGGGTGCCGGGCGATACCCATAGAAAAAAAATCTGTTTATGTGACAGGTTGACCACGCATGGCCAGGTCAGGAGGGCTAAACAGACTACACATACAACTAAGAATGCACACACACACACACACACACACACACACACACACATGCACGCACCATGCACGCACACACACACATACACATACACGCACGCACGCACGCACGCACGCACGCACGCACGCACGCACGCGCACGCACACACACACACACACACACACACACACACACACACACACACACACACGCATACACACACACACACACACACACGCATACTACACACACACACATACACACACACACACACACACACACACACACACACACACACACACACATTTATTTCAAAATATTGAGCAAACTCATTGGTACGATTTTAGTAGGATGACACACATGTCTAATTCTAACCTTGAGGTATTCTGCTCCTCTTCCAGGTCCCCCCTTACGTGGTCAATATAATTATGAGCAATTGTGTCCATGGAAGTGGCTATCTTCCGTCTGCCAGAGTACGGGAAAGAGTATCATGTATACCAGTTAGAACAGTCCCACTTTTAAATTTAAAAAGAAAAAGTTTATGAACAGAATGAATCCGAGTTTGAAATGACAGGAGAGGGTGGTGAGAAAGAGGTTGAATGAGGTTGTTAGGCATTTTCAGCCTCGTCCCTGCCAGTTTCTTATCCACAAATGACACTGAATATTAATTTAAAATTGTGAAACACAGCTAGCTACTATTCAGCTGCAATGTACAACGTTTGTTGAATGGATGTTCAGTGTTTTCTGGACGACAAAAAAAAAAAAAAGATACACCACTAAAATCGCCGGTTTTAAGCATCTATTATACGTTCGAAAGAACATGCCAGAAGGCGTGTGAGAGTCAAGTGAGATGAGACGTCCTGAAGACGACTGTGGTTAGCACAGGGCAAAGCCTAACACAAATGGACCTTCTAGTAGAGAACAGTCTATATAAACTTAACATCATGCTCGGAGGAATGCACAATTATACATAAAACAGTAAGAACGTGAAGGAGACACACTGCAGCTGTGCCAAGGTGAGCCAGAATACACAGAAACGCTCAAAACGAGTGCAAAGCAGTGCTTAGTTAACACCTGGTACACAACAGACTCTGAATTAACAACTATGTCCTCTTCTGTGGTCACATATACAATCCACGTTGGAAACATCACGTTGTGTGTTTTATGATTATTGGATGTAGCGTCAGAAGAAGACGTAGTTGTTGAAAATCCACTTGTCTGTTTTACGTATGCGTTCGTTCCACTCTCTTTTCTTTTATTTGTTTACTTGTATTTTTGGAATAAGAAGCAGAACTTCATTTGAAAAATCGAAAACTGTCAGAATAAAAAAAAATCAAAATTTCTTTTCCCTTTATTTTAACAAATTGCCCGGCAAACTGCATGACGAAATTACTTTGCTCTCAAACGACGGCATCTGAATGAGTGATGTTTTCCTTTTTCTTTTCTTACATCGTTTACATTCGAATCTCTCTCGTCTTCTTCTTTCTTCCATAACGCACCAAACTAAACTTTATATTGATTTCCACAACATACGTCCAATAATGTCCTTTTATATGAACAAACTTGTCCGTCTGTCATCAACCTGGAAGTATGTCAAGCACTATCATTATTGTTTCACATGCACTGCTGAGAAAATATCTCTTTTAGACGAGAAAAAAAACCACTTCTCTCTCTCTCTCTCTCTCTCTCTCTCTCTCTCTCTCTCTCTCTCTCTCTCTCTCTCTCAGAATATACTAGCTCGCACAAACTTATCGATGTTTTTCATACATAGTTCTGACCCATTACACACACGCACGCACGCACGCACGCACGCAGCCGCACGCACGCACGCACGCACGCGCGCACACACACACACACACACACACACACACACCAACACACACACCCCAACCTCCTTACTCGACTCTTCAGCCACGATGACGAAGGGTTCACATTTGCATTTCAAATACAGGGCAACGAAGAGCGGGAAAGTGGACGGGAACTTTCTCCTCCCTTCATTGTCAACTTCTTTAGGAAAAGTCACTGTCTCCAAATAAGATTTTTTTCCCCATCCTGCCTCCTTGCCCATACTATTTCCACCCCACCCTCGACCGTCTTCATGCCTCTACCCATCTTTCCTTCCTTCTACCACCCACCCCTGTATGATCCAGACAGATTCTGGCCTCTTAGAGAACATGGGAAGGACAATATCCCGGAACACTTTCCATGAAAGTTCAATAGAAACCAAGGCAGATAATATACATGCTCATCTGGAGTTGTTCGTCATATTCTGATTTTTTTTATACATTTTTTTTTCTTTCCTCATTCTCTCTTCCATTCCACAGTTCCTTCTTTCTCTCTTCTCCATTCTTTCATCAATGTGATCTTTCTCTTTGCTGTACATTTCCGGATGCAAATTACCACATATTTTTGTGTTCTTAATCATATTTGTACATGTTTGACAATATTGTAGAAAATAATCCGTGAAACATTAGAACTGAGTTATCTTTTTTTTCGGTTTGAATGGATTTGAGTGAGAGTTCAATGTATGCCGAGGAAAGGTTGTTGTCATATTCTGATTTGTCCTCTTTCGTCTTGAATTCCATGCCCCGGTTTATGATGACACGAAGTATCCCTATCCATCCTTATCCGGCGGGTAAATCTTTGGTGTCCAGCCAAACCCCAGTCCTATAAAACTCTTGTGGGTGAGCTGATGCTCGAGTTCATCTCCACACTGGTGCGTTCGGTGAGTTTGATCGTGTCAACGTTTTCAGTCTCGGGAAATCCATGGAATTGTCGTTGGATGGATGTCGTGGCACTCACTCACTCTGCCTCTGAGACAGAGCAATTATTGTCACACACTGTGACCCACAAGATTCTTCAGTTCCACACCATGTTGATCAATGGACCACATAAAACATCACAAAGGCTGGAGGTTAGGAAAGGTTTGGGTGGGGATGGGGTGTGGACCTTGGAACTTTTTGTTTGACCAGTCTCAGCCACTGCTGACTATTCTCCTTTCTGTCTCATCTTCCTAAAACGCAGTGTGACTCCAAGATCACTCTTCAGTAGTACCTCACACAGGAGCCGCAGCAGCTCAGGGCGTTGAAAACTAATGCGAAGAAAAAGAAACACCCGAAGGTGCTGGGGAGGACCCAGAGAAGCACTGTCTTCACCTGCCTTTAGAGCAGTCCTGTACCACCCTTGGAGGCCCGCGCTGTGTTGACGATGGGTACAGGCACGCGCAGGACACTCCATTAAGATATCAAGGGACATAACTGCTCCTGAACAGAGGTAAATTAGACTACAGGATGCAGCTCATAACAGCCTTAAGTAGCATCCCATGGGTGTACCAGCCCGTATTTCATGACTGTAGAGCCCACCGGCGAAAAACACCACCCTCCAGCTGCCGAGCACACCCCACAGACCCAACCACCCCTGCCCACGGACAGATGAACACAGTGCCACTCCAGACACAGCCAAGCTTTCGCCATACGGTCGTATGTGCCCTCAAGAGAGAATCCAAAGTTGTAGTCTTTCCCACTGTCAACAGGACTTTCCCTGTGGTCAGTGGGTCTTTCCTCACCGTCACTGGACCTTTCTCCAGGGTCAGCCTAGTTAAGGCAAAGAAGAAAAAGAAACACCCGAAGGTTTCTGGGGAGGACCCAGAGAAGCACTGTCTTCACCTGCCTTTAGAGCAGTCCTGTACCACCCTTGGAGGCCCGCGCTGTGTTGACGATGGGTACAGGCACGCGCAGGACACTCCATTAAGATATCAAGGGACAAACTGCTCCTGAACAGAGGTAAATTAGACTACAGGATGCAGCTCATAACAGCCTTAAAGTAGCAATCCCCATGGGTGTACCAGCCCCTATTTCATGACTGCAGAGCCCACCGGCGAAAAACACCACCCTCCAGCTGCCGAGCACACCCCCCAGACCCAACCACCCTGCCCACGGACAGATGAACACAGTGCCACTCCAGACACAGCCAAGCTTTCGCCATACGGTCTTATTGCCCTCAAGAGAGAATCCAAAGTTGTAGTCTTTCCACTGTCAACAGGACTTTCCCTGTGGTCAGTGGGTCTTTCTCACCGTCACTGGACCTTTCTCCAGGGTCAGCCTAGTTAAGGCAAAGAAGAAAAAGAAACACCCGAAGGTGCTGGGGAGGACCAGAGAAGCACTGTCTTCACCTGCCTTTAGAGCAGTCCTGTACACCCTGGAGGCCCGCGCTGTGTTGACGAGGGTACAGGCACGCGCAGGACACTCCATTAAGATATCAAGGGACATAACTGCTCCTGAACAGAGGTAAATTAGACTACAGGATGCAGCTCATAACAGCCTTAAAGTAGCATCCCCATGGGTGTACCAGCCTGTATTTCATGACTGCAGAGCCCACCGGCGAAAAACACCACCCTCCAGCTGCCGAGCACACCCCACAGACCCAACCACCCCTGCCCACGGACAGATGAACACAGTGCCACTCCAGACACAGCCAAGCTTTCGCCATACGGTCTTATGTGCCCTCAAGAGAGAATCCAAAGTTGTAGTCTTTCCCACTGTCAACAGGACTTTCCCTGTGGTCAGTGGGTCTTTCCTCACCGTCACTGGACCTTTCTCCAGGGTCAGCCTAGTTAAGGCAAAGAAGAAAAAGAAACACCCGAAGGTGCTGGGGAGGACCCAGAGAAGCACTGTCTTCACCTGCCTTTAGAGCAGTCCTGTACCACCCTTGGAGGCCCGCGCTGTGTTGACGATGGGTACAGGCACGCGCAGGACACTCCATTAAGATATCAAGGGACATAACTGCTCCTGAACAGAGGTAAATTAGACTACAGGATGCAGCTCATAACAGCCTTAAAGTAGCATCCCCAGGGGTTTGTACCAGCCCGTATTTCATGACTGAGAGCCCACCGGCGAAAAACACCACCCTCCAGCTGCGAGCACACCCCACAGACCCAACCACCCCTGCCCACGGACAGATGAACACAGTGCCACTCCAGACACAGCCAAGCTTTCGCCATACGGTCTTATGTGCCCTCAAGAGAGAATCCAAAGTTGTAGTCTTTCCCACTGTCAACAGGACTTTCCCTGTGGTCAGTGGGTCTTTCCTCACCGTCACTGGACCTTTCTCCAGGGTCAGCCTAGTTAAGGCAAAGAAGAAAAAGAAACACCCGAAGGTGCTGGGGAGGACCCAGAGAAGCACTGTCTTCACCTGCCTTTAGAGCAGTCCTGTACCACCCTTGGAGGCCCGCGCTGTGTTGACGATGGGTACAGGCACGCGCAGGACACTCCATTAAGATATCAAGGGAACTGCTCCTGAACAGAGGTAAATTAGACTACAGGATGCAGCTCATAACAGCCTTAAAGTAGCATCCCATGGGTGTACCAGCCCGTATTTCATGACAGCTAACGTCACATCTCACCACTTCCTTCTGTCTCCCTGCATCCCCCCCCCCCCCCCCCCCCCCCCCGCCACCATGCACCCTCCCTCACTGAACCCCCTCCCCACCGCCTCCCATCTCCCTTCCCCCATTCCATTCCCAATTCAAATTCTGAGATCCGCTTCCATCTCAGGGGAACACTTGAGGGACCGAGGCTGTCGATCACATACCGTGTCATGACACCCCATGCAATAGAAGCAAAAGGCAGGGGAACCCGGAGTCTCACACGGGGCTGCAGCCAGGTAACCATGGCATTCTTGGACATGGATGTCGTTCATTTTGCGATTTGTTCGGTACAGGGTAATCTGAATACAATAACGCGTCATTTGCTCGGCGTTCTTCTTCGTTATGTAGACCTGACAGAGTGAAAACCAACTCTTTCGAATAACAAAAACAGAGTTTTGACTCGCAGAATCTTCTGTGAAAAATGCTAAATCTCTTTTGAGAATTCTCAGAAGATTTTAAGATAGAAAGAAAAAAAAACCAAAAAAGTTCCCCTCGAGTTTGTGTGTCGTTGGTTAAGCTATTTGATGTTGGAAAAATGCACCTGTTGATCAGTTGAACGGTCTTGAGGATTCCATACTTTCGCCAGTTTTAATCCCCCGTGTCACGCTAAAAAATACGTCAGATACGATCAGTTGAGTCCTTGGGAGGGAGTAATGCACACGGATCAGTCAGACAGCCAGTGTTACCTAAACATGTCCGTTCGGCCGTCCACGAACATATATTTTTCTGCAGTAGTTCAGACCGCCACCTCCCTCTTCCCCCTTTCACTCACCCTTATCCCCACTACCCCGTCATCTCTCTCTCTCTCTCTCTCTCTCCTCTCTCTCTCTCTCTCTCTCCTCTCTCTCTCTCCTCCTCTCTCTCTCTCTCTCTCTCTCTCTCTCTCTCTCTCTCTCTCTCTCCTCTCTCTCCTCTCTCCTCTCCTCTCTCTCTCCTTCTTCTCTTCTCTTCTCTTCTCTTCTCTTCTCTCTCTCTCTCTCTCTCTCTCTCTCTCTCTTAAAAAAAGACAGAAAGAACAAAAGATCACTCGGAAGAAAAGAAAGGAGAGAAAGGAAAAGAAGAGAAAGAAAGGGAAAATAATACTTGCGGAGGGGGGAAAAAGTGAAAAGACAAAATAACAACGACGAAATTTGACCTGCGATGGACGCTATGTGTTCAAAGAGTTGCAGATGGGTGGTCGAGTGTGGAATGTCTTCTTCTTCTTCTTCTTCTTCTTCTCATTATTTGTGTATGTATGGATGTGGACTGTTATCTTAAAGAGAAATTGCTCGTGGTTGAAGTAGTCGTGCAAGTGAGCGCGCGCGAGAGTGCGCTCACTCGCGCGCGCGCTTGTGTGTGTGTGTGTGTGTGTGTGTGTGTGTGTGTGTGTGTGTGTGTGTGTGTGTGTGTGTGTGGAGAGAGAGAGAGAGAAGAATGTGCATCGAGTATTTCCCCTTTACTCGTCGCAAATAGTTCTCTGCTGGTTTGTAAATTCTTCCCCTTGACCCTGAGCTGTGACAAGCTAATGCCACAATAAATCTCTCTCTGTCCCTGTCCCTCTCTGTCTTCTCTGTCTCTGTCTCTCCCTCTCCTCTCCTCTCTCCTCTCTTCTATCTCTCTCTCTCTACTCTCTCTCTCTCTCTCTCTCTCTCCCCTCTCTCTCTCTCTCTCACTGGAAATCAGTTCAGAAATAGCAGCATACACAAACTGGAAAATCTCTGTCCTACAGCAGTTTCTCCCTTGCCGTGGGCCTGTCTTTCCCTTTCGCACGGACTCCTTCACAGCCAGTACAGTGATGATGAACAGACCAAGCCAAACGTCAAAGGAATGGTCATGGGAGACTTTCTCCTCTGCTTTCTTGCTGCCACACTAGCATACGTCCGTCACCCCCCCTCCCCTGTCCACTCCTCTACAAACATACTAGAATTCTCACAATGAAACCTGAGAAGATTCATTCCTTTTCGCCTAATTGTGGGAGTACAGAGGTAAAAGCAAATGTTTTCATCAAAAACACCTGACAGAAAAACTTTTTTTTTTTTAAAGTATGGGAATATCACTGTGCCGAATACATCAGCAAAACCCAAAAATCAAACTATATCAGCAAAACCCAAATATCAAACTATATCAGCAAAACCAAAAATCAAACTATATCAGCAAAACCCAAAAATCAAACTATATCAGCAAAACCCAAAAATCAAAACTATCTTGAAAGTTAGGCTAGTGTACACATAACAGCATTTCACAAATTTAACCCAATAAACACAATACTCAAAAACATCGAGCTGAAATGCAACATACCTGTGGTTTGTTTAAAATATATGTCAACAGTATATCGTCAAACTCCATGTA
>CM031621.1:25783739-25788739 GCA_018398815.1 Conus ventricosus
TGCAGTCTCCCTCGCAATTATACGGGAAAAAGGTCTTTCTCTACAGAACACTGAAGCAACCTTGTCCGCCCCCCCCCCTCCCCTTTCTCGCTCTCTCTCTCTCTCTCTCTCTCTCTCCTCCTCTCTCCTCTCCTCTCTCTCTCTCTCTCTCTCTCTTTCTTGCAGACAACATCAACGTGTAAGTCTCAGAGGCTTCAAGGCAATTAAGGCCAAGACATGAAAGACGCACACAAAGGAAATAATAATTAGAACCAGTTCAAAGAAACGGCACAAAGCCCTGCTGCTTGTGCAATCGTGCGCGGAGAGGTCTGACCTGAAAAGCGGGAAATAAAACCAGAGTGAACACTGCAGATGTAGCTCAGAAACAAGAAACCACACACGCGGGGGAGGGGGGGGGAGAGGGTGGGGGGGGGGGGGGGCGGGGCTGACATTTTTTTTCAAATTAGCACTGCTGGTGCTTACTTTAGGAACGATTCTCACATCGCTAAGTAACGGTCTTTTTGCTCCCGTGTTCACTCTTGCGCTATCTCCACTATCCCTTTCTTCTTCTCATCACGTACATATTCAATTTAGAATCAAAGAACGTGCAAAAGGGAATCAACCGCCATGAAATAATCAAACGAATAAAAAAAAAAACTTAAAAGAAAAGACATCTGACTTGCAGAGATATTTTCAGCCCAGCAGACCTCAGGAAGTGGAAAGGGGGGCCCAGTGGACAATGCCACTCACCTAGGAGGTGAGGGAATGCAGGATCTGTGGTTCCAGTCTCACTCAGGGCCACTTTTTCCTCCGTATGCCACAAAACGTGGACTGAGTACTGGTCTTTCAAATGAGATGATATTCTGAGGTCCTGGGATCGGTACCCAATGGTAACAAGGCGATTGTTCCCTGGCAAAATCTTGTTTTCAACTGCAAATTTGACAGGTCAAGAGAACACACACCGATGAGTAAAAAGACATGTATGCGAGTGGCGCTGCGCCATGATGACTCACTCGCCTAGGGGAGAGCAGTCCAAATGCCACACTCAAAATTCTGTTGTGGCGATGTAGTTCAATGGTGCGGTGCAGTCTGTCCCCGTGTGCTGTCCAGATTTGATTTTTGCGACTCGGTTCTTGTAAGTCTGTCTTCCACACTTGAAACAATCATTTATGATATGAAAGCAACAAGATGCTGAGTGTGGCATCAAGGTTTTCATTTCGTGAAGCGAAGAGGACAGATCACATCATTCCAGTTCTCCTCTCTTCCCGTGCAAGAGAGGAAAGATTGGGAGGGGTTGAAATGATAAATAGTCGGACGAAA
The DNA here is from genome assembly GCA_018398815.1 of Conus ventricosus. Taxonomy (NCBI): domain Eukaryota; kingdom Metazoa; phylum Mollusca; class Gastropoda; order Neogastropoda; family Conidae; genus Conus; species Conus ventricosus. Next base: position 25,785,039 of record CM031621.1, read on the forward strand.
GAAAGCAGTGAGGGCTTGCGAGGGGGTGGGGGGGGGGGGCGTTTGGTGTCATAGAAAGTTTGAAAGGCACTGTTTGAAGTTAGGCCGGTTTATGTAAAACCTATGTCTGTTTGTCTGTCTGTCTGTTGATCGGTCTATCTGTAACCATAAAAAAATGTAATGCATATACTGTTCGTTTTGCTCTATGATGTGTACATATGTTTATCCGTATATCAAAATGTAATGGTTTCGTCCATGCACTACATTACATATTTCCACCTAATTTTGTTAAAAAATCAGTCCTGTAGCGTTTGTGTAATTTTGCCCAAAAAAAACCCAGGCAGACAGACAAACAAACGTATGCTGGTGAAAACAACGTACCTTTTGTGGAGGAGGTCAAGTTTTATGACGAGTACCACTCGTCTGCTAGTTCCGCGACGTATGTCAGGATCAGGAAAACCACCACAGCAACAGCAGCAACTGCAAAATAAATACTTCAGATGTCATCTGCAAGCAAGAACCCCCCCCCACACACACACACACCACACTGATAGCAATTCATCGAGTTAGTACAGATAGTGGGTCATTTGGGAACAATTTTCTAATCGTCGTCGTGTGTGCGTTGAATTTACTTTTTTCTTCTTGTTTGTTGTGTTTGTGGACAGTCGGTAGTCGTTTTGTTTGTTTTTGTTTGTTTTTTTTTTGTCCACGTGATTCCTTCCCTTCTCTTCTACACATAATATTATTCTTCTCGTTTTCATCTCATGACATACTTACTGGAGCTACAGAAAACAGGGTCCGAATCAATGAACTATTCAACAAACAAAAAACAAAAAAAAAACCGGACGCCTACGCACATTTAGATTTGCTACTACTACTACTACTACTGTTGATATTGCTGCTGCTACTACTACCACTACTACTATTACTACTACTACTATTACTACTACTACTATTACTACTACTACTGTTGATGCTGCTACTACGGCTACTACTACCGCCACTGCTTTTACTGTTGTTGCTGCTGCTGCTAGCACTACTGCTTCTACTACTGCTGTCACTACTACTACTACATACTTCTGCTTTTCTCTTTCGCCAAACTTGCTGCCGTACAATGAAGTAGACAGACTGACCCTAGTATAGTGTGAAGCAAAAAGACTACCGCCCGCCGTCCTGTGCGACCAGATAGAATCGTCACTGTATAGTGTGAAACCGACTGATTGTCGCACAGTCTCAAGTATAATATATATATATATATAAAGAGAGAGAGAGAGAGAGAGAGAGAGAGAGAGAAGAGAGAGAGAGAGAGAGAGAGAGAGAGAGAGACTTAAAACCGCTGTATTGTGTGAAGCGAAAGCTCAATGCTTTTCATATGCGTAGCCTCCGACGCATTCTGAACATCACCTGGCAGGACAAGGTGCCAAACAACACTGTCCTGGAAAGAGCCGGATGCACCAGCATGTGCACGCTGCTGAAACAGAGACGCATGCGCTGGCTCGGACATGTCGTGCGCATGGATGACGGACAGATCCCTAAAGACCTCCTCTATGGAGAGCTTGTGCAGGGAAAACGTCCCACAGGGAGACCACAGCTGCGATTTAAAGACGCGTGCAAGAGGGACCTAAAAGTCTTGAACATTGACCAGAACAACTGGGAAGCAACAGCCCTCGAACGGTCAGCCTGGAGACAGACTGTGCAGAAAGGTCTCTCCAAGTTCGAAGAGACACTCGCTCAGCAGCACGGGGAAAAGAGAATGAGAAGAAAGGCTGCAGCCCAGGCAGACAGACCAGCGTCAGACTTCATCTGTGCCCTCTGCCACAGGGACTGTCATTCCCGCATCGGACTGGCCAGCCACACCCGTCGCTGTACCAGAATAGACACCTAGAGCGCAACTCCATAGTCTTCCGAGACTGAAGGATGCCTACTATTGTGTGAAGTAGCGAGCGCAAGATCATTAAGCAAGAGAGAGCCCAAGAATCGTGACGTTATGACATATACAAACTGCCCCTCGAGGAACACAGTGAGGTAACTTTGCGAAATCCATGTCTCAGACTGTGCCTTGGTCTGTCTGTCCCCTTTGCAGATTAATGTGTGAAGATCCAGATTCCTCTCTTTCATTTGATAAGAAGAATTCTGGATAGATAAATCTATCCTTCCCATCTCTCTCTCTGTCTCTCTGTCTCTGTCTCTGTCTCTCCTCTCTCTCTCCTCTCTCCTCTCTCTCTCTCTCTCTCTCTCTCTCCTCTCGTCTCTCTCTCTCTCTCTCTCTCTCTCTCTCTCTCTCTCTCTCTCGCTCGCTCTCGCTCTCTCTCTCTCGCTCTCTCTCTCTCTCTCTCGCTCTCCTCTCCTCTCTCTCTCTCTCTCGCTCTCTCTCGCTCTCTCTCTCTCTCTCTCTCACATCTCTCTCATCTCTCCTCTCCTCTCTCTCTCTCTCTCTCTCTCTCTCTCTCTCTCTCTCTCTCTCTCTCGCTCTCTGTCTGTCTAATACGCGAGTGTCTGTTTCAGTAGCAGAGAAGACAGCAGAAGCAAGGTGGAGGAGCTTGAAGAATGTGAAATTTGCGACCAGTGCGAAATTGCATATGCAAACACAATTCTGAGCGGGTACCAGCAACGCTTTTTTTTTTTTCCTCTTCAAATCTTTGTGTGATGTACCAATTTTTTTTCCCCAGACTCCAGATTGAACCCGAACATATCAGAGAGAGAGAGAGAGAGAGAGAGAGAGAGAGAGAGAGAGAGAGAGAGAGAGAGAGAGAATACTTTTTCATGAAAATACAATTCTTTGAGACGATAGAGGAGAAAGAGCTTCAACGTAGCATTGACCAATACAAAACAAGCCTTGCTTACTCTGGACCATTATATCTGGAACTCACTTCCACCGAGTCTATAAAATAGGTTAGTTAAAACTTTTCAAGAAACATTTACACAAACATTTTATGTCTCAATGATTTGATTACTCGATTTAAAATCATTCACGTTCATTCGCAAAATTTTCTTCACCCCATGATTTGAATACACCGTCTAAACATGTAACCTACTCTATTAAATCGCTCATCCCCACTTCCACTCCGTCTTCCATTTCTCTTCTCCTTCCCGTTCTTTCTCTCCCTCCTCCGCCCCCCCCCCCCCCCCCCCCCCCCCCCCCACTTTCCCGGTCTCCCGACGTCTCCTCTCTCTCTCTCTTTCTCTCTCTCTTGTACTGTGTGTTTGTTTGTTTTGTCTTTCCTTCTGTTTGACTACCCATCATGTCATAATTAAGTTTATGAATAGTCTGCTTGTCATAGTGGAACTCCATTACAGTGTTGATATGTTGAACTGTCAGAATGAATAATATTTGTTGAAATAATGTACGCGTGACAAGGCCAGATTGTAAGACTAGGCTTTGGCTTAAAATCTTCATCCTTGTGTATTAAAAATCAATCAGTTTTGTTGTTGTCGTACCCTGGCTAAAAGACTCCAGGGATCACCCGAACAGCCGAAGTACTTGAGCACTATAGTATAAATGCATCAGCTGGGATGAGAACATGACGTGTGTGACCGTTTTTGATTAAACCCGCCACGTGGGTAGCCACACTCCGACTTCAAGGGATTTGGGAGACTGATAATGTTATGCTAGGAGCTTGTCACGACTGAAGACAATCCCCGCATAACCATGCAGAGCATAACAACATTTGATGTAGCCTTGGTGTTCTAGCCTATGTCAATTAGCCTGACACAGCCTTAAG
>CM031621.1:25793831-25808002 GCA_018398815.1 Conus ventricosus
CCCCCCGCCCTACACTCTCCTCTCTCTCTTCTTCTCCTTCTCGTTCTTGGTTTGTTGCTGTTTTTCTTCTCTTCTCGTCTTTTTCTTTAAAAGTTTTTAAAAAGACGAAGAAGAAGAAGAAGAAAGAAAAAAGAAAGAAAGAAGAAGAAGAATAAGAGTACGAAGACGAGGAGAGGAGGATAAGAAGAATGCGAAGAAGAATGTGAAGAAAATGAAATCCCGAAGAAGAAATGCGAAGAAGAGAAGAATGCGAATAAGAATGCGAAGAAGAAAAAGATTGGCAAGAAGAATGCAAGAAGAAGAAGAAGAAGAAGATGAAGAAGAAGAAGAAGAAGAAGAAGAAAAGAATGAAGAAGAATGAATCTTTAATGGGTTTGAGAAATTAGCTCATTGAAAGGGGGACAAGGATGTCAACAATAACTGCAATTTAAAAGTTAGGTACATCGAATTACAAAATAACATCAATATAACAATTTCATGCTTATAATTCTCTCTCTCTCTCTCTCTCTCTCTCTCTCACTCTCTCTCTCATCTCACTCTCTCATCACTCTCTCTCTCTCTCGGCGTCTTCAGTCTCTCTCTCTCTCACTCCCTGACCTCCCCCTCTCTCTTCACACACACACACACACTCACACACACACACACACACACACACACACACACACACACGACACATCTCAATCAACTGCATCGTTTATCAGCATTACACTTTTTTACTTCCAGTACGTAATGTATAGTCAGCTAATGCCTACGCATAGTCAGTCATGAGTATCAAAAAGAAGTAACTTTTACTTCATTTTTGGAAAGCTGATACTTGGGAAATTTAGCTGTGTTTTTGCTGAAGTTTGTTCCATTCTTTAACCAGCCACAGAAGGGAAACTTGTTTTGAAATAAATCTAAATTAGCATTAGGGGGAATAATGAATCTGAGCGAAATCAGATGGTGATGTAAATTACTCAATGATTTTTAAATAATCTGGCATGCGTCATGAACAATTATTGTGCATAAGAATCAGAGTGTTGCAATGTTATACATGAGTGAATAGCAGTATATCTATGTACCTAATACATCACGCATAGAAGGATCGATTGCTTCTGACAGCTGATCATCATAATGGCTCGTTTTTGCAATGACAAAGTGGTTTTTAAGGAGTAGATGACGCACATTTACCCCCAATTATAGAGCATATCTAATCGAGCCCTGAACAAAAGCAAAATAATACATTTTTCGTGAATGTTCGTTGAAAAGTGGTTTATCTGTGACAGCTGGAACACACACCACGAGACTTGTATAATTAGGTTATGGATCTTGATCGTGCCAGGCAAGATTAACATCGATGACGAGCCTAATAATTTGTGCTTTGCAACATGTTTTATTTGTTTTATCTTTGTACATTATTTTTAATTTTGCTTCTTATGACTTGTCTTTTTTGACGTGCACATATTAACATAGATTCGGTTTTATGAGGATGAACAAGCCATATCATTTTGAATCACACCAGTCCTCCACTGATTCAACATGACTTGCATCTATAACGATATGAGATAATTAATTTCATCGATGCTATGACCGAGAGTATTTGTAAAGATGTATCATCAGCGAACAATCACACACCTACATGCATTTTGAATTGATAAAGGGAGATCATTTATGTAGAGTGCAACAACAGACCTAAGATTGATCCGGCACGCCTCTTGCAACCAGTCTCTAGGAAGAAATAACACCTCGTGAAAAAACAGATTGCGTACGGTTCAACAAATAATATCTAAAAAGATTCCGAAATTTGTCGACGCCGTAAACATTAAGCTTTTTTAGCATTATATTGTGATTAAATAAATCAAAAGCCTTTGTTAGAATCAATAAACACTACACCAACTGTCTTTCTTCCTGTTGTTATATCTTTTAGCCACAAATATAGTGCTCCGACAACAAACCGGGGCACGGGTAGTAGATTCCTAATCCGGACTGATTGATATACAACAGTTTATTATTTCTCATGTATAAAAGAAGATAGATGGTGATGGATATGACGTTCTATGGTTTTTGAACGACGTTAGCAACGAAATTGGTCTGTAGTTTTATTTGGATCATCTACAATCCCGTTTTTTTGTGCAGCGGATAATTTTGCATGTTAAATGCATCGGAAAGTAATGTATAGATAAACCTAGATTAAAAGAGGTATGTAAGTAGAATCTACAATAAATGGACAGATAGATTTTAATATCTTGGGACTAATTCCATCAAAGCATTATGAACTTTTAAATTTTCAAAGTATAGATATAAAAACACTTCATTAACAGATATTAGGGGAATCGAAAACTTTGCGTGTATATTTTTTTGCATCACAAAATTTCTGTAAATTCGCAGTATTAAAAAGCAAGTTTTAATATTTTCCTATGTTTAAATCATGTTACCAATATTGGCAAAATGATCATTTATGTTTCTACTGGAATAAAGACCATTCATGTCTTGATGAACACGGTCCCCCGTAAGTTTATTAATATCTTTCCAAATAGAGGCTCCGTTGTTTATTTTGGACCAACTTTCTGAAAGAATCACATTTAGACTTTTCCTAATCATGTACTTCACAATGTTCGTTCTCTTATACTCTTGTCAGAGCCTACACTTTTTTAAAACATCCCCTCGTCCATGGCATACAGATATCCTGAGTGAGCCAGACAGCAGGATTATTTGATTTTACCGCCTCTGGATCACTAATGAGGATGTGTTGTCGACAAATATTCAAAAGGTTCCACGTCCAAAAGGCAAGGCATCATCTGGAACGGTGTAGCTATAGATGTATTGCAAAAGGCGAGGAAATGAGATCAGATTGAAAAGCGTGTAAGTTGAAGTTTTTGAATGACGAAATGTGATTACCAATGACTTTCCCTTAGGAACTATAAACCCTTTCTGTTCCAAGTTACGCAAACAGCATGTGTGGTCACTTGCACAAGTAGGCGGTACACATATTTCTGCAAGTGCAGACAATGTTCGACGAAATATGTGAGCTATAAGGGTAATTAGATTTTGAAGTAACACCTAGTCGTAAAGAAATGCACTGAGGAAGATTAAATAATAGCAATGTTGGACCATTGGAACAAGCCTGAACCAGTTCTATATTGAAATCTCCCAATAATAGTATTTCTGTTTTCAAAAGCCATAACTGAGTCCTTCATCTCAACAAAAATCGTTTATAACCAGCTAACTTACTTTCGGATGTCAGTATACAAAGTCCGACAAGAATTGACGCTAATTCTTACGGGGCATAGTAGGTAAACACTTTTATTTCAATACATTTTGGACAAAGATCATTAACGAATTTTGTATTGACCTCATTTTGGACTTAGAATCAGCAATACCGTTTCAAGAATCTTTCCCGTAGAGGATATCTCCTGACTAATGAGTATCCAGGAATAGGATATTGAATTGTCAACGCACGCGTGCATTTTGTCCCATGCCTCTCAAAAATCAAAGACATTGGTGGAACGGTTATGATATTTATGAATGATTATTTTGATACTCAGACATTTTGTTTATGAGCGAACAAATATTAGGTGACCAATGCGCAGACCGTCCCATTGAACGGCCAGTCTGATACATTCACATTGGTTGACAATAGTGAAAGGAGGGAAGCAGCGCTAATCCTGGAGGTATACATAATCACCACTTGAAATAGATATGAACACGGAAATGGAACATTCAGAATAATTATATCAACTAATGCATTGGTCACTCATGGGCCACAATAGAAACTCCAAGTTATAAGGGATGTCCTGATGATTGAGCAAATGAGTGAATAACATGCAATCCGAACCCTCCTAAATCAAGAGAATTAATTGGGGTGGGGCATCAGAGGGGGAAAAAGCAGTCTGCTGATAACAGAGAGCAGGCGGGAAAAGGAGTTGAATGTCCGGATACTAGTCAACATTCCACATTTTGGTGGCCAAGACTTGAGTCACAGAACTGATTTACTAGGTCTAAATTGTGACTGTCCGTTTCTTCTGTTGATGACCGCGAGTAGCTAGTTGTAATGCGCCGGCCCACACGGGGAGGGGACGCAGTTGAAACATCACGGTGAGCTTCGGCTACAGGTTGACATGGAGAGCGGCAGCTGGAGACCGTAGTCCATGCGAGTGGCTCCTTCATGGTGATCACTGTGAGGGGCGCCTGCACTCGTAGAAGTCACAATGATCGGCCCTGCAGGGTAGTTACGTGAGCGGCGCCTGCATGGTAAAAGTTACGGTGGAGCAGCGCCTGCAGGTAAGTTACGGTGAGCGGCGCCTGCCAGGGTAAAAGTTTACGGTGAGCGCGCCTGCCAGGGTAGTGAAGAAGAAAAGATGAAGAAGACGAAGAAGAAGCGATGGAGAAGAATGCGAAGAAGAAGAAGAAGATGGCGAAGAAGAAATCGAAAGAAGAAGAAGAAGAAGAAGAAGAAGACTGGCGAAGAATGCGAAGAAGAAGAAGAAGAAGAAGAATGCGGAAAAAAATGTCGAAGAAGAAGAAGAAGAAGAAGAAGAAGAAAAGAAAGCGAAGAATGCGGAAGAAGACATAACGAGAAGAAATGAGAGAAAGCTAGGGAAACGGCAGCCATACAGGCTGGTTATCCTGCTTTGTGGTCTTCGACTCTCATGTACAACACCGTGCAATAAACTTCATTGGGGAGCCAAAATGGCTTGGGGACACCTCTGACAACTGGATTTAGTACTGTTTGGGACTTCGTCCGTCGTACTTCGTTTTTCTCCCTCTGTTTCTTTCTTTCCCTTTTCTTCTTAACCTCTTTCTCTGCTTTCTTCTGTTCTTTTCTCTCTGCATTTCCTTCAGTTCTCTTTTTTTCTTCTTTCGTTCTTCTTCTAGGAGGAGGAGGGCTTGCGTCTTCTTCTTCTTCCTCTCTTCTTACTCTTCTTCTTCTTCTTCTTCTTCTTTCTTCTTCTTCGCATTCCTTCTTCCTCTTCTTCTTTTTCTTCTTCTCTGCATCATCATCATCATTCTCTCTCCTCTCTGTCTCTGTCTGTCTCTGTCTTCTGTCTCTCTCTCTCTCAGTCTCTCTCTCCTCTCTCCTCTCTCTCTCTCTCCTCACTTCTCTCTCCTTCTCTCTCCTATACTCCTCTTTTCTTTATAATTTTACGACCAACGTTTAAAAGAAAGAAACTTCTATTTCTCTACATACTACTTTCAGAGTTTTGAAAAACAACACAACAACAACAACCACAACAACAACAACAACAAGCCAAACTTTAGAGGGGACTCCCTACCTGTTGGCTGTGTCGTCCGCCTTGGGTCCAGTGAAGTAAAGGCAATTGCAGAAAAATAGTCAGGTCTCTCTCTCTCTCTCTCTCTCTCGCTCTTCTCTCTCTCTCACACACTCTCTCTCTCTAGTTTCTCTGTGTTTCTCTCTTCTCTGTTTCTCTTGTTTCTCACCTTCTCTCTCCTCTCTCTCTCTCTCTCTCACTCGTTCATCTCACTCTTCTCTCTGTTCTCTGTGTTTCTCTCTGCATCTCTCTCTCTCTCTGTTTCTCTGTGTTCTCTCTCTCTCTCTCTCTTCTCATCTCACTCTCTCCTCTCTCTCTCACTCTCTCTCCCTCTTTCCCTCTCCTGCACCCCCTCACACTTTCCCTCTCTCTCCTGCCCCCCCTCTCTACTTTCCTCTCTCTCTGCCCCCCTCTCTCTTTCTCTCTCTCTGTCCCCCCTCTCTCTTCTCTCATCTCTGCCCCCCCCCCTCTCTCTTTCTCTCTCTGCTGCCCCCCCCTCTCTCATTCTCTCTCTCTGCCCCCCCCCTCATCTCTTTCTCTCTCTCTGCCCCCCCCTCGCATCTTCTCTCTCTCTGCCACCCCCTCTCTCTTTCTCTCTCTCTGCCCCCCCTCTCTCTTTCTCTCTCTCTGCCCCCCCCGCTCTCATTTCTCTCTCTCATGCCCCCCCCCCTCTCTCATTCTCTCTCTCAGCCCCCCCTCTCTCTTCTCTCTCTCTGCCCCCCTCTCTCTTTCTCTCCCTCTCTGGGCCCCCACCTCCCTCTTTCTCTCTCTCTGCCCCCCCTCCCCTCTTTCTCTCTCTCTGCCCCCCTCTCTCTTTCTCTCTCTCTGCCCCCCCACCCTCTTCCTCTCACTCTGCCCCCCCACTCTCTTTTCTCTCTCTCTGCCCCCCGCTCTCTCTTTCTCTCTCTCTGCCCCCCTCTCTCTTTCTCTCTCTCACTGCCCCCCCTCTCTCTTTCTCTTCTCTCTGCCCCCCCTCTCTCTCTCCACTCTGCTGCCCCCCCCCCTCACATCTCTCTCATCTGCCCCCCCCCTCTCCTCTCACTCTCTGCCCCCCCTTTCTCTTTCTTCTCTCTCTGCCCCCCCTCACTCTTTCTCATCTCTCTGGCCCCCCCTCTCTCTTTCTCTCTCTCAGGCCCCCCCTCTCTCTCTCTCATCATCTCTGGCCCCCCCTCTTCTCTTTCTCTCTCTCTGCCCCCCCTCTCCATCTTCTCTCTCTCTGCCCCCCCTCTCTCTTTCTCTCTCTCTGCCCCCCCCCCTCTCTCTTTCGTCTCTCTCTGCCCCCCCCTCTCATCTTTCTCTCCTCTCTGCCCCCCCCTTCTCCCCTGTTCTCTCCTCTCCCCCCCTCTCTCTTTCACTCTCTCTGCTCTCTCTGCTCCCCCCCTCCTCTCACTTTCTCTCTCTCTGCCCCCCCCCCCCTCTCTCTTTCTCTCTCTCTGCCCCCCCGCCCTCTCATCTATCTCTCTCTCCTGCCCCCCTCACGCTTTCTCTGCTCTCTGCTCTGCCCCCCCTCTCTCTTATCTCTCTCTCTGCCCCCCCCCCTCCCTCTTTCTCTCTCTCTGCCCCCCCCTCTCACTTTCTTCACTCGTCTCTGCCCCCCACCCCCTCGGCTCTTTCTTCTCTCTCTCCTGGCCCCCGCCCCCCCCCCCTCTCATCGTTTCTCTCCCTCTGCCCCCCCCTCCTCTTTCTCTCTCTCCTGCCCCCCCTCTCTCTTTCTCTCTCTCTGACTCTCTGCCCCCCCCCCTCTCTCTTTCTCTCCACTCTGCCCCCCTCCCTCTTCTTTCTCTCCTCTCTGCCCCCCCTCTCCTCTTCTCTCTCTTCTGTCTCTTGGCTCTGGCCCCCCCCTCTCTCTTTCTCTCTCTCTGCCCCCCCCTCTCTCTTTCTCTCTCTCGCCCCCCCCCTCCTCTGCTCTCTCTCTGCCCCCCCCTCTCTCTTTCTCTCTCCTGCCCCCCCCCCTCTCTCTTTCTCTCTCATCTGTAGCCCCCCCTCCCTCTCTCTTCTCTCTCGCTCCCTCTTTCTCTCCACTCCTCTCTCTCCTCTCTCTCTCTCTCTTTCTCTGCCCCCCCCCTCTCTCTTTCTCTCTCTCTCCCTCTACTCTCTCTCTCACGTCTCTCTCTCTCTCTCTCTCTCTCTGCCCCCCCCTCTCTCTCCTCTCTGCTCTCTCATCTCTCTCTCTCTCTCTTCTCTTCTCTGCCCCCCCTCCTCTCTCTCTCCTCTCTGCCCTGCCCCAATGCGACCCTCATCTTCCTCTCTCTTCTTCTCTCTCTCTCGTCTTTCTCTCTCTCTGCCACCCCCTCACTCTTCTCTCTCTCAGCCCCCCCCCCCTCCGCTTCATTTATCTCTTTTTTCTTCCTCCCTTCTTCATTCTTTCCAAGATTTCTTTTTCTTTCCTTTCTTCGTCATTCTCTCTTTTTTCTTCCTCCCTTTCGTCTTCTTTCCAAGATTCTGTTTTCTTTCCTTTCTTATCTTCTTTCTCTCTTTTTTTCTTCCTCCCTTTCTTCATTCTTTCCAATTTATCTGTTTTCTATTCCTTTCTTCTTTCTTCCTCTTTTTTTTTTCCTTCTGTAGTTAAAGCGGTTTTTTCCCCCCCATTTAATTCTTTTTCTCCAAGTTTAAAAAAAAGAAGATTTGGTTTGCCTTTCCTTGTGATTAAAATCCACTACAGTATTATCTTGAAACACGCCCAAATCAAAACAACATCGACCGGGGTAAAGGCAAGGGGCATTGTGTTTTATTTTTTTCATAGCCCCCTGTGTATCCGTTTCATCTAATTTCAGCCTTTCTGTTCTTTTACTTGCTTCTTTCTTCTGCTTTCTTCATTTTCTTACTTTCTAACTATTCCTTTTTTTTTCTTCCTTTCTTTTTCTCTTCCTGTGGCCATTTCCCTCCCAGGTCTCTCCCCCCCCACCCCTCACTCTCTCCCCACCCCCTCTTCTGACCTGCGACTGTCTTCTGTTGTCCATTATATTTCTGTCTGTCTCTCTGTCATATGTCTGTCTGTCTAACCTCTCTCCATCTTCCCTTCCCCCAGCTCCCTGTCCCCCCCCCCTCCCTCTCTCATCACCTCTGCCTCTCTCACCACCACCCCTCTGGTCTTCTTCTGTCTGTCTGTCTTCTTCTGTCTGTCTTTAATTCTGTCTGTCACTCAGTCCTGTCTGTCTCTCTGTTCGTCTGTCTGTCTATCTCACTTCTTCTTCCCTCCCCCCCCCCCCTGCTTCCCTGCCCCCCGCTCTCTCTCTCTCTCTCTCTTCTCTGTCTCATCCACCCCCCTCTGTCTGTCTACTGTCTTCTGTCCTGTCTTTATTTCAGTGCCTGCATCTCTGTCAATATTTCTGTCTGTCTGTCTGTCCTACCTCTCTTTTCCTTCTTCCCTACCCCCCTGCTTCTCAGCCCCCCCCCCCTCACTCTCCTCACATCTCTCCCCTTGGGGGTGGTCCCCTCCACCCCCTTGATCCTGTCTGTCTGTCTTCTGTCTGTTTAATTCAGTCCTGCAATCTCTGTCAATATGTCTGTATCTGTCTGTCTGTCTACCTCGCTTCCTTCTTCCCTTCCCCCCCTGCATCTCTGCCCCCCCCCCCCTATCTCTCTCTCTCTCTCTCTCTCTTCTCACCCACCCCCCTCTGTCTAGTCTGTCTGTCTTCTGTCTGTCCTTTATTTCAGGTCTGCAACTCTGTCAATAAGTCTGTTCTGTCTGTCTGTCTACCCTCCCCCCCCCCCCCCTTCTTTCTCTTCCCTTCCCCCCTGCTTCTCTGCCCTCCCCCCCCCTCTCTCTCATCCTCTCTCTTCTCTCTTTCTCTCCACCCCCCTCTTCTGTCTGGCTGTCTCTGCCTGTCTTTACTTCAGTCTGCAATCTCTGTCAATATGTCTGTCTGTCTGTCTGTTTCCTTCCGTTTTTCCATTCTCCGCCTTTTCCTTGTTTCCTTTCTGTTGACCTTTACCTTTTTTTTTTTTCTTTTTCCTTCGTTTAAGTCTTTTTTTGCATGCGATTCGTTTGTGCTCTTCCTCCTCTCTCTCTCTCTCTCTTCCTCTCTCATCTCTCTCTCTCTCCCCTTCTCTTTTTCCTCTCTCTCCCCTCCTCTCTCTCTCTGTGATTAAAATCCACACACAGCAAATTTTGAAGAACACACCTTTGTTTAAAACATTTGGGCAAGACATGTAAATTCAAGAATGTTTTTTTTCCCCCTAGTTTTGTTTTCTTCGGGCTTTTTATCTGTCTTTCAAACGTTCGCGATACTTCCCCTTCTCTTTGCAGTGTTTCTTCTCTTTCCTGTTTTTGTTTTTGTGTGTGTTAATCTCTCTCTCTCCTCCCCTCCTCTCTGTCTGTCTGTATGTCTGTTTGTCTGTCTTTCTGTCTGTTTCTCTCTGTTTGTCTGTCTGTTTCTCCCCCCCCCCCCACTCTCTCTCTCTTCTTCTTCTTCTTCTTCTCGTTCTTGTTGTTGTTGTTGTTGTTTTTCTTCTTCTTCTTCTTCTTCTTTAAAGTTTTAAAAAGAAGAAGAAAAAGAAGAAAGAAGAAGAAAAAGAAAGAAGAAGAAGAAGAAGAAGAAGAGTAAGAAGAAGAAGGGGGAGGGGAGAAGAAGAATGAGAAGAAGATTGTGAAGAAAATGAATCCGAAGAAGAATGCGAAGAAGAAGAAGAATGCGAAAAGAATGCTAAGAAGAATGCGAAGAAGAAGAAGAAGAATGCGAAAAGAAGAAGAAGAATGCGAAGAAGAAGAAAAGAAGAAGAAGAAGAAGAAGAAGAAGAAGAAGAAGAAGAAGAAAGCGATGAAGAATAATGCGAAGAAGAAGAAGAAGAATGCGAAAGAAGAAGAAGAAGTATGCGAAGAAGAAGAATTCGAAGAAGAAGAATGCGAAGAATGCGAAGAAGAAGAAGAAGAAGAAGAAGTATGCGAAGAAGAAGAATGCGAAGAATGCGAAGAATGCGAAGAATGCGAAGAAGAAGAAGAAGAAGAAGAAGAAGAAGAAGAATGCGAAGAAAAATGCGAAGAAGAAGAAGAAGAAGAAGAAGAAGAAGAAGAAGAAGAATGCGAAGAAGAAGAATGCGAAGAATGCGAAGAAGAATGCGAAGAATGCGAAGAAAAATGCGAAGAAGAAGGAGAAGAAAAGAAGAGAAAGCTAGGGACGGCAGCCAGACGAGGCTGGTTATCCTGCCTTTGTGTCGTTCGACCTCATGGTACACGCCGTGCAATAAATTTCATTGGGGAGCCAAAATGGCTTGGGGACTCAATGACAACTTGGTTTTAGTACTGTTGGGCTTCGTCGTCGTACTTCGTTTTTCTCCCTGTGTTTCTTTCTTTCCCTTTTCTTCTTAAACCTCTTTCTCTGCTTTCTTCTGTTCTTTTCTCTCTGCATTCCTTCTGTTCTCTTTTTTTTCTTCTTTCGTTCTTCTTCTTCTTCTTCTTCTTCCTCTTCTTCTTCTTCTTCTTCTTCTTCTCTTCTTCTTCTTCTTCTTCTTTCGCATTCTTCTTCCTCTTCTTCTTTTTCTTCTTCTCCTTCATCATCATCATCATTCTCTCTCTCTCTCTGTCTCTGTCTGTCTCTGTCTCTCTCTCTCTCTCTCTCTCTCTCTCTCTCTCTCTCTCTCTCTCTCTCTCTCTCTCTCCTCCTATACTCCTCTTTTCTTTATAATTTTACGACCAACGTTTAAAGAAAGAAACATTCTATTTCTCTACATACTTCTTTCAGAGTTTGAAAAACAACAACAACAACAACAACAACAACAACAAAACTTAGAGGGACTCCCTACTGTGTGGCTGTGTCGTCGCCTTGGGGCCAGTGAAGTAAATCATGTGCAGAAAATAGGTCAGGTCTCTCTCTCTCTCTCTCTCTCTCTCTCTCTCCTCCTCCTCTCTCTCTCTCTCTCTCTTCTCTCTCTCTCTCTCTCTCTCTCTCTCTGTCCCTCTTTCTCTCTCTCTCTCTCTCTCTCTCTCTCTCCCTCCTCTCTCTCTCTCTCTGTTTCTCTCTCTCTCTCTCTCTGCCCCCCCCCCCCCTCCCTCGCTTCTTTCTCTCTTTTTTTTTCTTCCTCCCTTTCTTCATTCTTTCTTTTTCCCCATTTATATTCTTTTCAGTTTAAAAAAGAAGAAGATTTGTTTGCTTTCCTTGTGATTAAAATCCACAAACAGTATTATCTTGAAACACGCCCAAATCAAAACATCTAGCGCTGTGTAAATTCAAGCATTGGTGTTTTATTTTTTTCATAGCCTGTTTATCCGTTTCATCTAATTTCACCTTTCTGTTCCTTTTCTTTGCTTCTTTCGCTTTCTTTCTTCTCTTTTCTTCTGTTCTTTCTTTCTTGCTTACTTGCTTTCTTCCTTTTTCTTACTTTCTAACTTTTTCTTTTTTTCTTCCTTTCTTTTTCTCTTCCTGTGTCCATTTCCCTCCAGTTCTCTCCCCCCCCCTCTCTCTCTCCCCACCCCCTCTGTCTGTCTGTCTGTCTGTCTGTCTTCTGTTTGTCTTTATATTTCTGTCTGTCTGTCTCTCTGTCAATATGTCTGTCTGTCTACCTCTCTTCCTTATCCCTTCCTCCCTGTTTCCCTGCCCCCCCCCCCCCCTCTCTCTCTCTCTCTCTTTCTCTCTCTATCTCTCTCCACCCCCTCTGTCTGTCTGTCTGTCTTTATTTCTGTCTGTCTCTCTGTCAATATGTCTGTCTGTCTACCTCTCTTCCTTCTTCCCTTCCCCCCTGCTTCCCTGTCCCCCCCCCCCTCCCTCTCTCTCCCTCTGTCTCTCTCCACCCCCCCCCCCCCCCTCTGTCTGTCTGTCTGTCTGTCTGTCTTCTGTCTGTCTTTATTTCTGTCTGTCTCTCTGTCAATAACTCTGTCTGTCTGTCTGTCTACCTCTCTTCCTTCTTCCCTTCCCCCCTGCTTCCCTGCCCCCCCCCCTCTCTCTCTCTCTGTCTCTCCACCCCACCCCCCCTGTCTGTCTATCTGTCTTCTGTCTGTCCATATTTCAGTCTGCATCTCTGTCAATATGTCTGTCTGTCTGTCTGTCTACCTCTCTTCCTTCTTCCCTTCCCCCCTGCTTCCCTGCCCCCCCCCCCTCCCTCTCTCTCTGTCTCTCCACCCCCCTCTGTCTGTCTGTCTGTCTGTCTTCTGTCTGTCCATATTTCAGTCTGCATCTCTGTCAATATGTCTGTCTGTCTGTCTGTCTACCTCTCTTCCTTCTTCCCTTCCCCCCTGCTTCCCTGCCCCCCCCCCCCCCCCCCCCCCCTCTCTCTCCTGTCTCTCCACCCCCCTCTGTCTGTCTGTCTATCTGTCTTCTGTCTGTCCATATTTCAGTCTGCATCTCTGTCAATATGTCTGTCTGTCTGTCTGTCTACCTCTCTTCCTTCTTCCCTTCCCCCCTGCTTCCCTGCCCCCCCCCCCTCTCCTCTCTCTCTCTCTCTCTGTCTCTCACCCCCCTCTGTCTGTCTGTCTGTCTTCTGTCTGTCTTTATTTCAGTCTGCATCTCTGTCAATATGTCTGTCTGTCTGTCTGTCTACCTCTCTTCCTTCTTCCCTTCCCCCCTGCTTATCTGCCCCCCCCCCCCCCTCTCTCTCTCTCTCTCTCTCTCTCTGTCTCTCCACCCCCTCTGTCTGTCTGTCTGTCTTCTGTCTGTCTTTATTTCAGTCTGCATCTCTGTCAATATGTCTGTCTGTCTGTCTGTCTACCTCTCTTCCTTCTTCCCTTCCTCCCCCCCCCCCCCCCCCCGCTCTCTCTCTAGTTTGATGGGGGAAAAGGGAATAAAGAAAGAATGAAAAAAAAAAAAAAACCCAACAAGAAACAAACAAACAAAAACAAAAACAAGGGAAGTAAGCAGACTAGGCGGATTATCCTGTCTTTGTCTTGCGCGAGCCCGCCGAGTCCACAGCGAGGGAATGCATTTCGTTGTGGGGCCAACATGGCTCACACGGTCCACGACAGCACAGCTTTTCCCTGTCGGGCTTCGTGCATTTGATAGCTTTTTCTTTCCAATCTTTGGTTCTGTTGTTGTTGTTGTTGTTGTGTTTTTCTAATTCTTAACCTATGTCTCTTTCTTTTTTCTTCTACTTTTATTTCATTCCTATATATTTATTCCGTTCTTTGTTCTTGTGGGTTTTAAAAAAAAAATCTTTCTTTTATTGTCTCTTTTGTCATGTTTTCTTTGATTATTTTCTGTGTTTGTTGTTGTTGTTGTTGTTGTTGTTTTATCCCTCTTTCATTCTTTTGGCCTCTCTCTCTCTCTCTCTCTCTCTCTCTCTCTCTCTTCTCTCTCTTTCTTTCTTTTCTTTCTTTTAGCCTTCTTTTTTTTTTCTGGTGTTTCATTCTTTCTTCTTTTTCTCTCTCTCTCTCTGATTTTGTATTCAATGGCTGTTTCTGGTCTTGTTCTCTTTCACTTTTATCTTTAAATATTATTTGTCTTGTCTTTGCTCCCTTTCTCTCACACCCCAAACCTCCTGCTCATTTCGGCCCCCTTTCTTATGTGTCTTCACCACCTTAACTGCTGTTTTCCTTTCTGTAGATGAAGGCTGATGACCTTTTCTACAAATCACAATGAAGGGGACAGATTTCAGCAAATGACAGAGCCTCAACACACACACACCACACACACACACACACACACACACACACACACACACACACACACACACACAACACACACCACACACGACACAACACACCACACACACACACACACACACACACACACACACACACACACAGCACACACACACACACACACACACCACACACACACACACACACACACACACACACACACACACACACACACACACACACTCGGAGGCGAATTCTAAACGATCTAGATTGTGTAATTCAGCTACTGTATATAGTAATTCCCCTTCATCTTCGTTAAACCGAAAATAAATGTTATGTGGAAAAGCCAGAGGTCAAGAAGGAAATCCTTTCAAATTATACCCACCCTCTACTACTGCTATTCTCTTTATAAT
>CM031621.1:25809002-25811502 GCA_018398815.1 Conus ventricosus
TTTTATAATCATTGTAAACATGATCATGATTATGCTGCTGCTACTGCTGCTGGTGAGGATGATGACAATGATCCTTTTGCTTCCTTTGTTTGTTTATTTGGGTTTGTTTATTTGTGTTTGTTTATTTGTGTTTTGTTTTGTTATGTTATGTTTTGTTTTGTCCAAGCACCAAAAATAGTAGCAAACTTTCATTGGTGCGAGAAGCTGTCGGAATTTTTACTGCCCACCCCCCACCCCCCCGACCCCACTTCTCCTCCTACCTTCCCACCAGCACTAAGCGTTTGTCTGTCTGTCGGCCTAAAGGTCGGTCAGTCTGTCGGTCGGTCTGTCGGTCCGTCGGTCTGCCGGTCTGTCACTCTCTGTCTGTCGGTCTGTCTTCGACTCTGTCTCTCCTCTCCAC
Source organism: Conus ventricosus (assembly GCA_018398815.1). Lineage (NCBI taxonomy): Eukaryota > Metazoa > Mollusca > Gastropoda > Neogastropoda > Conidae > Conus > Conus ventricosus. The sequence goes on from CM031621.1 coordinate 25,809,403, forward strand.
TCCCCTTTCTCTCTACGTCTCTGTCTCTGTCTGTCTGTCTGTCTGTCTGTCTCTGTCTCTCTCTCTCTCTCTCTCTCTCTCTCTCTCTCTCTCTCTCTCTCTCTCTCTCTCTCTCTCTCTCTCTCTCTCCTTCTCCGCGACACCATCTTCTGCCCCTTTCTTTTCTATATTATTTTGCGTCCACAGTTTTTTCATTATAGCCCCTATTTCCTTTAATTTACTTTGTTCAAAGTTTTAAACAGAAGAAAAAAATTTCTTTGCCGAAGACACTCCTTATTGTGTGGCTGTGTTGACGGCTTCGGGGCCAGTGTGAAGTAAATCATATTCTGCTGGAAAAAAAAGGTCTGTTTTTCGTCCTTCTCTCTTCCATTCCATTCCCTCCCCTTCCTTCCTTCCTTCCTTCCTTCCTTCCTTCCGTCTTCCATTCCTTCGGCTTTTTTCTTTCTTCTTTCTGTTTTTCTTTCTTTCTTTCTTTCGTTTCATTCCTTCCTTTCTTTCTTTCTTTTGTTCCTTTTCTTTCTTTCTCCTTTCTTCCTTCTTCACATTTTTTTTTCTGGTTTTCTTTCACTTCTTTATTTTCTCTTTCTTGGTTTCTTTCTTTTCAGTTTCTTTCTTTCTTTCTTCTCTCTTCTTCTTTCTTTCTTTCTTTCTTTTTCTTTCTTTCTTTTCTTTCTTTTCTTCTTACTCTGTCTATCTGTGTTTGTTTCTTGTATTTTAGCCCTTTCTTCAATTCTCTGCTTTTCTGTGTTATTGTTTTTCCTGTCACTGTGATTGAAATCCATAAACAGCCTGTTTTTTGAAACAGACTTTGTTTGAACATTTAGCCAAGATATGTAAATTCGAGCAGGGTATTTTTTTTCTTTTTTAAAAATTCTTCTCTCCTTCTTTCCCCCCTTTCTTTGCTTCTTCTGCTTTCTCTCTTTTCTCTTTTTTCTCTCTCTTTCTTCAGCCTTCTCTCTCTCTCTCTCTCTCTCTCTCTCTCCTCTCTCTCTCTCTCTCTCTCTCTCTCTGTGTGTGTGTGTGTGTGTGTGTGTGTGTGTGTGTGTGTGTGTGTGTTTCTAACTCTCTCTCTCTCTCTCTCTCTCTCTCTCTCTCTCTCTCTCTCTCTCTCTCTCTCTCTCTCTCTCTCTCTGTCTTTCTATGTCCCTATCTCTATTCCTGTCTGTCTATCGGTCTGTCTGTTTGCCCCGTCCTCCCCCCCCCCCCCCACACCCCCACCCCCACCCCCAACTCTCTCTCTTTTCTTTTCAGAGTAAAGGAAGAAAAAAAAAATCCCCACAAAGCTTGAAAGTTAGCAGACAAGCCTGGTTATCCCGTCTTTCTCTCGTGCGACCTCAGGGTACACAATGTGCAATAAATTTCATTGTAGGGCCACAATGGTTTACCATGTCAACAACGACATGTTTTATAACTGTTTGAGCTTTGGTTGCTTGGTTTTTTTTTCTCTCTTCTTTTCTTTTCTTTTCTTTTCTGTCTTTCGTTTCTTTACTTGTTGTCGTCCTCTCTCTCTCTCTCTCCTCTCTCTCCTCTCTCTCTCTCTCTCTCTCTCTCTCTCTCTCCTCTCTCTCTTCTCTCCTCTCTCTCTCTCTCTCCTCTCTCTCCTCCTCTCCTCTCTCTCTCTCTCTCTTTTTCTTGCTGGTTTTCTTGAGCTTTGGTTGCTTTTTTTCTTTTCTTTTCTGTCTTTCGTTTCTTTACTTGTTGTTCTCTCTCTCTCTCTCTCTCTCTCTCTCTCTCATCTCTCTCTCTCTCTCTCTCTCTCTCTCTCTCTCTCTCTCTCTCTCTCTCTTTTCTTGCTGGTCTTCCCTGTCTACGTTCCATCTGCTGCTCCCCCCTCCCCACCCCCACCCTCATCTCCCTGCTCCCCCCCCCCCCCCTCATCTCCCTCCTCCCCCCCCCCCCCCCCCCCCACCATCCCTTGCTTGCATTCTTTATTTTGTTTCCTGTTCTTTCTTTCTTTCCTTCTCTCCTTTCGTTCTTTTTGTCACCCCCCTCCCCCCCCGCCCCCCCCCCCCCCTTCTCCACTGTATCCTTATTTCCTTCTCTGTTTAGCTTCCTTTTATTACCTTCTTCCGAAGTTCTGTTCTTTTTGTCTCTTTCTTT
>CM031621.1:25834002-25836502 GCA_018398815.1 Conus ventricosus
AAGAAAAACAACGATATCCAACCCTTGCATACGGCAGCACTCTCAAGCACAGAGTCAACACCTTAATGCCTGTCGCTCCAGTTAGGGACACTAGGGACGGCAGGGAGTCTTAAACCTCTCTGGACGTTCGTGCTGACCCCTGGTGAGTTTTCCTCCACTGACCAGATAGGGGTCAAAGGGGGAGGACCCGACACACTGGTGTTAGTGACCACCGCCATTCCCCTGTAAACACATGCCTTCTGCTCCTGGTCATCCCTCGTTTCGTGGTCTGCTGGTCTGCTGGGCCACGTGTCGCACGCGCTTGTGACTGCATATATAAAGGCTGGCACGCTCAGGTACAAATGAGGTGGTTGGTTCAGTGGTGAAGAAGAATCGAGTTCACAGTCAGGCGTTGGAAGTTCGAATCCTTTGAGCAGTCTAACATTCAAAATTACCGCGCGCTTTTTTTTTTTTTCTTTTTTTTTTCTGCCCATTTTCAGGGCCATTTTCAGGGACTGTCATTCTGGGTGGTGTCATTGTTGAGTGAGTTAAGTCCCTTTCATTCCTCTCTTTTTCTATGTATGATTCACCCCTTATTATCTTTGATGGGCTATGAACAGTAAACCTGAATATAACAAACAGACTAGCTGACTTCGTACACCACTGCAGGCACAGTCATACACACACACATACACACATACGAACGCATGTGTGGGCACCCAAACACACACACACACACACACACACACACACACACACACACACACACACACACACACTCTCTCTCTCTCTCTCTCTCTCCTCACACACACACACACACGCACACACGCACACACACACACACACACATGCATGGCAGAGTACTGTGTACGAACACACAGTCTGACAGACAATCAATCAAACAGATAAGATAGTTCACAGTACTCTGCTTACCAACTTTTACACCGTTTCACTGTACATTCAGGCCAGACAGAAAGACTCTATTTTCAATTTCTACGCGCAAAACGGGCCAAATACGTACAGAAAGAAAAAGTTTGGGAACGAATACAAGAATTATATAACAAAAAAGAAGGGACGCAATTTTCATACAAGCACAGAACGAACTGTGTTTGCATTTGGGATGCTAGGTACCTTGTTGTTGATATTGTTGATATTGTTGTTGTTGTTGTTGTTGTTGTTGTTGTTGTTGTTGTTGTTGTTGTTGTTGTTGTTGTTGCTGCTGCTGCTGCTACTGCTGCTGCTGCCGTTGCTGATTCAAATGGCATCAGTTTAGTTCAATGACAGTTTATGATGTTCTAATTCTTCCGCTCGACGATGTTCTCTTAGATAACGTGCGCGTATGATTGAAATATGGTTCAACACAAGAGAAGAGGAATTGTTCTAACCTTTATTGGCAGCCGAGCTGAGTTTTTGTTTTTAATATTTTATTATTCAAATCATATTAAAGGAAATCCAAAATGATGAAAATAGCTTTCTAACCGTTTCTTATTTACTGTGTTTTTATTTTTAATCTTCACGTAAAACTTGATCATTTCCTGTCTGTACCGAGGTCCCGTTGCTCCTATGGAATTTTATTCAAATGTGTTTTAGTGCGACTGAAAGAGCAGCAAGGGTAGATTCGAAGACTAAAATCCTTTTCCTCGCGTAACATAGTTTCTCTGTGTCTCTCCCCTTTCCTCTCTGTCCGTCTCTGCCTTTCTGTCTGCCTGCTTGCTCGCCTGTCTGTCTGTCTGTCTCTATTTCTGTCTATCTGTCTGTCCTGTCTACCTGTCTGTCTTCTCTCACTCTCTCTTTTTCTCACTCTCTCTCTCTCTTTCTCTCTCTGTTTCTCTCTCTCTCTCTCTCTCTCTCTCTCTCTCTCTCTCTCTCTCTCTCTTCTCTCTCTCTTTCTCTGTTCTCTGTCTCTTTCTTTCTCTCTCTCTCTCTCTTTCTTTCTCTCTCTCTCTTTCTTTCTCTCTCTCTTTCTTTCTCTCTCTCTTCTTCTCTCTCTCTTCTCTCTCTCTCTCTCTCTCTCTCTCTCTCTCTCTCTCTCTCTCTCTCTCTCTCTCTCTCTCTCTCTCTCTCCTCTCTCTTTCCCCTTCCCCTTCCCATCTCCTTCCCTTGTCTCTAAGCGTGGTATTGATTGCATTTAACGTGGATTAAAAAAAAAAACCGTGTGGGGTTTAGTTCTTGATAAAAAAAATAAAAAAAACCGACAATAGAGATCAATGAGCATGGCGTCGTCCGTGTCGTTAAGCCGAGTCTGGGGTAAAAAGACATTCTCATCCCCATTTGAGCCGCTCCGTTTTGTCTCTCGGTTCTAGCTGATAGCTTTCTAAGTCCTCGGGCACGGAAACGATTAACCTCTTTTAATTCTCATTTTGATGCCGGGTTTTATTGATGCTGCTGGGTCGTGACTCTCTCTGTCTCAGTCTCTCTGTCTCTCTCTCTGATTCCCTTTGTCTGTCTGTCTGTCTCTTCCCTCTCTCTGTGTCTGTCTCTCTTTTCTCTGTCTCTCTGTCTCTGTCTGTCTGTCTGTCTG
>CM031621.1:25841502-25851502 GCA_018398815.1 Conus ventricosus
GTCTGTCTGTCTGCATGACTCTCTGTCTGTCTGTCTGTCTGTCTGTCTGTCTGTCTGTCTGTCTGTCTGTCTGTCTCCCTCCCTCCCCCCCCTCTCTCTCTCTCTCTCTCTCTCTCTCGCGAGCGCGCGCGTGTGTCTTTATCTATGTACCTGTCTGTCTGTCTGTCTCTCTCTTGTGTGTGTGTGTGTGTGTGTGTGTGTGTGTGTGTGTGTGTGTGTGTGTGTGTGTATGCGCGCGCGTGTGTGTGTGTGTGTGTGTGTGCGTGTGTGTGCGCGCGCGTGTGTGTGTGTATGTGTGTGTGTGTGTGTGTGTGTGTGTGTGTGTGTGTGTGTGTGTGTCAATCTGTCTGTCTGCCTGTCTGTCTGTCTAGTCTGTGTCTCTGTGTGTGTGTGAATGCAAGGGGCAATAAAGAAGGGAGTTATTTGCATCACACAACTGGCATCCTTTCCTTTTTTTTTTTTCTTGACAGGTTTTTTTTTTTAGTGGACGCTATTACAGGTCGGGAACTATCCAGGTGTGATGTCTATCACGTCAACAGAATACAGACTAGAAACAAAAAAAAAAAAAAGGAAACAAAGGAAAGGAAAATAAAACAACAGCTAAGAAAGATTATTCATCGTGAGATGTTATGGAAGGAAAAGAAAAGGAAAAAAAAAGTTAGGTGATAACTGAAAAATGGGGGAAAAAACGAACAGAAGAGAAAATTTTTTTAAAATACTATAAAAACACGGACAGATGGAAACAAAGAAGAAATCTCTTTTGAAGAGGAACAGACAGAACGCATGGATGTAGTATTGACCTAAATAAACCTGGCTCCTGTCTCTGTCCTCCCCTCCCCCCTCTCTCTAACCCAGTTCCACCCATGTTCCACCCCCCTTCTCTCGCTCTCTCTCTCTCTCTCTCTCTCTCTCTCTTCTCTCTCTCTCTCTGTGTGTATGTGTGTGTGGGTGTGTTGTGTGTGTCTCCCTCTCTCTCTCTCTCTCTCTTCTCTCTCTCTCTTCTCTCTCTCTTTATCTATTCTTCTCACACACACCACACCACACACCACAACACACACACCCCGCGCGCAATAAAACACGAAGAAAGCACTGAAGCAAAACACACACACACACACACACAACACACAAAACAAAACACCCACACACCACACGCGCGCACGCACGCCGCACGCCCCCGCACGCAGCACGCACGCACGCACGCACCACGCCACACACACATACACAACCCACTAATTATAGCTATCTATTCTGTGTCTCCCCTCTCTCTCTGTCTCGTCTCTCTCTCTCTCGCTCTCTCTCTCCTCTTCTCTCTTCTGTATTAATATATATATATATTATTATATTATATTATTATTTATAACATTTGGCCAGACCCCTGGAGGCACACTCTCTGTTGTCTGTCTCACTCATCCCCCACCAACCCCCCCCCCTCTCTCTCTCTCTCTCCCTCTGTTATATATTTTATTATATAATTTTTTTTTTATATATATATTTATATATATTTTTTTTTATAATACATTTGAGCACAGAAAACTGGGGGCACCTCTCTGCTTTTTCTGTCTCATCATTTCCCCCCCCCCCCCAACCCCCCCCCCCCTCTCTTCTCTCCTCTCTCTTGTGTTCTTCACAAGGAGAAAACCTCTTTAACCCCAAACCCCCTCAGACAAATTTCCCACTGCGTTTCCTCCCCTACGCTGAATTAAACTGCCCTGCACTAAGCCACTTCAGGAGCGCCTCCATTATCAGCATGCGAAATGAAACGGATGATTACTCAATTGAATTTTGGGAGGGGGCCTCCCTTTGGAATCCCAACAGAGGGGGTATCCGTTTCCTTCCCAGATCCTTGCTTTGCGCTAATGTTTGCTGCCAGGAGGAGTCAGGCTGGTCGCCGAAAAGCGAATTCCATTGACTTTTTAATTTAGGATTTTGTTTTTTTCGGAAAAGGCGAAGGTATGGAGGAATGGGGGGGGGGGGGGGGGGGGGGGGGGGGGAGGGAGGGGGGGCGGGTCGGGAGGAAAAGGGGGGACTGGGGGTGGGGGGGGGGGGGGGTGGATCGGTAGCCCCCTGTGGCGGGGTCTTTTGCGCGTGTGGCCGTGGTCCTTGGGGGAGTTTAGGTGGGGGAAGGAGGGGGCGTCCGCGCACGCGCGCGCGTATGTGTTTTTGGTGTGTGTGTTGTGTGTGTGTGTGTGTGGTGTTTTTGTGTGTGTGTGTGTGTGTGTGTGGAGAGAGAGAGAGAGGAGAGAGGGAGAAAAGGGAAATGAGCATGTATATATTAAAAGTTGTGTGGGAGAGAGAGAAAGGAGAGAAAGAGAGAGGAGAGAACAGGAGAGGGGAGACAGACAGCAATAGACGACGACAGAAACAGTGGACGAAGAAGAAAGGAGGGAGAGCGCGGTGTTGCGGGTTTGGGGGTGGTGTGTGTGTGTGGTGTTTTTGGGGTTTTTGGTGTGTGTGTGTGGGGTGTGTGTGGTGTGTGTGTGTGACTGTGGGGGCAGGAAGAGCGGAGTAGTTCATTTTTCCGCGGTGCGGGGATTTACTGCGTGCATAATACGTTCAGTTCTGTTTGTTTAAAAAAACAAAAAGGGGGGGGGAAAAGAGAAGAGAGAGAGAGAGGAGAGAGAGAGGAGAAGAGAGGAGAGGGAGAGGGGGAGAGAAGACAGAAGACAGACAGACAGAGGACAAGACGAGCAGAGACAGGGAGAGAGGAGAGAGCGGATACGGACAAAAAGAGGACAGGAAAAAACAGAGAGAGAAGGAGAAGAGGAGAAGGAGAAAAGAGGGGGAAAGGGAGAGAGAGAGGAGAGGGGGGGACCGACAGACAGACAGACAAAAGGGAAAAATAGAAAAAGAGAACAAAAGAGACAGAGAGGAGACAGAGAGAGAGGAGAGAGAAGAGAGGGGGAGGAGGAGAGAGAAAGAGATGGGGAATACAGGGGACAGAGACGGGGCAGAGGGAGGGGCGGAGACAGAGAAAAAGAAAGGAGAGACAGGGGACGGACAGACCCCACAAACGGACGACAGACCCCGGAGAAGACTTCACGCAAAAACTGAAGTGAGGGACTCAAAGGGGGAAAAGCCTAAGGGTGTTCACCCCCAGTTTTGGTTCTTTATGGCCCCGCCGCCCACGGGGGTCCTATCAGGGCTGTCACATCATCCGAGCCCATTTTTTTTTTACCTTTAAAAAAAAACGGTACGCTTTTGTGAAGTACAAGAAATTTAAAATGAAAAAAACGCACGCAGCAGCCGCACCAGCACGCACGCACCACGCAGCACGCACGCACCCGCACGCCGTTCTCTCTCTCTCTCCTCTTCTCTCTCTCTCTCTACACCACACACCAAAACCCAAAACCAATCACCCCCACCACCACCCCCCCACCCACAGCAAAAACGCTCAACAACAGCGACAACAAAAAAAACAATGTGTTGTGTTTTGGTGTGTGTGTGTGTGTGTGTGTGTGTGTGTGTGTGTGGGTGTGTTTGTGTGGTTGTGTGTGTGTGTGTGTGGTGGTGTGTGGTGTTGTGTGTGTGTGTGTGTGTGTTTGTGTGTGTGTGAGTGCGTGGTTTGTGTGTGTGGTGTGTGTGTGGTTGTGTGTGTGTGTGTGTGTGTGTGTGTGTGGTGTGTGTGTGTGTTGTGAGTGCGTGGTTGTGTGTGTGTGTGGTGGGTGTGTGTGTGTGTGTGTGTGTGTTTTGTGTGTGTGTGTGTGGTGTGTGTGTGTGTTTTTGTGTGTGTGAGCGGCGCCCGTGCAAAAATCAACCAAAAAAAAACCACAAAAATCAACAATTCCCGAGAAAGCGAAAGGGTGCGAAAAAAGGGAAAGCGAGAATGCGAGAAAAAGAAGAAGAAGAAGAAAAAGAAAAAGAAGAGGGGGAAGAAGTGTGAAGAAGAAGAAGAAGTAGAAAAAGCCAAAAGAATGCGAATAAGAATGCGAAGAAGAAGAAAAATGGAAAAAAGAAGAAGAAGGAAAAAAGAAGAAGAAGAGAAGAAGAAGAAGAAGAAGAAAAAAGGGAAGGAAGAGAAAAAGCAAAAAAGAATGCAAGAAGAGGGAAAAGAAGTGCAAAAAAGAAAAAGAAGAAATGCGGAAAAAGGGAAAAATGCGAAGAAGAATGCGAAGAAAAAGAATGTGAAGGAAAGAAGAAGAAGAAGAAAAGAAGAAGGAAGAAGAAGAAGAAAAAGAAGAACAAAAACAACAACATCAACAACAACAACGGCAAACAACCCTACAAAGGGCAGGAGGTACGGGGTGAGGAGAGAGCATGAAAAAATGTGTAAAGAGTTACCAAAAGGTTAAACAAATGGAGATAAACGGCCCTTAAATCTTTGGCAGCCCTGGTGAAAGGCGATGCGATCGTTTCAGTGGTTTTTGTTTATGGGCCAAGCAAAATAACCGAGGTTAATGGGGCAGGGAAAAATTTCCCCCTTGCCCCCGCCTTTTCGCTGGCAGGGTGTATTGGGGGGATTGTGCGAAAGGGGGGATTAATGAGGTGAGTTCTGTTTTTTTGAGTGAAATTCATCCGAAAAGGTCGGGGGAATGCGGCGGGTTGTGTGTGGTGTGTGTGTGTGTTTTGTGTGTGGTGTGTGTGTGGTGTGTGTGTGGTGTTTTCCAAAATAAAGGGCGTGTGTGTGGGGGGTGTGTGTGTGTGTGTGGTGTGTGTTTTGTTGTGTGTGTTGTGGTGTGTGTGTGCGTGCGTGGTGTGTGTGTGTGTGTGTGGGGGTGTGGTGTGTGTTTTGTGTGTGTTGGGGTTTTGTGTGTGTGGGGGTGGTATGTGTGTGGTGTGTTTGTGTGTGTGTGTGTGTGTGTGTGGTGTGTGTGTGTGTGGCGTGCACGTGCATGCGGGGCGTTTTTGTGTGTGCACGCGCGCGCGCGTTTGTGGTGGTTTGGGGTGTGTGTGTGTGTGTGTGTGTGTGTGTGTGTGTGTGTGTGTGTGTGTGTGTGTGTGTGTGTGGACGTGCGCGCACGCGTGTGTGTGTGTGTGTGTTGGTAGAGGACGGGTGTAATTTAGTGATCTGCATACTCGCTTTGCTCTTATCTCTGTTGCCTCTGTCTTGGCGTAGTTGTTGTCCGTGGGTTCATCTGGCTGTCTGTCTGTTATTCATAGAAATAATTATAATACTGATAACAATAATATAATAAAGATAATAATAATAGCAATGATAGTAATAACAATAACAAAAATGATAATGGTAAACAAAAATAATGAGGACGGCGACGACGTCGTCGACGACGACGAGGAGTTGGAGGAGGAGGAACATGCTATTACTATAACTACTACTACTACTGCTACTGTTGCTGCTGCTGCTGCTGCTGTTGCTGCTGCTGCTGGAGCTGGTATTGCCACCGCTGCTCACTACGACTACTAGTAGTAGTGCTGATATCAATCCAGTAGATCGTCAGCACTTTTCTCGATACCTCAAAGCACTTTTACAACAAGAAATAATAAAATGACAAAAAATAAAAATAAAAAAGCACACTGACACATCAGCACACTGACACAACATGCACCAGCATGAAATGCTTCTTGCTTACCCGTCATCATCTCCTCACCCCCCACCCCACCTCCGCCCCACCCCTAACCCACCCCCACCCCCATCCACGTTTCCTCTTCGCCCCCAGATGAGTATCACTTGCCTCCATTTAACAATGGACAGAGTGACTGTAATTAATAAGATGTGCTTGAGCGATTGCGTGCAGTGTAAACTGTACAAGGCCGAACACAGGTTCCTTGGAGGGGGTGGGGGAGGGGGGGGGGGGGGGGGGGGCAGGTATACTCTCAAACCAACGATGGCTCAAAAGATTTGCTACTGCTTTGCAAGATTCATTTGCTTTTTATTTCTTTTTCTTAAAGTCAGACAGAAAAAAGGAGCTAGATGAGAGCTGTGTCAATAATTCCAGACAATGTTCTAGAAGTAGAAGAGAGAATTTCACGGACTGTTGTTGTGTCCCAGGCAGCTGAAAGATTCCCTCAAAAAAAAAAAAAAAAAAGAGGAGGAGAATGGGCATTTGAAATTTAGTGATGACAAGACAGACAGAGAGATAACTCAGACAGCGGGAAAAAAGAACGGTGTCCGTGTTATGTCCTCTCCAACAGACCTATTGTTGAACACGGAGGAGACCAAGAGAATTTCAGTAAGGGAAGAGTTGTTGAAAGGGTCGGCCTTATGAAGTGTTTTGAGAGATGAGAAAGGCCCTATATAATACATACAATAAATATAATAGTGATTATCTATGGCGCTCAATCTTACATCATAAGCCCTAAGCGCTTACAAATACAGCAAAGGTTAAAGAAAACGTAAATGAAACCAATAAGAAGATGAAATTGCAATAAGTACCATGCATCAACAAACAAGAATGCATATTGACACACACACACACAACAACAACAACAACAACAACAACAACAACAACAACAACAACGGATCAAACAGCATGCGCGCGTACTTCTTTTTTATCAGGTGGGTTTTTTTTCCAAATGGGTTTCACTACAGCATCCTGGAATCGGTTGGAAACATTCCCAAAGAGAACGAGTCGTTCAAGATGCATGGCAATGTTCCGAACAGAAGGTCGATGTTTTGGATCGAGTTCACAGAGTTGTGTTGTAAGACCACTCGCCTCGTGACATGTTCAGAATCGCAAGCATTCGCACGAGCTCTCTTGCATGAGTGTGTATGAGGGTGGATGTGTGTATGTGTGTGTGTGTGTGTGTGTGGTGTGTGTGCGTGCGTGCGTGCGTGCGTGCGTGCGTGCGTGCGTGTGTGAGAGAGAGAGAGAGACAGAGACAGAGACATACAGAGAAAGATATAGAGACAGACAGACAGACAGACAGATAGAGAAACCCATATCAGGTCAGCATCCAAAATATCCCCTAAGGGCAGTCCTAGAAGTGACCCTCCATGGCTGAAAGTGGGACACAAAAAGGCCGTCACTGAAATGTCGTAATTCACTGGCTTCTGCGCCGTGTTATCTGCCCTTGTCGTTAGTCGTCGGCCGCGGCACCGAAGGCTATGTTTTACGATCTATTAGACATGTGGAGGGAGGCGGTAAGCGCCGAGGTACGATTAGCGACGACCGCACTTTGCGTGGGGGAGTGCCGTAAAACTCCCTGGAAAATGGAGTCATTTGTCACAGGATATGAAAGGATTACCACTCATAACGCTGGGGGCATGGAGGGAGGGAGGTAGTGTTGTGTGTGTGTGTGTGTGTGTGTGTGTGTGTGTGGAAGGAGGTGGTGTGTGTGTGTGTTCTATGTGTGTGTGTGTGTGTGTGTGTGAGGAGGTGGTGTGTGTGTGTTCTGTGTGTGTGTGTGTGTGTGTGTGTGTGTGTGTGTGTGCGTGTGTGGAGGGAGGTGTGTGTGTTCTATGTGTATGTGTGTGTGTGTGTGTTCTATGTGTATGTGTGTATGTGTGTGTGTATGCATGCACATGTGGGTGTGCAAGGACACATACACTTGTGTGTGCGTATATGTGTGTGTTTGTGTGTGTGCATGCATGCATGCGTGCGTGTGTGTGTGTGTGTGTGTGCGTGCATGCGAGCATGCGTGCATGCATCTGTGTGTGTGCATGCGTATGTGCGTGCATACTTGCGTGCATGCTTCTCTGTGTGTGTGTGCGTGTGTGTGTGTGTGTGTGTGTGTGTGTGTGTGTGTGTGTGTGTGTGTGTGTGTATGTGTGTGCGTGTGGGTTTCTCTCAATTTATTGCAACCACTGGCGTTTATCAGACCCGAAATTGTTGGTACTGTGACTGCAAATGTAAAATCACTGGCTGATGAATGTGTCACAACAGAAATTATACACTGGTGCTCCCATGTCCTGGTGGCGTGGACGATCACTGTCAACTCAATGCTCTGGGAAATGACTGGAGATCAAGTCACGAGTCTCGTGGAGGGTTACCTTCTGTTTTCTAGTCACTTCATGTCTTCGACATTTGCTATTTTCTGCCTACCCTTTTTAGCTTCATATATGCCTTCTGATTTGTATCTTTCCTTTTCTTTTAATACTTGCTTTGTTTTCTGACAACCCCCTTCTAATTAATATTTGTTGTCTGTCTTCTATTAACCCATTTCTTTTTTATATCAGCTTTCTGTTGTTTTCCTATCCCCCTTCTTTGCTTAAAGAACTGCTCTGAGATTTTTCTCTCTGACCCTCTCTTTACAATGTTTGCTTTTTGTTGTTAGTTAACCCTCCATCTTTCGTTCTTGTAAACTGTTTTTCCCCCCACAAGTCATGGATCACCTGAATGGTCACTTTCTGTTTTCTACCAACGTTTTGCTTTCATGACTTGCTTTCTATTGTCTGCCTACCCCTTTCACTTAAATCCATGCTTTCTGTTTTGCATCTTTCCTCTTCTTTTCTCTTCTTTCCCTTTCTTCGAATATCAGCAATTTTTGTTCTTCCCAATAATTGTTCTTTGTCTTTCATCAACTATTTTTTTTTAATATTAGCTATTTGCTCTCTGTTTTTTTTCTGTTTTTTTTTTTCTGACCTCTTCATGATATTTGGTGTTTGTTATTTACCTACCGACATATGAAATGTGTTTTCTGTTCCCTCTTTGCCTTTTTCATATCTACCTCCTGGTTAATATCTGCATTCTTTTCTATTCTTTGTTCTAACAGTGGCTTTCTTTTTGTCATCATTCTTTTTTTTTTGGTAATAATTGCTGACTCTTCTCTCTCTAAACTGTTGTTTTTAATATCTTACCATTGTTCTCTTCCCATCCTTTCTTTTTGATGTTTGCTTTCTGTTGTCCATAAACCCTCCCCTCTACTTAAAAAAAAAAGATTGCCTTGTGTTTCTCCTATCCCTTTTTTCTGTTTCCTGCCCACCTCCCTGTTTTGAACATTTACTATCTGTTTTCTTCTTAACCCCAAATTTTGAATAGTTGCTTTCTGTTTCCCATCTACCTTTCTTTTAGTGTTTGCTTTCTGTTTTCTTCTTATCCTCTTCTAGTTTTTTTTTGTACATTTGCTTTGTTATCCAAAATAGCATATGAATTGTTTAGTTTAATGCGTTTGTATAAAACAACATATTAAAAAGGCTGTAACTGGGGATAAGTAAAACCCCTTTTGTTCTTTGCAGAAATTCAATTGTCCTTCAAGTGTAAAGATAAGCATAGAAATATCCCCTTGCCATTTCAAATCATATCAAACACCAAAACACATTGCTGTAAACAACAAACCAATTTTCCTGTACGTGTTGACACAGCACCGTACAAGGTCCAGTAAATCATAATTATGAAATGAAAGCTACAAAAAGTGGAATAAACTTCTTTTCTTTCAAAAGTGAGGCATACAACTTAATCATCCCAAAGCACAGTCATTGAACCAACCATTCTTTGATGACATTACCACACATGAAATGGCCGCCGCTATAAAGTCGTAATTTACTGGCTTCTACACAGCGTTATCTGCCCGTTGTCGTATTTCGCCGTCGGCGACGCCGAGTGCTATGTTTCATGATCAGCTAGACATGTGGAGGGAGGCGGTAAGCGCCGAGGTATGATTAGCGACGGCCGCACTTTGCGTGGGGGAGTGCCGTAAAAGTCCCTGGAAAATGGAGTCATTTGTCACAGGATATGAAAGGATTACCAATCATAACGCTGGGGGCATGGAGGGAGGGAGGTAGTGTGTGTGTGTGTGTGTGTGTGTGTGTGTGTGAGAGAGAGAGAGAGAGAGAGAGAGAGAGAGAGAGAGAGAGAGAATGGCAATGATTCTTTAATTAACAATGGTAAAGGTATTGGTTGTATCAGCCATGAAGAGAGAGAGAGAGAGAGAGAGGAGAGAGAGAGAGAGAGAGAGAGAAGAAGAGGAGAGAGAGAAAATGGCAATGATTCTTTATACGACAAAGGTAAAAGCATTGTCTGTGTTAGCCACAATTTGTTTGTAGCCATTACTTTTCTACTAAAGTAATACTAAAAGACACAAAGCATGCATCAAAACATGGTAATAAAAAACAAGAGAGAGAGAGACACAGAGAGAGACACAGAGAGAGACAGACTGACAGACAGAG
>CM031621.1:25877320-25882320 GCA_018398815.1 Conus ventricosus
AAAAAAAGAAACTAAATCATTTGTACATCCCCACACAACGCACAAAGATCACCCAAACATGAGCACACATAACACACTGACGAGGAAAGTTTATCGGCAAAAAATGACCGAAATCAAAAAATAAACCCTCGCATTTTTGTACTCCCGTTCTTATAAGAACAGGGGGGTTAACTTTTTTTTCAATGGGAACGAAGAAATGCTGGTGCGTCGAGTGTCCGCTTTGTCGTCCGTGGGCAAAATGGTTCCATCGCTCCAGACAAAAATTCGGGCCGATCTTTCTGAAAATGTGACCATGTTTATTATGGGGCATGGATTAGCCCTTGTTTTTTTTTTACGAGAACAGCCGTTTTCTAACGGTTAAAACGCCCAAAAATTTTTTCATTTTTCTTTATGGAATATCTCAAAATATTTGAAATTAAGATAAACTGGGAGTACTTTAGTTTTGCATCTTTTTATTTCAAGTTATAAAAAAAAAAGTCCGACAGCTCAAAATAACAGATCCATTCAAAATTTTGCAAAAAAAAAGGAAAAAATTTAAAAATACATTCAAATTTAAAACAATTTTAAATGAATTCAGTATGTAACTCATTTATTCATTAGTCTTCCGATTCATTTTAACTAACATCTCCATTCGATAAACGAACAACATGCAAGTGTGTGAATGCAATTTTCTTTTCATAAAAATACGGATGTCAGAACAAAATAAGAAAGAATAAAAAAATGCGTATTAGTGCTATTATCATTTGAGTGTACTATGCATATATTTTTGCCAGTTCACCAGCAACTTAAAAAAGCAGGGGAAAAAAACTTTTATTTTTGTTGCTGTTTTTTCCCCAATATTGTAAATAACTTTTAGCTAATTTAAAATGGGGGAAAAACAAACCAAATTTTTTTTTTGTTGTTTGGGAAATTTTCATATTTGATTTACTTTCGCAAAACCCCCACGTCCCTGTGTGCGTGGGTGTGGTGTGTTTGGGTGTTGTGTCGTGCTGGTGCGTGCCGTGCGTGCTGCTCGTGCGGCTGCGTGCGTGTGGTGTGAGAGAGACAGACAACAGACAAGAGACAGACATACAGATAGGCAAACAACAAAAGACTGAGAGTGAGCCGGGTGTTTGTGTGTATGTGGTACACAAACCGTAAACTGTGGTTTCATTGAAAAAGGATTTGGTTTAAAGGGGAAAACTTGCCTCCTCCCCCCCCCCTCCCCCCCCCCCCCCCCCCCCCCCCCCCCCCCCCCTGCCCCGTCCAGTTCCTTCACTCCCCCCCCCCCTTCCCTTTTCCCCCCCCTTTCCTTTATGTCTTTTCCTCCAACAACTGCATTCAAATTAAAGGGACTTTAAAAACAAAACCTAAAGCCTTCCCCAAATTTTTTTTTCCCTTTGGGGGAAACGGGGGATTAAAGGGGGGGAAAAGGGGGCCATTTTAGAAAGAAACTCCCAACATCAATTTCAGTAGTCTTCTAACATAAAAAGCTTTTCAATTTTTTATTTTTTCTTTTTTTTTTTCCCAAAACTTGTCGAGGTTTTTATCCCCGAAGACGGGGCAGAAATTCAAGACAAACAAACAAACAAATAAAGCCTTCAGCAAACAAAAATGAACCATGTATGATGCAGACAAGAAACATTGAGTCATGTCTCCTATCTTATTCTGCACACAGCACAGGAAAACTCAAGTGAGGATGGGTCGATGATAGGCGTAATCTGAAGTCAAAAAGACGACAATAATGGCCGAATGCTCTCAGTTCAACTAACAACAAATAATACACCGAAAGCGATAGCACGGCGTTATCTGAATCATTAGCTGATGTTAAAAGCAGGCAGGCATTCCTGAGTGGTGAACACAAACAGATAAATGATCTCTCTCTCTCTCTCTCTCCTCTCTCTCTCTCTCTCTCTCTCTCTCTCTCTCTCTCCTCTTTGTGTGTGGTGTCTGTGTGTATGTGTATGTGTGTGTAAGTTAAAAACGGGAGAAATAGAATGAATACATTCACCTCCTCCTGGCCCCTACCCATCCTTTTGAACATCATCTAAATGGAAAGCATCTTCCCCAAAATGCAAAGCCTCTCCTGTTTCATTCAGAGAATGAGGACACTGAGGATGATGAACCAAAAATGAGCTATCTCTACTGAATTACAACATCCAGGCTTATGTTTCAATTTCTTCTTTCAACATGTGCGTTTGTGTACGTGTGTGTGTGTGTGTGTGTGTGTGTGTGTGTGTGTGTGTGCGTGCGTGCGTGCGTGCGTGCGTGCGTGCGTGCGTGCGTGCGTGCGTGCGTGCGTGTGTGCGTGCGTGCGTGCGTGCATGCGTGTGCGTGCGTGCGTGCGTGCGTGCGCGCGCGTGCGTGCGTGCGTGCGCGCGCGTGCGTGCGTGCGTGCGTGCGTGCGTGCGTGTGATTCTGACTGTGTCTGATTCTATTTGTGTTACGCATGCACGAAAGCTCAAAGTAATCTGTGCCTGAAAAAAAAAAAAAAAAAAACCCAGCTGTGGTATTTTTCCGAGCTTAACATATGCTGGACGCATAAAGCGTTCAATGGATTCAAAAAAAAAAAAAAAAAAAAAAAAAAGAAAAACCAAAATCCTAAGCATTCCAACCAACTGCATTTGTATTGAAAACATCCCGTCGAACATAATTCTACTACTATTTCCCAAAACTTCTAGCTACGGTAATAGTTCATGTCTTTCAAGCTAACTCAGCTAACGAGGTTTCTGTCTACAATGAGGGTTTTGACATCTTAGTGTTCTGGACTTATTCAATATTTCATTATTTTTGAGTATCGTTCATTCTTGTGTTGAGATTTGGTTGTCGTGGGGTTACATGTTGCAAAATCTCAAATCAAATGAAAACCACGTAAAAGAAAAGAACCAGCCATTGGGGGAGGGGGGGGGGCAGGTGGGGGGGGGGGTTACAATTTGAGCAGTATGAATTGTGAAGGATGATGTACATCTTGATCTTGCCGTCATTCGTCTCTGTGATGTTATATACACAGAAACCAACTATACGTGAAGTTTGTGAAGAAGGAGGAGAGATAGAGGGAGATGGGTGTGGGGTAGGAGGGGGACGGGTGTGAGGAGTAGGAGGGGTCGGTGATAGGCGTAATCTGAAGTCACAAAGACGACAATAATGGCCGAATGCTCTCAGTTCAACTAACAACAAATAATACACCGAAAGCGATAGCGCGCGGGCCGCTATCAGAATCATTAATAGCCGTAAAAGCAGGCATTCGTGAGAGATAAACACAAATAGATAAAAGATCTCTCCCTCTCTCTCTCTCTCTGTCTCTGTCTGTCTCTCTGATTCTCTCTCTCTCTGATTCTCTCTCTCTCTCTCTCTCTTTATGTGCGTGTGAGTGCGCGCGCGCGCGAGCGTGTGTGTGTGTGTGTGTGTGTGTGTGTGTGTGTGTGTGTGGTGTGTGTGTGTGTGTGTGTGTGTGTTGAATGCAGTGCACACGAACGCACGCACGCACGCACGTACGCAAGCACACACACACACACACACACACACACACACACACACACACACACACACACACACACACACACTCCACAACCCTTCCTATGTTCTCTCTCTCTCTCTCTCTCTCTCTCTCTCTCTCTCTCTCTCTCTCTCTCTCTCTCTCCTCTCGCTCTCTCTCTTTCTCATGTAAGAGTCCAGTTACCATTACCATCATCACCATCACCGCCCTCATAATCACATCATTATTATCATTATCACTGCCATCATTATCATCAACGTCGTCATCATCATCATCATCCTCATCATCATCATTCTCATTCTCAGTAAGACCAGAAGTAAGTTACAGAAACAATGTTATCTTCATCATCATCATCATTAAAATAGATAAGACCATGACCATTCCCCCCCCCCCCCCCCCACCCCCGCCCCTTAATTCACACCGTCCTGTTTTTTGGGGTTTTTTTTTTTTGCTCTTTTGCACCCCACCCTATACCCTAACCATCTCTCTCTCTCCTTTCTGTGCTCATGCTTGTGTGTGCATGCGTGCGTGAGAGAGAGAGAGAGAGAGAGAGAGAGAGAGAGAGAGAGTGTGTGTGTGTGTGTTTTGTGTGCGTGCGTGCGTGCGTGCGTGCGTGCGTGCGTGCGTGCGTGCGTGCGTGCGTGCGTGTGTGTGTGTGTGTGTGTGTGTGTCCATGCGCGCGCGCTCGTGAGCTCCCGTGCGTGCAGAAATACCATCGAAGCAGACATCGTCTTGATAAGGTAATAGTCCCAATATCCTGGCCCAAGTCACAATCAAAGAGAGCAAGGAAATTTAGCTTGGATTAAGTAGCAAGACCTACTGAAACCTGTGCTGATGAGATTATTGTGCTACACGTTTCTTACTTTGGTCAGACGACTTTTAAAAATATACTTTAAAAAAAAAAAAAAAAAAAAAAAAAAAAAGAGAAAGGAAGAAAACTGACAGCCGCAAAGCTAGAGGTGGTTTTTTTTTTTTTTGTTTTGTTTTGTTTTGCTGTCCCAACCTCTGCGCCACGTCAGGGCAGTGCACCCACGCCGCTCATTCCGACACCCCGTCCACAGCCACAGCCCGATCGGCCCCGCCGCAGCCCAGGCAAACCCGGGAATCCACGGGGAGCAGTCAATGTCAAGTCGTCAAGAGGGAACCCACCGGAGGAGACACTGCACTGCTGCCGAGTCACTTCAGTGGTGTTCAGCGGCGCCTGTTCTGATCTAACATACGCAGGACACCACCTACTAAGCCCCCTACTGACGACAATAATTGCTTAGTCGCGGAGCCGGCGTGAGTGAGCTCTCCCTCCGGAGGGCGCCACCACGTCCGTCTAACGACAGCCCCCATGGACTCGCCGATACCGGTGACCCCGACGGAACCAAACCAAGACCACAGACGCGGAGAGGACATCGAAAATGAGGTCACCATGAGAGCAGGGCATGAAGGGCCACAGAATTTGAGACTTTTTTTTTAATGCTGATCGATGAGAATGAGGATGATTAAGAGAGATGCTACGGATTTCCATTTCGGTCTG
>CM031621.1:25887320-25892411 GCA_018398815.1 Conus ventricosus
CCGATGGAAGGCTTGAGTGCTACAAGGGACGTTACTACTTGACCAATCCTACTGCTGAGGCCACACGCCACAATTAGGATTTTTGCGCTAAAACATTATATATATAATCGATGGAAGCGTTTCTTCATCTTCCTCGTTCGCCATCCCGTTAGATGAGCAGTCCGGTGTCCTCGATGAAGGCTGCCGTCCGTCGCAGCTCTTCCAGGGTGCCGTACAACTTGGCTTCCACTGCTGTCGGTGTTGGCCAGTACTTCCTTCTGGATGCTGCATACGTCGTACAGACTTGAAGGATGTGGTCGGTTGTCATTGGTCCCTCACCACAAGGGCACTCTCCACTCTGTCCAATGCCAAATTTTGTGCGCATGTGGTGGTGCAGGCGATTGTGTCCAGTCCTCAGGCGGAAGATCTTGACCTGTTCCCGTCGTCCCAGCAAATGGTATGTGTCTTCTGGGTTGTATTTGGGATGCAGGAGGCGCCATTTTATTCCTTGCAGTGCCTTGATGATTGTCCTAATTTCATCGTATGACACCAGGTTGTTGGCCTGTTCCTTCTGTACACCGTCTTTTGCCAGAATGTCCGCTTTTTTCGTTGCCTCTGATGCCACAGTGTGCTGGTACCCATTGTATCACCACTTTCTCCACTCTGGCACTCAGGGCAACAAGGGCTGAAGTAAGATGGTTCTGGTCTTTGCAGCGGGAGTTCTTGAAGGCTTGGAACACGGAGAGAGCGTCAGAGAACACCACCACCTGCCCTGTTGTTCTTGTGGAGTTCTGCAAGACTGTTATGGCTGCCTCACAGAGGGCTTCTCGCTCAGCTTGGAAGTTGGTGGAGTATTTTCCTGTTGGGATTGCAATTTCTTATCTCCGTCTTTGTATCGGAGGAAGATTCCAGCTCCCCCATCCCTCGTTGCCTCTGTGGCGGAGCCATCTGTAAAGACATGGGTCCAGTCTTCCTGGGGGTACTGATTGCAGATGTACTCCATGGCCAGGGCTTTCCTTTGGGTGTCTGACTGTGTTCCTCTCTTCTCCACTCCGGGAATGCTGGTGACGACTGTTGGGAACGCCTGCCTCTTCCAAGACGGGTGGGTGACATTTGCCGGGATAGGCTTTGCTTCGTGTTCCATCAAGACTGGGGTTTGTCTTTCAAGGCGTCTTGACTGTGGATGAAGCTGCCTCTTTTCAGCCGGCTCTTGGTGGGTCTGCTCATTCTGTTGTTCGATGGAAGCGTTTGAAGGCCGACTATAAATTTCAGCCAGTATTTAATGTAAAACTGGTAACGGAGCAAAAGAGCAACTCCTAGCAAATTATTTCCCTTGTTTCGGGGAATTTTCGCTATTGACATCACAAATAATTTTCAAATACATGATCGCCCCCTTAGTTGTCGTCACATTTCAGGTCTTTGCACTTACCCGTGACCCTACCTTGACGCCAGCCGGAAACTCCTAACGAGTCCCAGTCTCTTCATTTTACACTCTCTGCTTGGAAACAACCACTGGCTTGTACCTTGATGGCCATAATTATGAAAGAAAATGAGAATCAACTTTCAGACACAATTAAAAAAATAATTCTCAAAACAATCTAACTGCCACCAGTCTATAAATACTCGATTCCTTAGACGAAGCCTTAGCGCGTTAATTTTTGGTGTGCAGCCTGTGTCCACGTCTTCCTCCTCTTTCTTCCTTCTTCTCTTTCTTCTCCTGCTTCTCTCCCTTTGTTCTTGTCTTCTTTCTTCTCCGTCCCTCACTAAATTCAATACGCCATCTCGTTCTTCTTCCACATCGTGCTCTTTATTTTCTTCTTCTTTCTTTTTTTTTTTTTTTCATCCTTCTCTCACTCCGCACTCCCCCGCCCCAACCCGTCTCTTTTTTTTTTCTTCACTTGCTCTTCCCTCTCCCTGTCTTTTCATTTCTTCTTCCTTTTCCCCTTCCCTTTCTCCTCCTTCTATTCTTTCCACTTTCTGTTTTTCTCATTCTCTTCTTCCTCTTTGTTCTTATACACCCCCATTTCCTTCTCCCCCACCTTCTCTTCCCTGCTTTTTTTTTCGTAGTGAGTGGGGTTTTTTTTTCTTTCTGTTCAAATATATTCCTCTTCCTCCTCTTTTCTAAACCTCCTTCCCTCTTCACTTCTTTCCCTTGCACACTTTGTTTTTTTTGCCTTTTCTTATTATTTCTTCATTTCGTCCCCTTCATCTTATTTGTCCTCCCCTGCACCCCCCTTTTCCCTTCTCGTTTTCTTCTCGTTTGTATGAATGTAGAGTCACCACACAAAAAGCTGTGACCATTGCTGCCGACAGTTCTCGTGTTCTTTAAAAAAAAAAACTACAATGTTCTTTCTACCCTCTGGACGAAGATTCCAAATTCCGACATTCAAGACAAATAGAACCAAAACCAGTGTTGTTCCCAATTCCATCAAACTCCTGAATCATAACTGAACTTTCAATAAGATTCGGTTCAGAAAGCTTGTTTGTATGTATGTATGTATGTATGTATGTATGTATATATATATGTATATATATATATATATATATATATTATATATTATATATATATATATATATATATATATATATATAATACAGAGAGAGGGAGAGAGAGAGGGAGAGAGTGTGTGTGTGTGTGTGTGGTGGGGTGGGTGGTGGGTGGGTGGGTGGTGTGACACGTGATTTGTGATTTGCTGGTTTTATGGCCACTCTTAATTTCTCTTTGGAGATAATAAAGTGTTCTTGACTTGACTTGACTTGACTTGACTTCCTCCTCTTTCTGGACTGTTCGTTCCCTTCTTATTCTGACTGTTCTTTCTCTTCTTCCCCTTCTCCTCTTGTTCTTGCTTATTCCTTCCTTTTCCTTTTTCCATTTCTTCTTCTTCTTCTTCTTCTTCTTCTTCTCTCCCCTTTTCCTTTCATGCTTCATCGTGTTCCTTTCTTTTTTTCTTTTCTTTTTTTAAAAAATTCTTTCTCCTCTTCCTCCCCCTTTCCCCTTCCTCCGTTTTTATTTCTTCTCTTGTTCGTCTTCCTCTCTTTCCTCTTTTTGTTTTTATTCTTCTTGCCCATTTGTCTTCTCTCCTCGCAATGCGCGTTCTCTTTTTCCTTTCCCTGTTTTCTCCCCTTTCGCTTTTTCCTGTACTTCTCTCTCCCCCCCCCCCCCCCCCCCCCCCTCCTTCCTTTTTTCCTTCTCCTCCCCGTTCTTCTTTCTCTCATCTTCCTTTTCCTCTCAATTCTCTCCATTCTTTCTGCTATTCTCTCACATCTTCATTGTTTTCCTGAGCTTATTCTTTCTCCTCTTCCCCCCCCCCCCCCCCCCTTTTCACATCTTTTTTTTGCATTCTTCCTTTCACACCTCCTCCTCCTCCTCCTCCTCCTCCTCTTTTTTTTTTCTCCTTATCCTCTTCCTTTCTTCACATTCCTTCTCTCTTGTTGCAAAGGGAGGCGACTGCAGGAGGAAATCTAAATGAATTTTTAAATATAATGAACAGCGAACCGCCAAGAAAACTTTGACAAACGAATCACCAGACAAAACACGACGCGCTTCGACCTCTTAGGTCTGCTTCAGGCAAGATGCAAAACACTCAGGGCAACGAAAATGAACGAGTAATTATTTACTTATCTTCATCCACTGATGGGCTGTGAACGAAAACGAGGCTGTCAAGAAGGGAGACAATGTGTGAGTCGAGGTAGTAATGATGATAATTATTATGACTGATAGGAATGATGATAATAAATAATAATGGTAATGATGATGATCAAAATGGTTTTTTTGAAAAAAAAAAAAGAAATAAAGACAGGATTACTACCATGTCTTTTTCCATTTTTCCTTCCTTTCCTCCTTCTTCTTTTATTCTCCCACCATCTTTCTCCTTCCTGTTCTCTTTCTTCCCCTTCCCTCTCTCTTCTTATTCATCTCTTCTCTTCTTCTCTTTTTCTCTCCCTCTCTCTCCTTCTTTTCTTCTTTCCATTTTCCACTCTTCTCTGTGTCCTCTCTCTCTTTTTCGTTTCTCCTTCTCGTTTTCTATCTTTCCACTCAGTGTAAACAAACCTATACATTGCTGTTGTTGTTGTTGTTGTTGTTTTTTTTGCCCCCTTTCTCCTTCCTCCGTTTTTATTTCTCCTCTTGTTCGTCTTCCTCTCTTTCCCTTTTGGTTCTTATTCTTCTTGCCCATTTGTTTGCTCAGTTTAAAATGACGAACAAGCAAGCTAATAAACAAAAGCAAAAACAGAAGAAAAACAAGAACTCTAATGTCAGTGGTTTTGCAACACACCCCCCCCCCCCCCTCCCTTACACTGGCGCGTTTATTTTGGTGACTGGCAATGTTTCAATCGATTCTGCATTATTATCATTGTTGTTGTTGTTATCATTATTATTATTATTATTATCATTATTATCATTATTATTATCATCATCATCATAATCATCATTTTGATTATTGTTGTTGTTCTTGTTGCTGCTATTTTTGTGAGAGAGAGAGAGAGAGAGAGAGAGAGAGAAGAGAGGAGAGAGAGAGAGAGAGAGAGAGAGAGAGAGAGAGAGAATGCTTGAACACAACTAAAATGAATCCATTTATTCCTCTATTTGTTTCCCTTGTTTTCTGTTTGTTTGTTTCTTTCTTTTTTTCTCTTCGGATGCCTGAATGAGTGTGGATCCAATGCAAATATAGGCAGCTAATCACATCACTACTATTCCCATAACAAACTTATATCAAAACTGCGTCTCCAATCTTGGCTAGAAAGAGACGAACAACCATAAATAACTCAGGAAAAAAAAATAATAACAACAACAACAACCTTACTCGCTCAAATACATAGAAATATCAAAAAGAGCCACTAGATTCCTGTTCTGAAAAACTAAAGGCATTCACAGCAAAAAATAGGAAAACCTAAAAGCATTCATAAAAATGTAGGATGAAAAACATTGCATTCTTTTGATTATGTCAAAACATGTACGTTTTACTGAACAATCATGTCACTGTCATGTGATGTAGCCTCACATGGCGACATGTGACGTTCCGTCGCGTACGCCCTTGTTTGTTATAAAGCATTTCCCTAGGTAGGGAAGAGGAAAAGTAAAAGAAAAGATAGTTTGTATGGCCTGACCAGCGT
>CM031621.1:25900911-25908391 GCA_018398815.1 Conus ventricosus
GGTGTTTTTATTAACCACCTTCTGATCGATGGGAAGAAGTTCACTGTGGACCGCGATGACAAACTGGCTGAACTGAGATCGGGTGACGGCCGGCCCACAATTCATCAGGGTAATTTGACTGTGTTTGTAAATGGAACAAACTGGGGGACGACACCGGTTTTGTTGCCACACTGCGGTGTGCTGACACGCTGCCAGCACGTGCTGTCCATGAGACAGGTAACAACGCGGTATGTTCTTTCAGCCGTTGCCCGGGTTGAACATGTAAATAGTGTTTCAAATGTTTCTGAATCTGTGTCACAAAACCCGTCTAACTTGTTTTGCGAAGATGTGTGTGTACTGTGTCATCTGATCGTGTTGACAGGAATGTATTAAATTCTCCTTCTCTAGTCAATAAATCGAAAGACTTTCCTTTCTTCACTGGAATGTAAATGGTTTTATTCTCTAAACTATCTGACAAAGAATTTATTTCATGTGTTACTTCTTTGATTTTGTATGCCTGAGTGAAACGTTTATGGAAGAATTTCCAATCGTCGGTTTTTGTTGGCTATGAAAAATTGTGTAAACCAGCCGTAAAACTTACGTCTCGTGGAAGGCGATCTGGGGGCTTAGTAGGTTTGATTAGAAAAGAATTCTGTTCACTCATAAAGCCTCTGGAGATTCAGGCAGACATTTTTTGCGCTTTCATTATCAATAAATCTATTTGGGTACAATTAAAGATGTCTTGTATGTGTGTTGATATGTACCGCCAGAAGGTTGGCCATATTACTATTTCACTGATCATGACAATGGTATTGCTTTACTTGAAGATTTTATATGTGACTGCTTGCTTTCTATTGGTGACGTTTATATAATGTTAAGTGTCAATATGAATGGTCGTACTTCCAACATTTCTCAAGACTTAGAAAAAACTGTATTTTCTTTTGAAAACCAATGTCAGAGTGGTCCATTACAAGTGGGCAGAAATTCAGAAGATAACGTGTTAAATAGTTATGGTAAGATGTTACTAGATATGTGCACTGCATTGGATTTGTGCATTTTAAATGGTGTGTGTCAGGGCGACCTCAAGGTTGCTACACATACATCTCTGAGTGTGGCAGCAGTGTGAATATTATTTTATAATGTCGTGTGATATATTTGCAACACGTCTCAATGATTGTAAGTTACGTGCGAGTGAACGTGTTGATTCTGACCACATGCCTTTGGTATTACGTATTAATTTACACAGCTTAACCCCGCACTCTGAAAGAACATAGTGTTATCAATTTGGTTGAAAAGTATTTTTGGAATGATACCCATGTGGACTTGTTTCATAATGCAATGGATTCGCCAGAGTGTCAGCAAAGGATACACATGGCAATCAGTCTCATTGAGCTTAATGTTGGTGAAGCTTTACTTGTTTTTAACAGATGTCTAAAAGCCGCTGCGGAATGTATGAGGAAGATGATTAAGGTAAATGAAAGAGAAGTTGGCGAAGATTGGTACGATAAGGAATGTCTTTTAAGTAAAAGAAATGCTCTCTCTCTCTCTCTCTCTCTCTCTCTCTCATCTCTCTCTCTCTCTCTCTCTCTCTCTCTCTCTCTCTCTCTCTCTCTCTCTCATGACCATATGTGATAAGTTTATGTTGTTGGTATGGCTATTGTTTCTTTTCTGATTTTCACGTTTTGGAAGGAGAGGGGGAGTGCTGTTGATTAGGGATGAGGGGGGGTGGAGGAGGGATGAAAGTTTGAAAAGGTGTTTGGCTAGTTTCAGTTTCAGTTTCATCAAGGAGGCGTCTCTGCGTGCGGACTAGTCCATATACGCTACACCACATCCGCTACGTTTTGAGACCACATTGTGAATGATTTAAAGATGATGGATAAATGAATTAATGACAAAGATGAGAGAATTTTAAGAAGAGTGTCTCGTGGCTACGATTTAGGCACATGTCTTGACCTACGCGTTAGCCCAATATGTATGGAGATGACGCGAATACATCATAGTGCATTGTGTTTATGCATGCTTCTGTGTGATCTATTCCTACTTTATAGAAAAATCACAACACCACTCATCTAATTTTCGGCCACGTGGCCTTTTTCAAGAAAAAAAAAAAACAATGCAACTATGTGATGTCCATCTTTGGCGACTGGTCAGAGCAAAGAATTCCTACTTTGCTCGGTCATTTCTTTCTGAGGGAAAAAATCCCCGTTTACCAAAATGACCCAGTGGAGATTCGAACCCACAAACCTAGGATCACGAAGCCCTCACTCTAACAACTGAGCAATTCCAATGAAGAGAAATGTAGAATACAACCCGGTCATGTGATCTCAGAGCAGAATGAAACTCTACAACATCATCTTCGTCATCCTCATAGCCAGTGATCATTAGAAATCAAGTTTCGAATTCTATAGCCCTTCATGTGATGGTCCCCATGGCAAATTCACTTCCCCTTTTTTTCTCCACATTCATGCTGGCGAGAAAATTGTGTAGAATCTGTCAGTGTTGGTATGTTCATGAGCATTGTCGCAGTGGTGCTCTCCAGTGTAAGACGTTCGTTCTCACTGTCTCCACAACTTGGTGACTCCTTTGTTATCAGTAGCTGGCGTCTTGTGTATGACTGGAACAGCAAGAACAGGCACTAACCGAAACACCACCAAAGCAGCGCAGTGTTTTCTCTGGCAGGTTGCCTTACGGTGATTTCATATTGCTGGCTGCTTGTGGACTCCTGTGCTGGGAGAATCACAGAATGAACTTGTGGGTTACACTGTGTTGGGGGCAGAATGGAAATGATGCCAGGAGGGGGAAGGGGAAGGGAGGGAGGGAACACGGCGAGGGCAGGAAGGGAAACGGAACAGAAAAAAGGGGGGGGGGGGGGGGGGGGGGGGGGGGGGGGGGGGGAGGCGGGGGGGGGGTTAGAAATCTGGGTTGCTAGCATGACAGGCGGAATCTCTCTCTCTCTCTCTCTCTCTCTCTCTCTCCTCTCTCTCTCTCTCTCTCTCTCTCTCTCTCTCTCTCCTCCTCTCTCTCTGTTAGCAGCATTGAAATGATGCCAGAAGGATATCGGAGGGAGGGAGGGACGGAGGGAGGAGGGCAGGGAGGGAAATGGAACAGAAAAATGAAACAAAACAAAGCCAAAACAGAAAAAAAAAAAGCTGACGTGCTAACTTACTGGCAAAACCTTTAACCTTGAAGTGTAGGAGGGGTGGGGGGATGGATCATTCCAGACAGACAATAACTATGTCTCACTCCGCTCTCCTTCAGTATTCCGACTTTTGACTTAACGTTCCAGAGTTGAACCTCTCAAAGTCACACGGGGACTAATCCCCACGTCGTGTCGGGGACCAACGTACCGCCGGGTGTGATGAGATCAGAGTGTCTTGAACTTCCAGTTCTGCTCTCTCTCTCTCTCTCTCTCTCTCTCTCTCCTTCACGACCGGAACGCAGAGAGCCATTTGGAGACAAGCTGAAGGGAAAGGAGGTGTGATGGAGGTGGGGGTGAGGGTGGGGGGGGGGAGGGGAGGGAGGTGGTTTAGAAGTCTGAGTGGCTAGCATGACAGGTGGCATCTCTCTCTCCTCTCTCTCTCTCTCCCTCTCCTCTCCTCTCCTCTCCCCCCCCCCCCCCCCCCCCCCCCACGGTTATCGTCTGAGTGAAGCAAAGCAAAAGCACAGCTCTCAAACACGAGAATTTCGAGGGCTGTAAGTAAACAACATTGGCTATCAGCTTGACAGTTCTATTGGAATTCGAAGTAAACTCTGTCGGGGTGTCATTTCCACGTGTAGTTTTCTGAAGTATATTGATTCTGTTTATTATTTGATATTAATTTTTTTTAATCAGGAATCATTTTCTACACTACTTCCTAGCGGTGACAACGAGTTCTAAATTTGACGCAATAAATCGGTTATTCATTCTATGTGTGTCTTACTGTCTCTGTCTCTGCATTTGTCTCTCTCTCCTCTCTCTCTCTCTCTCTCTCTCTCTCTCTCTCTCTCTCTCTCTCCCCTCTCTCTCTCTCTCTCTGTGTTTCTCTCTCTTTCTCTGTGTGTGTGTGTGTGTGTGTTGTGTGTGTGTGTGTGTGTGTGTGTGTGTGTGTGTGTTGTGCGTCGTTGTGCGTGCGTGCGTGCGTGCGTGCGTGCGTGTGTGTGTGTGTGTGTGTGCAAGGAAGTGGGCTGAGAGAGAGAGACAGAGGAGGGGAGGGAGGGAGAGGGAGAAACAAATAGACAGAGATAAAGAGAGAAAGGGACAGAAAGAGACACAAAGAGAAAGAGACAGAAAGAGAGAGAATGTCCAGAGAATTTCTGGTCCTGGAATTGCTTTTCCTTTTAAAGTCACCAGTAATTACAGGGCCACTCAAAGAGCACCATTCCAAACCAACTGCAGAAAGTTCGTCATCTCTTGTCATTCTGGAACCTTTGATGTTGTGCCTCTCCTCGCAGATATTGGTCTGCACGTCGCGCGCGCTTGCTCACACACACACACACACACACACACACACACACACGCCGCGCGCAGGCACACACACACACACACGCGCGCGCGCGCGCGCACTAACAGATACAGAGAGAGAGAGAGACTGACAAAGAATCGAGACAGAGAGACAGAAAGACTGAGGACTTAGAGAGACAATATACAGACAGACAATGGACAGACACAAACACGACAGACTACAACGACAACAAAGTCACATGTATGTGCGCACGAAGGAACATGTATAGCTATACAAACATATCTACGACCACTTACAAACAAATACAAATGCCCCGAGTTTTATCACAGTGACGAAGAAGAAGAAGAAGAGGAGAAGAAAGAAGAAGAAGAAGAAGAACTGAAGAAAAGAAAAGAGAAGAGAAGAGAAAGAGAAGAAGAAGAAGAAGGAAGGAGAAAGAAGGAGAAGAAAGAGAGAAAAGAAAGAAAAGAAAAAGGAGAGAAGGAAGAGGAGAAGAAGAAGAAGAAGAAGAAGAAGAAGGAAGAAGAGAGAAGAAGAAGAAGAAGAAGAAGAGAAAGGAAGGAGGAGGAGAAGAAGAAGAAGAAGAAGAGGAGAGGAGAGGAGGAGAGAGAGAAGAAGAAGGAGAGGAGGAGAAGGAGGAGAAGAAGAAGAAGAAGAAGAGAGGAGGAGGAGAAGAGAGAGAAGAAGGGAGGAGGAAGAGAGGAGGAGGAAGGAGAAGAAGAAAGAGGAGAAGAGGAGGAGGAGAGTAGAAGAAAAGGAGGAGGAGGAGAGGAGGAGGAGAAGAAGAAGTGGTAGGGAGGAGGAGAAGGAGGAGAGAAGGAGGAGGAGGAGGAAGGAGAAGCGATAGACAGAAGGGCAGGGAAACAAGATATAGACACACGGAGAGGCAGACAGAGAGACGACACAAAAGATAGACAGACATAGAGGAGACAGACAGACAGAATACATGATCAATCAGTGGAATTAGACATGATGGAAGCCCGCCCTCTTTTGAAGTCCCCTGTTCAAAGAATGGTGGCACCGCCGACATCGACCACGACTCCTGTCATTTCTGGAATAGTCTGAAAAGTCCAGCGTCGTTCACACCAGTGGTCTTCGATCCCAGACATTTGGCATGCAATCTCCCTCTTCGTCCTTCAGCTCCACCCTTCCTCCTCCCTTCTTCCTCTTCCTGGCTTCTTTGCCTGTCTCTGTCTCTCTGTCTCTCTGTTTGTTGTCCGTTGTCTTTTTCTGTCCGTCTGGGTGTCTGTCCTGTCTGTCTTCTTCTGTCTGTCTGTCCTGTCTGTCTGTCTGTCCCTGTCTGTCCGTCCTGTCCGTCCGTCCGTCCGTCCGTCCGTCCGTCCGTCTGTCCGTCCGTCTGTCTGTCTGTCTGTCTGTCGTCTGTCTGTGTCTGTCCCCTCGTCTGTCTATCTGTCTCTCTGTCTTCTGTCTCTCTCTCTCTCTCTCTCTCTCTCTCTCTCTCTCTCTCTCTCTCTCTGTGTGTGTGTGTGTGTGTGTGTGTGATGTGTGTGTGTGTGTGTGTGTGTGTGTGTAGAACAAAATAAAGTCCGTAATCTAAAGATCAAGCCAAGAGCAATCATCTTATTTGTTGTTGTTGTTGTTTTTTTGTAATTACTGCGAAAGAACTTTTTTAAGAACAAACTGGACATTCATGATATGTTTCAAATGTAGCATTAGAAAAAGACCCGCCCAGTGTTCTCATTCTGAAATCACTTTTGATGGTCTCGAAAATGAAAAGGATTAATTAGATCATGCAGTCTTGTCTCTTTGGGGTTCGCAGTGTCTACAAAACGGCCGGGCGAATAACGATTTTTTTTTTTCTGTGGGGAACTGGAACTGTCGATTTTACTTGCGATGTAGTTTCCCGTTGATTTCACAGACCCAGCAACAACAACAAGCCATTTGACTTTCCTATATCTACAGAGTGCTGAGAGTTTGTTCTCTTTCCGTTTCTCATTTCATCATCACGGTCGTCGTCGTCGTCGTCGTCATTGCCGTTGTCGTCCCTCTCCCCAGTGTCGTCGCACTAATCGACGTATCGTTGTCATTGTCGTCGTGATCAGCAGGCAGCAGCGGCAGGAGCTGCATCTAACCGCCGTCACCAGCACCACTACATCACCACCATCACCACTATCCTCCTTCACCTCCCCATCATCACCATCCTCTTCTTCCTTGTCCTTTCCTTTCTCATCTTTCTCCTCCTCCTCCTCCTCCTCTTCCCCATCCTACTCCTCTTCCTCCTCCTCCTCCTCCTCCTCCTCCTCCCTCCTCCACCTCCTCCTCATCATCATCATCGTCATCATCTTCAACATCATCATCATCATCATCATCATCATCATCATCATCATCATCATCATCATTGTCGTCGTCGTCGTCGTCATCGTCGTCGTCATCATCTTCAACATCACATCATCATCATCATCATCACATCATCATCATCATCATCATCATCATCAACATCATCATCGTCATCATCATCTTGATGTCTCATCACATCTTTCCATGACCAGAAAGTTATAGCCGCGGCCGACACACGAACAACAATGAGGAGTTGAAGAATGTGTGTTAGTTGTGCCCGTCTCCCCTCTAAATACTCCGCTACACGCGGGGACGGTTGATGGCATCTATCACCCACTGGGCACCGTTTAGTTGCCCGTCTCCCCTCTAAATACTCCGCTACACGCGGGGACGGTTGATGGCATCTATCACCCACTGGGCACCGTACTGATCTGGATGTTAAAATCTTTGAACGGACGGTCGGAGATTCTGGGTATGTAGACCCACGGAGGACGTCCTGTGGCTAGTAAGTCTGTACATATGACGACCCAAAGGACCGAATAGAATGTTCTGTCGCTTGTACAATCTGTAGATATGACGACCCAAAGGATCGAACAGAATGTTCTGTCGCTTGTACAATCTGTAGATGTGACGACCCAAAGGACCGAATAGAATGTTCTGTCGTTAGTAGAATCTGTACATATGACGACCCAAATGACCTAATAGAATGTTCTGTCGTTAGTAGAATCTGTACATATGACGATCCAAAGGACCGAAGAGAA
>CM031621.1:25918326-25927040 GCA_018398815.1 Conus ventricosus
ACACAAACATCCCAACACGTCACAACACATCATACTAGAGCACAACTGAACGCACCAAAACACACACAAAAAAACAATCAATTCAGAGCAACCAAAACACAACAAACTACGTCACAACGCAATACGTTGCAACAAAACCAAAACGTCCCAACATAATCAAAACAACACCAAAACATCAACACAACGCAAAACAACAAACATCGCAACACAGCAAAAAACACACCACACCATCACAGCACAACACATTACCGCATCGCAACACACAACATCACATTGTAACACAATGCAACACATCAAACCATCACAACACAACACTCACAGCTTCACAATACAACGGGGGCCCACCACCAAACATGATGACGCAATGCACTAATTCACAACAACACGCAAGATGTAAGAAAAAGAAAGAAGAAAAAAAGGAATACCACACGACACGACACAACACAGCACAGAACCAATCAACCAAAGCAATCACAACAAAACATACAGCTTTACAGCGCAACTCAAAAATCATTGCTACATTACGAGACAGAGAAAGACACAAAAGTACAAACAGCACAACATAACCCCACCACTGAAACGATGCAGGGCATCAAAGTATCGGGACACAAGAAAAAACGTAGCACAGCACAAGCTAGAAGAGTGTTTGGGGCGGGGGGGTGGGGTGGGGGTGGGGGGTGGCGGGGAGGAGGGGTTTTTTAACGGCAGAAGCGCAAAATCTGGTCCCCCCCAAGCCGAAATTTTTTTTTTTTTTTTTTTTTTTTTGCATAGAAACACAAACACAAAGTTTACCGCAGAGTAGTGTCTTTACTTATACGTGGTTTCAGAGGGGAAACAAACAAACGAGCGAACGAACGAACAACAAAACGCTTTGTTGCTCACGAACAATTAGTGAAACTGTATGGAAGCCCCGTGGTGTTGGAAGTAATGTGTGCGTGCATGCGCGCTTGTTTTTGTGTTTTGGGGTGTGTGTTGTGTGTGTGTGTGTGGTGTGTGTGTGTGTGTGTGTGTGTGTGTGGGGGTGTGTTGTTGTTGTTGTTGTTGTTATTCTGTTTAACGTCTGTTTCACAAAAGTGATATTAGACGATGGGAAGGATGGGGAAAAGGGAAGGGGTGGGAAGAGTGGGAAGAAGTTAAACTGCAGTTAAGTTGGTATGAACGTGCGTGTGAAATGCCGGTACTGGCAGGGTGTGCACAAGACTTAAGATGTAATTATTGTATAAGGAAAATGGGTTTAAAAAAGTTACATAATTACCAATCAATGAGATAAAAGCTATGGACATATAAAAATCAGTGAGGACTACCAAAATATGCAAAAAAAAAAAAAAAGGAGAACAATAATGCATTAATCCTTCACATCGAATTAGCAAATAACACACAAAGAAAGCAACAGCCAACACATGCTTTCCCATGTCATAAAAGAAAAAAAAAAAATATAATATATATATATTTACATATATGAAATATATTGGTGGGTGTGTGGTGTGTGTGTGTGTGTGTGTGTGTGGTGTGTGTGTACGCGCGCGCGTGCGCGGGGTATGATGCGTGCATGCACGAGCATGCATGCCTGTGTTGCGTGCTTTCTTGCATCCGTATTTATGACGTGCGTGTATGTGTATAAGTGTGTTATGAGAGAGAGGGAGAGAGAGATAGATACGCTGCGTGTGTGTGCATGTGTGTGTTTGTATGGTGTGTGTGGTGTGGTGTGTGTGTTTAGAAACGACATTACTATCACAAAAATGGGGGTTTGGGATGACGAAAACTGAGTCAATCACAGGAATATACCAACTGGACAGTTAATCAAACACCTGAAAAAATGCGGAAAGTGAATAACTGTTCAAAACATTTCAAGAGAAATGGAAGACTGGGAAAAAAACTGTCGTCCCACCTCAAGATACTAGTTCTTTGACTCTAGAGCAATGAACAAGTAACTGACTGATCGTTATTTTCTCTTCCGCCATGCACTGGACATTTTTTGCTGTATTTTGTACGGAGTGCATTAAACAAAACCCCTATAACATCAGGCCGGAAACAGACCTCGAATAAGTTCCGGGACAAGAACACTAAAAGAGGTTTAATATTTCCTCTTTTCTTGACATTTATGCTGCTGACTGTATGACACTTTAGATTTTTAAGTTTCTCGCAAACATTTTGTATGACGCATTAACTAAACATGTGAAACCCTTTCTTGTAAATCTAACCGCATCTTAACGGGAACTGAACCATCATGATGTTTGCCCCTTTTTTTGCAGCTCGATCAGCCCATTCATTTGAAACGATTCCACAGTGGGAAGGCACCCAACAGAAAGTGACGCGGTTCCTTTTCAATGATAAAAGATGAACAGTGTGTTTAATTTAAATTTATCAACTTCCGATCGCATTTTCTGGTTTAAAGATTTAAGTGCCTGTAAGACCGATTTAGAATCAACACACAAAAAATCTGAAATATGTTTTTCGGAAAATCAGAAATTTTAATTCAGGGCCTTCAATATTGCAATTAATTCAGCAGTAAAAATAGAAACATTTTCACATAGTGAAACCGTTTCTCTATTTCTAGAGCTGGTATAACGAAGGCAGCTCCTACTTTTCTGTTCCCCAAGTACAGACCCATCTGTATAAATCTTAAAAGTTCAGAATACTTTTTATCAATATGGGAGCTGACGGAACTTTTCAGATATTAGGTGAATCGTTTTTTGGGTAAGTTTGTGTGGATCTAGTCAAGCTCCAGGTTGTTCATCTCCCATGTAGGTATAGGTGAGTAGGAATTTTGTTGCTATGTCCTTTCTGTTTAATTTTGATTTTTTAAGAGATCTGAAGTAAATGTGTTTATGGATTTTAATGATTGGATGGATTTAGCCCTTTTTGCAAAATGAAGATCGGACCTCATGCAAACTTCGGCCTCTGTTTAAATTTCGAACGAGGAGCTTCGTAAAACATATTTGGCACAGAAAGACATCTTAGCTCATCAAGAGGTAAAACACCTGCTTCCTTTTAGGGTTTCCCAAATTTGATGCATGAAATGGAACTCCTAGGAAGTTTATAGGCTTGCAGTCAACACTTTGCATTTTTGTCAGTAAAAAGTTTTGGAGCAAATAAAGAAACCCCGTGCATACGTCAATTTGGGGCGCACAAGTGACGTTTACAGTAATATTAATATTTTTTTATCCTGTCCCCACTTTTGTTTTCTAATGATTTTTAATAAGTTTAAGCTCCTTCTTGCTTTAGTTGTATTGTGCTCAATATGGCTGGCCAGGAAAGTTTGAAATGAGATAGACCCCAAAAACTAGTCGTTTGAGTAATTGTATACTGAACCATGGATAAAAATACAGGAAGTTTTTCAGGGTTGTATCCTGAAAATTTAAAAGCATAATATTGGTTTTTTCAAGAGATAATGAAAGACCATTTCAGTCATATATTTACTTATTTTATCAAGTTCGTGTTGGTATAACTTTTTGGGTAATTCAGAGCTCGGTAGGATTTTCTTTTCATTGATACTTTCATCCAAAACAAAATGTCGTCGGCATATTGAGCTACAACTGCATCTTCGATAACCCCCTAGGAAGATCTGAAATTAGAATATTGAACAAGATAGGGGCAATTACTGATCCCTGAGGAAGACCCAATGAAGAGATCTAATAAATTTGGGGTAAAGTATCCCAATTTCCTTTCTGTATTGATCGATTAAAAAGAAAGCTTTGATAAAATCAAACATATTACCCACAATACCAACTTTTCGTAACTTGTCAGTAGTCGATTGGCCACACTTGGGCGTAAGCCTTTTGACGTCAAAAAACGTAGCAAGAACATCTTTCGCGGCAAACTGTTGCTTAATTTTGAGTAGTTAGTTTAATCAGGTGATCAATGGTTGATCACCTCTGTGGTGTGTGGTGTGTGTGTGTGTGTGTGTGCGCGCGTGCGCGTGCGTTGCGTGCGGGCGTGCGTGCGTGCGTGCGTGGCGTGCGTGCGTGCGTGCGTGCGTGCGTGTGTGTGGGTGTGGGGTGTGTGTGTGTGTGTGTGTATGTGTGTGTGGGTTGTGGTGTGTGTGTGTGTGTGTGTGCGGGCGTGTGTGTGTCTGTGTGTGTGTTCGTTGTGTCTGTGTGCGTGTGTATAGGGAGAGAGAGAGAGAGAGAGAGAGTAGCAGACAGACAGACAGACAAAAACAAGGCCCAAAAATTTTTTTGTTGGGGTATTGTCCGTGGCCAGGTATAATTTTCCCGGGACTTTTCTCTCGGAATGTAACGTACATTAGAGAGAAGACTAGACAAGCTCTATTTAAAATAAAGGTAAGACAGACAAACGAGGCGTTCGCAAAGTTTACCAAGGTCTAAAAGATAATTTTTTTAAAAAAAATAGAGGGTTTTCCTTAGTGTTCGCTTGTTGGCTTCGGTCCGCTTCAAAGTCACTAAAAAGTATGATAACAACTAATGTTCCAAAAAGAAAAGAACCTGCGAGAGAGAGAGAGAGAGAGAGAGAGAGAGAGAGAGAGAGAGAGGGGAGAAGAGAGAGAGAGAGAGAGAAAAGAGGGGGGGGGGGGGGAGAGGGGAAAAGAGAGAGAGGGAGAGAGAGAGAGAGAGGAGAGAGAGAGAGGGAGAGAGAGGGGGGGAGAGAGAGAGAGGAGAGAGAGAGAGGGGGAGAGAGGGAGAGGGAGAGAGGGAGAGGGAGAGAGAGAGAAGAGAGAGAAAGAGAGAAAGAGAGAGAGAGAGAGAGAAGAGGGAGAGAGAAAGAGAGAGAGAGAGAGAGAGAAGAGAGAGAGAGAGAGAGAGAGAGAATGAATGAATAATGAATGAATGAATGAATGAATGAATGAATGCTTTAATCAGAAGGCCATTGGCCCATTCTGATGGGCCTCAATCAAAAAACAGTTACAAAAAGATAATCACACAGTGTAAATATATGTCTACCAGTACAATGCAAAATAATAGCATCTAATTAATGATGACAGCACGTCTTGCAAAGGCTTTATATAAGTACAATGACAAGTTTCGCATCGTTTCAATGTTAGACATGAAAGTAAAAGACACAACCTGAACAACATGGATTAATGTAGTATTTTTTGGAATGAATCTTTTCTTAAATCACTGAAGCTGGACACATAAAGACAAAATGGATCTCATCTTCTTCAGCAGATGAACTAATTTGGGCATAACATCTGTGACTCAGTGTTCTTGTATACCTTAAAGAAGTGTCCCAAAAATAGGTGAAACTCCAAATCTAAATTTACTTAGGCATTCTTTTCAAATTTGTTTATATTCATAGACACATAGGGGTCCCTTAGATAACTATTTTTAAACGCTCTGTAAAAAATGTATCTCTCACTTGTTTGCGTATGATGGGCCCATTCCTGCCACCTGCAATCAGTTTTTCTCTGTCTAAATTCGTTAATGAACATTGAAACCGACTCTACACCCTGATTATCCCAAACATAAGAAAATCCATACTTGTCTAAAGTTGTACGAAAATGTGTAACCCACGTATACTTCCCCTTTTCGTCAAGACAACATAACATTCTATATGCCTTATATGGTAATCTATGTTCCCCCATACGGTCAGCTTTAACCAGAATTTAATGCAACGCACATAAGAGTTTAAGTATATAGGGTATCTACCTAGATCGCCATACAAGAAGTCGTTCGGTGTTCTTATATCTACACCTAAGAACTTTTTAAGACCATATGTGTGCACCTTTTCTATTTCTAAAGCCGCCTTATCCAAAGCCCATATTTCAGCACCATATTGTACGATAGGCTGAACTTGGGCATCAAATAGCTTAAAAAACAGTTCAGTGAATTATTCTCAAGTTTATACAATGTTTCTCTGAATTGTTATTAATGCTCGTTTAGCTTTACTTACCAATTCATCACATGCTGTATAGAAACTAAGTTTGGTTGAAAAGCACATACCTAGATACTTATAACTATTAACAACTTTCAATTCTGTTGTACCAAATATTCATTTTTCCCTTGAAGCTAAGTAACCACCTTTCCTGAAAACTATAATATTACTTTTGTTCATATTCACCGTCAATTCCAGATAACTGGATGCTGTATATAAACTATGTCAACTGAGTTTGTAGTCCAACCACTGTTTCTGACATCAAAATAATATCATCTGCAAATAATAAAATAAACAACTCAGAGAAATCAGGCGAAAATGTCATTCCATGCCTTCCATTTTCAATTATATCTAAAGCAAGTTCGTTAATAAACAAAGAAAAGAACCTGCGAGAGAGAGAGAGAGAGAGAGAGAAAGAGAGTGAGAGAGAGAGAGAGAGAGAGAGAGAGAGAGAGAGAGAGAGAGAGAGAGAGAGAGAGAGAGAGAAAGAGGAGAGAGAGAGAGAGGGAGAGAGAGAGAGAAAAAGAGAGAGAGAGAAAGAGAGAGAGAGAGAGAGAGAGAGAGAGAGAGAGAGAAAGAGAGAGAGAGAAAAGAGAGAAAGAGAAAAGAGAGAGAGAGAGAGAGAGAAAGAGAGAGAGAGAGAGAGGACACTGACACTGACTGACACTTTTTATTAACATTGGCCTAACTAGCCCTTATGTCAAGGGGTGTACATTGTCTTCGTAAACTTATCAAAGGCGAAAGATAGAAATAATAATCAGAAACCATAGCTTCACAAATGTAGAAAAATCTTTAACACATATGTGAAAATACTGTGGCGGGCACACATACACACACACACACACACGCACACACACACACGCACACACACACACGCACACACACACACACACGTGCGCGCGGCGAGCGCGCGCGCGCGCGCCACAACATTCTCACTAACATACGTACAAAAGTGTGCGTACAGACAGAGAGACAAACAAACAGAGGCAAACGGACACGGGAGAGAGAGAGAGAGAGAGAGAGAGAGAGAGGAGAGAGAGAGAGAGAGAGAGAGAGAGAGAGAGAGAGAGAGAGAGAGAGAGGGAGAGAGAGAGAGAGAGAGAGAGAGAGGGAGAGAGAGAGAGAGAGAGGGAAGAGAGAGAGAGAGAGGGGGGAGAGAGAGAGGAGAGAGAGAGAGAGAGAGAGAGAGAGAGAGAGAGAGAGGGGGGGGGTATATTTGTCTTCATTTGGCTACTTCGCTGCTTCGTCGTCATCAGCATTGCCGACAAAACTCTAAAAAGATTTTTTTACCAAATACACATCCACAAGAAGTCGATGCGCTGTATGGAGGTACTACTGACTTGCAGTGTCAAGATGTCAATATTCCTATCAGAATCGGAACAGCCAGTGGGCGCCTATTCAGCAAGAATCAAAGATACGATCGCGGGAGAAGCACAAATCCACATGAACTCATGGTTTTGCTTTTTTTTTTTCTAGGCGATAATTTGTGAAAAAGCCTTTTTACGGAATAGCTCTCTCTCTCCTCTCTCTCTCTGTCTCTCTCTCTCTCTCTCTCTCCTCTCTCTCTTGAAAAAGCCTTTTTATGGAATAGCTTTCTCTCTCTTTTCTCTCTTCTCTCTCTCTCTCCTCTCTCTCCTCTCTCTCTCTCTCTCTCTCTCTCTCTCTCTCTCTCTCTCTCTTTCTCTGTGCCCCCAAACGGGAAGAAAAAAAAACCTAGCTGTTATGCTGCAGTGAGTAGCGCCTTCTGAATGTGAGCTGAGACTTCTTGGTTCAATTCCCATTTTTAGAGACATTAACTGAGGCGGGGGGGGGGGGGGGGGGAGGGGGGGGGGGGGGGAGGGGGGTTACTATTTTGTCCTATTCCTGCATTGGAAATGAAATAGGCAGGGAACAGTAAACAAAAACAGTAAACAAGTGGGTAACGTTTGTTTCCCATAAGAAAACCTAACACAGAGTAACTTTATTCAAGACGGGCACAGCCTTTTAAACTTGAATAAAGACAAAACCAAATCCACGAACCACTCTTCCCCCCCAAACCCCCCCCCCACCCCCACCCCCCCCCACCCCCACCCCCACCCCTACAATAGATTGTTCGTCTATTTGTCTGACTTTATTCAAGTTTAAAAGGCCATGTATTCATCTTGAATAAAAGTTACTCTGTGTTAGGTTTTCTTATGGGAGAAAAACATACCCCACTTGTTTACTATTCCTGCATGATTTTTAGTGTACTATAAAGGGGGAAATGAGAAAACTAAAACTTCACAGCCCAGTTTGATCCAATTCATAGAAACATCTACGAAAGTGCTGTGCACAATTTCAGACCAACACTGCAGGTGTCTGTATCTCTCGGTTTCCCTTTTGACACAGGTCTTTACTACGATAGGAAGCGTAGAGTGCAGCTTTGGCATGTTACTCTGACCTGAATTGTACTCGATAGCACCATTCTTTACAGCTTCATTGTCCTTCATCATCATGAAAAAAAAAAGACTCAAAACGTTTTTTGACCTTGCATGACCCATTGTCATGGTGAACACAGTAAATGAGGGGAAAACATTGGTGGGGGGGGGGGGGGGGGGGGGGGGGGGTGCGGAGGAAAAAAAACCTAAACAAAGAAAACTGATAGACAGAAACCAGGAGCAAAAGAAATGCAAAGAGGGTGCACGAACAGACGGGTCATGTGTCATGGCTTCATTTAATCACATTGCACTGACCAAGTGATGGAAGTCCCTGAGGAGTCATGTGTCATGGCTTCATTATAATCAACATTGCACTGACCATGGTCATGCTTCATTATAATCAACATGCACTGACCATGTGTCATGGCTTCATTATAATCAACATGCACTGACCAAGTGTCATGGCTTCATTATAATCAACATTGC
>CM031621.1:25927140-25939388 GCA_018398815.1 Conus ventricosus
AGCAGTCGAATTTTGGATAAAAAAATTTACAGAGTGTCACGAGTTTTGTCACGAGGCCTACGACGTTTGACCCAACTGGGGTGGCGGAATTATTCATTTGTTTATTGTCGTCGTTGTTGTCGTATATCTGCCCCCTTAATGGGGCTTTGGTTGTTTCCCACCTTTGGTGTGGTTTTAGTTCAGGTTAGGTTTACTTTCTCTCTCTTTTCTCTAATTCCACTGCCCGTGAAATTACATCCTGCAGGTTCACGGGTGTGGTTTCTTTTTCTTGTACGGGCTTTTCTTATCGCTCTCGCCGGTCTTTTTACCTGTCGCCACTGCTTATTTCTTTTAGTTTGAAGTATGCCACTCGGACGTAGCGTGGAGTTGGCCGCCATCGCTTTGAGGGGTTACTCTTCACTCGAGCGGAAGATGTCTTGGGAGCGCCTGCTCCGGTCTTGGTTCTTCCCCGTATCGTCGAAGGTACAGTCGGTATCTTCATTCCTACAGTCGGCCTGTAGGAGAGGGACATCACTTCTTCTTTTCTGCATCTGTGCCTCTGTCCTCTCGACGGACAGAGGGCAGAGAAAGTCTTTGCCCCGCCTCTTGGGGGTCACCCACGGTAGCTGGTAAGCATCAGTTTCGGGGTTTGTTTGTTTGGTTTTTTTGTTGTTACCCGGGCTTTTTTTTTCTCTTTTGCGCAATTTTCTTTTGTTTTCGAAATTGTAAGAGAAATATTGTGTGAGCCCTTTTCTCTGGTTAATTCAATCTTTAATCTGGCCATTCTAAATTATTTCCAAAATTCTTTCTCCTGTTTATGCATCTGGTGATGCGGTAGTCGGTGGGGATGGAGAGAACCTGGTGATTCAGGGTTGGTACTTGCCTGGTCTCGCTCGTCCGCCCTGTCACATTCGCCGGACTCTTATCCTTCGGCCACCGTCTGTTTGTGTTGCAAGGAGAACGAGTTTTATGTTGCGAGCGTGCGTACGCAGATTTGTCGTTCGGATGCGGGTTGGAGATTTGTGTTATTTTGAAATGTGGCTATAAAATGTGACAATTATGCCATTAAATTTATTTTTGAAAAGGGTGGTGGCAGTTAATAAAGCGATGGTCGCTGCGTTGATTTATTTCCTAAGAAAGGAAAATGTTAAGCATGAGTGAGAGAAGGATGAAGATGATTCATATTTGTTTTATAGCCTTTAATTTAATGCAGCTTTTACCTGTTTTCGTGTGAAAAAGATTTTAAATGAACATTCCCGATTTGATTGGTTTACTGTGTTATGCTCAGGTCTGGTGTTGACTGGGGTTGTTGGTGCATTTAGTAGACTTCCCTCGCCCATATGCGAGGGGCTGTTAAGATTTAGCAGCATGGGTCAGATTTGTACTGACGGCGGGGTTCCGTACCCTTCCTTCCTTCCTTCCTTCCTTTCCCTTCCTTCTTCCTTCCCTCCCTTTTCTTTTTTCTCCTCCCAGCTACGTTTTTTTCCCCCTCCCGGGGGGCTTCACCCGAAGTCGGGACGGGTTGGTGCCACCTCGGGTTGGGCCACGCTCGGGTTGGGACCGCGACGGGTTGGTGCCACTGCTTGTTGAGGCCACGCTCTGGTTGGGACCGCGGACTGGTTGGTTCCCACGCGCTGGTTGAGGCCACGCTCTGGTCGGGACCGCAGACTGGTAGAAAAGCCCGCCGGTTTTGACTGGCCGGCCCTGATCCCCCGCCCCCCCAGGCCTCCATAACAACGCCACGTTTCCCCCCCCCCCCCCCCCCCCCCCCCAGGACGCGCTCTTCACTATCTGCTTGTGCGTGTCAAGGGTGTCGGCCTTGAACGATTCTTTTCAAGAACCGACCCGGTTTGGAGCACCTATTTGCGACAGGGTGCTCCCAGTAGACTTGGGAGAGGCAGGGTGTGAGGCACTCCATGGTGTGGGAAGGGAATGGATGCTGGAAATGTTTATTTATAATTGAGTATATGTCATATGTGTTAAAATGCTGTGATTATGATTGTGTACGTCGAAATGGTGAAATGTTTATTTATAATTGGCCTGTTGTGTGTGTTGGAATGCTTGATTGTGATTGTGCATGTTTGTGTGTTTTGGGAATGCTTATTTATGACTGTATGTTGTGTGAATAAATGGGTGTTGTATCGTAATCTTTATTGTGTGGTCCTCTTACGGGGCGTGTGAGGTCAGTCACTCCCTTCACTTCCCACCTAGACCGATCCTGTCAGGGCAGACCTCCAGGGGTCGGTCGTGACAATTGTGGGGGCTCGTCCGGGATGTGAAGGGCTCTGACTGTCTCTCTCGTTTCGCAAGTACTTTTTTAGTTTTGTCTGTTTTTGTATTGTTTAGTCAGTTTGTCGTGTTTGGTTTGGGTGGTTGGCTGGGTGCCCTCTAGCGTGAAGGGAGTCTTTTGGTGGCCTAAAGGGAACATCCGGCTGTACTGGGGGGTCGAGTCGAGACGAAGGGGAGTCGACCGCGCCAACCTCCTTCCCCGGTACCTCACGCAATACGCCGTAAGTCTTGCCTTTCTTTTTTGCCGCTCAGTCTGCCATTCCTGTTTTTGTGTTTAGCCATTTTCTTTTTTGGGTTTTGGGGTTTTTCTTCCGGGGGTTATTGAGTACAGGGGTTGTATCGGGCGTTAGTGTCCCTTTTTTTTTCCTCTCCCCGGGATTCCGTCTGCCAGTTTGTTTGTTTTTTTTTCCGGCCACCCCACCGCACTGTTGCTCGTGCTGTGGACGCGGTGTTTTGCCAGAGTGGGGGCAGCGGACATAGTTTTTTTTTTTTTTTTTTCGGTGAGCCCCACCGCACTGTTGCCGTGCTGTGAGCGGGGTGTTGCCAGAGTGGGAGCAGCCGGAACTTGTCCGCCCCACACACAACACATACACACATATACCACACCCCCAAAATATTTTTTTTTTTTTTAGGGAATTGTCTTTCCCTGTATTTGAAACTGTAGGATATATTTTGTCATGGCAACGTCCGGTGCTGGTGGTATGGCGACGCTGCGTCGAAGAAGAAGGGGATTCAAAATGTAGTCCCTACTTTAGTACCAGTACTTCGACTACAGTGACTTCTACTTTTTCCAGTGCTGTACAGATAGTCCCGTGAGTACTTTTCTACTTCTTCGCTAGGGATTTTCCTGCTGAGACCCCGACTGGCACTTCCGCTCGGAAGCGTCAGAGTATAGCGAAGCAACTGTGGGCTTCTGTTGAGTCGCAGAAACCAAAGCCCCCTATTCTCCATGCTTCCCCTCGTAAGGAAGGTATGCCCCGGGGACTTTCCTCATGGGAAGGTCGAGACCCAGGGGAAAGGGTCAGACGGGTCATCCTCCCGTGTCGGGAGTGGTGAATCCTTCTCAGGACATCACCTCTGTCCTGATGTTTCTAGAACAGCAAACGACGAGAGGATGCTTCCAGGCAGGAAAACCCCCCGTAGGAAGAGGCAGTCAGGCAGGAAGCTCTGCGGGGGGAAGAGTTGGATAGGATGGAGGCTCTGCGCAGAGAGGAGACTGACAGACAGGAGATTCTGCATAGG
Source organism: Conus ventricosus (assembly GCA_018398815.1). Lineage (NCBI taxonomy): Eukaryota > Metazoa > Mollusca > Gastropoda > Neogastropoda > Conidae > Conus > Conus ventricosus. The sequence continues at coordinate 25,930,651 of CM031621.1, forward strand.
GAAGAGGCTATGCTGCGCAGAGAAGAGGCTGCCCGACGGAGGCCCTTTGTAAGGAAAGGCTGCCCGACAGGAGGCCCTTCGTAAGGAAGAGGCTATGCTGCGCAGAGAAGAGGCTGCCCGACGGAGGCCCTTCGTAAGGAAGAGGCTGCCCGACAGGAGGCCCTCGTAAGGAAGAGGCTTCCCGACAGGAGGCCCTTCGTAAGGAAGAGGCTGCCAGGCAAGAAGTCCTCCGTAGGGAAGAACTAGACCAGGATGGAGGCTCTGCGTAGGGAGGAGATGGAACAACTTCTTTCGCGGACTCCCGCATCTGAAATCAGGGGTTGATCGACAGGGAGGTGATAGAGTTAGAGGCCCAAAGTTAAAGCTTTCCCGAGTTCAGACCTATGAGGACATTGATATGTTCCCAGAGCATTTTGACAAGGTTGCTAGTTCATACCAATTGTCTGAGGAACAAAAGGCTATGCACCTTTTTTCTGGTTATCTGGTGCTGCAAGGGGGTGTGGCTCACTCTAAAAGAAGGTTGCGTCTTATGCAGACATGCAGTTGGCTCTGCGTAAGCGTTTCCAAACCCTTTCCCCAGAGACGTACAGGAGGAAGTTCAGGTCCATGAAGAAAAATAACGACGAGACCTTCGTGCAGTTTGGTGATAGGCTGCGCAAAACGCTAGGTACTGGCGTCAGTTGGCTAAGTTGGAGCTGGAGGATCTGATCCTCATTGAACAGCTCACCAACACTGTGTCCCCAGAGTTGAGGATCCGGATAGGCGAGACAGCACCTCAGGATTTCGCAGCTGCGATTTATACCGCTGAGGTGTTTGCTGAAGCTCGCAGGGCTTAGGGGATCGCCCAGATACGGAGAGGAAGCCCTCCACAAAGGGTTTAGTGGCAATAAGGCGCCGACAACCGCTAGCGAGGGGGAAAAAGGCAGGCAGTTCAATCGGGGATTTCAGCACCCCGGTTTTGTTTTCTTTGTGGTCGTCCTGGCCACATCAAAAAAGATTGCCCTGAGCCGCTGGTAGTCTGGGGCAGTCCTTTCCAGCTCCTCGTGCCTCGGCTAAAGTGGGGTCCATCCAAGCTCTGGTGGTACAGAGTGTCCAGTGTTTCTTTTTGTTGTTGGTTCATCCTTGGTCGACACCATCAGGGATTCGGGGGCATCAACACTCTTTGTGGATAAGGATTTAGTTTCCCTAAGGCCCGGCGGGCGCCGTTACGATGTGTGCGGGGGAGGCTGTTTTAAACCCCCACCCGTCCTCAGTACTCGTTTCTATCCCAACCCCCTACTTCTGTGGCGAAGTATGGGCCATCGCGGTGGAGCGACCTCTGTATTCCCTTATCATAGGGAATACTATCACCTTCGCAGACGGACGCAGTCAGCCGTGTCTACGGATCTGCCCGTACAGGCTGTGTGGGAGTTACCACACGCGCCAAAGCTAAAAGCAGGAACAGGAATGCGTCCCGTTCTACAGCCATCTCTGACGAGTTCTTTGGGCCCGGGTCGATCCTGCTACCATGGTCCGACTTCAGGCCAGGGACTTGGATGTCCAACGCCTGCGACAACTGGTAGATCGTCCCGCTCAGTCTGCCCGACACGCCAAGGTGAGCTTCAAGCTCCACAAGGGGACCTCTTTAGGGTTTCACTCAGGCAGATCGTGTGGCCAAGCAGCTTTTTGTTTTCCCCCAAAACTTGAGAGAATCTGTTCTCCGGCAGGCCCACGATTCCCCATGGCAGGTCATAGGGCTCCAAGCGGACTCTCGAGCGAGTCAGACAGGACTTCTTTTGGCCAGGGATGAACTCACAGGTTAGGCAGTACTGCCGCAGTTGCGATGTCTGCCAACGGACAACGCCTAAGGGCGCTTGAAGCGTGTTCCCCTAGGGGCAGTGCACGGGTTGGGAGCCATTCAGCAAGGTTGGGGGCGGTCCACCGCTACATTTCGGTAGCGGGAGACTATGCGACTCGATGCCCAAGGCTGTCCCGCTTAGGACTATCGATACCCCTACTATTGCTGAAGCTCCCGGCAATTTTTGGACACGCACTGGCGTGCCAAGAAAAATACGGCCGGAAGTTTGTACTGGAGAGCGATCATCATCCTCTCCAGTGCCCGGACCGGATCCGGGCCCGTCAGTCTTTGATTCATGAGTTAGGCAGCGGAACTGCCCGAGTCATGCGTTCACTTTGCGTCATATCAAGGGTTCCTGTAATACGGATGCTGACTATTTTACCGAGCTCCGTAGTCAGCAATTGGAAAATCGGTCAGAGGGGCACTGCCCCTCAACCAGGTTATATCCCCTTTTGGTCTCTGTATCAGGTGTAGTGACAGTTTTCACTTCAGTGATGTTAACGGTAGTGAATCGCCAATGGTTCGGATTGTATTTTCATTGGGTTGGAAGGGGGGGGGGGAGTGTTGATAAATGTATATTATGTATTTCCCTGTGTGATTCTATCGTAGAAGTTTATATGATTTATCGTACTCTGTCGATCACAGAGGGTTGGGTTCGGTCCCATTGTTGGAATTTGCACATGCGTCAAGGTTCAAAGGAGCACTGGGATCTCAGAGAAACAGATGCTTTAGAAGGGGGTTTTTCACGAGTTTGTCACGAGGCCTACGGGCGTTTTTTTCTCAACTGGGGTGGGGGAATTATTCATTTGTTTATTGTCGTCGTTGTTGTCGTATACTGTCCCTAAAAGGGCTTGTGGTGTGGGTTGCCCTTTGGGTGGTTTAGTTCAGGTTAGGTTTACTTCTCTCTCTCTCCCCTAATTCCACTGCCCGTGCATTCATCCTGCAGGTTCACGGGTGGTGGGTATCTTTTTTCTTGTACTGGCTGTCTATTGGCCTCTCGCCTGTCTTTTTACCCGGTCGCACGTGCTTCTTCTTTTAGTTTTAAGTATGCTCCCCTCTGTGACGTAGCGTGGCATGTTGCCGCCATCGCTGAGGGGGGTTAGCTCTTCACTCGAGCGGAAGATGTCTCTGGAGCGCCTGCTCCGGTCTTGGTTCTTCACCGTATCGCGAAGTACAGTCGGGTTTTTCAATTCCTACAGTCGGCCTGTAGGAGAGGGACATCACTTCTTCTTTTTCCGCATCTGTGCCTCTGTCCTCTCGACTGGACAGAGGGCAGAGAGAGTCGTTTGACCCGCCTCTTCGGGGTCACCCACGGGTAGCTGGTAAGCATCAGTTTCGTGGTTTTTTGTTTTGGTTTGTTGTTGTTAGCCGGCTTATTCTTCTCTTTTGCGCAATTTTCTTTTGTTTTCGAAATTGTAAGAGAAATATTGTGTGAGACCTTTTCTCTGGTTAATTCAATCTTTAATCTGGCCATTCTAAATTATTTCCAAAATTCTTTCTCCTGTTTATGCATCTGGTGATGCGGTAGTCGGTGGGGATGGGAGAGAACCTGGTGATTCAGGGTTGGTACTTGCCTGGTCTCGCTCGTCCGCCCCTGTCACATTCGCCGGACTCTTATCCTTCGGCCACCGTCTGTTTGTGTGTGCAAGGAGAACGAGTTTTATGTTGCGAGCGTGCGTACGCATGATTTGTCGTTCGGATGCGTGGTTGGAGATTTGTGTTATTTTGAAATGTGGCTATAAAATGTGACAATTATGCCATTGAATTATTATTTGCAAATGTGGTGGCAGTTATAAAGCGATGGTCGCTGCGTTGATTTATTTCCTAAGAAAGGAAAATGTTAAGCATGAGTGAGAGAAGGATGAAGATGATTCATATTTGTTTTATAGCCTGTTAATTTAATGCAGTCTTTTACCTGCTTCGTGTGAGAAGACTTTAATGAACATTCCCGATTTGATTGGTTTACTGTGTTATGCTCAGGTCTGTGTTGAGCTGGGGTTGTTGGTGCATTTAGTAGACTTCCCCTCGCCCATCATGCGAGTGGCTGTTAAGATTTAGCAGCATGGGTCAGACTGTACTGACGGCGGGGTTCCAGTACCCCTTCCTTCCTTCCTTCCTTCCTTCCTTCCTTCCTTCCTTCCTTCCTTCCTTCCTTCCTTCCTTCCTTCCCTCCCTTTCTTTTCTCCCCCCAGCTACGTTTTTCCCCCCCCGGGGGGCTTCACCCGGAGTCTGGACTGGTTGGTGCCACGCTCTGGTTGGGGCCACGCTCTGGTTGGGACCGCGGACTGGTTGGTGCCACGTGCTTGTTGAGGCCACGCTCTGGTTGGGACCGCGGACTGGTTGGTGCCACGCGCTGGTTGAGGCCACGCTCTGGTCGGGACCGCGGACTGGTAGAAAAGCCCGCGGCTTGACTGGCCGGCCCTGATCCCCGTCCAGGACCTCCAGTAACAACGCCACGTTTCCCCCCCCCCCCCTCCCCCAGGACGCGCTCTTCACTATCTGCTTGTGCGTGTCAAGGGTGTCGGCCTTGAACGATTCTTTTCAAGAACCGACCCGGTTTGGAGCACCTAGTGCGACAGGGTGCTCCCAGTAGACTTGGGAGAGGCAGGGGTGTGGAGGCACTCCATGGTGTGGGAAGGGATGGATGCTGGAAATGTTTATTTATAATTGAGTATATGTCATATGTGTTAAAATGCTGTGATTATGATTGTGTACGTCGTATGGTGAAATGTTTATTTATAATTGTGCATGTTGTGTGTGTTGGAATGCTTGATTGTGATTGTGCATGTTGTGTGTGTTGGAATGCTTATTTATGACTGTATGTTGGTGTGAATAAATGGGGTGTTGTATCGTAATCTTTATTGTGTGGTCTCTTACGGGGCGTGTGAGGTCAGTCACTCCCTTCACTCCCACCTAGACCGATCCTGTCAGGGCAGACCTCCAGGGGTCGGTCGTGACACAGAGACATATGATAACACGGTCCTCTGAAAACGATTAGAGTGTGAAATGTTCCTCAACCGGCATGGCACTCTAAAAAGTTACAGGAGGCAGGTTATCTTAAAGACCTTCTGAAAGAACATGGCTATAATGAGGAATCTAGAATACTGAGAAATGAGACTAATTCACAGAAGCGCAGAGAAACAACAAAATGAATATCATGGAGACTTAGTATCTTCAAACCAGAACCCAAAACTAGTTTGTAGAGAAATACATGAGCTTACAAATAATCCATCTCCATTGAAATCAACTATAATCAGAAACATCTCTGTTGAACACTTAAACACCCACTTCTGCACCATACCCAGTTAAGTTGTCGCAATGGATTTTATATCTAACGAGCTTCAAGAACTGAAACAATTTTGCAATGATAAAAGCATTATATCTGTATATTCCCTCGATGACCGTGTTTGAGGTTTATGACTAGCTAATGCACCTCAAGCAATCTGGTGCCTGCGGAGTGGATGGCCTAAACAGCAAAATGATCAGACTCTTAGCTCCAATAATAGCAGATGCGTTAACATACACATCTTTAATCCATATATTGACAAGAACTACTTTTCCAATTGTTTCCAAGAAGCGAAAGTTTACCTGTCTATGACATTTCCGATCCTGCATACCAAATTCAATCATTTCCAGTCTCTCCAAATCCTTGAAGTAACACACTAACAAGCACACACCACATCACTTGAATATTTATATACCAGTTGCTTCATTCTTCCCTGTCCGGGTTCCTACAAAAACATTGAAGACACACGGCCTTAATCAAAATAGTTGAAGAGCGGCAAAACAGCATCAACAGAACAGATATCATAGTGTCTTATTTATTGATTAAAAAAAAGCGTTTGATGCGGTTGACCATAACCCTTTTTCGAAAACTAAGAATGTACGGATTATCCAGAAGTTCTTTTACTTTTCCACTCATGTCTAACGAATAGGCAACAGTATGTAACGATGAATACAACTGTCTCCACATATAAAACCCTTCACTATGGCGTCCCAAAAGGCCCTATCCTTGGTCCCTCACTGTTCACAATTTACGTTAACGATGCACCTCTCCATATCAAATCCATATGAGACCTCTTTGCAGATGATACTACAATAAATACAGATCATTCTGACGCTACTGTTCTTGAAAAAACAAAAACAAAATTACAAGATAATGCCAATGATTTCGTGAAATAGACTGAGCTTAGTCACACGTCGCTTCACCTTGAAAAAAAAAGGGTGGGGGGGGGGGGGAGGGGGGGATGAAGTAAGAAAGAAGAATAAAACAATAATAATAGCAATAACAACACTCAAAACCTATGCCTATCACAACCAGGCAAAAAATTCTCTCAAGTAAACTCTGTCCACTACATCTTATAGATGAACCTGTTGAACAGTCTACATATCATAAAGTGCTAGGAATAACAGCTCATAACAATATTAGTTAGTACTCTCATATAATTCCCTGTGCTTAAAAAATCATAGAAATCTTTCACCTGTCCAAAATCAAACGCTGCTTTGACTTTCAGCTCACGCAAGCTTTTCTTTCTAATCTCTTCGTTTAGTCATCTATAAACTATGCGTCTACCCTATATGACTAGGTTAGCGCTAAACACACTGAAACCATTGCTTGGCCTACACAGACGGGCACTCACATTAGTCCTTCTGAAAACACTAGTCTCTTGGACTCGGACTATAAAAAGTTTGAATTATCTACTCAAGTCGAAGACTAGAATACCACAAAGGGCTTATAATGCACAAAATTGTGTTGGAAAAGGCATCCACAACATGAATTCTCAATTAATTCCTCAAGGACTCTATCCAGAATCCACATCCCTTTTCCATAAATTGCCTTTCTCAAATCAAGGTTAACATAGTCACTCTCCTGTCAATGGAATTCGCTTCCTAAATCAGTTCAAGCACAACCACCTTTTGTGCGAACGTTTACATACTCGGCAACAAGTCCACCACCTTCTTCCCCACCCTCCTTGCCGAATATAATAATCCTGACAATTATGAAAGTATTTTTGTTCAGGAAATGCGTAAGGGATTCATGGTGTCTTACATGCTTGAGGGCTTAGCCTTATTGGGGAAGTGTGTCTTTTCTGTGTGTTGGTTCCCCCCCCCCCCCCCCCCCCCCCCCTCTTATTTCCTGTCTCTTATCATTGTTTTCATGCTTGAATTCTCTCTCTCTCTCTCTCTCTGATTAGATATTTCCCACTTGAATGTAGTACACTTGTTCTGGGCTGATTTAACCCCGTTGTGACTCTATAATTATTGGTGCTTTTTTTCCTTCGTGCTTTTCTTTTTCAATTAAAAATGTTTTCCACTTGTGCTTTTTAAAATTGATTGTCTTCGTGTGTTCTTTCTGGCTTCTTGTATTCCTAGCCGTTTTCTGTTTGTTGGTTGTTTTCAAAACATGCATCCCCTTCCCCACATATATTTCTCTCCCTCTCCCTCCCTCCCTCCCTCCCTCCCTCTTGTGTGTGTGTGTGTGTGTGTGTGTGTGTGTGTGTGTGTGTGTGTGTGTGTGTGTGTGTGTGTGTGTGTGTCCACAATCGTTATTTTTTAAAAAGCTCTCAAACAACAGTTTCAAATGTCCAGTATATGAAACTGCAAAAGAAGCCGAATTACGTATTTAACTTTTTCGTTCTGCTCTCAGTGACAAAAGACAGAAATACATCATTAGTCACTTTTGCGCACTTCCATGTCTGATCTATGCGTCTGTGCTTTTGTGAAATCAGAACGGACATATTCTGATCAACCTGTACTTATCTCTCTGTGAAGACGTGAGAATCTTACTATGATATTTGAGGAATTTTGCTTATCAGAAGAACCACCACATTGATGTTGGTGAAAGATGCCAGAATGTTATTTGTTATTTCTGTCGATTTGTGTGTGTGTGTGTGTGTGTGTGTGTGTGTGTGTGTGTGTGTGTGTGTGTGTGTGTGTGTGTGTGTGTGCTTCGCTTTGTTTATCATGGTACAACATGTGTGAACCCCTCCCCATCCTCTTCCTTCAGGTGGAGCTGTGGCGTTATTGAAGAGAGTTCCAGTCCGTTTCCGTTGCCGTTTCCGTATCTCTGTCTGTAGGTCTGTCTGTCCGTGTCTCTGTCTCTATCTGTCTCTCTTTCTCTGTCTTTCTGTCTGTCTGTCTGTTTGTCTCCTCTCTCTCTCTCTTCTCTCTCTCCTCTCTCTCTCTCTCTCTCTCCTCTCTCTCTCTCTCTCTCTTTCACACACACACACACACACACACACACACACACACACACACACACACACACACACACACGCGCGCGCGCGCGCGCAAATGCGTGCTCTGTCTGACAACACCACACACACACACACACACGCACAACACACACGCACGCACGCACGCACGCACGCACGCACGCACGCACGCACGCACGCACGCACGCACGCACGCACGCACGCACGCACACACACACACAGCACTGCCAGTGCCATGGCTCTTTACCCTCATGACCACGCATCAAGTGCACCACCACGAGAAGACTAACAATGACAGGACTAACAATGACAGGTCTGTTTAGCGGTTAAAAGCTTGGCAGTTCTTCGTGGCCAGCGCCGTTCTCCGTGTTCACCAGTCAGCACTGCCACCTACACAGTCATGCAACGGGCTTTGGTCATGGTCCCGCGTCCCAATCATAGTAATGAGCTGTACGCCATTATCACGCTGTGCGCCATTATGCACGCTAAGCTGCTGTTGACATCTGTTTGTTGTTGTTGTTGTTGTTGCTGCTGCTGTTGCTTTGGTCCTTAAAACGTACAGTTTTCACAGTAAAGGAGGGAAGTGATGCTTGATTCTACGGTGAAACAGACACGCAACTCCACGGACAATCCTGATTTTGCTGCCCACTCGCCTAACACGTGTGAATGAAAGCTCAGAACAAAGA
>CM031621.1:25940388-25942888 GCA_018398815.1 Conus ventricosus
TGAGAAAAAACCTTTGTTTTCATTGTTAATTTCAAAAAAGGAAAAAATTTCATTTTTCCCGGACTATAACTTTAACATGTGGGAAAAACTATTTTTAAACTATTTTTATTTTTTTACTGTCTTTTGGAAAATTTACATTTAGAAATTTCTCATTTTAGATTTTGTAAATATGATGTGAGATAAAGATCAAGGGAAAAAATATGTTTTCACCTTAAATATAACAATTTGTACTTTGAATTGTTAATATCCCAAATTTGGGGTTTTACCAAAGTAATTTGTGAAATGATTTTGTAAAATTGGTGATCAATTTAAATTTTCTTTTTTTTTAAAAAGACTAAAAGTTGAAATATGCTATTTAGGGTGGTCACGTATTATTCTATACTTGATTGTTAATTTGGGAATCGTGTGAGGGGAAACCCATTTTGAGATTAGGCTAAGATGTTTTTTAAAAAGGGGTTTTGTATATCCTTTAAAAAAAATTTTTGGGGGAAAAACTTTTTTTAAACCGGGAGGGGGGGTGTCTTGTGGCTAGCCCCCTAAAGGTTTGTGCCCTCCATCCTTTTTTTGTATTAGTGTTGATCATTTCCCCATGCCAACTAGAAAGGAAGAATATTCATGTGGTTTGACGATTTTAGCGGGCGTCCCCAAAAAAATTGTGAAAAAACCTTTAAAAGAAAAAAATGGTGGTCGGGGGGTAAAAGTGACCCCGGGAAATATTTTTAATAAGGGTTGGAAGGTGGGGTAGGTTTTTGAACACGGTAGCACTACTAGGAGGGGGGAGGAAAAATCATTTTAGCCAGCAGAGGCCCTGAGACTAAACCGTCAGGACGCGGTCCTCACTGCTGACCAGTCTTCCAGGGCGATAGATTTTGGGGAAAGAAAAGGGGGAAAATTAAAGAAAAGAAAAAAAAGAATTCAAAATTAAATTTGGGAAGAGGTTACTTACACAACCTTATTCTGTTTCAGCCCTTCCCCTTCACCCTTCCCCTTCGCCCTTACCTTCACCTTTCACCCCGTGGGGGGGTTTTTAAAGATGGCAGGTGTGGGGGAACACCCGGGGTTTTTCAGCCCGGCAATTAACGACTCCAGGGAGGGGATTTTTAACTCGTCATCCTCCGGAACAGGAGAAGCAGGGAAGGATGGGAACTCATCCTCCATGACAGGAAAAGTCAGGGGAGAAGCCGGAACTCCTACTCCAGGGAGGGGAGAATTAAAGGGGGCATCACGTCTCAGAGAAAAGGGAAATCAAACGGGATGGAACGATTTTGGTTGATGCAGGAAAATGATCAAGGAGTGAAAAATTATTTTTTCTTTGGTCTGGTCTTGGCCAAGTTTTTAAAGGGCCAGACTTTATAGAAATTTTGGATCACTTAGTTCACTTCAGTGTAAAGGGGAAATACATATATAAAATCTGTTTTCAAATTGTTTTTTGTGTTTTGTAAATTTTTTCCCCCGAAGGAGAGGGGGGGAAAAAAAAACATTTGTAGGCCCTTTGGTTATTGGAAAGTTGCGGTGCGTATGGAGTAAGCTGTAGAATGCGTGGTCAAAAAATGACGGGGGGAAAAGATGAAATTGCAATAAGTCCCTACTCCTACAAAAAGGGTCATGTTCACCACACACACACACACACACAAAAAACCCCACACACCCCCCAACACCGATCCCACACAGCCACAACAAAACGACAAACAGCACGGTGACACCCACCACACAACAAAAAACACAACACCACACACCACACCACCCCACGCGCGCCGCACCCCCGCGCCACTCACACACACCACGCACCACGCACGCACCAAAGCCACACTCGCGAATCAAAAATCCCCCAGGTCGGACATCACACCAGCAAGCGCAGCAGCTGAAAAAATTTTTTTTTTTGTCACTTTTCCCTCCTTCTTTTTGGTTTCACGAGTTTAGCTTTTTTTCCCCCGCACATTTTCTTGAGGGCGCTTTTTGTGTCGGTTCTGTTTTAAAACGTGCGATAGGAAAATAGTACAGAAAATGATCAATGTCCGTGGTGTCATGAGTATAAATTTGCCCCCTTTCCTCTTCTGGCTTTGTCCCGTGTCATATTTCTCGTGTGTGGTGTGTTTGGGGTGTGTGGTGTTGGGGGTGTTGTGTGGTTCCCCTCCGTCCGTCCCTTCCGTCTCTCCCCTCTCCTGTATCTCTCTCCTTGTGTGTCTCTCTGTGTCCTCGTCTCTGGGCTCTGTCTTCTCTCTTCTCTCTTCCCCCTCTCTCCTCTCTCTCTCTTCCCCTTTTCTCTGGTTTTTCGGCCCTTTAAAATCATTCTCGGGCCTGCTGCTGTCTGCTGTCTTTTATTTGTCTGTCTCCTCGTCTGTATCCTTTTCTCTCTCTCTCTCCTCTCTTTTCTCTTTCTCTCTCTCTCTCCAAAAGAGAGACACGGGGCCTACAAACCCTGTCATCCCCTGATATTTGGGGGTGGGAGCAATGTGTTGTTATTATTTTTTCCGCGTACGCAGGTGAACCCTGCGGACAC
>CM031621.1:25955388-25957888 GCA_018398815.1 Conus ventricosus
GTTACAAGGATGACAGATAAATCATGTCTATAGTGTTACTAGAATGACAGGAGAGAGAAAAAAAAACCCAGAGTAAATCGAGTACATAAACAGTGTGAACAAAGAAAAGGATAACACCCAAAGATATTTATCGCTCCTTCTCGCAGAAGAGTGTCAGCTACGATCAATCACTTCCGGTGACAGAGGTCACCGAGTCAACGATGTGTCAACGACCTTTTCTCTTGATCTCCGCCCATATTTCACTCTCTTCCTTCCCCTGGCCCAGTTTGCATGGACTAGCGAGGAAGTTTCTCGCTCAAGGAAATTTAGTCCGGGTTAAAATTACCACAGAGGAATTTCATTCCGGAGTAAATCTCTCTTATGTGGATTTGAATCTTTTCACATGAAAAAGTTTTTAACTCACAAGATGTTGGTATCTCAGTGAAATTAGTGTTTAAGAGTTTTACGCCTTTTCTATCAACAAAATAGAGAGAGAGAGAGAGGCGTGTGTGGTGTGTGTGTGTGTGTGTGTGTGTGTGTGTGTGTGATACTCTGGAATTAAGTTCTCATTCAAGAAATTCTTTCCAGAATAAAATTTCATGTGTTTCTGTTTGGGTTTTTTTGTGGGGGGGGGGGGGGGGGGGGGGGGGGGGGGGGGGGGGGGGGGGGGGGATCGGGAAGAAGGGAGGAGAATCTAGAGGGAGAAGGGGAGAAGATGTATTTGACTGCTGAGAAATACATTTATTGTATGAAATTTTTTTCCTCCACTCAAGACTAAAACTGTCGTATCATAAATTTGCTTCGGTGTAACATTATGCCTCGTTCACCGCTCATTGTGTGCCGGGGTAACTTTATCTCGGGGAAGTAAAATTCCGTACTACGCCGAACGACTGTGTGTGAACCGTTTTCCCCACGCACTATTTTCTCAAACGCTTAGCGGTGAGCTCGGCTCTGCCCCAGTGATTTTGGCCGTGTCACTTTCTGATGAGTGGCGAATACGCCCCAATCCCCGCTTTCCATTGTCGCTCCCTCAACGCAGTGGACAAAGCCACAAAGCCCCTGCGCTCTTGTAACACTACATAAAGAGACAACGGTACACCGTTTTCAATGACAGATAGTTTCGATGGACCAGTTAGAAGGAAGCGTTACTTACGCTACAGGGGAGGAGGGGAAAAGAGAGGGGGGGGGGGGGGGGGGGGGGGGGGGGTTGATAGCGACGCATAGTTAAAACAGATGTTCTGTCTGATCTTACGGGCAACGTCAGTTTTTTTGTATCAACGATAAAAGTGGGGACTTGAAAGCGAAAGAAGCTGAACAAAAAAGACTTGGCTGTTTAAAACTACTAGTCTGTTTCGATTTACAGGCCAGTCCATTGAGGTCTCATTTAAATCATTTAATCAGGTTAGTATTCTTCAATGCAAACAAAGTTTTAGGGAAGGTAGAAAGATTTTTTTTTCTATACAACATAAAACTCCAAAGGCACTCAGGGGTAAAAAGCACTCATGACCGCCCTTTGGTCCGGATCAATAGCACGTACGGTTCACCACCAGAATGTCGTGCATTTGTCCTTAGACCATGTTACTTCTTTCCACCGTGTATGTTGTTGTTGTTGTTGTTGTTGTTGTTGTTGTTGTACCAGTCAGACAACAGTTTTACAAAATTCGGCAAGTTTACGCAGCCAAACACAATCAAGGGAGACAGAGACGAAAAACTAAAATTAAACAGGAAAGGAAATCTGAAATGAGGCAGGAAACAGTAAACAGTAAATAAATAACAGTAACTAACAAAAATAAATAAGAAACTGTAGACAGTGAAGTAACAGACTGCAAGTAACAAACAGCAAACAGTGAATATAACAAACGTAACAGTGAACAGTAAACAGTAAATAACAAACATTATTTCTGTATGGAAGCAAGCTTACCTACTTGTTCGTTATTTAAATCTAAACAACTTAGTCTCAAATTCGGCTCTTTCTGTTTAATGAACATGTAGTTTGTTTTTAATGCAAAGTCAGTATTGTCTGTAGGGCAAGGGGTCAGAGAGGGAAAATCTATCTTTTCGACCATACCCCTGCCATTGTTTTCCCATGCATCATGACTAGTGGCGGGCGTCTGATTGGTCCACGAAACGATAGGTATTCTCATTGTCGCTGGAACCTGTAAGACGAGCTGAACTGCGGTAATCATAGGCGAGGGGGCGTGGACTTTCACCCCGTGGACTTCCGCCCCTCGGTCAAATTTTGCACAATGGTACAAATGTAAATGTGGATGTTCAGTCACTGCACCTAGCTAGCAGCCTCCTAAAACTATATATTTAGATCAGCACATAACACACACACACACACAGCACTTGCAGTCTCTCTTTTCTCTCTCTCTCTCTCTCTGAAGAGAATCAGTAATATAGACATGTTATGAGGCACTTTTTTTACGTCGATCTCTTAGTGAACAACCCTTAATGAACAAGTGTCCGTGGTTTTAGCAATGTCGTGTTGTTTTATGTATTTTACATAGCACAGTTTGTC
>CM031621.1:25965388-25987888 GCA_018398815.1 Conus ventricosus
TTTCCACTTTTAGCCGCATTGCTAGAAGAAAAAGTAGCTGACTGGGATTTGCCACAGCAGAGCAGTTTGGAGTGAGGTAGATGTATTTTAATAAGAACCAAGTTTTTGTAGGCTTCATAAACCTTTTCAATACACGTCTTTTTTTAAGAGACCATATCCTTCGTATAAACACAGAGGAATGTTGATTTCTATGGATTCATCGGACTTTCGTGCTCCTTTTCTGGCAGCCCGGTCAGCCCACTCATTACCAGAAATCCCACAGTGAGACGGATCCAGCAAAAATCAACTGTTGTACCTCTTGATATAAGAATACTGACAAGATGTTTTATTTCTAAAATCACCTCACCTCGATTTTTTACAGCAATAGATTCAAGGCCTTGTAAGACAGATTTAGAATCCACACAGAAAAGTGTTTTGTAGATAGTAAGTGGAGTATCAACAAGAAAGTTAAGCGCCATTAGAATTGCCACCAGCTCAGCCGTGAAGATAGAATACCCCTTCCCCAGATGAAAAGATTTTTCAACTTTAAGGGTAGGAATAACAAAACCACTTCCGGCCTTTTCATTTAACAGTGATCCATCGGTGAAAACTTTAAGGTGGTGTGAATAATTACTATCGATATGAGATTTGGCAAGAGAGGACAATATATTATTGTTAACATTCTTTTGTAGATCAGTATATTTATAATCAAAACATGCGGTGTGCAATTCCCAATTTGGAATCGGGAATACAGGAAAACGATCAGCAATATTCTTGGGATCAATCTGAGCGTCTTTCAGTAATTTTGAGGAATATGTCATTATGGTTGTATTAGATTTAATAGATCTAGCTCGCTTCGGGAAATGGAAATTCTGATCGTAAAGCTAATTCATCTTTGCTTGAGTTCTGAACAGCTGAGCTACGTAAGATGAACTTAGCACAGGCCAAGTTTCTATAGTCGTCAAGGGGCAGAACTCCGGTGTGTGTGTGTGTGTGGTGTGTGTGTGTGTGTGTGTGTGTGGTGTGTGTGTGGTGTGTGCGTGTGTGCGTGTGTGTGTAGTTTAAGGTGAGCGTTCCTCAGTCTCAACATTTTCCAATGCCCATAGACGATGCTGGTGCGTTCTCTGCAGTTCTAGAAGCAAAACAAAATGGGGAGGGAGTGCAGAGAAGGAGGGAGGTGGGAGGTGAGGATGATAAATGCCAGGGTATGAAGTTGACAGCTCTTACTCAACTGTAGTACTTGTTTCTACATCTGTTCGCAAATTCTTCCTCGTCTATTTCCTTCCTCGTGTGTGGACTTTCTCCTCATATATCCTTGAGTACTCCTCTTAGGAACTACCACGATTACTTTAAATCCCGCTTTCTTGTCATGTAACCATACGAAGGGAGGTAACCACGATGGCATCATTTGTTCGTAGCTCTGATAGATGGTCAGAATGCGTTAGGATGTCAGAGATGGCCAGAATGCGTTAGGATGTCAGAGATGGCCAGAATGCGTTAGGATGTCAGAGATGGCCAAAAATGCGTTAGGATGTCAGAGATGTCAGAGGTGGCCAGAATGCATTAGGATGTCAGAGATGCAGCGTGCAGAAGAAGCCTAGCAGTTGCCGAAATAAGCTTTTCAGTGTTTTGGGAGGTGTTAAAAATAATTTTGTTTGCTTTTTTTTTTTTTTTTGCTCAGTGTCACTCTGTCGTTGTCTATCTGTCTGTCTATCTGGCTGTCTGTCTGTCTGTCTACCTCTCACTCTCTCCTCTAATAGATTTGTATCTGGTATGTGTGTGTGTGTGTGTGTGTGTGTGTGTGTGTGTGTGTGTGTGTGTGTGTGTGTGTTTATGTAATTATGTGTTTGTCAGTACAACCATGAGTTAATCTGACAACAAATTGGTTTCAATCAGTCAGTGTTTATGTAATTTATATGCTCACATATGCACACGCGCACGTATGTGTGTGTGTGTGTGTGTGTGTGTGTGTGTGTGTGTGTGTGTGTGAGAGAGAGAGAGAGAGAGAGAGAGAGAGAGAGAGAGAGTTTATATATGTGTGTGTGTGTGTGTGTGTGTGTGTGTGTGTGTGTGTGTGTGTGTGTGTCTGTGTGTGTGAGAGAGAGAGAACGAACGAACGAACGAAATTTTGTTTATTCAGGGATATGAGATAAGCATACAAGTGTGCTTTTTTACACTCAGCCCTGAGGCTAAACAAAAATCCACAACAATAGTGCAGAAAATAAATTGTCTATGTATGTATACCAAAGAAGAGGAAGAAGAAGAAGAAAAAGAAGAAGAAGGAAAAAGAAGAAAGTATGAGAAACATAAATACGCAATATAGTGTACGCCAACTATTTACACGACTGACAAAGGCCACAGGAGGTAATTCGGTGATCAATTAAAGAAAAGAATAAGACAGAGCATATGCTAGTTTAACCGTGAATTTTTAAAATAAACATTGATCCAATGATAATGGAAAATAGTACATACATATGAAATAATAAGTAAAAAGATAAAATATGCAGGGTTTAATTTCTGAATAACAACAGTTGCTGACATTTATACTTGTGATATTAGC
Source organism: Conus ventricosus (assembly GCA_018398815.1). Lineage (NCBI taxonomy): Eukaryota > Metazoa > Mollusca > Gastropoda > Neogastropoda > Conidae > Conus > Conus ventricosus. The sequence goes on from CM031621.1 coordinate 25,967,928, forward strand.
TCAGACTGAATACTAAGGAACTGTTAAAATGTTTTTCATTTTTTCAAATAGAAGGCGTTTTATACGCAACTTTAAACGAATTAATGCTTTTCTTCTGTTTAACAGAGAGAGAGAGAGAGAGAGAGAAGAGAGAGAGAGAGAGAGAGACAGAGACAGAGAGAGACAGAGAGAATATGAGCTCATAAGTACACACGTCTTCGTCTGTGCATGCCTAATTCTAACCGGTCGTTGCGTACTCACAATTATTTTGTCAACGCCCAGCTTTTGAAGTGGTGCCAGGCGAAAAAAAAATACAAACTATTTTCACTTGCCTAATCTGTACACTCCCCAACTTCTTCCCCCTTCCCCCTCATCCCCTCTCCCCCTACCCCCACCCCCACCCCCACAGAACGCCCTCCGCTGATGTGCACTGCAATGTCATGGTTGATCATAACCAGTTGGGAGTTCTGGGACTTGATTCCCCGCGTTTTGAGGTCAGTGCCAGTCCTGCCGCGCGTGCTTACAGGTGCGTGTGATGAGCTAGGTGATTGGGCCAATCTTCCTTCGAGGTGTGCGTGAACGGGTTGAAGTGGAGATGCTTGCTACCTGCGACTGCAGGACGTTTATATTTTCATCCCTGCCTGTTGGAAAGCCACTAAAAAAATAAAAAAAACACCCAAAAACTACCAAACCGCTTTTTACATAGAATTGTGGAAAGATGGAATCTGACCCATGCGACGTTACCATTGTTGATTGGTGTGGTGGAGGTGTGGAACGAACGGATCGGGTACATCGAACTGACCCGCTTTCTGTTAGACTTCGGTGGAGGACTGTGCTCTCCCTGGTATCCTTCCTTCTACCTGTTGTTTGATCGTCTGTTTGTTTAAAACCTGTTGACATGCTGTTTATCCTTTGATTGTTTAAAACCTGTTGACATGCTCTTGTCCTTTGCTTAAAACCTGTTGACATGCTGTTATCCTTTGCTTAAAACCTGTGGACATGCTGTTGTCCTTTGTCTGCTTAAAACCTGTTGACATGCTGTTGTCTTTTGTCTGCTTAAATCCTGTTGACATGCTCTTGTCCTTTGTCTGCTTAAATCCTGTTGACATGCTCTTGTCCTTTGTCTGCTTAAATCCTGTTGACATGCTGTTGTCCTTTGTCTGCTTAAAACCTGTTGACATGCTGTTTATCCTTTGATTGTTTAAAACCTGTTGACATGCTCTTGTCCTTTGCTTAAAACCTGTTGACATGCTGTTATCCTTTGCTTAAAACCTGTGGACATGCTGTTGTCCTTTGTCTGCTTAAAACCTGTTGACATGCTGTTGTCCTTTGTCTGCTTAAATCCTGTTGGCATGCTGTTGTCCTTTGTCTGCTTAAAACCTTTGACATGCTGTTTTCCTTTGTCTGCTTAAATCCTGTGGACATGCTGTTGTCTTTTGTCTGCTTAAATCCTGTTGACATGCTCTTGTCCTTTGTCTGCTTAAATCCTGTTGGCATGCTGTTGTCCTTTGTCTGCTTAAAACCTGTTGACATGCTGTTTTCCATTGTCTGCTTAAAACCTGTTGACATGCTCTTGTCCTTTGCTTAAAACCTGTTGACATGCTCTTGTCCTTTGCTTAAAACCTGTTGACATGCTGATATCCTTTGTCTGCTTAAAACCTGTTGACATGCTGTTATCCTTTGTCTGCTTAAAACCTGTCGACATGCTGTTTTCCTTTGTCTACTTAAAACCTGTTGACATGCTGTTGTCCTTTGTCTGCTTAAAACCTGTTGGCATGCTATTATCCTTTGCTTAAAACCTGTTGGCATGCTATTATCCTTTGCTTAAAACCTGTTGGCATGCTGTTATCCTTTGCTTAAAACCTGTTGACATGCTGTTATCCTTTGTCTGCTTAAAACCTGTTGGCATGTTATTATCCTTTGCTTAAAACCTGTTGGCATGCTATTATCCTTTGCTTAAAACCTGTTGACATGCTGGTATCCTTTGTCTGCTTAAAACCTGTTGAGATGCTATTATCCTTTGCTTAAAACCTGTTGACATGCTCTTATCCTTTGTTTGCTGAAAATCTGCTGAGATGCTGTTATCCTTTGTTTGCTTAAAACTTGTTGACATGCTGGATGTGCGTTTCGGAGTTCATAGCTCTCGGCTTTGGTGATTTCCCTATTTTTGTATTCAAAGCCCCCATTCCCCTTCTTCTGTCCTCACCCAAAGTAAATTTTTGCAATCGATAGCATTCTTCTTTTTTTTTTTAATTCATGTATGTTTGGATTTATTCTACGTCTTAAACTATTACTGGATGCTCTTGAATGCTTAGTCCCTGTGTACGATTAGTGTTTTGTGAAATTTGTCATTCTTCTTCTTCTTCTTTTCTTCTTCTTCTTCTCTCCTCCGCCTTCTTCTTCTCTCTCTCTGTATCTGTCTGCCTGTCCCGTCTGTCTGTCTGTCTGTCTCTCTCTCTCTCTCTCCTCTCTCTCTCTCCTCTCTCTCTCTCTCCTCTCTCCCCCCCCCCTCTCTCTCTCTCTCTCTCTTTCCTTCTCTCTCTCTCTCTCTCTCTCTCTCTCTCTCTCTCCTCTCCTCTCTCTCTCTTCTCTCTCAGGCATTCGGTAATGCTATGTCTTCTTTTTAGATTTACAATACACAGTTAGAAATTAACATTTTGAGTTTCAGTTTGGATCAGTTCTAAGAAGTCAGATTTTACTTGCCACTGATTTTTGAATAGCAGTGACTGAAATGTGGGAGAAGAGGAGGTGTGAGGTGGAGGTTGTCCACTTAGAAATTAACATTTTGAGTTTCAGTTTGATCAGTTCTAAAGAAGTCAGATTTTACTTGCCACTGATTTTTGAATAGCAGTGACTGAAATGTGGGAGAAGAGGAGGTGTGAGGTGGAGGTTGTGTGAAAGACAGCGAAGAGGACGGGGCGAGGGCTAAAGCGTACGACAAGATGAAAAATACCTACATAATTATCACGCTTGACACCTTGCAAAGTGGGAAACCTCCATGTTTGCTTGTTTTTCGGGTCCCCCCCCCCCCCCCCTCCCTAATCGTTCCTGTGAGTGCAAACATTGAACAAGAATAATTCGTTCAGACTTGTCAGTCTACGTCTTCCTACATTATCCTACTGTGACATGTGCTATGCATCATGTTTCTCTGTTTTTTTTTAACTCCGGCAAGATGTAATTCTTGTCTTAGCCCATGCTTTTGAATGTGGAAAGAAGCATACTAGATCACTTTATTTTTTTTGTGTGTGAACTTTTTAAGGTCTTTTGTTTTCGGAATTGGATGGCTTTAAAAAAAAAATAAAAAAGAAAATCACTTCTATCAGTAAACCTGATTTCATGTGCTGTATAGATTATCTAAAATATATGAAAGCGTTGTGTAAATGAATGAATGAATGATGATGATGATGATGATGATGATGATGATGATGATGATGATGATGATGATGATCATCATCATCATCATACATCATCATCATCATCATCATCATCATCATCATCATCATCATCATGGTAGTTATCATTGTTTGTTGCTGTTGGTGAGTGTATCATTTTTTCTCTTTCAGGTGTTTCGTCCATGGGTAATTTGTAGCATATTTATTATCACTGTATGTCTTGTTTTCATTGCTAGTATCATTGCCATCGCTATCATCAGCATCATCATCGTCATCATCATCATCATCATCACCATCACCATCATCATCATCATCATCATCATCATCATCTTCATCTCATCTTCATCATCAAGAATATGCACCAGTCGTTTTAAAGGCTATCCTGTCCGCCACTTTGTGGGAGATTATCGCTGTTCCTGTTCAGTTGTAGCAGTAGTAGTAGAAATAGCAGCAGAAGCAGCAGTAGTAGTAGTAGCAGCAGTAGTAGTAGTAGCAGAAGCAGTTGTAATTGTATTATTCTTGTTACCATCATCATCATCATCATTATCATCATCATCATCATCATCTCATCATCATCATCATCATCATCATCATCATCGTTGATCTTGAATGACCTGTCTCAGGCTTATCTTGTTTACCAAACTGCTGCTAATTGTCACCAAACCTCTTCACCGTAAAACGGTGAATAAGAAAGTTGCCACAGGTATAACGACAATAATGATTAATAGTAATAGTGATGACACTGATAATGATGATGATGTTGATGATGATGATGATGATGATGATGATGATGATGATGATGATGATACAAACAAAGCGGCCTTCTGGCAGTTCGGTAATGGGAATTATAGACACGGTTCTTAACGGACGCCGACTGTCTATTATGCAGAGACGCTTTTTCCTTCCTGATAATGTTCACTCCGCGCTAATGAAACCGATCAAGACTCATTCCGTCCAAGACCAAGCGACTAATGTAGTGGACAAGTTGTGGAGTTTATCTTCAATGGGAGATACGACATTTAGCTGTATCGCCCAGAACCACCTCGGGTGGTGTGGCAGACGGAGGGAAAAATCCCAAAAGACTTCCAAGGGCGGGTACCTATCCTAACACCACACTGGTTCCACCAGAACGACAACAACTTAGGGTGGGAAGCAAAATGGGTGACTGTATCAGTGGGCGCCACTGTCATCGCCACACCCTGACAGCGAATGCCGTGTTGTTTACCACTGAGCCAACAAAACGCAAGAGGTGGCTGGAGAGGGAGGGGGAGGGGGAGCGGGGAAGGGGAGTAGGTTTTTGGGAGAGGGTAGAGGGAGAGTTGTATCTGGAGTAACATGGAGAGATCACATGACATGCATTGTATAGTACTGTAATTATCGTGGATCGTATAAATAATTCTCACCCCCCCCCCCCCCCCCCAGGTTGCCTTCCACCCCACCCCCACCTCCCACTTTTTTTTTTTAGGTGGCGTGAGCCTGCCCAGGGAACAAACCACAATGGTATGATTGACAGTGGTCGGAGCGGTGGTTTAGGTCAACGAATGATGTATGCAGTATAGGTGCTACACCCACTGTCAATGGGAACAACAAACAAAAGGCAAAGAGAATTGTGCTGTTTGATATGTTTCCCAAACGTCTGTCGCTGTCTCTTCGTCCACCTTCTTACTCCCCCCCCCCCCCCTCCCAGTCCCTCCCCTCTCCCTCTCTCTCTCTCTCTCTCTCTCTCCACACACACACACACACACACACACACACACACACACACACACACACACACCACACACACACACATGTATATAGGCCGTGCAGTGTGGCTTGAGATCACACCACACACACACATACACACACACACACATATATATATAAACATATATATATATAAGAAGAGAGAGAGAGAGAGAGAGAGAGAGAGAGAGGGAGTGTGTGTGTGTTGTGTGGTGTGTGTGTGTGTGTGTGTGTGTGTGGATTCCTCACAAGTATGATTAAGTGTATCAAGGACAGATTAGAAGAGAAGGTTATGCCTTAAATCTCACTACTAGATTGAATAACTCACTCTCTCTCTCTCTCTCACTCTCTCTCTCAGGAGAGCTGGTGAGGTTTGTAGCTGCATTTGCGTGCAGTCGTGAGTCAGTTTTTAGCGCGCGCGCGTGCATACGTATGCGTGTGTGAGTGTGTGTGTGTGTGTGTGTGTTCGCGCACGAGCGCACGCGCGCATGCGTACGAGCTTGTGTGTGGTGTGTGTGTGTGTGTGTGTGTGTGTGTGAGGAAGATTCGGGGAGAAGGTGGGCGGTACGCGCGGACACGAACGCGTGTATTTTGGCTGCTGTTTTGAGCGTTGCACGTTGATGCTGTTGACGAGCGGTGTTACAGGAGGAGAGAGCGCCGCAGGTCCAGGTGGCCGTGTTTGACAGGCCGTGCAAACAGTGTGGCTTGAAATCACAACTGTCAACAAGGCTCAAAACGCGCTCACTCCAAATATGATAGGTGTGTTAGCCGCTATGTCGTAGTTCTTTCTGTCTGTCTGTTTGTCTGTCTGTCTGTGTCTCTGTCTGTCTGTCTCTCTCTGTCTGTCTCTCCCCCCTCTCCCCACTGTGCGCGCGCGCGCGCGCGCGCGCGCGCGTGTGTGTGTGTGTGTGTGTGTGTTTGTGTGTGTGTGTGTGGTGTGTGTGTGTGTGTATGTGTGTGTGTGTGTGTGTGTGTGTGTGTGTGTGAGAGAGAAAGAAGAGAGAGAGAGAGAGAGAGAGAGAGAGAGAGAGAGAGAGAGAGAGAGAGAGCGCTCATGCTTGCAGCTGTCCGACCCCACCTCTCCATCCACCGTTTTGTTGTTGTTTTTTTTTGTTTTTGTTTTCCCAATGTACTAATTTTAGTACAAACCATAAGGATCCATTTTATGTTGTCCTACACATCATAAGACCAGGTTGCAACGTTTACTCTTCCCATAAAGAATTGGAGATCCTTACTGTTCAAAGAAATGAAGCCTCCCTACCCGCCCCCCCCCCCCCCCCCCCCCCCACACACACACACCTATTACCCTTTCACCCTAATCACATTTCCTCCTTCCTACTGTGTGTCCCCACCTTCATCTCTTCCGCCTTTCACGGGATCTGCTGTCCGTGTGTCATTGCGTGGCGCTTTGGGTGCAGAATGTTTTTGTTCTGTTTTCTTTTCTTTTCTTTTCTAATTTTTTTTTGGTCCTTTCTTTCCCTTTTTTTTTCCAGATGTTGTGGTTGTTGTTGTTGTCGCTGTTTTGTTTTCCTTTTGAAGTATTGGCTAGTTTCTCCCAAAGAAAGATGTTTACTGACACGCGTCAGACCAGTACGGAACAGCCGCACTAGAACAAGTTGTTCACAGTATGGCGTTGACAGATGCGCACTTCCCCCTTTCCCCCATCCCCTACACCACCACCCTCATCCCCAACCCCTACCACTACCGCTGCAAATTTTGGTCCTGAAGAGACGACGACGACGACAGGCGACTTTGTGTCCCCAAACACACACAGCTGCTGTGTGTATGTCGATGACCCGCTGGTGTCAAGAGCTGTCAGAGCCCGGATGTGGTGAGCGTGACTGGCTGACAGCCATGAGGACGGACACCAGAGTGCCGCCGACTGCCCAATACAAGGCCGCTCGGGTCCCTGTACAAGATCATAATCGGCGTGCCTCGCTTTTGCTGAGTATGGGAGCACTCCAGGTTCATAAGTGTCGCATGTTTTCTCGGGGAAAACGTTGATTAGCTATCAAGTGATGATACTGTTTTGTGCGGAAATCAGTCATTATGATCATTTTCTCGATGATCCCTATGCTCCTCAAAGACGGTAGCTGTTTTCTTGGGAAAACAAGGAAAACGATTGTTATAGGGTATGGGAGCATATTAGCCTAATAAATCGCTTCATTATATCTGTGTTTCATGCGTTCCAGAGAAAATCAGTTATTAACTTTCAAGAAACAGTGCTATTCCTGTTTTCTTTGAAAATCACTCATTACCGGTGTTTCTTAAAAGATGATAAGTAAGTGTGTGTGTGTGTGTGTGTGTGTGTGTGTGTGTGTGTGTGTGTGTGTGTGTAGCACAACTGATTTCCCAACATTACCTTCTGTTTCTCTGTCTGTTTGCTTGTTTCAATTGAAGGATGATACGATTTTCCCAACAAAAAAACGTGAAAGCAGTTATCAGGGGCTAGGGGAGCATTCGTGAGCCCTTATTAATCTGTGTATCATAAAAAACAGTAATAATGTTTGTTTACTTGGAAAATTAGCTATTATCACTGTTCTCCTGAAGAATGACAATTTTTTCCCTGGGGAAAAAGTGATAATAACCTTTCCTTATTGTTACTGTTTTTCTTGGTTGATAATGATTGTTCTCCTCTGAAAGATGGTGATAGTAGCTGATATCACAGTTGTTGCTGTTTTCTTCGAAGATGATATGAATATTTCTTGGAAAGCAGAGTAAACAGTTATTACGGGCCATGGAAGCACACTAAAATTACAAGCCCATGATAAACATGTTCCCTGTTTACTGAGGAAAACAGCTACTATCCTATGAAAAATCAATGATGATACCTGTTCACTATTGAAATTTACTTATGATTCTCGTTTTCTTGAAAGATAATAAGTATTTTCTTCCGAAAATCGGTAATGATAGCTTGTTTTCTCAATGATTTCTTTTAACTTCAAAGATGATAACTTCTTTTCCTTAGCAAACAACAGGAAGCACTTACTGTGGCCTGCGGGAGCGTACCAGTTTTGTTGGCCAGTATCTCTGTTCTCTGTGTTCCCCCCCCCCCCCCCCCTCCACACACACACACACACACACACACACACACACACACACACACACACACACACACACACACACACACACACACACAAATCGGGATAATACCATTTTTTTCTTCGGCACCCACTTATTATCACCTTCTTTTAGGGTGATAACTGTTTGCCGTGGGTAAAAGGACTAATAACTGACTTGCCAATTACTGCTGTTTTCAGTGGAGGATAATAACTGTTTCCTCGCGAGAAAAAAGTAATAACTGATTTCCCTATTATTACTGTTTTTCAAAAGTCATAATTTTGTTCCCAGGAAAAACTGTAATAACAGTTTTTGTGGGCCTCGGAGTTTGTTAGTTTCGTAAATTTGCAATACCTTTTCCCCCCAAGGAACATAGTTATTATCCCTTGAGAAAAAAGCGATAATGCCAGGTGACCTGGAAAATCATTTATTGTTATTGTTTTCTTGAAAAATGATAGGTGTTTACCTCGCAAAAAGAAGGATTCTAACTGATTTTGTTCTGTTATTCCCTGGTATCACTGTTTTTCTTGAAGGATGGTATTTGATTTCCTCGGGAATATGGGAAACCAGGGACTATCGACTTCTGACGCTAGTATCTTCTCATACTTTGTTGTTCACCAGTGTGGCCAGGAGGTGGAAGTAGGGGCAATGTCCTGGCTGGAGGTTATAAAATGGGTTCAGCACATCCTGCTCAGTGGCTGTGTTTGTTTGTGATTTTTGTTTATTTGAGATTTGTTGGCACGTTTCGCCACAGAGCGTTTATAGAAAGCTTGACTGTGTGTTTATCATTATCTGCGTATTTATTTTATGTGTGATCTTTCCTCTTCCGTGAGTACATCCCTATTTAACTTCTCAGCGGAATGATTCCCATGCCTAATACCCCATGTAGCCTACTGCCTCACCCCATGTAGCCTACTGCCTCACCCCATGTAGCCTACTGCCTCACCCCATGTAGCCTACTGCCTCACCCCATGTAGCCTACTGTCTCACCCCATGTAGCCTACTGCCTCACCCAGTTTCGTCCGGCCACACCCGCAGCACCGTGGTTTACAAACTTCAGTCGAAGCCAGGCAGTTACAGGGCAACCCACCAGAGGGGGCACTGCACAGCTGCCGAGTCAATTCGGTGGTGTTCACTGTCTGTTCTGACCCAGCGTAACATACACAGGACACCGCCGACTGAGGTGAAGCAACTATGCCCAGCCATGCCACCTTTTCCGCCCCTGTCCCAGACAAAATTTGTTCTGGTGCGGAATTAGCCCAAGTTTTCAGATGGATAATAAGTTTCGACTCTTTGAAGCAGTCCTGCTCACCGTTGGTCGGTGAAGGGTCAAACTTCTGACGGCTGTTAGTTCCTACCAGTCCGAGGACCTCACTGTGTTTGGCGCATGATGCGAGGGTGGGTGGGTGAAGCGAGTGGGGAGGGAAGACGATGGTTGATCACAATTTGAAAAGATTTCCTAGCCCTCAAAGACAATATTGGAAAGATTTAACTAACTCTGAACATTATTGAAAAGATTTCATAGCCCTTGAAGACAATATTGAAAAGATTTCCTATCCCTTAAGGGCAATATTGAAAAGATTTCCTAGCCTTTTAGAAATAATATTTACCGCATTAATGTGGATGATGAAATGGATTTTTTTATGGTAGAAACCGAATTAGAAACTAGATCGTGTAAATGTTATCTTTGTCTCTTTCATTCATAAACGTTCATCTGTAGAACTGTATCGGGTTGTGTCCTTCGCCGTATTCTATAAACTTCCTTGTGATTGGTAGAGTGAGCCACTGGTATTCTTCTGAAAGTTGGCACACAAGCGTGCAGCGGGCGTCTCTGCGGAGTGATGGGAACACACACTGGATTCCCTGCCAATCTGTGAGTCGATAGTTCAAACTCCGGTCTTGACTGGTGGATGACGGGTCAGGCCGCATTTCAGTATCTGCTCTCCCGAGTCAACATTTTACTCAGACATGCAATTTCCTGGACCCCCACGGTGTATGCATGCACACACAAAGGACATCATAGGCGCATGCTTAAGACCCTGGAATCTGCATCAGCGTTCACCGGGTTCTTCATAAACTGAGGGGAATACCGCCAAGTATATTTCCCAGTCTTTAACTCCTCCCCCTCCCAACACACTCTTCCTGTCGTCCTTCTCCACCCACTCCCTTTTCCCCCCTCCGAATCCCGTACACGCTACTTCTCCCTTCTCTCATCTGTCCCTCTTCCGTTGCCAGCTGAAAACCGTGACACTGAAGGCCACACGCCACATTTGGGATTTTGCTCCGAATCACTGTATAATCCATGTAAGCGTTTTGAAGCTGAGCATGATTTTGAGCCAGCATTTGATATGAAACTGACAATTGATCAAGAGATCAATCCCTGCCAGTCATTTTACTTGTTTGGGGGGATTTTCATCGTTGACATCTTCAAATGCATAACCTTCCCCTTGGCTGACGTCACATTTCAGGCCTTCTCAGTCACCCCTGACCCTATCTTTGCGCCAGGTGGGTCCTCCCAAGAAGTCCCATTCCGTTCATTTTAATCTGTCTGCTTAGAACTACGTGGCAAGTACCTTGATGGGCATATGAAAGGAAAGAAGGTAAAACAACTTTCAAACATTATAAACATTCTCAAAACAGTCGGAGTGTGCCCGTCTGTAAATGCTCGATTCCTTAGAGCAAGGCGTTGGCGCGTTCATTTTATGTGTGCAGCCTGACGCCCATGATCTGACGCGAGAACTTGCGAGTGGCCAGCTTACGCCAGCGACGAGAGATGTAAGAGGCGTGGAGTTTAAGAAACGGGGCGCAAGACAAACAAGCAAACAGCATGGCTACATCTTCGAGTTGTTCTCGTTGTTGGAGGATGAGTATTTTGATCCTTGAAGGCATCAATCAGAGAGTGTTACCATTTTTCGCGCACCCATCACAAGAAGTTATAGACGTTACTTTTTCTTTCTTTCTTTTTTTTTTTTTTTCGTATTCGAGAGACGGGGGGGGGGGGGGGGGGGGGGGGGGGGGGGGCACTCGATAGATCCCCGTCTCGATAGATCCCCATCTCGATGGATCCCCGTCTCGATAGATCCTCGTCTCGATGGATCCCCGTCTTGATAGATCCCCATCTCGATGGATCCCCGTTACTGTTTTTGGATCTACCGAGACGGGGATCTATCGAGATGGGGATCTACCGAGATGGGGATCTATCGAGATGGGGATCTATCGAGACGGAAATTCATCCACATGTAGTGGGGGATCTATCGAGACGGAGATCTACCGAGATGGGGATCTGCCGAGACGTGGATCTACCGAGACGGAAATTCGTCCATATGTAGTGGGGGATCTATTGAGACGGGGATCTACCGAGATGGGGATCTACCGAGACGGGGATCTATCGAGATGTACCCGAGAGACAGCCCGAAGATAACCCAGCGAACATTCGCCTATTTCAAGTTCCGCTAGCTGCCAGGGTGTGCTCTAACACTCATGATGAAGTAATTACAGGCCCCTAACTCCACACGAATGCTTTGGAGTTATGGGCCTGTAATTATTTCATTATGGGGCAAGACTTACCCTACCTGTTCGTTATTTTCTGTTTACTGTTTCCTGCCTCATTTAAGATCTCCCTTCACGTTACACTCGCCAAGCGAACGAGATTTGTTGCCGCTGGCTTCCAATGAAACCGTCTCTAATGACAGCTCTTCTTCACGTGCGCATGACGATGCAAAATGGCTAGGGACAACGTTTGCCCGCCCGTGTGTCATATGACTGACCGTCGTAGGACAATGCTAGGATAGTTATGATGATGACCTGGTTCAATAAAAATTCGTTTGAAGACTACTGCCAGCGAGATTACGATGATTGAAAAACGTGACATGGTAGACCACAGTAAACAAAACTAGTAAAACTATTAATGGCAAATGAATAATGAATAAACATGAGCGAGAAGATCAGCAGATTAGATAGATTGACAGAAAAGAGGAGCTACAACCGATTTCAATGGCGGGAAGCTCTCGTACTGAAACCCGCCCCCAACGGGATTGATAAAGAAAAGCAATTAATGAGACATGACAAAGCTTGCACGACCGTCAAAAGCAAAAGCACATACCATAAATAATGTAGCAAAGCTGGCACGGATCGTCAAAAAGCAAAAGACAACAAATGACAGTAGAAAAGCCTTGGTCATGGATCATGAAAAAGCAAAAGCACAACCTAAATGACAGTAGCAAGCTTGGCATGGGACTCGTCATAAGAACAGCCATCAAGACGTAGCAAGCCTGCCATGGATCGTCAAAAAGCAACAAGCACATACCATAAATGACATGTGCAAAGCCTTGGCCATGGGACTCGTCAAAAAGCAACAAGCACATACCATAAATGACATGTGGCAAAGCCTTGGCCATGGGACTCGTCAAAAAGCAACAACACATCATAAATGACATGTAGCAAAGCCTTGGCCATGGGACTCGTCAAAAAGCAACAAGCACATACCATAAATGACATGTAGCTAAGCCTTGGCCGTGCTGAGAATGCCAAGTATTCCGCTTGATTTATTACTCTCAGATTATTTTTTTTAAACAAAAGATACAAAACAAATAAACAACAAACAAAACGGGCAGGCAGGCGGTCGGACAGATAGCCATACTGACGAGCCAGTCAGACAAACCACTCTGCCAGACATACAGACAGTTTTACAGACAACCAGACCGGCAACTCAGACAGACAGCCAGTCACACCGGCAGACAAACCAGATGGGCAGACAGACAGACAGACGGACCCAACAGCCAACCGCAACCAGCCAGACTAACCATACAGACAGCTAGATAACCCGAACAAAAGTCAAACCGACACCACTCGGCTACAAAGGCAAAAAAAAACAAAAAAAAAATTAAAAACAACACACACACACACACACACACACACACACAGGAAGAACCAGACAGACAAAAAGAGGCAGACACTCAAACCAGACACACAGACAGCGAAGGAGGATTTGTCGACCGCTCATGCGAAAACCGCACACAGCAGAGAGCATCCTTCACAGAGGCGTGTGAATCGTAGATAGACGACGACACTTGGCGTGGAGTGGCCCTCTAATTTGCTGGCTCCCCACCCCTCTTTAACCCTCGCCTCGGCGGGCCTTTTGAAACCAGAGATGCCCAGAGGGGTCTGGTGACACTGAGAGGCGGGTGGAGGAGGAGGAAGGGCGAAGGGAACGGTGCGTGGAGGGGGGGGGGGGGGGGGGGGGGGGGGGGAGGGGGGGGGGGGGAGAATGGAGGACAGTGGTTGGTAAAGTTCAGAACGGGGAGGAGATAGACAGTTCCCTGCTTGTGTCCGTGTGAATGTTTTTTATGGGTTTCTCTGTCTTTGTTCTGTCTGTCTGTCTGTCTGTCTGTCTCTCTCTCTCTCTCTCTCTCTCTCTCTCTCTCTTGCATATGTTGAATCATTTAGTACTAGCTTCGTAGAATAGTAACGGCTAGAATGAAATATGGCTAACAAAGCCAATACTTTGACCGTAATGATATAAAGCATCCTTGTTATTCTCTTCTCTCTCTCTCTCTCTCTCTCTCCTCCTCCTCTCCTCCTTCGCCCACTCAACATTTCATTTTTGCAGTAATGAGAAGTCTTTTTCTTGTCCGCATTAGAATTACAGTTATTATGTTGTTTTGTCAGTGTGGTTGATAATGTTTATGTATTGAAAAGGTGTGTGCATGTTAAGGACAGACTGTTAAACTAGGCCTCGTCCTTAAAGGTCTACTTTAGAGATTTTTGATAATTTGTTAAAAACAGGTCTACATGTCATATAACTACGGTATGGTATTCATTTTTTAAATAAAATCGCCGAAAGAATTTAATAGATAAAAAAACGACTTTTGCACACCTGTTCAAACCCCGCGCGGTAGACCGAAAACCGTGACGTCACTTGATGGACTGGCCGTCAGCCGCGACCTGCACAACAAGCCAACGCCAAGTGAAATCAACACGAGTTGCGAACTCCTACAGCCTAAAAAGTCACGAGGGGGTGGCAGATATTGTGCTGTAGGCGAGTGCAGCTGCTCAGCAGGAGACGGATATTCTTTGCACACATTTCCATCTGATCCAGATACTCGAAAGAAGTGGATTCGGTTCGTGCAACCATGCCGGGCAGCTAAAGTTCTTTCTACCACGTCAATTCCAGCTGGACCGCGGAAACGAGCTATTCCGACAATTGCCGAGCGCGTTCGAGTGGATCAAAAACTTCGTCTGCATTGTGCGCGTATACTTTGAAGGCGGAGTGGTAAGCTCGTACAGATGAGTACGATAGTCGCACGTTTATTCTGTTCTTATCTATGGACAGATCACACTTGTTAAATTGAATGAACACGTTAAGGCTTGAGGAAGGATAATCTCCGCTCGCCGTCCACGCGTGATCGCATCAAGAAGTCAGTCGGTAGCCTCCTTCGAGACTTCGGTAAAGTCCGTACGCCTTCGGAATGCTGTGTTCGGGCGTCCAGCTGGAACTGAACTGACGTGGTAAAAAGAACTTAGCGTTCAAACTGATAAGGTACAGGCCTTGCAGAAACATCCCCAGAGTCACATTGGCTGTCGCAATCATAGTCACTGCTTTTACATGATAAATTAAATACCGAGCGAGATGCGCAAGAACCATCAGAATCGCTTTCTGTCGCCGTCGCTGTCCATCATGTGACGTCACATCCAAGAGCAGTTAAGCCATGCCAAGATTTAGTTGATTACCTCCCGTTTTCTTGATTACAGGTGAAAATGCCCACTTTCGCGGATCGATTTCGTGTGATCGGGAGCGAATCGGATGTTTATTTTACCAATTTATCAAACATTTCATATTTCTGCATAAGCTGACCAATTATCGAAAACCTCTAAAGTAGACCTTTAAGTCTTCATCCTTCACTATTAAAGAGCAACCAGTCAGTCTGTTTATTAACTAAACAGCTGAATTTGTCTGTCTGTCTGTCTGTCTGCCTGTCTGTCTATCTGTCTCTGTCTCTCTTCAAATGGTGTGTGGGGTGTGTGTGTGTGTGTGTGTGTGTGTGTGTGTGTGTGTTGCGCGCGCGCGCGCGCGTACGCGCGTTATAACGTGTGGTGTCTATGTTGAGGTTTACACTCGAGAACAGTCAACAGATACCAACGATGTAGACTGTCGTCGTTGGAAGTGGATAGAGCGCGGATTTCTATGCTTAAATCCTCATGTTGCGTTAATGAACATCATAAGCATGACATTCTAGATCGGATTTAAAATCCAGTTTTGCAGTAAATGTCTGATAAGTCAATTCAGTGATATCATTCATAAAATTTCATTCTTTTTTGCTAGTACGTTAGCCCTACTAAAGATATTGGCTGGAGCAACATCTTGAACCAGGAAGGTGTGATTAGTAGAGTAATTTGTTAAAGTTCAGGATACGTTCTCATGGTTTTTTCAAGTGTTCGAAAGAAACATCACGCTTGTCTACCCTGGAGCAAATGGATAACAAGCATAACTGTATGAGAAGGAGAACATCCTCGTGCCAGAACACCCTCGTGCCATCTCCTTTACAGCTAATTACAGTGACGTCGAAGCTAAAACGTGGAAACAAAGAGCTTGGACGAGTCCACATCAAACGGGACCCAATAAGGAAATGAGAGGTCGAAGGTCAGCTCACCGCCCTTTGTAATCAGCTGCTGGCTGTTCTAAAGCTGAACAAAAGGAAGGGGGTGGTCAGTCAACCCTCCCCGGACTTTATGTGCGATGACCTGGGGGGGGGGGGGGGTAGGTCGTGAACACAGGGGGGTTCCAACCTGTTAGGTGATACGGCTTGTGGGCTGAGAGAGTAAGTCGGCTCTTAGGTTTTGGCGTGTGACTTGGAACGAGGTGGGGGGAAAAACGAAGGATGTTTGGAACAAAGGTCAACTCAAGGGCCTGAACTCCCGTAATGGTGGGGACTTTGGTGTAATGAAGTTATTACTACAACCGCCACTGAAAGATAATTCAGGTGTCATATCTTAGGCCTGTGTGTTCCACACTTTGTGATATGTGGGTCTGTCATCAGTAAGTCCACTGGCTGAATGAAGAATGAAAATAAATGTTGAAATGCTGATTTGTCAAATAAACGCGACAAACACAAAAGTAAAATGCATGGTATTTTTTCAGAAAGGACATAAAAAAAGGGAAAAAATGCAGGATAAGAAGTCCTTGGTTACCATGACAGGAACTAATCCTAAGGATTTCAGGGAGAGGGTCGGGGAGGGGGGGGGGGGGGGGGGGGTTAGCGAAAAGGAGAACGTTCCAAAGTAGATATTCAATTCTTAACTGACAGTATATTGAAACCGTTGAGTTCTGGATTGTGAACTTGCTGACGACCGTCTACAATTGACATGTGTCTCAGGGATGGAATTTCCCTGCAGACACGGCAGACTGTGGTAATGGCAGTCCGCTCATGGTGTGTAACACACAACTCCACCTACAACTCTGTGGAATTCTCAACACCTCTGTGAGGATCGTCAGATCAAACGGACTCCCCAAGAGGCCAGTGGAGAAGAAAAGGGAAGTGGAAGACAGTGGTACTAAAAATAAAAAAAGTGACGAAAGAACCGTCATGAATAACCAGAGTAGAAGAATATGAGTGAGTCTGTGCCTGGGAATCCGAAATGAAAGAAATGGAAGTTACTTGGATAACGGAACAAGAGATTTCAACACAGGGTAGGGACAGTCAGTTTGAAAGAAAGTTCGTTTCAAACTATGTTGACTGCAAGCGGAAATTAAACCCAGGAAAAAGAAAACAGCTTTAAAATATTGAGCCGGCAAATGAATGCAACAGACACTGAAGTAACGAACTTCGAACTGTTGGTCTTCTTCAGGCAGGACAAAGGAAACAAAAACAGAAATAGAAACAGTTAGAAGAGACAGACAGAAACTGGAGAAAATCGAAACGTCGCAGGTGAACAAGTCCTCGTGTGTCCACGAAAGTGACAACAAGGATTTCACAAGAAGAAGGTCAAGAGGAGGAAAGAAAGAGAGAGGGGACGAAAAGGAGAACGTTAAAGAGTCGATGTTAACTTCTCCACTCAAAACATCTTGGAACCACCGAGTTCTGGTTGTGAACGGAACCGTTTGTTGATGCCCGTCTGGTGGCCGCTTTCGTCTCCTTGGAACTAGGAATGTCAACATTCGATCCAACGCCCACCATCTGCATACAGCTCGTGCGGGTGACTGGTCAGCAAAGGGAGTCAGAGCTGCTTTTTTAACTAGTGGAAGTGTGGCTTTTGAAGCATCATTCTGCCCTGCTGAAGCAGCAGCTGAGAGAATGCAACGAGTGTAAGGAGGGGGACCAGAGCACTGTTTTCCGGAGAAGACTTTGGTTCTAGTCAAGTGAGTGTAAAAAGCCAGAGTCCGGGGACTCGACCAAAGGAACCGGTTACCTGTGTGGAAGACTGAACCAGAAGAAGGCAGGCGGAGGGGGGGGGGGGGCTGATTGCTAGAAGAGGGAGGAGGTGGGTGGGGGCAGGGAGTGAGGGGGTGGAGAGGGATGGGGGTGGGGGTAGATATTAGAGACCTTTCAGACAGAGAGGATGGTTGCGGCAATTACAGAGTGCAACGAACGAGAGTCCAAGGGAGTCGACCAGAGGATGGTACCCTAACTATCAGTCTCATTAGTTTGACACACCGGTACTCCATTTGAGATGCTGCAGTGGTCAGTATCATGTTCTTCAGAGAGGTCAGTAGTGGTTCCTTGGGAACAAGAGTGACTCCATCTCCCCGTCCCTATCCGTGTATGTACGTGTGTGTGTATATATATATATTATATATATATATATATATATATATATTATATATATATATATATAAATATATATATATTATATATGTGTGTGTGTGTGTGTGTGTGTGTGTGTGTGTGTGTGTGTGTGTGTGTGTGCGCGCGCGCGCGCGCGGCGCGTGTGTGTGTGTGTGTATGTGTGTTTACTATAAATGCATTAGTGGTGTAATATTGTCTTTCGCGGGGCGATAAGGCTAATTAAGACCAATGGGATGCAGTCATTGAATGACAAGCATATTGCTCCTATTTTGTATAGTACAGATGAAAGTGTTGCATAGTGAGGGTTGGAACTGGGATTCAGTCATTGAAGCACAGAAAATCATTTACGCCCCGTCATCTTTGTGAGTGTTCGATGTTCGTGACAGTGCCTATGGGTCTCCACGAGAGCAGGATTTGTTTGTGTAGAGCGTGAACCCTCCCGTCCATACCCTCTTTGTGTGTAATACTTACATTAAGGAAGGGGCTCTTCGGTACATCCCATCTGTCTCTGTCTTAGTCTCTGTCCGTCTGTCTGTCTTTCTTTCTTTCTGTCTCTGTCTCTGTCTCTGTCCACGGATTTCTATGTCTGTGGTCTCTGTCTCGCAAACACACACACACACACACACACACACACACACACACACACACACAACACACACACACACACGCACACACACACACACACACACTGTACCCCCATACTCACCCTTTTCCCTCCTTCTTCCCCTTCCCCCTGTTTCGTGTTTTACCACCGCCAACCCCACCTCCCACCCCTTTCCCCCCTACACACACACACACTTTGATCCAGAGTCTTACGCAAGACAGATCTATGACCCACTGGGGCTCAGTAAATCAACAGCCCACGATTTTGAAAAACGGTGAGAGCTAAGTACATACAGAAAACGATCCATATCAGTAGATGCGCAAACTCTCCACATGCACACTGTGTCTGTATGACTGTCGGTTTGGGAAAAGTCAGCGGCCGCTTTGTATTGTGTGGGGCCGGGTGTCGTATATAATACTGTCGCCGTGGAATTGTATCGCAGCGATAGCATTTCACGTGAAATATTGTTGCAGCGACAATATTTGCTGGAAAAAATTGTCGCGCGACAACTTTTCACGAAAAATGTCCCATAGAATATTGTAGCTGTCCATAAAATACTGTCGCTCGAAATTTTGCGACTGTTTTTTGCGACAGGACACTGTGAAATATTGTAGTCAGTGAATACTGTCGCTTGCGACACATTTTCACGTGAAATCTTACTGCTAGAGTTAACATTTCCTGTGAAATATGGTCGCAGCGTAATTTTGCGACAGCTTTTTGCGACAGGACACTGTGAAATATTGTAGTCAGTGAATACTGTCGCTTGCGACACATTTTCACGTAAAATCTTACTGCTAGAGTTAACATTTCCTGTGAAATATGGTCGCAGCAATAATTTTTCATGAACCAGCTGCAGTATTTCCGGGAAATACTGTCGCTGCGACACGATTTTATGAGCGACAGTATTATATACGACACCGGCACCTGCTCGTTGGCCACGGTGGTTTATGTGTATGCCTGTTTCTGTGCGTGTGCTTGGTTTCCTCTCTGTCTCTCTGTCTGTCTGTCTAAGATTATGCCAAAACTGTTGAGCCGATTTTAGCCATACTCGGTGAAAAGAGGGCACATGGCTTGAGGACGAAACAGTTGAATTGTAGTGATGATTTATGGTGCGGATCTGCTGTGTGGTGCGGATCTACATCAGAGGTGAGGATTCAGGACCCGCTCAGCAAAATTACACACACACACACACACACACACTCACACACACACACAACACACACAACACACAAGCGCACAAAGATACTGAACCGAGTATTTGCTATAATGTTATAAGTAGTAAATATTCCATGTTTTGCGTGCACTTCCACACACCTATGCATCACACACATACCCTTTCTCTCTCTCTCTCTCTCTCTCTCTCTCTCTCTCTCTCTCTCTCTCTCTCTCTGTCTAATATCACACAATTTTGTGAAAAGA
>CM031621.1:25997888-26007888 GCA_018398815.1 Conus ventricosus
TGCCAGTCCCATTTCATCTTAGTCTGTCCCATTTCACTCTGTTCTGTCCCATCTTACTTTTGCCAGTCCCATTTCACCTTAGCCTGTCCCATTTCACTCTGTCCTGTCCCATCTCACGTTTGCCAGTCCATTTCACCTTAGCCTGTCCCATTTCACTCTGTCCTCTCCCATCTCACTTTTGCCAGTCCCATTTCATCTTAGTCTGTCCCATTTCACTCCGTCCTGTCCCATCTCACTTTTGCCAGTCCCATTTCACCTTAGCCTGTCCCATTTCACTCTGCCTGTCCCATCTCACTTTCGCCAGTCCCATTTCACCTTAGCCTGTCCCATTTCACTCTGCCCTGTCCCATCTCACTTTGCTTTCACCTCCCCATTTCACCTTACCTGTCCCATTTCACTTGCCTGTCCCATTCACTTTGCCAGTCACTCTCCATTTCACCTTAGCCTGTCCCATTTCACTTCTTTGCCATGTCCCATTTACCCCCGCTCATTCTTAGTCTGTCCATTTCACTCTGTCTTCCCATTCACTTTGCCAGTCCCATTTCACCTTCCATGCCTGTCCATCTCACTCTTTGCCAGTCCCATTTCATCTTAGTCTGTCCATTTCACTTGTCTTCACACTACTTTGCCAGTCCCATTTCACCTTAGCCTGTCCCATTTCACTCCTGTCCTCTCCCATCTCACGTCTGCCTCCATTTCACCTTAGCCTGTCCCATTTCACTCTGCCGTCCTCTCTCCTCTTTCTATTGTTCCCAGTCCCATTTCACCTTAGCCTGTCCCATTTCACTCTGCCTGTCCTCTCTCTCTTCTATGCCAGTCAGTCCCTTTCACCTTAGCCTGTCCCATTTCACTCTGTCCTGTCCCATTCTCACTTATGCCTATGTCCCATCATTCACCTTAGCCTGTCCCATTTCACTCTGCCTGTCCCATCTCTCTCTATCGCCTATTGTTTCACACAGTCAGTCCCATTTCACCTAGCCTGTCCCATTTCACTCTGTCCTGTCCCATCTCTCTCTCTATCGCCTATTGTCTCACACAGTCAGTCCCATTTCACCTTAGCCTGTCCCATTTCACTCTGTCCTGTCCCATCTCTCTCTCTATCGCGTATTGTTTCACACAGTCAGTCCCATTTCACCTTAGCCTGTCCCATTTCACTCTGTCCTGTCCCATCTCTCTCTCTCTCTATCGCCTATTGTCTCACACAGTCAGTCCCATTTCACCTTAGCCTGTCCCATTTCACTCTGTCCTGTCCCATCTCTCTCTATCGCCTATTGTTTCACACAGTCAGTCCCATTTCACCTTAGCCTGTCCCATTTCACTCTGTCCTGTCCATCTCTCTCTATCGCCTATTGTTTCACACAGTCAGTCCTATTTTACCGTGTTCTGTTCCATGACACTCCCGACTCTCTTTACAGACTGCAGGTTTAGCGTTCGTACGGTGAGGACCAAATGCTCAACTCTGCGCGCCCCTTCAGATGTTGAAACATTCGGTATTTTGAGGACCGAAATAGTACATCGGTCGCGGCTGAGACTGACTGTCACTGAGTGGACTTTGGCCGAAGGAAGGAAGGAAGGGAAAGGGGGTTAGTTGTTCAACATGGGAGAAATTCAATTGTCGTTACAGATTCTCTCTCTCTCTCTCTCTCTCTCTCTCTCTCTCTCTCTCTCTGTGTGTGTGTGTGTGTGTGTGTGTGTGTGTGTGTGTGTGTGTCTCACACACACACACACACACACACACACACACACACACACACACACACACACACACACACACAAGCAAGCAAGCGCGCGTGCGTGCGCGCACACGAACACACATACACACAAGCGTGCACTTGCTGTAATATATTATTATCAAATAACATGATCATTGAAAACTCAAGTCCTTCCATCCCTTGGGGGAGAAAAGAAAATGAACTCCATCATCCATCGACTCACGGCCGGGAAGAACACCAGAAGGAAAATGACCATCCCTACCGAGTCCATAATGATCCTGACAGGAGATCATGAAACACTCTCTCCAAGCTCACGATTACACTCCTTGCGTAGGATAGATAAAAAAAATTTTTAAAAAGCTCTCCCGCTTACATTTTACCCCCGTCCTCAATACAATACTCGGCGAAAGCACTGCGCTCTCTCGCCAGAAGCCCACCTGGCCAAAGTGAATGTACCCGCGGTAGCTGATCCCGAAATCAGTGAATGGAGCTGCTGGCGCCGTGCAGAGTGGTCATTCTTTAAACTGTGGACACGGATTGTAAAAGCGATGAAGTACCCGTCACGGTTTGCCGCGCAGCGGTTGTTGGCTTAGAAGTGCTGCGCTCACTCGCCCGTAGGCGTGTTGCGCTCACTCACCCGTGGCAAGACGTCTGATGCGTCTTTGGGGAAAACTCCATCCAGGGATGAGGGCATCATGAAAGTAGATGTAGGCTTCTATACTGGTGTTTTTTTTTTTTTTTTGGTTTTCTTCTTAAGAAATATAAAGGACATGTCCAATTCCTAACAATGATTACTTTTAAGACTGTCTTTGAGGTCGTCTTTGGGTTGTACAAAATATTCGGCACATTCAAATCTTTTTACTAATACTGCTGGTGGTAGTAGAAGTAGTAGTAGAAGTAGTAGCAGCAGCTAGCAGTAGTAGTAGTAGTAGTAATAGCAGTATTTATAGTAGTAGTAGTAGTAGTAGTAATAGCAGTATTTATAGTAGTAGTAGTAGTAGTAGTAATAGCAGTATTTATAGTAGTAGTAGTAGTAGTAATAGTAGTATTTATAGTAGTAGTAGTAATAGCAGTATTTATAGTAGTAGTAGTAGTAGTAGTAATAGCAGTATTTACACGTTAAATAGCAAATGAAACAAACTGCGGCGTTACTGAAACACGACAAAAAGCAGAAGAGCACACAAAACAAAGTGTGAAGTAACGACGATTTAATGCACGACACAAAACAGGACAAGAAATTTTCGGCAAAATGCCTTCCTCAGCGACAAAAAAATACAGACATAAACATGCACAATATACTCCCCTTGTGAAGCCAAAATTCACCACTTTGGCTTCACAAGGGGAGTATTGTGCATGTTTATGTCTGTATTTTTTTGTCGCTGAGGAAGGCATTTTGCCGAAAATTTCTTGTCCTGTTTTGTGTCGTGCATTAAATCGTCGTTACTTCACACTTTGTTTTGTGTACACGTTAAATAATTAAAAAGTAATGCTTTTTTTCATAGATAGATATCATTAATGATTAATTCGTTCAAGAAATGAATGACGTTACGAACGCATGACAAAAACAAAGGAAAAGGAAAAAAGAAAGAAAGAGAGAGAGAGAGAGAGAGGAGAGGAGAGAGAGAGAGAGAGAGAGAGAGAGAGAGAGAAGAGAGAGAGAGAGAGAGAGAGAGAGAGAAAGAAAGGGGGAAAGAAGAAGAAGAAGAGGAAAAAGAAAGCAGTAAGAAAAGTCTGTAAGAAAGTAAAAAACGATTGCATTACTTTCGACGCAGAACAAATGAACGAAACGCTGAGAACCATAAACTGGGATGCACAACAATCACATGAATATATCCGCACAAATGGGGTTTTACATTCAATCACATTAAATGAAACTGCTGATAAAAAATGATAAATAGGCAACCAAATGTTGAACTTTATTCAGACAACACACCTATTTATATGTTAGGAGTTACCTGTAAATTACAAGAAATATTGGATCTTAGATCCTAAGAAAGAAAGAATTAGAACACATAATCGTCCACACTTGTCAAAAAGTTTTGAGAAGTGAATTTTGAATTATTTGCTTTCTCTTTTTATGATTCAACACTGAGCAAGATTCCCGCATTGTGAAGTAGACCTACAGGGTTATTTACAAGATCCTATACTCGATCTGCTTTATTCAAATCAAAATTGATAAATTCTAAAGCTTTTTTTTTATAAAATGACTTTTTAGCTTGTTTCTTTTTATTAAGTTTCTCTGACTGGTCGCTCACTCACTGTCCCTTTGCCGTGTGTCTTCCTGGGTAAGAGAAGGTAACTCTTTTTGCAGTGGAGATACAGGTGCCGTCTTCCTGTGTGCCCCCCCCCCCCCTCCCCCCCCCCTCCCTGAACACGTCTGTCATTCTCAGTGATCGTGGCTAGGCTCGCGTAATCAACGCCGCAAGAACATTGAGGGAAGAAAGTGTAAACGTCCATGCGGATGGTTCGTTAAACTGTTAGTGGCTAATTATCCGTGATGACCATTGAATGTTTAGGACGATTTTTTCTTCTTCTTCTTCTTTTTTTTCTCCCCCAAATCACTACCTTCTTAGCACTCATCGCAGGACAGCAGCAATACATTGCTCAATGGGTGCAGATGAAAAGATCAAAGCTCTGCAATGCTGATGTGCTACCATGACATTTCGCTTGAAAACATTAGGATTATTTGTATATCTTGGAAAGTGACTGTGCTGGGGTCGGTGTTCCATTACCCAATTTCATAAAATCTATGACCCATGTCATCCACAATGTCTGCGTGGGCCCAGCGTCATTTCATTTTTTTTTTCTCATTTGCATACAAAATGATTTCTGAAAAATTTCAAACGACGTCCCAGCCACCACCACTCTCTCCCCAGCGTCCATTTTAAGGGACAGAGAGAGGGGGTGGGGCACTATACATACAGGCACAGGCCACAACGTACATGCACACACACACGCGCATGATCGCGCGCGCGCGCGCACACACACACACACACACACACACACACACACACACACACACACACACACACGCGCGCGCGCGCGCGCGCGCACGCACAATAACACTCACTGATGCACGCACGCACGCATACAAACACTAACGCACGCTCACACACACACAACGTGCACCCACACATGCACGCGCGCGCATTCACGCACACACGCGTTTGCGCGCAGCCTTTGATATACACACGGTCACATACACACAAACGCACATACTCATGCAGACTTACACGTGTTTGGTGGCGAGTCATACAATCTTACAGAATCTTCGTTCAAAGTGTATGAGACTAGACCAGGTACAACCCCATGTACCCCTGTCCTCAGCTGAAAACCAGCCCATCACCAGTTGACTGCAACAGTCCGCCTTTTCTATTTCAATTTGATCGGCTTGCCGTTCAGTGTTCCGTTTCAGCTATGACTCACGTGCTCGGCTGACGCGTAATACAGTCTTTGTTCACCGGGTTTGATATCCTGCAGCGAGCTAGATTGGCTGTTGCATGCTTCCTTTCTTGGATCACTGTAGGGCCTGCTTCACACAGCTGCTGACAGGCGCCGTGGTGTTGTAACACGCTATGAATACTGCCGCGCCAAAAGCACCACCAAGGGAAATTATCGGAAAGGGAGGCCCCGGTTCCAAACCCCACAAGATAGTCTCCCTTTAAAAGACCAGTCTTTTCTGTCAAAAATTTTGATGTTGCGGTTTAAGCGATAAATGTAATGACTTGTGTGCCTGCTTCGGCATTCATTAAGAACATTAAAGTGTTTAACGACTTGTTTACTTATTTTGGCTTCCATATAGAGCATTAAAGTGTTTAACGACTTCTGTGCTTATGTTGGCATTCATATAAAGCATTATTATTAAAGTGTTTAACGACTTTTGTGCGTATTTTGGCATTCAAATACAACATTAGAGTGTTTAACGATTTATTTGCTTATTTTGGCATTCATGTAGAACATTAAAGAGTTTTCTTATAGATTCCATTTTGATTCTTTACGAAAAAAAAAAAAAAAAAAAAAAAACAAGGGAGAGAAATCCTGTTTCAAAGCGAGTGAGCGGTAGTGTTCCCTGCATGGAGTGATTTTAGCGCGATACACCGGGGCATTAGTTGACCACCGCGCTTTTCTCGCCGTATCCAGTCTGACTCTGTAGTCGCAGTGATGACTGTATGTCTGTTGGACTCCAGTCTGCTTGAGACCAAACATCCCGAGGTCCTCCAGGGTGGAGAGAGTTGGGAGTGATGGGCTTTTCGGTCTTCAGAGGAATACCGTGTCTCATCCTGTACCGTTCCGTCTCACGCTGTCATGTCCCAACTCACTCTACGTTACCTTACCTCACACTGTCTTATATCATTTCACTCTGTCCTGTCGCACCATATCCCATTTGAAGTCATCCCGTCTCACCTTAGATTGTCTCACCTGTCTTAGCTCATGCTACCCTGCCCCACCATGTACTAAGTGATTTACTCTCTTCCTGTCCTCTCTCACCCTGTTTTTTTTTAACCTTATCTTTTCTGTCTATACTTGTGTCTATAACCCCATCATTTTTCCCTCGCCTGTCCATGAATTCAAACCTATTCTTTCCCATCTATTCCTGTCTTTAACCCTTTCCCATCTATGCCTGTATATAACCACATCGTTTCTCATCTATCCTCATCTCTAGACCTACCGTTGTTTCCCATCTATCTCTGTCCCTAGTCCTGCCCTTTCTCGAGTATCCCTGTCTCTAACCGTGCATCTAAACTCCATTTTTCCCCCACTGTTTACTGTATATATCCCTACCTTTTCCCCATCTATCCCTGTATTTAACCCTAGGTTGTCCCGTTTCGACCTACCTCATCCCACCTTAACCCTATCCCATTTCTCTTTGCAATGTTGCCCCTATCCCATCTCACTCTCTCCAACCCCATATTTACGCCTGTCCCATCCCATCTTGCCCTGTCGAGTCCTACCGTATCCCTTCTCACCCCATCCATTCGTCTCCCATCAATATCTGTCCTAAGAAGGGTCCCTAATCAACTGGTCCGCTTGCGGAGTTGACGGGTCGAGAGTATAAACCACCCTTTTCACGGCTTGAAAACCCCTTTCTAGTCCACCCAGCAGCAGTCGGGGGTACCTGACTCAGACGAGAAAAGGTGAAGGCGGCGGAAGGAGAAGGGGTGGGCTCCGCCTTCCATGATGCCGTGCCCCGGACAACGGGTGAAGCTGTGATGGTGCACTGCCCCTGTTGTGTATGTATCACGCTGTTCCATCGTGTGGCAGGCCCCCGAGTGGCTCTTCCCCCTGGCCTTCGTGGACGACGAGGTGACCCGCTACTACGCCTGCCTGGCCTTAGCCGTGCTGTCCTCCAACAAGGAGATCGAGGCCAGCGTCCTGCAGTCGGGCACCTTGGACCTCGTCCCGCCCTTCCTGCGCGCGCACGACCCCCGCCACTTCGCCCACCAGGACCCCTCGCACGCGCAGGGCCGCTCCCCCGATTGGCTGAGGTGCCTGGCTCCCGTGCTGCGCAGCTCGCGCCAAGAGGCGCGCGCCCTGGCCGCCTTCCACATGGTGATGGAGGCCGGCATCAAGGCGGAGCAGGAGAGAAAGGAGGTAAAGGTGGAGGGAGGGGCAGGGTTTTTTTTATGTATGTGTGTGTGTGTGTGTGTGTGTGTGTGTGTGTGTGTGTGTGTGTGTGTGCGTGTGTGTGTGTGGCGTGGGTGCGCGTGCGCGCGTTTATGTGTGTGTGTGTGTGTGTGTGTGTGTGTGTGTGTGTGTGTGTGTGTGTGTGTGAGAGAGAGCGGGAGAGGGGGTGATGTGTGTGTGTGTGTGTGTGGTGTGTGTGTGTGTGTGTGTGTGTGTGTGTGTGTGTGTGTGTGTGAGAGAGAGAGAGAGCGGGAGAGAGGGGTGATGTGTGTGTGTGTGGGGGGGGGGGGGGGGGTGTCAAATCAGCAATAATAATGTTTGAGATAGGTAAAAAAGTGACATCCCTTTCCTATGTTATAGGTGAATGCATGATGATTGCCGAACTGGGGAGATGCATGAGTGACTGTGAATAAACGGGGCCTTTAGTGCGCTCAGCCTGACTTTGGTATCAGCATATTCAATGAAAGCATCACTGCTATCATCATCATCATCATCATCATCATTATCATCATCATCATGAGTAATCATAGGTTCTGTACAGCATAGAGACAAATGACAACACTTCCAAGTGTCTGGCCTGCATTCCAAGATACATGATCATCATCATTATTATTATCTTATATAATCACCATTATTATCATCATCATCATCATCATCATCGTTGTTGATTGTCTGTTTTCTTAAGGTCCTGCGTCACATGGAGGCGATGAGCAACTTCGAATGGCAGGACAGCATCCCCAGATCCATTATCATCGGCGTCATTGTCATCATCATCATTACCATCGTAATGTCGTCGGTCATCATTATCATCATCATCATCATCATCATCATCACATCATCATCATCATCATCGTCGTCGTCGTCGTCGTCATCATCGTCGTAATCATCGTCCTCCTCCTCCTCCTCCTCCTCCTCCTCCTCTCATCATCATCATCATCATCATCATCATCATCGTCTTCTTCTTCTTCTTTTTCTTGTTGTTGTTGTTGTTGTTGTGTTGTTGTTGCTTCTTTTCTTCTTCTTCTTCTTCTTCTTCTCTTCTTCTTCTTCTTCTTCATTATCATCATTATCATCATCATCATCATCATAATCATCATCACCATCATCACCGTCTTCATCATCATCATCATCATCATTATCATCACCATCATCATCATCATCATCATTATCATCATCATCATCGTCGTCATCATCATCATCATCATCATCTTCATTATCACCAGTGTGGTTGTCTGTTCTGCCAGGTGCTGTATGACACAGGAGTGGTGGATAACCTCAGATGGCTGGCAGGCACCCCTAGATCCCTGGCCACACGCCTGGCGGCACAGGCGCTGTGCATTCTGGGAGAGGAAGTGCCCCACAAACTGTCCCACCAGGTGCCGCTGTGGACCGTGGACGACGTCCTCCAGTGGATCAGCCAGGTCAGTCTGTGCAGGACGTGGGGGGTGCGTGCAGGTGTGTGCATGGGGAGAGGAGGTCACACGGGATGGTGAGGGGAAGGAGGGGGGAGGGCTGGAGGAGGAGGAGGGGAGGTTTTGTGTCCGTGACCAATACAGCTATCGTCTCTTCCCCCCTTCCTCCCCCCCCCCCCCCCCCCCCCCCTCCAAGATTGAGCCGTTTTAGGATACTAGACGTATTCAGACACTCCGGGGCAAAAATATGAAAACGTTTACCGACGAATCAAACAGGCAAATTCAGGTCAACCAACCACAAACTTATTTCCATTACCGGAGGATTTGTCACAACTTGATTTCCATTACAGGAGAGCTTTTATACGGTTACTTCCCCTCGCGCGTACCCAAACATGAAATTCCGTGAATTTAGGATTGTCGAGGTTCTTTTTTCTTTTTTTTTTGTGGGTGAGAACTCCCTGATCTAGGATCGCGAAAAGAAGCAACAACAAACAAATAAATAAACAAAATCAGACATGAAGAAAAAAGACAGGGATCACTGAAATCGCGTGCAAGATGAACTTGGCTGGCAGTCTGAAAGTTCGTTCAACCGAGTCAAAAAGAAGTTTGTCGAATTTGGTGAAGCAGGTAGTCCGACACAGATGTCCAAAACATACCAATAAAAAAGACACGGAGATAAGAAACAAAGGCCAAGTTTAAACAACCCATTTTGTAGGTCAGCTTCTGTCCGTTTAAAATTTATTCGATTTTGGAGACCAACAAGTTCAATGTTCTGTTACAGGCTAGAGCTGGAAAATGAATTTCTTTCCACTTGACGAGTTCGGTCTTTTTTTTTTTTCCCCCTCACTCACTAAAAAATAATATTGTCAGCTGACTGTAGATGGAGCGATCTGTATTCTCACTATCCGCCGAAGGCAGAGAATGGAGTTGTGGGAGCGCCAGTTGAGCATAACCTGCTAAAGGCATCCATGATCCCCTCTCCCATCCGTATATGGGCTAAATTCAGTTGATATTCAGTATTCCATGTCAGAGGAGGGGGGAGGGGGGGGGGGGGGGGGGGGGGGGGGGGGGGGGGGGGGGGGGGGGGGGGGATTGCGGGGGGAGATCCGCGAGGACCGAGCAAGCCAGAGGGAGAGCAGGAAAAGGGGAGAGCTAGCCTCAATCACGAATTCCTTAGTTGTTTCCCTTCTAAATGTGCGCTTGGTCTCGCACACACGGACGCACACGCACAGCACACACACACACACACAC
>CM031621.1:26012888-26020388 GCA_018398815.1 Conus ventricosus
TCGAGAAAGTTGCATTTGTCTGTTTGACGTTAGAACTCAACAATGATAGCATGTTTGCAGAAGTCCTATTATGACAGTATTGTTTAAAGATTTTACATATTGTCAAATATAATCCGACAAAAATGTTCAGATTTGTTGGAAGATGTTTTTAGAATTAACGGAGTTCCTGTATTTTAGCTGGCGCTGTTCAGTACTAAAGCATAGTGCAGTAACTCCAGTCAGTCGAATTACTGTGATTTGTTCACCACTTTGGAAAACAAAGGATATTGAGATAATTCCCATGGCAGGTATACTTTAGCGCCCCTGTGCGTGTGCGTGTATGTGTCTGTGTCTGTGTGTGTACGCGTGCGCGCGCATGTTATGTGTGTGTGTGTGTGTGTGTGTGTGTGTGTGTGTGTGGTGTGTGTGCGCGCACGTTCATATTATAAGTGTGCCATTTTAATTTGTACACACACACACACACACACACACACACACACCACAACAATGACATGCATACATGCACTTGCGCACGCGCTCAAATACACACACACACACACACACACACACACACACACACACACACACACACAACACACACACACACAATATGTGCGCGCACGTACACACAACAGACACAGAGACAGACAAATACATGCACACGCACATACACGCGCAGACACACACACACACACACACACACACGCACGCACGCACGCACGCACGCACGCACGCACGCACGCACGCACGCACGCACGCACGCACACACACACACACACACACACACACAGGGTTTGGTCAGGAGGGGTATTTGGCTGGCAAAGGAGTCGGATTGTTCGAGTTTGAGTTCTGCGCCACCAAATCCAATAAAATTCGACAATTTCCACAGAACTGAATGTATCTTAACCGAAAGCTTAAGTTCACACAATAGTAATTGTTCATTTTAGAACACTGACTTTGGTGTAAACTTGAATCGTGTGCTTTTGGATGGACCGACTTGAAGTAAAATGAATCAGTGAAAGTACAGGTCTAAGTTTTGAAAACAAATGGTAACACTACACTATTTCTGTTATTGAGAGTTCTTAAAAGTACACAGTTTCAACCGCTATCAAATCCATTTTACTACGAGGAAGGGCTGCCGTCCAACGGATAAAGACAAAGCGATACGAAATCGATCTAACGGTGATGAATATTGTCTTTCAGCTAATCCGACAGCAAAGTCGCAGTTATGTGCCTGGTTGGTCATTTTTAAGGATGGCAGTTATTACGTAACACAGTTACTGTGCTACACCAGAAAAAGGCCCAGTTTCACTGAAAGCATATAAACTCGGGGCACTGCATGCAAAGGAAAAAATTAGTGGTGATACAATTTTACCTGATTTTTTTTCTCCATCCAAATCTTGGCTGGATTAACTTCCTCGTCAATCAGTTGTTATTGACCGTTAATTTTCCATATTCACATGCATAATGCGCAACGAAGCGCACACGATGAAAGACCGAAAAAATCTCATTAAATTTTTGACAAAACAAGATGATTATGGTCTATAATCTGTGGGCAGATGCGTATTTCGGTGTTTTTGTTTTACAGTCACGGTCGGATTCTAGCCAAAAACAGGAAGTGCTATGAGCTAAAACAAAACAAAACTGGAAGTTGAGTTTTGTCCACTTGATGGATGCGTTTGTGTCAGTGTTACCCCAGTTGACCAACACTGCAGGTGTCTGTATCTCTCGGGCCGTCAGTGAATCGATCAGTCGGCTAAATCAGTCCCACCAAACACTTCATCCGTCGGGTTGCTTTCAGAGCACAGGGTCAGAGGGTCAAGACCGGGCAGCGCTCACTCAGGAGACAGCGTGAACTGTGACGTCAGTGGCCGAAGGGGCGGACAACCCATCGACGTCTTCCTGAGTTACCGCCGTTCCAATGGCTCCCAACTCGCCAGGTAAATCCACTGTTTGTGGAAGAAATTAGGCTGGAAGGGCTGCACAGCGGGGAGGTGGAGGGGGATGACGGGAGGAAGGGGGGAGGGAGTCGTGGTAGTGGTGTTGGCGATGATGATGATGATGATGATGATTGGTGGTAGTGCTGCTGGTTATGGTCATAATGATACACACGATGAAGATGATGATGATGAGGGTGACTAGACGATGATGAAAACGTTGATGGTGGTGTACGATCACGCCAGCGACGATGGCGACGACGACAGTGATGGTGGTGGTGTTGACTCGGATGAAGTGAATGATAACGCCGATATAGCTGGTAAGGCGCTAGTGCGAATGTTCTGTGATCATGATAATATTATATCGGTGAAGACTGTTTTGTTTATCATGCCATCAACATCAACATTTTGGCTAATGGCTAGTTGATGGGCTTTCGTTGCTGTGGTTGCTACTGCCTGGATTATTGCTGCCCGTTTACTGCTACAGTTGTTCCCCTTTTTTATTTCTTAACTTCGATGATGATTATGTCAATGGCAGAAATGAGGATGTTTGATAATGAATTAAGGTGACGATCTCATGTGCCATAACGGAGATGGTGGCCTAAAATCATCTCCATTCTTTCACATCACCATCCCCTCACCGACTTCTACCCCTGTCATGACAAGAGACACCAGGCGTTAAATGCAAGGGCGATTTTGAAAAATCGAGATTTTGACGAGAATGTTAGACCATATGTGAACAGTGTGTATTATCTAACGTTGTGTGCAGCCTGCTGAAGGTGCACCTGCAGCTGAGGGGCTTCTCCGTCTTCATCGACATCGAGCGCCTCCTGGCCGGCAAGTTCGACGAGAGCCTTCTGCACAGCGTGCGCCAGGCGTCTCACATGGTGGTCGTCCTCTCACCGGGAGCCCTGGACCGCTGTGTGGGCGATGACCAGCGGGAGGACTGGGTCCACAAGGTAGGGGGAGAGGAGAACAGAAAGAATGAGGAAGAAGGAAGAGAGAGAAAGATATATATATATATATATATATATATTCTCAGTTGACAGTTATTCTGCTGAGACCATTATATAGTTCTGTGCATTTTGACGTCCTTTGTTGTGATGTCTGAAGAAGTGATCGTGGTCAAATTTCCTTGTACGTTTAGCATTGTTTATGAAATGAAGTTTGTTTTACGCTACATTGTCATTTGATACATGCCGAAGCTGTTGCATGTTTTAAAACACCTGGAAATGTTCGACTTTGCTATATAAATAAAACTATTTAACAATATGATTATACGTGTAAGGTTTCGACAGTATACTACAGTTGGAAATCTAGTACAACTAACGCGTTTGGTGATAAGATGTTTTAAAGATACAGTATTCGTTAAACTACTTGATTATCAAAGCGTGTTTGAAACCTTTAAACTATTACTGTAAACCTAAACTGTTTTTATTACTAACATATGACTTTTAGAGTTTTTAATAAACCTCAGTATGTCTGAGATTATATCTTAAGATGTTCGATGTTATAGTAAACCTTAAACCATTCCATGTTACAGCATTCCAAAAATTGTTCAATGGCGAAGCGCGTCTAAAACTGTTCTACCTAACACTATCCCCAGAATTGGTCGTCGTCCTAACCTAAGAGGAAGAAGGGAGG
Organism: Conus ventricosus; assembly: GCA_018398815.1. Taxonomy (NCBI): domain Eukaryota; kingdom Metazoa; phylum Mollusca; class Gastropoda; order Neogastropoda; family Conidae; genus Conus; species Conus ventricosus. The sequence continues at coordinate 26,016,449 of CM031621.1, forward strand.
TGACAGAGGGGAGACAATTTCTACATTTGGAAGGAATTTTTTTTATGTACATGAGTTGCTTCCCTTCCTTCCGCTCTGTTCTCTTTCCGATTCTGATTGTTCTTCATGTCTTCTTTTTTTGTCTTTTCTTCTTTTTTTTTTTTTTTTGCATCTCTGCTATGGAACAGGACTTGAAGTACTGTGTATGCTTACATTCATTAAATATATTATGGAGGAGGGCTGGCAGAAAAGGCTCTGTGGTTTTGTTGTTGTTTTTAGATAAAGAGAAGGCTTGTCCAAAGTTTTCTATCACTATACACTAATAATGAGTTTACACCGATGAAATTCTGGGGCAGAGAAACGGGTCTTCTTGACAGGGGTTTAAGAGCAGGTTGCTTTTCCAGGAAATCGCGACTGCTCTGGAGTCCGGGGTGAACATCATCCCTTTGACGGAAGACGGCTTCCACTGGCCGCCGGTCGACTCCCTGCCAGCCGACATCCGGCAACTGCCGTCCTTCAACATGGTCAGGTAAGAGACAGGAGTCGAGGAGGGAAGTTTCGGGTCAATAGATGGACTGGACAATGACCGTGACGATTACTCTGTGCTTTGGTCTACAATTGTACGAACATTTGCTTCAGCCTTAGATCGAGAGGCAGAGGATAAGTATCTTTGCCTCATTTTCCCGCTGTTTGTCTTTGCTGGAGTCCAGTTCGTTTGCGCAGGTCATTAACTGCTTTCAGACCACAGTCTGTGCGCGTTCAGCTGGCTGGACCGCCCTCTCAGGTAATCACGTACGCCAGTTTATCATTGTCCGCGGTGCAGTGAGTGGCACGCACTGCCTGCGCGTGGCCTCGGCTTGCACACGAACCACCAAGCGTGTTCTTCACATTGTGGCGGACAAGCAGCCAGCCCGCGAACAGGAGGAATATAGAGAGCCAATCAGATCAACTAGAATCATGCGCCACAGAACTCTTAACTAGCAAAAAGGCAATAATACTTACGATCTCCTCCTTTTATCTACGGCTTCAGGTAGCCGTGCCATAACCATTCAACTAAAAATTAGCACAAAAAACTACAAATCAAAATGTTTCGACTGGAAGTGAAAGTAAAGAGGCAAGAAGGAGGGGGGGGGGGGGGGGGGGGGGTTGAGAAGGGAAGAGGGAAACTGAGGAAGATTCTCATATAGGCATGCATGTTCGTGCGCATCTATGCGCTCACACACGCATGGCAGGGCAGGAAGGGTGGTCTGAGAGAGAGAGGAAAAAATATTGAGGCAGGGTGGAAGAACCACAAAGATAAAAGTAATCCACGACACCAGAGCATTAAGAAAGGGCATGGAGACAAGGGCAGACAGAAATTACACAAATGTAGATATAGCACATTTAATGCAGGCTAGAAATAATAGTTTCTCAGGTCTGAATGCATACATGTGTGTATGTGTGTGTGTGTGTGTGTTGTGTGTGTGTGTGTGTTGTGTGTGTGTGTGCGATCACGGGCGAGTGTGTGTGTGTGTGTGTGTGTGTGTGTGTGTGTGTGTGTGTGTTTGTGTGTGTGTGTGTGTGTGTTTGTGTGTGTGTGTGTGTGCGATCACGGGCGAGTGTGTGTGTGTGTGTGTGTGTGTGTGTGTGTGTGTGTGTGTGTGTGTGTGTGTGTGTGCAGCTTCGTTTTGATGTAATATTAAGTGCTGTAATCTTTTAAGTATTCTTCTCTTCACATTTGTGATATCAGACACGAGCGTGAACAGACATTGAAATATTGTACTTCTTGATTCTAGCAGCGCTTGGAGTATGGCTGGCTTATACGGTTTGCTGTCTTACTGAATGCATCGTGGTACTGATTTTTGTTCCGGAACATGTGGACTGTTGTCTACACTTCCATTGTGCCATGCTTGTTAATTATGTTAACTGTTTATGAATTACCTGTGTGTGTGTATGTGTGTATAGACAGACAGACAGACAGACACAGAAGGAGAGAGTGAGAAAGACAGACAGACAGAACAGACAGACAGAGAAGAGAGAGAGAGAGAGGAGAGAAGAGAGAAGAGAGAGAGAGAGGATATTACCTAAAACAGCACTTGAGCCCGTGATGATGTATTGATGCTGAAACTCATCGCCTCATCCTCCTCTACCCCCTCCCTCCCCCCACCCCCTCCCCCCACCACCCCCTACAGGTGGATCCACGACTACCAGGACGCCTGTGTGGACAAGCTGGAGAACTTCATTCGAGGCGAACACCATCACCATCACAGCCCTTCCCCCCAGACCTACCCCCTCTCCCTTACGGGGCCGACCGAGGCGGCCATGCCACCACCAACGTCGCTGCTGCAGTCGGTGGTGATGGTGATGGTGACGAGGAGGATGCCGGCCGGTGGTGTGGAGACGCTGGTTCTCCCCTGGGCAGTTGTGTGGACAAGGGGGAAGGGGAAGAGGGTGAACGGTGGTTGGGGGGTGTTCTGGTGCTTTGAAGCACGATGATGGTGATGATGATGTTGATGATGTTGCTCACCATTCTTCTTGATGGATTGAGAACAATAATTGAATCTGGACGCTGGGAGAGAAAGGGGAGGACGGCGGGAGGGGGTGAGGAGGGAGGGAGGGAGGGGAGAGAGGAGAGAGGGTGAGAGAGAGAGGGGGGAGAGAGAATGTATGAATTTGAAAAACCCATGCATGATGATACAACCTGCCCTTCATTGAACCACTACACATATCATATCCGGTTTGGAATGTTTCTTTCATTATTATTATTACCATTATAATTTCTTTCTCAGCTTTAATGGTATGCTGTTGAAAAGTTTTTAACATTGCCTTCATTTGTTGCTGTAAATGCTGTAACAGTTTATCAGTCGAATGAAGGATCAGTCTTGATAGCGTTTACCTCAGATAGGGACCCTCTGTAATTTGTTTACTAATATCTTAACCATCTTGGTGGGTGAGCGGGGCGGGGGTAAGGGACGAATCTGTGGTATATCTCTATTTGATGCCAAGGGACCACAGACACAATCAGCCGTGCCTCCCTGACGAGTGCGATCCAGTGGACGAAAGGCCACGGAGCAGGCAATATGAATAGTTCTGTCTTCAAGATGGGTTACAATGGTCTCCATAGGCTGCTAGTGAAGGATCATGTATTCATAACATATTTCCCTGACTTTTTATTTTTATTTTCTTTATCTTCCTCTCCCCGCCTTTTTTTCTCCGAATCTTTGCCAAGGTATTAAAATAAAAGATGGAATAATTGTTAGCTGCACTTGTTTTCTCCCACGACGAAACTGTTCAGCATATATATTGTACACATACGTATATATATTTGATTTTAATTTTCCATTTTAATAATATTTCTTAACAGATGTTGCTCCCTAGACGGTTGAGCTTTTTTAGATTTTCAAAGGGCATCTTCATATTGTTCGTGATATATATATATATATATATATATATATATATATATATATATAATATATATATATATATATATATATATATTAAGCAGGATGGATATTTCAGTATCGCATGGGGTCAGAGATCATAAGAATATATTGTCCAGAAGTACATCGAAATAGGAAAAAATTTTTCACACCCCCCCCATGACTGAAAAGGTGAAAGGGTGCTGGGTTTTCAGGTATGGCGATGAACACGATTCTCTCGGGTTGACATCAATGTTTGGTTTGCCAGCTCTGTTCTCAGTCCACCATGATGACATGAAGCTCACACCCTTCCACACTGGCAGCAGCCATTTCTCCAGCTTCTCTCACATTCTGTCAGCTGGCTTGGCTGCTTGGTGGACTGATAGGTTGTCGGCTGGTTCCTGTATTTATAGCCAGTTCATCCATGTTAGCGATTTTAGACCTTCAATAAATGTCAGTATTATTATTGTCATCATCAGATCAATAATGATTAACTCATTTTTCCCCAAATGCATCTTTCACCTATCACTGTTACGTGCTCATTGTTGAAAATCCGCAGTGTG
>CM031621.1:26027888-26037888 GCA_018398815.1 Conus ventricosus
CCCACGTCTCTATAAAACGTGAGGGTTAGGTTTGGGTGTAGGGAAAAGGATATGGTTAGGAATAGGTAAGGGTAAGGATAGGATAGGGATCAGGGTTAGGGTTAGGGTAGGGATAGGGATAGGGTTAGGATAGGGATATGGTTAGGGATAGTTAGGTTAGGGTTAGACGTGGCATCACAAAAGACGGTGCACAAAGACACTGGGCTCAAAGATACGTCTGGTGGGCACAAAGAAGAAAACGTGGCACAAGAATACGTTCCCGCCCAGCCGACTGAAAAAGGGCCAGATCAGCTGCCCACCGTGCGTTGGAGTAAATGGCTCGTTTTCCTGATTTGATAATTTGATATCTAATCACAAATCTCCCCTTTCTCCGCCCCCCCCCCCCCCCCCCCGGCCCTTTTCCTCCCTCCCCTGGCCTTTCCTCTGCCTCCCCCTCCCTCCCTCCTACCCTCCTCCTCGTCACTCATCCACCCCTCCCTTTCTACCCCTCCTTCTTCACATCCCCTACTATAATTGCCACTGCTACCCCTCCGTGTTTTATCATCATACCGATCAGACACAAAGAGCAAACTTAACTGTCGTGGATCTATGCCGTCGCTGTCCAGACAATGACGTCCATTCTGGGGTTACGTCAAGGAGGCCTTCTCTCTTGTGCTTGGCCCAGTGGTGGTTGATTAACACCTGCAGTGACATCATCACGGTGAGTACCCGGGAGAGGATAGAGAGAGAAGAGAGGAGGGGGGGGTTGAGGAGTGGAGGGACGGGAGCGTGAAAGGGGAAGAACTGGGGGTATGGGAGTGAAGTTGGGCAAAGAGAAGACGGAACCGGGATACAAGAGAGAGAGAGAGCGAGGGGAGAAGAGCACAGAGACAAACACAGTGAGACCGAGAAGAGAGGGGGGACGCAGGCAGGCATACATACAGAGAGGAACTTATCAACTGTGATATTGCAAGACATGACAGGACATTTTCTGATGAATAGGAGAAAAGCTTGCTGTAAGTAAATTCCTCGTCTGTGAGGCTCAAACCCCCCCCCCCCCCCCCCCCTCCCCAGCCAGCGGCAAACTGAATTTGGGGCACATGGTCCACGTTTTGAAGTGGTATCAAAGTATTCCAAAAGATAACAGCCCCTGAAATAATGGTAGGATTACGTACTTTTTGTTTCGAGTGAACGAAGAAGCTGGAGCAATATTTCTGACATAGAAACAAACGTTCGAGCGCACATCTTACACACGCATCAAAAAATACAGATCCCTCTTTGTTCAGGACAGCCGTCTTCTCAGGTTTTCCTCTGACAGAGCACGGAAATTACAACTAGGCCTTCGAGTTCGCGATCGTGCTCCTTGCCCATTCGCTACGTGCACGAGCTAAATCGACCCAAAACCACATGGCGCACTTTTCCATAGTCCAGGGAGGAGTTATTATGTTTTTGATTTCTTCCCGTCCAGGAATAACGGGACCCGGAGAGTGCCACAACAGTGGTTCCTGTCAGCTGATCGACACCAGGTCATGAGTCATATTTGTCTTGGGGCGAAAAACGACAGGGCGACAGTCTTTGAACAATGTTACACAGAACGCGTGGAGACTAACAAAGTCATACAGTGTTGTTTTAGGATGCTGAAAACTTCAATGAAGAAACAAAAAACAACAAAACCCGCAAACCAAGGATTTTGCATCTATGGTGAAACAGTTACAGTACATGACTCCAAGCGAGAACTGTTGAGCTGCGCAGAACAAAAATGAAATTTTCCGTTAAAAATGAAAAATACTTTCCAAACGGTAAGAGGATTCTGAGTACTGAACATTGTTTTCAGAATAAGCAGGGGAAACAACGTTTTCAAACAAACAAAAACGTAGGTTCCAGTGGGTGAAACAGACTCAATGTATTGAACTGTTTGACTTCAGAGTATGCAGGGGAGCAACCATCCAAACAAATCCAAAAACGAAGGATATAGTGGGTGAAAAAAGACCATGAATAGAAACTGTTGTCTTCAGAGTAAGCAGGGGAAGCAACCAATCAAACAAACACGTAGGTTCCCGTGGGTGAAAAGACACAATGTAATAACTGTTATTTAGTAGGACTTCAGAGTAAGCAGGGGAAGCAACGTTACAGACCCAAGATGACTTACCCTTGCAGGCACTAACATACCAGTGAAATCCACTTACAACAGGCCATCGCAACATCGGTACAGCAACATATACTTATTAAATTTTTATGGAATCTTTGTTTTTTGCCTTTGTTGGTGTATGAAAGTGCGGGAGAGAGAGAGAGAAGAGGAGAGATAGTGAGAGAGAGAAAGAAGAGAGAGAGAAATGTATGCATGTGTGTGTGTGGCTGAATGATGTTTGTGCAGGCGAGACATGAGCAAATTTTGTATCCACACACGCGAATAGATATCAGATGAGTGTCCATGTAGGGCAGTAGGGGTTGTAGATACGGTTTACACACACACACACACACACACACACACACACACACACATACACACACACACGATTTGCTCTTACATGAATTTCATTTTTGCTTCTTAGATGGCACCTTCTGGTTGGTTTATAGAAAACTCAACAAACATACTACGGTATTGCACACCCACCTTTTCTGGGAATGCATTCTATCTTAAAACTGAAAAGGCAGAGATCAAATTACCACTTTCCGCGGTCACTGAGAAAACAACCAGTTACGAAAAATCGGTATAAGACCAGATTATAAGTTAGTGATATCCCTCCCTATTTGATGAAGTCTCCCCCTTGGAGAATATAAGCATGCGAGGCTCATAATGAGAAGCATTTATTTATGATTCACCATTTCACCCACTCAATCACATACTGTTATTATGCAAATCAACTACCACTGCAGATATGAATGCTAACTCCCCCTAATTCTTCAATCTAAGACATAAGAGCAAGCTTGTTTATAATACATAATATTTACTTGCAGTCATTGCAGCACCAACTGCTCGCAAGTTGCCTAGGAAGGTGCACGGAAACTTGTCCCAAGAATTTATTAGTTTGTTGTATATATAATAATATATAAATAAATAAAAATATATATATATAAAATATATATATATAAAATATATATGATTTAAAGGGGAAGGAAAAGAGCAATCGCACAGGTGACTGGTAAAACTTAACCTATCATTTTGGTTTCCCCCAAGGCCATCCCAAGGGGCAAAGTAGAGTGTCTAGCAATACCAGACGGAGCTTGAAGAAGTTCTGGCAACGCCAAGGACTGGGCAGTCACCTAACCACAGCCAACGACATAGTACATAGAAGTCGTCTTGCATCAAATATGCCTCATAGACGTGGAACTTAATTATCTTGCAAAAGATGAACGCGTGTGTTGCCTCATAGCGTGTTTCTGATATCAGATGTAGTAACCTACATCAAACTTCATTGATAATCTCAAAGGTCTGTTTACCTCCCTGAAGCAACTTCAGTATCTCTATTTTGTTCCTCTAAATTGAACAACTTTTAAAATTGCAGCGTGTTTTACCTTTTATTAAATGACCTTAATAATCTCCTGACGTTGAAAATCTATATAAATGACGTTTACAACACCAGCATTTTTTTACGGCCATAAACGGACTCTCATAATCCTCGACAGATGTTTGGCCGTATACTGTCACTTAATTATTCACTTCGACGAATGTGATCCCTGACTTAACGACTTCTGAGATAACCGAGGGTTGTTTCCCAGCTTAAAACAACTTGTACAGTCCCAGAGGACTGTTGTACCTGTTTAAAACGGCTTTTACAGTCCCCCGAAAGGTTGAGTGTACCTGCATAAAACGACTTTTTATTACAGTCCCCCGAAGGTTTGTGAACTGTGACCCATCCCATATGGTCTACTCCCATTTCGTCTACTACCCATATCGTCTACTACTACCCATATCGACTATTCCATACTGACCATACTGCAAGGCTCCCCCCCCCCCCCCGCCCCCCCCAGGCGAACCAGGTCCCAGTCTACTCCCAAAGCAGAATCGATGGTCTTTAGAATAGAGTATGGCGAAGCCGAGAGAGGACGAAGGACGAATGAACGAAGCCGATAGGCCCAGTCGTGCTCACCCATTTCTGAGTTGGCGAAATGGAGTAGACCACATGGGAAGTAAACCGTTGTACCTGCTTAAAACGGCTTTTATTACAGATCACCCGAAGGTTGTGTGTACCTGCTAAAAACGACATTCACAGTTCCCGAACATGTGGTTACCTGCATAAAACGACTTTTACAAAGCCATGACAGATAGCATTAAACCTGCTAAAAACGACTTTTACAATCAATGCCTGAAGATTCCATTCTCCTGCTTAAAACGACTTTTACGAAACCCCCGAAGGTTGTGATCACTAGCCTTAAAACGACCATTTGCAATGCCTGAAAGATTGTAAAAAACATATCCTGATCCTGCTTAAAACGACTTTTACATGCCAGAAGATTGCATTATCCTGTATAAAACGACTTTTACAATGCCTGAAGATTCCCAATATCCTGCTTAACCTACTTTTACTATCCCCGAAGGTTGTGTTTCACAAATGCATAAAACGACTTTTACAATGCCAGAAGATTTGCATTATCCTGCTAAAACGACTTTTTTACAATGGCCTAAGATTTCCATAATCCTGCTTAAAAACGACTTACGACCCCGAAGGTTTGTTCGCCTGCCTTAAAACGACTTTATACAATGCCTGAAGATTGCAATCTCCTGCTTAAAAGGACTTATACAGTGCCTGACGAATGCAATATCCTTCTTAAAACGACTTTTACAATGCCTGAAGATTCCATTATCCTCTTAAAACGACTTTAAACGAACTCCGAAGGGTGAGTTCGCCTGCTAAAACGAACTTTTACAATGCCTGAAGATTGCATTATCCTCTTAAAACGACATTTACAGTGCCTGAAGATTCCATTACCAGCTTAAAACGACTTAAACAATGCCTGAAGAATCCATTAACCTGCATAAAACGACTTTACTATCCCGAAGGTAGTGTTCGCCTGCTTAAAACGACTGTGTCTATCCCCGTTGGTTATGTAAACCTACTTTTTACGTCCCTGAAAGTTGTTTACCTCTAAAACCCTGAAGGTTGTTTTGACCTGCACCAATACACTTTAAAGTCCCCGAAGTTCGCTTGCTTACAACGACATTCACAATCCCTGAAGGTTTGAATGCTAGCTTGAAACGACTTTAACATCCCAAAGCCTGGATTTAACCCGCGCGAACGTTTCCTTCGCGGTGTGGTCTTGTCATTCAGGTTGTGTTTGCAGGAGTCCTGGCGCAGCAATTGTACGGCGGCGTCGGTTCCTGGACGCGGATTGCAACTTCCAAGCATGAACCCCCTGATACATGTCCATATATGTAATCTTCTGGCTGCACGCGCTCCTGGACCTGTTGCCTTTGGTTCCGCCTGCCCGCTGGAGCATTGAAGGCCATTACGCATCGCTGCCACTGGTTCTTTGGTACGCTGTGGCTCTGCAATTCAGGAGATTGGTACCTCAGTCTGTCTTCTGTTACGTCAGACTATGTCTCATCTTTGTGTGTGTGATGTGTGGTGTGTGTGTGTGTATGTGGTGTGGTGTGAGATACGAGAGAGAGAGAGAGAGAGAGATCGAGTCAATAAGCAAATTTTGATCTCCGTGCACACATGGAGATAGATAATAGCTACAGATCCATTAAAACTGGCATGACGGAATTCCTGTCATTTCCACGCTTTGCAGGGGTTACAGATAACCACCTCTACAAATGTTTCAATAACAGCGAGCAGGCTAACCGAGTATTGTCAGCCTGTGTCGTTCTGTCTGCCTGCCTGCCTACGACTCCGACTTTCTATCAGGTGCAGCGCAGGCGACTACCCTGAAGAAGTGTGAAGGTCAGACCTTCACCTTTCCTGTCTATATCCTTCTACCAAATCAGACGCGGCGGCCTCGTAGTGGAGCCACTATGATGGGCGCCGCGGGTTCACAATTCACGTGGTGGCTCGCCTACTGTCTGCAGTGTACGCCACCTGTATTTCCACTGTGCGCAATTCCAGCATGCTGCTGACGCATTTCGGGTAAGGATGATCCTGGCGTGTGATTAGTTGCAGTCAGCTTCCGGAAAGTCTATCGTTTTGGTTTTAATTCAGGCCTGCGAAGGAGGTGACGGGGAGTGTGGTGGGAGCGGGGAGAGGGGGGGGGGGGGGGGGCTCAAAGGTATTAGCCATTCACACCACTGTGATTTCATTATCATGCTTTCATCTACTCATTCCTTTCATTTGTCTTTTTTTTGTCGTTGGCGGTTAGTCGGAGAACTTGTTACTCCAATAATGAAGAAATATTATCGAAAATTGAAAGATACAAATTTTTCTTTAAACCGCGCCAATCTCTCAGTATGATTTCCAACCTGCCTCTGGTAATCCCCATCCCTCCACTCTATCACACCTCTCCTGTTTCTTGCTGCGCGCGATGGAACAATGCAATACCTCCCGCGTGACCGGCTCTTCCTCTGTATGATTGAAAATCAGGACACTGTCTTCCTTTCAGAACCTCGACACCATACCTCTCCCCTTTCCCCTCCACCCTCCCTACCTCCTCACACTCTCTCTCTCGTCCCTCCTCTCTCTCTCTCTCTCTCTCCAAAAACAGCCTAACCACATCCAAACTAAAAAGAAGGATTTTCAAACGAAAGTTGTTCGTCCCACAAGTCTACTCTTAATTCGTTCGAAAATACGAGATACGCGAACGACGAAAACACCAACAACACAAATCATCATCATCAATCCAACAACAACAACATCATCAACAAAAACCAAAACCCCCCAACAAAACAAACCAAAAAAAATCGCCAACATCATCATCATCATCATCATTCTCAACGTCATCACCATCATGATATGGTGGTGGTGTGGTGGTTGGGTGAAATGATGAAAAGAGCAACAACAACATCAACAAAACAACAACAAAAAGCCATAGAAACGAAATTTCACGTTATAAAAATAAAAGTCGAAACAAGGACAATTGAAATGTAACTATGGTAAGCCAGGCTGCCCGTTATCTTTTATGTTTAGTTTTCCACCAAATTTCCAATATCAACATTCTGTCGAAGAGGGAGGAAGAAGAAGATGAAAAAGAAGAAGGCAGCACAGAAGACAAGAAGTAAGAAAAGTGCTGTCACAGAAATGATATATTCACGTTTTTTCTCCGTGCATACAGAACCGCCCCCCCCAATCCAGATTGGATCCGTCCCGACATCCGCAACGTTGCCACACCGCCGCCTCTTTGGTCTCCATCTTTGCATCACCATCGTCAACCCCGCCTCCTACACCTCCACGCTGTCTTTCTGCGCATGCGTCCACGGGTCAAGGTTGACAACAGCGACGACTACGCAACCGGTTCCGCTAACACTGCCGTGGCCACCAGTGAGGAGGAAAAGACTTTGACAAGCACGGCGACAAGTTCCTGACTGCCTGTTCATCTTTGATTGAAATGACCGAATTGATTTGTGGTGAATTAAAATAATTGATGGACGGACTGACTGACCAGACTGGCTTCCGCGGCATTATTAGTCAGCACTGGACCGGTGGAAAAGCATTTCTTTGTTTGAAATATGTTTGAAAAACGCCCCCCCACCCCCCCCCCACTCCCAACATCACGCCTATCACCTCGCTCACCAAACTCCTCCTAGCCCCCTTCCCCACTCCCTCCCCTCAGTAGGAAAAATCCAAAACACATCAATCCCAAGCACACATGTGTCTGATATAACAAGTGCAATGTAACAAAGCAGATAAAGAGAAAATACGTAACAGTGAAAAATACTGGAAAAACAGTCACATAAGTTCGCTGTGCTTTCACAGCGGATGAAACCATTTTTACGCTCTGAGTATTTACACACACCTGCATGGCTGAAAAAGGACTTGGGGTGTGATAGGGAGGGGGAGAAGGGTATGGTGGTGGGGGTGGGGGGGGGCCTAAATGTATTCTCGTTATGACGAAAGTTGATAGCAAGGGTAGCAGAAGTAGAATTTGTTCTTCCTTTTGCAAAACATAGAGGACCGATGATGGAATGGGACCGTCGACGGGGCGGGGGGGGGGGGGGGGGGGGGGTGGGGGGGGGGGGGGGGGGGGGGGGGGGGGGGGGGGGGGGGAGGGGGGGGGTGGGGGGGGGGGGGGGGGGGGTGGGGGGGGGGGGGGGGGGGGGGGGTGGGGGGGGGGGGGGTGGGGGGGGGGGGGGGGGGGGGGGAGTGCGTGCGTGTGAATGTGTGTGTGAATGTGAGTGTGTGCCTGTCTGTCTGTCTAGCGGTGGAAAGCGGGGGTGTGCGGAAGGGGGATAATGCGGAAATAGAAGAACGCCTTTAGGGCGCTTCCAGATGACAAGTGTATTTCTAAATGTAGCATGGCGAGAGAGGGGAAGCCGGGGAGGGGGGTGGGGGGGGGGGGGGGGGGGGGGGGGAGGTGGGGGGGGGGGGGGGGGGGGGGGGGGGGGGAATCGGCGGGTGGTGGGTCCAGGCCTGAAAATCTCTGTATCCCCCCCCCCCAAACCCCCACTCCCTTCTATTCTCCCTAATCCCTCCTGTGTGCTCATCCGGAAACTGTCAAAACACGATAGACAAGGGTTTCTTTTTTTACTTCTTTATTTTTTTCGAACTGAAATGAGTAGGGCACAGTAAACGATAAACAGTAAACAATGGGGTATGTTTTGCTCCGCAATAAAGGAAACCAAACCACAGAGTAACTATTATCAAGACAGGCACTGCCTTTTAAACTAGAATAAAGTCAGACAAAACATAGACGAACAATCTAATATTGGGGAAAAACAAAGCGCAGGTCCAACAACTGAACTGGTCTGGCAGAAGATTTGACTTGAGGGGGGAGGGGAGTTTGAAGATGATAAACTGAAAATGAAATTATAAAAAAAAATGTTACAGATATGAAAACTCTTCTCCTAGCTTGCAATAAGGGAACCATCGCAATCCCCCTTTTTGAAGGCAATATATTTGTATTGCCTGCTCCGAGGCTTTCGCCCGCTGATCGGGGACACATCAGGGAGACACGGCTGGTAGTGTCTGCGCTCCCGCGTCAAATTTTTTTTAGCATGAATAAATAGAAATAAAAGGTAAGCGAAAGGAAAACTACGCAAAATGAGGTATACAAATGGAAAGATGAGTTCAAAGAAGATAATTAGATCTCTTGCACAGTGAGACGACTGCAGCGGCAAACTTGCCAAGAAGACCTAAGAGGTCGAAAACGCGTCGTGTTTTGTCTTTGTACCGTTTTTGCCTACTTATCTAGGCGTTCTGCTATTAATTACATTTAAAATATTTGTTAAGATTACCCATCTTGCGCTGAAGTGGATTGAAGAAAGTTGATTGCTCGATCTTTTCGTTGTCTGATGTGTTTGTTTTATTTTTTGTTTTTATTTTGTACTAGCCCAAGAAGGCAAAGACGACGAACGCTCGTGTTCAGTCTTGTGATTTAGTTTTGTCTGCGTTTTCTGGGCGTTTCGCTATTAATTACATTAAATTTGTTCAAATGACAATAGCAAACTGAAGAAATGCATATGAAAAAAAAAACTACCAATGGAGGATAAACCAATTAATGAAACACAGCAACGAAAGACAGGCTAATATGATACTGGCAAAATCTAAGATAGCAAATAGCAAGTGGGATACATGAAATGAAGACATGTAGAAGATAGACAAAATGACAGATGACAGGTAGAACGAATGGAAGAGGAGAGCAAAATGCACACTGAGAAAAAGACTGAGCAATAGGTTGAGGGAGAAGAGATTCTTACATATTCCGTCAGTTTGTTTCTCTGATCAAGAGATCAGTTTCTGTCGGCGAGAGATCGGTTCGGTGTCTTTCGTTTTTGTTTATTGCTTTATTTGTTTGCGTTCTCCCGCAAAGAGTGGAGTAGATTGTTTTGTGCATTTCAAAAAAAAAAAAAAATTCGATTGAGTGTTTTTGTGGCATCAGAAGTAGCCATGACTGCTGAATATTCATGTGTCTGTTTTGTATTGCTATATCA
>CM031621.1:26040388-26065388 GCA_018398815.1 Conus ventricosus
TCAATGTACATGTACATGTGCACACACGCGCACACACACACACACACACACACACACACACCACACACACACACACACACACACACACACACACACACACACAAACACACACACACACATGCGCGCACACACACACACACACACACACGCACACACACACACACACACACACACACACACACACAGAGAGAGAGAGTGAGAGAGAGAGAGAGAGAGAGAGAGAGAGAGAGAGAGAGAGAGAGAGAGAGAGAGAGGATGATGGGGCGGTGGACGGAGACAGACAGGTACACAAAGAATGAATGCAGTATATCTGATCTGCATCACGAACTTCTGAAAAATGAAAATATACCAGTTGATCTTAAAAATCAAACACACACTTTTACCTACCCCCTTGCCTATTTCCATTCCTTCCCCTTCCTCCCCACACCTTATTATTATGCTTTCATTGTCGTCGCCGTTGCCTTGACCTTTGCCATTCCACCTATGTTTTTGCCATGCCGGATACATTTCTTTGACAGAGAGCCTGTCATGATTCATCGCATATCTTTTTACTTTTGGACGACGATACACATTGACAGAACAATCATGCTGAGATCAATCGTAGCCATGGGTTGTCCCGTTGTAGGCCTGCAGAATGAGATTTTCAAAGGAATTTAGAGTACATTCGCCAGTTCAATAGACAAACTACGAGACAAAACGAGATGCGTTTCGACCTGTTAGGTCTCCAGGCAAAATAAAACAAAAGCGTAGGGTGACGTCAGCAATAAGCGTGGTAGAAAGCTGGTAATCACAGTAAACCACCAAGATATTGACGACTTGATCTATACAGTTCTATTCTAGAAAGAGATAGCATCACTTTGTGAACATGGGCATTCTCATTAATCTGAAACGTGTCTGTAACAGATGGAGATGCGAACCCTGAGATGCAGTTTCAGTATTTGTGGGAGGATACGTAAGGTTGTATGGTCCGAAAGCGAGCACGTATAGTTCCTTGATCTGTTTTGTTATTCCAGTTCCGATTTTGAGGCATTATTTTGCAGACATGGTTTCCAATATTCATTTATTATTCATACAAAGGTAGTAAGGAAATTGAGTGAACAATATTGAACGATACTGACCGGACGACACGGGAAACGCCTGAATGAAGCGCCAGCTGGCAACTCTTCGGTCGGCACTACCCAGGTAGCAGCCCGTGGTGTAAACGAGTGTGGATTGTAAAGCGCTTAGAGCTTGGTCTCTAGCTGGGGATAGGCGCTATATTAGTGTTCGTAACAATGATAATACTCCTGTCCATTTTTTCGTTTTTTCTCCGAGCCACGCGGGGTTGGACGTACTTGGGCCGCTTAGGTGATCATACGTCGTCACGAATTAAAGATTGAAGATTAAAGACCTCATTTGCCTCTCACCCTCCTTCCCTTCCCTAGCTCCTTCGGTTTTCCCGTCGTCATCCCTTACACACATAACCACCCCCCCCCCCCCCCCCCCCACCTCCCCGCTCTCCACTTGCTGCAGCCCTTCGGTTTTTTCTGTCTTCTCCACCCCCCATCACCATCACCACCACCCTTCTTCGTGGACGTTCAGTTATCTTGTTGTCGCTTCTGCACTCCCCCCCTCCACCCACCCACACTCCCAACACCGCTCTTTCCCCCTTTCACTTTTCCATCCACATACTCATCCCACCCCACCCCACCACCCCCACCCCACGCCACGTTTTCCCCATTGCTGAGAACCCAAGGGAGGTCAAAATGTGCCAGCAGTCTGAGTGATTGCCCCTTCTGATTCATAACACGAGCAGTGACAGTCATGATTATCAGCCTGGACGGCGGCTAGGAACGGACTGTTTGCCCACTTCTTTACCACTGCCCTCCCCCCCCCCCCCCCCCCCCCCACCTGCCAAACGCCATACCATCTCCCCTCTCCCTTCCCGCCCCCACCCCCCCATCCTCTAACCCTCTTAATTTTTTGCAAAGTCATGTTCATCAGTATTGCTTGCCTGTACTTATTTTCCACGACTACTTTTGTTTTTGTTGTCGCTGTTGTAGTTTCTTATAATCATATGGTCAACCATTAGTATAGCATCTCTTAAAAAAACTAAACTGCTGATTTTTACCATTCAAAGCCGTGACAATGCTTGGGTTCTTGAACAGCAAAGCTGACTACTTTGATTGTTAGCGCGTTTCGGCCTCCTAGGCATTCTTTTCAATTAACGGTCTCTTTTCATATTGATAAGTTTCATATTGTTATTTCAATACATCACCTTTTTTCTTTTTTGCTTCCTTTTTTCCCGTACGCTCTCTTTCTCTGATTTCCTGGAATGCAACCAAATGGGATTTCCTCTCCCGTGGTGGTGAGGAAAAAACAACAACATAGTATTACAGGTGATGTGAATCTCGCACAGCGAAGCGATTCGGCAGCAGTGCAGTGCAGTATCTTCTCGGCGGGTTGTCTGCCATCAGATGGCTTCATATTGAGTGCTCCCTGTGAATGCTGGTTCCGGGTGTGGTTGTGATCAGGAACCGCAGTGAGCGGCGTGGGGCCATTGCCACTGAAGAAACACGGAGACAAGAAAAAAGAAGAAAAAAATCACTCTGACACCTGGAACTGACAAACAAAAAACAGGCAGACCGAGCCGTACAGAAATCTCACCCAGGAGGGAAAAGCTGACGTTATTCTAGCGAAACGAACGATAGTTTTTCATCAAACGGTAAGGGCGAATCTGTTGGGGTGTAACGGTCGGTACTTTCCACAACACGGCCAGTGTGAGTGGCTCTGTTCAGGCGTAACCAACGGTTCTATTAAAACTTCTGGACAAGACAGGACTCAGCTGCAGGCAGGCATAACGAGCGGCTTTGTTCAGAAGACAACTTTCAATAGCGTCATACATCAGCTGTCAGAGAGAACTTGGCTTTTAAGCGTTAAGGTATATTTCTCACTACTCCAGGCTGTTTACCACCCCATCCCTGTTTACGCGCGCGCGCGCACATACATACACACACACACACACGCACATGCACACACACGCGTGCGCACATACACGCGCACGCGCACGCACGCACACAAACACACACACACGCACACATGCTCCACGCATGCACACGCCCCTCTCTGTCTGTCTGTCTGTCTGTAGTCTCACACACACACACACACACACCCCACACTCACACACACACACACACACAACACACACAACACACACACACACACACACACACCACCCACCAGCACACACACACGCGCGCGCACACACACACACACACATGCATACACACATACGTGCACACACACGCACACGCCAATTGCTTTCTATGAAATTTTACTTTGTGTTGATTCCAAATCTGTTACAATCACTAGAGCGTGGGACTGCAAAGCAAGGAAATATTTGCTTTTTGAAATAAAACATCTACTGCATTGTGTCATAACACTAGGCATAAGAATTGATTTTTGTTGGGTCCCATCTCGCTGTGGTATAAAGTGGAATGAAATAGCAGACAGTCTTGCAAAAGAAGGAGCAAATAGAAAGCTGAAAATGTATTAAACAATCCCTTAGATTTATCTTTTGTGAAAAAAATCCAAAAATTATGGAAATATAATTAATATATATATATATATTATATATTATTTTAAATATATATAAATAAACAGAACAAAATTTTAAGTAAAAAATTGGCTACTTTCCCATTTTCCCAGGGCCCATTTTTAAAAAATTTTAAAAATTTAAAGGTAAATACCTACAAAAATTCTCAGGTATTACGTGTCTGCAGAGAAAAAATGTCGCTGTACTCATTTTTGTTTAAAACCAGGTTGACCTCGCTCTTTCAGGGAAAGGGTATTGGAGACAATTTTGATAAATAATTTTGTGTAATATCTTTCATATGTTGTGAAATTGCCATGTTATTTGGCAGTACAGGTTGCAAAATTTCTTATAAAGGCGACTTTTTGTGTACCACTGGGGTAATTTCCTTATGAAAAATAGCATTATAAATTTGGGGGTTTTTTGAATGCACAACGTGGATGAAAGTTAAGTGGGGAAAGGTGTTTTCTTTTTTAAAAAAAAAAAAAAAAGGTTTCAAATTCTTTGGCGATGAAAAACTTTAAAACAAACCACTGAATAACGAACTGAACACGCACAGCACGCACCGCCGCCCCCACACACACAAACAAACACACATACCAACACACACACACGTACGCACGCCGCACCACACCACCACACACGCACGCAGTACACACACTCACACAAACACACCCACCACACACACACACAACACAAAACACACACACCACACCACACACACAATATATATATAGGAGAGAAGAGGAGAGAGAGAAGAGAGAGAGAAAAGGGGATATTTATTTCCCGCCTTACGCCCCCAAAAAACTACATACCCCCCCCATCCTTCCCTCCTCCTTCCACCCCCCCCCCCCCCCCCACCCTTCCCACCTTAGGTTTTTTGGTCGTGCAGCCCCAAGTGGCTGAAGTGAAGGGGGCGAGTGCCTTTTTTGGGATTCGATGTTGGAACAGTTCAATTCAGATCTTGTTCAACAAAAGCTGAATGAGACCCTCCGGGATGACATCGTTTGTTTTTCCTTTTGCAGGGTTTTTAAAAACATATTACACAAACCCTTTAAAACAGACACGCGTTCCCTGTGAGGACAATTTTTGGTTGTCATTTTCATTCCGTAGGAATGTCAATATGCCCTGGTTTCGGGGCCTGGAAGAGAGACTCGTTGGTTTTTCCCCCCCGTTCTAATATTTGTGGCCCTACAAAAAAAAAACGGAACCCCCAGGTAAATTGATATGTTGTATTTCATTCCACGACGGTACTGATTACCATGCACGTAATCGGGGAAATGGACCAGGCCCGATGCCCATAACACACACACACACAACACCACACACACACACACACACACAGCACACGCCACAAAATACAAAAACACACACACACACCAAAACACACCACACAACACACACACACCCCGCAACACTCAACACACCACACACACACACACACACAACACCACACACAAAAAAAACAGGATTTTCTGCACTCTTTGTTACTACTAAAATCAGTTCAAACTACGTAGCAACGTTTTAGTTTTTTTTTTTTTACAGAGGTACGCCATACTTGGGCCTCACCACCCGTCATCCTTTTTGCTGTCGTTGCGAAACATTGTGCCCTTTACCCTTTTGTGGCGGTAGTAAGTATTTCTCTCTCTTCTCTCCCCTCTCCCCCCCTCCTCTCTCTCTCTCTCTTTTTCCCCTTCTCTCTCTCTCTCTTCTCTCTCTCTGTGTCTGTCTGTCGTCTGTCTGTCTGTCTACGCAAACACACCCCTAAACCCCCCCCCCACACCACCCAAACACCACAACACACCCCACCGCACGCCACAACACAAAAAACACACCCACACAAAACACACCACCAGAGGGAGAAAGGGAAAAAGAGAGAAGAGAGAGAGAGGAGAGGGGAGGGGGAGAGAGAGAGGTCTAAAAAACGGGAAAACGATCGAAACGAATTGGTAAACGAAATTGTGCCCAATCCATCAGGCCCTTGATCGATTTAGGGGTTTTTAAATACAGGTGGGCGGGGGTTACGCTTTTCTTTGTCTCCCCCCTCGGAGAGCCTGAAGTGGCGGTTGGCATCGGTGAAAGGAAGAAAGAGCACCTGTTGGAAAGCTGCAGGGCGTTGTTTATTTGCTTTAGTACGTTTAAATAAAACATCTGTGTGACCCCCCGTGGTCCCGACACAGAGAGAGAGGAGAAAGGGGGGGGGGCAGGAGGAAGGAGGGACAAGAGGAAGGGGCAGAGGAAAGGGGGAGGGAGGAGAGAGAAGAGGGGGGGAGAGAGAGAGGGGAGAGAGAGGGGGGGGGGAGAGAGAGGGGAAGGAGGGAGAGAGAGAGGAGAGGGGGGGAGAGAGGGGGGGAGGAGGGAAAAGAGAGAGAGAAGAGAGAGGGGAGAAGAGGGAGAGGAGAGAGGGGGGGGGGGGAGAGAAAGAGAAGGGGAGGAGAAAGGAGAGGGAGAGAGAAGAGCGCCAAAAAAGGGAAACAGTGCGGGGGGGGGGGGGGGGGGGGGGGTGGGGGGGTGGAGCCCCCCATCCCACTCTTTCCCCGCTTCCCTCCCACCATCGGGAAAAAAAAAAAAAGGGTTTGATTGGTCAGACATCACATTCTTGTCGTCGGTCTGTCTGTTGTCGTCTGTCTGTTTTCTTCTTCTCTCTCCCCTCCTCTCTTCTCTTCTCTCTCTCTTCTCTCTCTCTCTTGTTGTCTGGTCTGTCTGTCTTCTGTCTGTCTCTCTCTTCTCTCTCTCTCTCTCTCTCCTCTCTCTCTCTCTCTCCTCTCTCTCTCTCTCTCCACCAGTTATCTGTGATTTGTTGGTTTTTAAATCAGGAGGATCGGCGCGGAGAATGGGGGAGAAGGGAGAAGATGAGGGGAGTGAGGGCGGGGGTGGGGGGGGGGGGGGTTAGAGGAGGGGTGGGGGTGGGGATGGGAGGCGGTTCGCAGCGATCTGGCTTTCCTGATCAATTTTTGCTTGAACCACAGATGACACAGACATGGCGATGCTACGGAAATGTTCTTGCCCAACCACTGCTCACTCACTGCCCTCACAGGCTGCCGTGTCCATTTTAAAACCAGTCGATGGTTCAAAACCGATCCAGGCGTCAGTGTGTCTGGGCACTTTGTTTGCGGAATCATTCTTGGTCTTCAGCCTTACAGCTCCGGCGATGGCCGTTGGCCTTGGAGACGGTGTTCAAACAAATGAGCGCGAGTTGATAGCGGTTAATGGGAGGAAGAGGCGGACGTGAGGTAATCGTGAGAGAGGTCGGACGGGACAGCTTTGAAACCATTTTCCAACCTTGCTGCTTGGCTTCCTGACCTTTTCACCCTTCTTTTCCTTTCGCCCCTCCCCCCCCCCCCCCCACCCCCCTCTCCCCATTTCCTCCCTTCCTTTCCTCGTTTTCTCTTCTCCACCACCAGCACCACCCTCCTCTCCCGTCCATCGCCCCCACCCCATCTCTCTCTCTTCTCTCTCTCTCTCTCTCCTCTCTCTCTCTCTCTCTCTCTGTGTGTGTGTGTGTGTGTGTGTTGTGTTTTGTGTGTGTGTTTTTATATTCGACATAATCGATGCTCCTATTCCCGGACAACTCTTCATTTTGGTATGGTTGGGTGATCTCTTGCTCTCTTGCTTCAGTCGTGTCAATGCCAGTAGAAAAAGCAGGTCACACCATTAAGTTCTCACATCTTCCAATCAGCTCCGCCCGCATTGAAGGATAGTCATGTTCCCTCTTTGAACCAATTGGCGCCAAGACTCCAGATTTGCCGCTATTTCGGTCACGAGATCTTCACAGACATTATCACGCTGTGCTCGGATGACTGAACACTGGAAACGGAAAGTTCGAGAACATTACTGTTGTGGTTTGTAAGGGAGGTAAGTAAGGTTGAACAGAATTACGGCATCTCTCTCTCTCCTCTCTCCCCTCTCTCTCTCTTTTCTCTCAGAGCACTTTTCAACCCATTACAGCACCCCCTCTTCTTCGTCTTCTTCTTCTTCTTCTTCTTCTTTCTTTGAGTGACTACAATCTGTGCCTGCTGCCTGCTGTGAATGGGCGCATTGCTAACTCATTAACATTCTCTCTCTCTCTCTCTCTCTCTCTCTCTCTCTCTCTCTCTCTCTCTCTCTCTCTCTCTCTCTCTCAATTGTTGTGTATGGTGCTTTGTTTTCTCTACCTGTAGCATGTCCTTTCCTCCTTTTCTTTGTTTCAAATCTGTGACTGAAACTCTTGCGGTGATGTTAGACTTGAGAGAGGAGAAAAGAGAAAAGGAGAGAGAGAGAGAGAGAGAGAGACAGACAGACAGACAGACAGACAGACAGGTAGAGAGAAAGATATTCGGGGGTTTTCAAAGAAACCCAGATCCCCCCCCCCCCCCCCCCCCCCCCCCCCCCCCCACATCCCACTCCCCACTTTCGTTTGCCCCACTCCGATTTCAAAACAAATCTGAAATTTGCCTTTAACAGCGGTTAAAAAAAGGAGGAGAAAAAAGACAGAAAGAGAAAAAAAAAGGTAAAGAGAACTTTCTATCTAAAACATGTTATCAGCATCGTACCACCACACGACGTGTAAAAATACAATAAGAATCGGTGCACAGTGCGATCAGTTAATAGCGGCTGGAGAAAAATGTGCTGAACAAGAACATTCGACAGGGCACAAATCATGAATCTCAGATCCGCCTTCTGCGCGTTTGACGAGTGAAAACAAAATCGTTTCACCACCAGGGGAAGTAATAGCTGGTAAGAATTGAAAGAGTGACTTCCCATCTTTTCTTTTGTCTTTGTTGTTGTTATAGAATATAATTCAATACGAAATGTAAACGTTTCTCTGAAAAGTTTTGATATTCTACCAAAAATAAAATAGTTTAAAATAAAAACAACTTCAGTAATACTTTTGTTGTAACACAAGTCTCACAGTGCTCACACAGAGTGGAAAATGTTCAGTAGTCTTGTTTAACGGATCCTGAATCCAGATTTTGAGCCGGATCGGCAGTATAAAATTAAACGACTTCGTTCTTGGGACACAATCAATTTTTCCACCAAGTTTTGGTGCAGTCAGTTCGGTAGCTTGTGTGTAATCTTGGTGACAGGAAGAGGGAAAAAAAGAAAGAAAGAAAGAAAAAAAGGAAGAAAGAAAGAAAGAAAAAAAAAAGAAAAGAAAAGGGAAAACGGATGACGTACGAAGGTCAGGAAGATAACAAGTCACTCTCTGGTACATGTAGAACTTTAAAAAAAAAAAAAATCAGGTAACGATAACTTCTCCGTCAAGTCGTTGACACGACATGGAATCATTATGTGGACTAGAACGCCAGGGTGAAGTGACACAGCTGTTTCAGTTGTTTTGTGTTGGTTCACAATTCTCTTATTGCCCTCCGAAGATTCCTTGATTTTAACGTTCCACGCATGTCGCCATCATTTACCTCGTAAGCTACAGCTTGCTCTTAATCTTGGGTATGTCAGCGGGATGTTTACGCATAGGCCTGCACAATTACCTGAAAAGTCTCTTCCAAACCAGATTTTAAGCCTAGAAGAAGCTATCCGATACCAAGCCTTTTAGTGTTAATTGGTGTACATTTTGTCAGCTTCAGAGTGCAGCCGGGTTCCTGCGTTCCCTTCCATCATTCTCAAAGTTTCACAGTGATATACCCCATTGATTCTGGGAGCAAGCCTCGACTTTGTTAGGCAAGTGCGCTGGCTGCTTTGGTGTGCTTTAGGTGCATAGGAATGCCAACATTGAGCTCGTTCTTCCGAGACCTTAAACAGGACGGTCTGACAGCGAAGCACTGAAAAGGATAGACATTCTCACCAAACGATGATTCGCACAAGCGTGCTGCCACACTATTCTGGGAGGGGCGCTTTCGATCGCTGTAATACACTGCACTTCCGACAGCGTGGTGAGGCTTCAGGCCCGTTTTGTTGTGATAAACAGCTCTGTCTTGGCTCTTGACGACCCGTATCATAGAATGTGTCAGTGGTGACATCTTACCTGCTGCTTAACGTGTTTCTGTGAGTGTTTCTGTATCCATTGTTTCAGGTTAGTAATCTGTTCTGGAGTAATCGTTTCAGTTACATGCTTCTCATTCTGATCTTAACTACGCCAAGACAGGTGTTTTTTTTTTTTTTTTTTTTTTTTTTTTTTTCGCACTCGAGTCTGTCTAGTTTTTCGTTTGCTTGACTGTCAGCAAGACTGTTCTGGTGTAAACGTATCAGTTACATGCTTCTTATTCTGATCTTAACTACGCCAAGATGGGTTTTTTGTTTTTGTTTGTTTGTTTTCTTTTCTTTTGCTGTCGCACACAAGTCTGTCTAGTATTCTGTTTGCTTGACTGTCAGCAAGACTGCGCCGGAACTACGCAAGTGATTTTAACGAAACTTGACGGAAAGATAAGCTGTAGCCCACGGACAAAGCTGTTAAATTGTGCTGTAGATCCGGATCAAGGGGCGGATCCAGGATGAGTGCAAGATCTAGGCAGATGTCTGCGCTCTCCCTGTTGCTCCTCGGGTATATTCTGTTGTCGGCTCTTTCATCTAGATGCCGCGATTTCTTGATGGTTGTTGCAATATAAATAATGTGAAACCCTTTGGCAGGTTTCAAGATTTTCACTTAAGTTTATTTGCGCATAGCCTTTGATATGTTTAGTCTCTTACCACTGAGGATGACGGGAATGCAGTGGGTGGATTTCAGCTCAGTGAAATTGCTGCATGTCTTTCTTGAAAGAGCTAGAGGTATGCTGGGTCTTTTTTCTCGTTATAATTTTCTTTCATTGGATTATAACATTGAAGGCGTGATAAAGCCAGCAATGCTCTAATCCGAAAGAGAAGAGAATAAGAGTTTTAATCTGATGTGTATGTATCTGGAAATACTGGTCCTGCTGCTAACCGGCTCACGATTATGAAGGTTGGTTGTTATCCGTTGATTGTTGGTTGATAGCTTCGCTCAGAAGCTACAGGCGCTGACTGTTAGCTGTTTCCTTTCAACGTTCGGCATCGTCTTATGACCAGTATTCAACTGACCGAGACTCCTACCGTCTGGTTAATTCAGAACGATGCAATGCATTGTGCCAGTTTACAGGTCAAAACCATCTGTTTTTCATGTCTTCTGTTTCCCACGCTGTATTTTAAAGCCACTGTATCTTTTTACACGATTGGTTGGGTCAGTTATATATCAACGCGTAAATTACTTTGATCTCTCAGTCCGCCATTGCATGAGCCTACGTATCATACTGACCATTCCAAGTGTTAATGATGGAGCAGTATAACTAGTGTTGATGCCCATGTCCACAACCCAGGCTAAATCAGAGATGGCAGTTGTGTAGTTGGGTGTGTTGGTGTGCGTCAGTGTGAAAGTTAGGTGCCCAGACAAAATTCATGTTTTTCTTTTTCTTTTTCTTTTTTTTTTCAATTGACCTTGCTGTCTGTACATACTGTAAATCTATTGCAAGCTTCTCTTTCAGACTTCAGTGTCATTCATGACGGACTAAATATTCTTCTGATGTGAAGTGCATCTTTTTTGAATGCCCTTTTTGTTACTTTTCTCCTCGTCTTTCGTGGTGTCCACCAACATCAGGTTGATGGTTTTGACAATATGAAAATGTGTATATAAAGGGTGGGTTGGGTGAGAAGTGGGGGTGGGGTGAGGGCGGGGGTTTGATGGTAAGGGCCCCTACCGTGAGTGTTGAGCAAAGCGTGTACCCTAATGAACAACCTTATTCAGTGGGGATGGGCAGGGGGTATGGGGGGGGGGGGTATGGAGAAGCAGGGAGAGGACAGACGAGAAGGCGGGGTGGAGAGAAGGGGGTGGGCGGTTGAGCGAGCGGGTGTAGGGGAGTGGGGGGTAATGTGTCAAATACGGAACAGAGAGAAGAAAGACAACGCCTCATGTGAAAAAGAATGCCACTGATTGTGTGCAGAAAAAAAAAGACTTCTTCCAGGGGCTAGTCAGACAGGTCTCACTGTTGTTCTGGCACCAGCTGACCCAACCAGCGCTGACAGGAATTAGGCACTAAATCCACGTGGAACTGGTTTTACAGTACCATAAAAGTTATTAGCACCTGACTTTCAGCAGCAGCAGCAGTAGTAGCAGCAGCATTAGTATAGTATTAGTTGTAATAGTAGTAGTAGCAGCAGCAGCAGCAGGAGTAGTAGCAGCAGCAGCAGCAGCAGGAGTGGTAGAAGCAGCAGTAGCTGGAGTTTTAGCAGCAGCAACTGCGGCTGTAACAGTAGCAGCAGCAGCAGCAGCAGCAGTAGTAGTAGTAGCAGCAGCAGCAGTAGTAATAGTATAGTAGCAGCTGCAGCAGTTGCAGCAACAGCAGCAGCCGCAAGAGGAGTAGTCGAAGTAGCAGTGGTAACATCAGCAGCGGTAGGAGCGGCAGAATTAGTATTTGTAGTAGTAGCAGCAGCAGTAGCAGAAGCAGCAGCAGCAGCAGTAGTAGTAGTAGTAGTAGTAGTAGTTGTAGTAGTAGTAGTAGTAGTAGTAGTAGTAGTAGCAGCAGCAGCAGCAGCAGGAATAGAAGTAATAGCAACAGTAGAAGTTGTAATAGTAGTAGTAGCAGCAGCAGTAGAAGTGGTAGCAACAGTAGAAGTTGTAATAGTAGTAGTAGTAGTAAGCCGCAGCAGCAGTAGCAGGAAGAGGAGCAGCAGCAGCGGCACTAGTGTAGTAGTAGTAGTAGTCGTAGTAGTTACAACAGCAGCAGCAGCAGTAGTAGTAGCAGTAGCAGTAGTAGTAGTAGCAGCAGCAGCAGCAGCGGCAGCAGTAGTAGCAGTAGTAGATGTAGTAATGGAAATAGCATCGTTATTGTTGTTGTTGTTGTTGTCTTTGTTGTTGCATTTAATGTTATTAGTATGAGTAATAATACTAGTAGCAGCAGCAGCAGTAATAGTAGAAACAGAGTAGAAGTAGTAGTAGTAGTAGTAGTAGTAGTAGTAGTAGTAGTAGAAGTAGTAGTAGTAGTAGTAGTAGTCGTCGTCGTCGTCGTCGTCGTAGTAGTTAGTAGTAGTAGTAGTAGTAGTAGCAGCAGCTTCAGTCGCCGCAGAATTGGTATAGTGAACTTTTGCAAAGTCATCCTTCGGTGAGCATTTTCTCGCTGGCCTAGTACCATAGCCGAGGATCGTGAGAGCGGAAAGCGTGGGACGGACAGTGACAGAGTGGCGGCACTGGGCACACGACAGTCGCAGGGATACGGTGCCCGGCTTTGGCTAAACACCTGTATTGACCGACACACTCGACCGTTATGGATAGACACACACAGACACGTGGCGGGGTGTTAGTACTATAGAGTGTGTCCTGTGTTGGTTTGGGCGGCGTCTCTCTCTCTCTCTCTCTCTCTCTCTCTCTCTCTGCTTGTTTTTTACTTGAAAGTTTCTGGTCCCCTTGGCAGAAGCTGTTCTCATTCTTACTTCAATTTCTTGTCCCCTTCATGGAATCCTTTTTCATTTCAGCTTTCTTTTCTCGTCCCGTTCTCATTTTTACTCCTTGTTGGAAGCTGTATTCATTTTTTACATGAGTTTCTCGTCTCACTGGTGGAGGGTTTTTTTTTTTTTTTTTTTTTTTTTTTTTTAAACTGCTATTTCGCTTCTCCTTGAGGGAAGCTTTTCCCATGTTTGCTGTTATTTCTCGTCCCCTCGTCGGAAGCTGTTGTCATCTGTTTTTTGCTATTTCTCGTCCTCATGTTGGAAACTGTTCTCGGTTTCACTTTTGTTTCTCGGAAGAAAATCTTCAACGAAGCAGGGAACAGAAAACAGTAAATAACAAAACAAGTAGGGTAACTCTTGCTCCCCCATTATGAAAGAAACACACGCCCATAACTCCAAACGAATGCTGCATACGACACTGAATCGCCTTGCAGAAATGACAACACAGCGGATGCAGAACAAACAAGGACACATCCCCTTTTGTTTCTCGTTCCCTTGTTGGAAGCTATTTTCAACTTCGCTTCTGTGTCTTGTCCCCACGTTGTAAGCTATGTTCATTTTTGCTTCTGTATCTTGTCCCCATGTTGTAAGCTATGTTCATCTTTGCTTCCGTATCTTGTTCCCACGTTGTAAGCTATGTTCATCTTTGCTTCTGTATCTTGTTCCCACGTTGTAAGCTATGTTCATCTTTGCTTCTGTATCTTGTTCCCACGTTGTAAGCTATGTTCATCTTTGCTTCTGTATCTTGTTCCCACGTTGTAAGCTATGTTCATCTTTGCTTCTGTATCTTGTTCCCACGTTGTAAGCTATGTTCATCTTTGCTTCTGTATCTTGTTCCCACGTTGTAAGCTATGTTCATCTTTGCTTCTGTATCTTGTTCCCACGTTGTAAGCTATGTTCATCTTTGCTTCTGTATCTTGTCCCCATGTTGGAAGCTATGTTCATTCCAATTTCTCGTCCCGGTATTGGAAGCTGTTTCCATTTTTACTTCTATCTCTGGTTCCCTTGATGAACGCTTTTCTTATTTTTACTTCTATTTTATCACCCACTTGACAGAAGCTGTTCTCATTTTTATTCATATTTCCTGTCTCCACATTATAGGAAGCTGTTTCCCCATTGACCTCTTTTAAATCCCCTCGCTCTTAGTTCTAGTTCTCGCCCTTTACCGGAAACCGTTCTCAAAGTTTTCGTCCACTTTTCGCCAAGTCGGAAGCTGTATTTATATTTGCTTCTAGCATTTGTCCCTATCTCGGAAGCTGTTCTAAATTTTTCCTTTTTTTTTCTTTCAAGCCCTCTGGTCTGAGACTGTTCTCTTTTCCACTTATATTTTTCGTCCCCCTGTCAGTAGCACCTTCTAATCTTTACTTTTGTTTCTTGTACACACGGTTCAGGGTTTCTTCTGGGGTTTTTGTTTTAAACATGCTTTTCTTTTCCTTACTGGCAGGTTTTTTTTTTGTTTTTCTTGTTTTCTCTTTCCCTAGGTGTTGTCATGTTTACTTCTGTTTCTTTCGTGCAGCTGCTGAAAGATGGGGTCGTTCGTGGGTCACATTGATGAGGGCATTTTCTTCATCCTCCTGGCCACGTGGTGGATAGTCAACGCTTGCTGGCACTATCTAGAGGTCAGTTCTCTTTCAACGTCTGTCTGCCTTTCTGTCTGCCTGTCTGTCTGTCTGTCTGTCTGCCTGCCTGTCTGATCGTATATCTTTCCATAATTGGTTTGCTTTTTTTTTTCTTCATAAGTTTCTACGTCTTTCCAGTTAACTTGACAAGAGCAAGAAGATGTAAAGCTGGACTTTGATGAGATTTTGTTTTACTTTGCAAACGTAGATACCAGTTCACACACACAGACACACACACACACACACACACACACACACACACACACACACACACACACAACACACACACACACACACACACACACACCACACACACACACACTGTCTCTCTCTCTCTCTCTCTCTCTTCTCTTCTCTCCTCTCTCTCTCTCTTCTCTCTCTCCTCTCCCCCTCCCACGCACACACCACACACACACACACACACACACACACACACACACACACACACACACACACACACACACACACTGTTTCTCTCTCTCTCTCACGCACGCACACACACACACGCGCGCGCACACCCACACACACACACGCTCGCGCGCGCGCGCGCACACACGCACACACACATACACACACACTCTCTGTCTCTCAACATTTTTGATGTTTGAGATTTAGTTGTGTTTAATGTGACAAACTGCTGTCAATACAGTTGCCACACATTTGACATCTCCCACACTAGAAAGAAAAAACAAAACAAACACAACAACTGCATTTCAGTCACAGCACAGTGGCAGACCTGTGGTGCCAAGAATGAGCTACAGCGTCCGTTACAAGAGAGAGATTCCTGTGGACATCATCGGCAAGATCGTGTTCCCCGTAGGGGGTAGGTGACGGTTTAAGACCGATTGTCTGTCTGTCTTTCTGAATCATCATCATCATCATCTACAACAACGACATCAACGTTAACATCGTCTTCTCTTCGTTCTTGTTGCTGTGGTTGTCGTAGCTTTCCTTCTTCCTCTGTTTCTCCTTCTTGCACTTTGTTTTCCTTCTTCCATCCTTCTTTTCTTCTTCTTTTTCTTCGTCCTCCTCCCCAGCTTTTAAGCGCCACTGCTCTGAAATGACCCTTTAAACAACATAATGGACGCACTTTAAAGTTCTCTTTTGTTCAATTCAAGCGCCTTTGTCAATGACAGGCTAACACATTTATTGTCTTTGTGGCGTAGGCTGAAACTGCAAGTGTTACAAACCTAAAAAAAACAACACCCCCCCAAAAAAAAACAAAAAAAAAAAACACAACAACAACAACAACAACAACAACGATGTTACATGCTGCGTATACAGCCTCTTTTTCTGTTTTACGTTTTGTTTGGGACTGTGTGTCCATTAAACCTGTCTTTTAGGACTTGTCTACAACTCACGCATGACAGCCGATAGGGGGATGAAAGAGAACCATTTGTGCGCGACCTAGAAATTCAGAAACACAAAGTTATGGACTTTTTATGTGTTCCTGAAATCCTTGGGGATAGGCTCTTTCGTGTGTGTGCGTGTGTGCCGCACGCGCGCGCGCGCGCGCGCGTGCGTGTGTGTGTGTGTGTGTGTGTGTGTGTGCGGCTAGCAGTGTAAGAAGTCCAATAAAACAAGACTTTGATCACTTCACCTGTTCGCAAAGCATTTTTTGGTCCCTGTCCAAAGAAGTATGTTCATTGCATTTATTAATTAAGTGCAATTCTTTTGTAGAGGGGACAGGAATAGTATCTTTTGTAATCAGTCAGAATCTCATTGCTCATGCTGGAGGCATTCACTCCTTCCTGTTGGCTTGACTGGTTTTGCGTCTATCTCCAGTTCAGTGGTTGACCGGCTGTTCGCCACACGTCACACATGATGTGTCAGATTTTCCAGTTTGAAGCACTCAGTTTACGGCTTGAGGGCAAAGCTAGTGTGCAGACAGTAGGTCGCCCACAGTGAACAGCGGACAACAGGAAATTCGCCTATGCCCTTACCTGAGAGGGCGGCCCAGCCAACTGAAGCAGTTCTCTCGTTGTTCGGAAGAGGTTAGTTGCCCATACGAGCTAACAGGAGTCTTACAAAGGCGAGAAGTGGGGAAAACGAAGAGATCCTTCCTTTCTACCTCTGTGCCATGCGCGTCGGATATCACATAATTTTGTGAAAAGACCTAAAATGAAAGTACCGCTACTATTTTGCCATGTCTCACAAACCATCTGAACATCATCTGTTGTATATGGAACTTCAAATTTGACCCCTTCCGAATCCCACCCCTTTTCCCATCCCATCCTATTCTGGGTATGTGTTGATGCATGTTTTTGTGTGAGTAAATTTGTCATCAAGCTTTCTACTAATGCGTTGTTAATATACGTGGTCATTTAATAGAAATGACCAGTAAAAATAAGAAAAAAGAAGATGAGACAAATGTAAAACATACGAAAACGGACATTCAAGCACAGAGACGAGAAGATGGACAACTACGGCCAACCATCGTGGCACAATGGTCAGTACCGAAGGCCTGCGGACTGGGAGGTTGTGGGTTCAAGTTCCATCACAGGCATTTATCTGTGGTAGGTTTCATCCCCGACCGGTTCCTACCCAGCGCTGAGTGTGCTGTGGGCTCTAATAGGTAGTCTGGAACCACACAGTTGAGTTCCATTAATTAACTAAACGGATGCGTCTCTGTGACTGTAGCTCAAATAATCTGACACAGAACTGATGTCTTTATCACTCGGGACTAGTGACGCCACTATGCATGATCTGATGGACACAAGCCTTCAGTTTCGATTTCCTCTCCAATTCCATGCACGAGGTGAGTGCGTGTTGATCGCTGGTATCGGCAAGATCGTGGGGACTGTCGATGGACGGGCGTAGTGGCGCCTCCAGCAGGGTCGCTCACTCACGATGGCTCCGCCACTTAGCAGCCATTGTTGTAAGCAGGCAGGAGGGGAGGGGAGGGGCTTAACAGGTGGCGTTCTGCATGTGTTGGATCACAACAGACCCCAGCGAGCACACACACACACACTGGCATGGCAGCAGTGCAGTGTCTCCTCTGGTTGTCCCATGAAGGTTTGATATTGATTGCTCATTGTTAATGACTGGTGCTCGGTTTGCCATGAGACAAACCTAGATGTGGGTGAGCATGGTGTAGCTAGTATGAACAGGATATGAATCATGGGGCTGAGAGGACAGGGAAGGTGAGAGAGAACAAACAGACGGACAAATAGATAAAGCAGAAACACTGAAGCAAAGAGACACGCAGACACTCGGGCAGACAGACGGACAGACAGACAGAGACGTTAACACCCCCGTGGCACTGTTGCAGGATTCCTGGCCGAGGTCATAGACGATGGGACCGCCCTCGTGGACAAGGACGGCAATTTCCGCAAGACGGTGAATGGCCAGCACATGACCATATACAGCATCTTCGTCCTTCACTCCGTCATTGACCTCTTGACCTGGGCGGGCCTTCCCATGATTCCTGGCGCCGCGCATGTCACAGCCGCGCTATCCTTCACCTGGTGAGACTGGCTGTCGCCGGTGTTTTACGTCGCTGTGGGGGTTACATTCATCTTGCACATCACGGTAGTTTGCTGTTCCTGTATTTGTTTGTTTTACACTGTTCCACATTCAGTTCTTTCAAAAACAAACTTGGATATCCACTACGCCACCATCATCAGCCTGAAATTAATTAATCAGCATATTTGTTTTTTTCAGTATCAGATGTAATGTTTTCCTAAAGAAAAGTATATGGGGGGAAAAGCGGGAAAATAGTGATGGAAACCAACAACAAGAATGACAGGACCAACAACAACAAGAACTTACAAACATGAGGATGATATTAATAATGACAGTAATGATAATGATAATAATAATGATGATAATAATAACAAAAACAATAACTATAATGATTATGGTATTGATAATGACGGTGATGACAATAGAATGGTTTTACGACTCTTTCGGACGCTTCATAGGCCTGCTCAAGAACAAATTACACGCTCGCACAAAAAGTATCAGCGCGCAGACAACCTGCGTCCGGGAAGGAGTGGTGGTACCAACAGTGCACACTGAGGCCTCCACCTCCCAGTGTGAAAACATTTCACACAACTGGACCAATCACGTAAGCTGACATACACAATGATGTCATTAATTAGAAGAAACAGAAGTTCGGAATAGAAAGACGAAGTTTAAGCTATTTAGTTCCTAATTCGGCTTCTTCTTGTTTCAGATCTCACTTCATTTTTGCTATGAACAAAATATATCTTGTTTCCAAGACCTAGAGGTCAAAGAGACAACCTTGACCAATCATGTTCAGGTATTATGTTTGTCCTCAAGTACCAAGAAGGTTAACGTTCTCTGAAATGAAAGTAAATATGAAATGAGGCAGGGAGCAGTAAACAATAAACAACAAACAAGTAGAGTAACTCTTGCTCCCACAGGAAAACAAATACACGCCCATAACTCCAAAGGAATGCTGCTTACCACACCGAATCGCCTAGCAGATATGACAGCACAGAGCACACACAACAATCAAGAAAAGATCCCCTTGTTTCCTTGTTTGTTCTGTGTGCTCTGTGCTGTCATAGCTGCTAGGTGATCCAGTGTCGTAAGCAGCTTTTTACTTTGGAGTTATGGGCGTGTGTTTGTTTTCTAGTGGGAGCAAGAGTTATCCGACTTGTTTGTTGTTCTCTGAAAGCTTAAGATAAACCCTCAGCATTCTGTCTCTCATGAGCTTACATAATAGACCTGTTCCAGAAACAAAAAGATCAAGAGAAGGTAAAGCCTGTCTTTTCATTGCACATAGAGTTACCTTTTCTCAGTTTGTGGCTCAAACGAATACATCAAGAGAATCGAATCTTTTACTTGAAAGGTGTGCTAGAGTAACTATCGCGACATCGACTGTCTGCGTACAGTTTCACACCCATAGTTGGCATTTTCTCTCTCCCTCCCTCCCCTCTCCTCTCTCTCTCTCTCTCTCTCTCTCTCTCTCCTCTCTCTCTCTCTCTCTCTCTCTCTCTCTCTCTCTCTAATTCAGCTGTAAAGCTGACTGATGGAGCAAAATTGCTTTGGATGTGCATACCAGCGGCATCTGTCCCATGAAAACGGCACAGTTACTCTCGCTGAACGCGAGCTTCATCACAGATTAATAATAATAAACCAGCCGCCGTGGCGAAGTGGTTAGCGTCGCGGACACCCGGCTGGGAGGTCGTGGGTTTCGAATCCCATCAGAGTCATGTGGGTTTTTCTGCCCCGACCGGCTCCTACCCAGAGTTGAGTTTGCTACGGACTCAGTTGGGAAGACTGGGACCACACAGTCGATTTTCATCCACTTAATGGATGCGTTTCTGAGAGTGTTGCTCAAATTTCCTGACCAACACTGCAGGTGCCTGTATCTCTCGGGCCTGGTTGACGCCGGGATATATTATGAAAGGAAGCGTAGAGTACAGCCCTGTCATGTAGTCTCAGACCGAAATGGAAATCCGTAGCATCATCTTAATCATCCTCATTCTCATCGATCAGCATTAAAAAAAAATGTCTCCAATTCTGTGGCCCTTCATTCCCTGCTCTCATGTTGACCTCAATTTCGATGTTCTCTCTACGTCCGTGGCCTTGGTTTGGTTCCGTCGGGGTCACCGGTATCGGCGAGTCCATGGGGCTGTCGTTAGACGGACGTGGTGGCGCCCTACGGAGGGAGAGCTCACTCACGCCGGCTCCGCGACTAAGCAATTATTGTCGTCAGTAAGGGGCTTAGTAGGTGGTGTCCTGCGTATGTTAGATCAGAACAGGCGCCACTGAACACCACCGAAGTGACTCGGCAGCAGTGCGGTGTCTCCTCCGGTGGGTTGCCTCTTGACGGCTTGACATTGACTGCTCCCTGTGGACTGCCGGTGCAGGGGCTGCGGTGGGCCGACCGGGCTGTGGCTGTGGACGGGGTGTCGGAATGAGCGGCGTGGGTGCACTGCCTCTGAAGTGGCGCAGAGGTTGGGACAGCAAAAAAAAAAATTAATAATAATAATAATGAATACTTATATAGCGCCTATTATCGGCTACAGACCAAGCTCTAAGCGCTTTACAATCCACACCCGTTTTCACAAAGGGCTGCCTGCCTGGGTAGTGCCGACTGAAGAGCTGCCAGCTGGCGCTTCATTCAGTCGTTTCCCGTGTCATCCAGTCAGTATCGTTCAATATCGTTCATTCAATTTCCTCACTTCCTTCATTCTTTCCATTTCTCACGCAGGGTGCATGCTATGTGCAACGTGTCATCCATACCAACGACCAAACTGGCCTACTCTTCCGAAAGTTGGTGATGGGATTTTACATGTGTGCAAGATGTTATGCGTGCGTTCACACACGGAACCTCGGTTTATAATCTCATTCGAAGGACTGTATGGGAAATAGAATCAGAACCAATGTTTACTCCGAAGGAAAAATCCCCCTGTACCGAAACGGCCCGGCGGAGATTCGAACCCGCAAGCCCAGGATCACGAGTCCTGTGCTCTACCAACTGAGCTATTCCGGCTCCCTTGCAGATTTCCGAACATTGCCTGTTACCTCCACCAAAGAGGTTATGAGTTCACCTGCGTCTGTTGGTTTCTCTGACTTGTCAGCCAACACTACACAGAAACTACGGAACCAATTTTAACGGAACTTTGTGGGGGTGGGGGTGTGGGGAAGTAAGATGTGGTCCAACGATGAATAAAGGAACTGTTGTCCAGATCAGAGGGCAGATCCAGGCTTTTCTTCTTTCTTTCTTTCTTTTCTTTCTTTCTTTCTTTTTTTTCTTTCTTTCTTTCTTTTTTTTCGGTTTCATTATTTTGTTTCTTTCTTTCTTTCTTGCGTGGTGGAAGTTTGCCTCGCCCACGTGTCCTTTTCGGTTAGAAAAAAATTTCTTTCACCCTCTAGCCCTGAAAGACAACGCTGTTTTTGTTTGTGTGGAAGATGAAGTGGAATTAAAACGAAAAGAGATTAAAACAGAGCTGAGATTGTTTGCACTGTGGATTTGTGTTTCATCTTAGGCTCGTTTAAATATACTTTTTAATCCTTTTCTTGCGTTTTGCAGTTGATCGATTTCTATGAACTTCCTCGCTCAGTACGCCCGTTCACTTGCCAGCTCACACACTACAAATCGTTGTTTGTTTGTTTTTAGCATGAAACACTAGAAAAGGAATTCGCAAGACCAATTTCAGAACAGGCAACATTGCCGGTAATAGCCAAACTCTTCGCCAGGTTCACAACAGTCGCAAGAGAAAGTTGACATCGTTCGGCGATTAACGTAGCGTGCCAGATACACACATTTCGAAGGGAGAACAAGATGCAACAAAAAAAAAGTAATAATGAGAAAATGACAAAAGTGTTGAGAACAAGATGCAACAAAAAAGTAGTAATTAGGAAAATTTTAAAAAAGTCTTCTTGCCGTTTTGCCTAGGCTTCTCACACTCAGGGCAGTTCAGACTGTCAGTGATATTTGTCCAGCGTACTCGACTGTCTTGCGATTCCTGCCTCTGTCCAGCTGGTTCCAAAAGTCGTTGCCATTCTTGCCTCTGTCCAGCTTGTTCCAAAAGTCGTTGCCATTCTTGCCTCTGTCCAGCTGGTTCCAAAAGTCGTTGCCATTCCTGCCTCTGTCCAGCTGGTTCCATTCCTCTTCAGCCCTGCCTCAATGTCTCTCTTCCTGCTGTTTCGGGGTTGTTCTTCTCTTCATTCTCCTCTCTTTGTTCCAGATCAAAGCATGACGGGGTGGTGCTGGTGCCTGGTTTCTAAAGGCCGTGTCCTGTCCAGCCGTAATTTCACCTCAGTATTGTGCAGTGTCTGGCTCCTTGACCACAGCTTCTCTTAGCTGACTTTGTCTGGCTGGCGAATGTTGAAAATGCTCCGATCCTCAGACAGGTGTAGTTCAATAGCTGTAGCTTCTGATGCATCACTTGGGTCTCTTCCCGCATCTTAGAGCTGCATAGAAACCTTTATTTTTAACATGTGAATCGAAGACGTGCAGTTTTGTAATTCATAATCTATTTCTTCTTTGATGCAGACATGGTAGATGTTGTCCTAAAGCAAAGGGTCAGCAATGAAATCTCGCCCAATCGTGTACCTTTTTTTTTTTATTAGCTTCTTCGTGTTTCTCAATACATCGCTAAATCTCTTCTGATTGGTGTAAATTGTTGCTAACTGTTCACTGTCAGGTACGGCGTGGCCTTCTACTACCACTCCCAGATGCACGGCAAGGAACCACTGGAGACTATAGTGCACGTCATTCCCATCGGCGCCATGCTGGTGACGGCGGGCGCCATCTTGCTGGAGTTAAAATGGCGGCAGGGGTGTGGACGCTGCTGACCCGATCCTGGGGCTGCTGACCTTGGGCACCTGGTTCTCCCACGTGGCCTTCATGCTGTACGAGCACGACTCGTTTCCAGGTAAGGGCTTGGAGGATGGTTGGATGAATTAGGCCTATGGGTTTCCAGCAAAGAGTCTTTTAAACAGACACATACGTACATACAAACAAGTAAGAAACCATTTAGTATACATGTCATTAACGTCTATGTGAAATACTAATATCGTTCAACTGGCCAGGTTGTACACCCTTATTGCTGTGACTTCCCCAATAACATATCTTCACTGAAGGAAAGGTTGAAGGATAAACGAGAGAGAGAGAGAGAGAGAGAGAGAGGAGAGAGAGAGAGAGAGAGAGAGAGAGAGAGAGAGAGAGAGAGAGAGATCATCACTTACGTATGGGAAAGGCGAGGAAGTGCATCGAAAAGTGGAGAGTAGAGAAGACAGACGCAGCATGCAGGAAAATTGTGGTTCTAAAGTTCTGACATGCGATTCGTCTCACGCCTAGCACACACACACACACACACACACACACACACACACACCACACACACACACACACACACACACACACACACAGAGAGAGAGAGAGAGAGAGAGAGAGAGAGAGAGAGAGAGAGAGAGAGAGAGAGAGTCTGATTTTATTCGTTTGGTCGCATTTTTTCATTCGTTCGATCGTTTTCATTCCAAAAAAGCTGCATTGGAAGGAGAATTCTGCACTTTCTGAAAAGGATTCACAGTTGAATGCACTGACCGAAAAAAGAAACAACAGACATGTATGCACATTGATGCCTTAAAGTTATATCTATGTGTTGTCTGTAGTGATTTGACGTGTGATGCTGAGCGCTGAGGTGGATACTTGATCAATGTGACAGACAGGTTTGAAAACGTCGCAAGGACAGCATGTAGTGTGGTGGGGGAAGGGGGGGGGCACTTTCAATGACATGTACAGTATCAAACCGGCAGCAGACTTATTCATGACGCGTTTGACAGACGAAACGCATCCGTTTTTACTCGACAGTATCAATCAGGGGGAAAAATGGTATGTTCAGAGCTAAAAAAACATATCGGAACAGAACTTACGCATTGATGTCCAAAACCATCCGTGCGTTCAACCATGACCATGCAACAATGCGCTTACGGACAGAGTTGTGACATTGTATCCTAGCACCCCCCCCCCCCCCCACCCCCCACCCCCCCCCCCCCCTTCGCCCAAAGTCGTTTCGCCTACCCTTTGATCTTTGGGCGTCACCTGTTTCTCCGTGGCTTAAGTCCTGTCTGCTGTTGTTTCGCCTTCACGACAAGGTTGATTTCGCCTACTACAAAGCTTCAACTTAAAAAAAAGTCGATCTTCAGTCAAATTGATCTGTGTCTGAAATGTTTCCCATTCAAACATCTCTCTCTCTCCTCTCTCTCTCTCTCTCTCTCTCTCTCTCTCTCTCTCTCCTCTCTCTCTCTCTCTCTCTCTGTGTGTATGTGTGTATCTGGCTCTGTCTGTCTGTCTCAGTCTCTGTCTCTGTCTCTCTGTCTCTGTCTCTCTGACTCTGGCTCTGTCTGTCTGTCTGTCTGTCTGTCTGTCACTGTCTCTGTTCCTCTGTCTCTGTCTCTCTGTCTCTGTCTCTCTGGCTCCGTCTGTCTGTCTGTCCGTCTCTCGCTCTCTCTCTCTGTCTCTCACTCTCTCTCTCTGTCTCTCTTTCTCTCTCTCTCTCTCTCTCTCTCTCTCTCTCTCTCTCTCTCTCTCTCTCTCTCTCTCTCCCTCTTTGAAGTTTAGTGATCGTATCACTGCAGCCACGGAGTTCAGTGCTCAGTTTTTACGGTTGTTTCCAACATTTTTCTGTGCAAATGTCGTGCCGTGAATGCTTTTTTTTCCCCATGTTTAAAGTGACAATCAGTCATCATTAATAGATTACACAAGGGGGGGGGGGGGGGGGGGGGGGGGGGGGGGGGGGGGGGGGGGGGGGGGGGCTTTTCAGCAATCGTATCCACAGACTTGAACCCACAAATGGAGTTTTCCCGGTCAGAACACAGTGCCAATTCTTTAGTTTTATTGTTAGACTCTAACGAATACATATTTGATTGTCTGACTTTTTAGCACTCATCCCGTCTAACACACACACACCACACAACACACACACCACACACACCACAC
>CM031621.1:26075388-26083525 GCA_018398815.1 Conus ventricosus
ACACACACACACACACACACACACACAACACACACACACACAACACACACATACACACAAAAACCACGCTTCCCCTTCCCCCCAAATAAATAAAAACCAAAACTCTCTCTCACGCACGCGCGCGCGCGCGCACACAACACACACACACACACACACACACACACACACACACACACACACACACACACATACACACAAACCGCCCCTCCCCTACACTCATTCAAAACATATCCACACAAAAAACGTATAGACGTACGCACAACATGCACTCACATATAAACAAAACTAAGTTCTCTCCCCCCCCTTCTCTCTCTCTCTCTCTCTCTCTCTCTCTCTCTCTCTCTCTCTCTCTCTCTCTCTCTCTCTCTCTCTCTCTAGTGCGCGCACAACCTATGCAAAAATTTCGTAAATGGAATAATGCGACCTAGTACCATGTTTTTTATTCAACAGACCAGAGGGAGGAGACCATTAAATTTTGCACAAATATTCCGTGTTTATCTTTCAATGTTTATTTTGCTGTGCCTAAACGGAAGATTTCCTCTCATATCGATCACAGATGCATCAACACACACACACGCGCGCGCGCGCGCGCACCCACACAACACACACACACACACACACACACACACACACCACACACACCACACACACACGCGCGCGCGCGCACACACACGCACGCACGCACGCACGCACACAAACACACAGAGGACTACACAAAATTTTGATGATTTGATGATAGTGATGATGATGTTTATTTCCATGGGTAATTGATAAACCAGTAGTCTGTGTTTTTCATCCGACCGTATGCGTAACTAGCAAGATGAAAAAAAAAAAAGGTAAATAGATATGTATCCAGGAAATACAATACGAAACTCTAACAGGATTACTGTTTCTCCGCCAACATTAACGCAGGTAATGTTTGAAAACCAGACAAAATAAATTAAAGCCTTGATTAATTATGAAAAGAAAAAAAATTCATCCCATCAACAACAAACATTAAGCTGTCCAAGATATTACGTCGACAGTTAAAACAAGAGAGAGAGAGAGAGAGAGAGAGAGAGAGAGAGAGAGAGAGAGAGTGAGGAGAGAGAGAGAGAGAGAGTGTAATTTGCAGGCCTCTAGCCCACAGCAACTGGAGTGATCAATAATTTAATGAATGTATTGTACGTTCGTCTGCATATCACTGAGAAATTCTCTTCTGAACTATGCACTTTGTGCCATTATTTCAGCATTTTCACAAGCTAAGTAGACCAGTGTAGGTTTTGAAAAGATCAGTGTTTGGACAGAGAGAGAGAGGAAGAGAGAGAGAGAGCGAGAGCGAGAGAAGGGGGGAGGGGAGGGGGGAAAGGGGGAGGGAGAGGGGCGAGAAAGAAAAGACAAAACAAGACAAAGTTGTTGTTTTTTTTATTTCCGAGGATGAATAGATAAGTATACATAAGCTTTCTGTCATCTAGTCCTTGATGTCATGGACAACACCATTGAAACGGAGAGAGAGGGAGAGAGAGAGGAGACTGACAGGCAGGCAGACAGACAGACAGACAGAGAGAGTATAGCCGTACGAACAAGAAACCAGACGGAGGTGAAAGACTGCCAAAGCGATGAAGACTAAGGATAAGTAGTCAACAAAACAAACAGAAGGCAACAAGGAGAAGTGACGAAGATATATAATTGAGAAACTGTGCATATTGACATAGCACACTTTCCATCTCTCTCTCTCTCTCTCTCTCTCTCCCCCACTCTCTCTCTCCTCTCTCTCTCTCCTCCTCTCTCTCTCTCTCTCTCTCTGAGGAAACAAATGTTCACGCAAACATTTAAAACGAGCAACATGTATAAGGAATATTGTTGTTCCTTGTTTCTACTTCTTGTATTTTATCTTTTGCTATTTCTTCTACCTTCCATGCTTTCTAACCCAGCTTGGTTTTTGTTTTCTTCATTCATTCTTTCTCTCTTTCTTTCCTTCAGCTTTACGCACAGTCACCAGCAACATCGTATCAGCACCATCATAACCGACACACGGGTTTGTGACGCAATGCCGTCACGTCATCACTGTCACCATCATACGACACTCTGATGCGCACCTTATGACGTAGGCGCATGACGACATAGGTGATGACGTAACACAACAGTATGAAAATCATGTTGAAGAGAATGTGAAAGCCGAAAGAGCACGAGCGAACTGCACGTTGCGTAGGTCGAGCGATCCCATCCAGAACTGCCTCCTCCTGTCGATCAACAAAGAAAGCAAGTTAGCTACGATTGTTGAAGCAGTGTTACCAGCAGTAGCAGTAAAAGTTACTATAGCAGCACCAGTAACGGTAGTTGTAGCAACAATTGCAGCAATAGTAATAACAATGGTTACAGCAAACAGCAGCAGCAGCAGTAATAATACATTAATCGTAGTAGTAATAACAGCAGCAACAACAATAGCAGTAGTGGTAGTATTCATCTATTCACTCACTAGCATTTTAACCAACACCATCCAGTCCATAACTTTCACCTTGCTACCCTCTCTTCCTCTTTTTGTCTGTATCTGTCCATCACAATAAGGTTCTAGCAGTAGCATCATCAATTCCTCAATAATTCCCATCGCAAATACAAGATACACATTTTTCCTCGCTTGCTGATTGGTCAGACGCACACATGTGACAGACAATCCCGTATGCCACGCCAGTTGAGGTCACGCTATGGTTCTAGACGGACGTTTGAATACCATTTCTGATCTAATTATCTTTCAAGGCTTGGAAACAATCTGTACCTTTGCTTTAAGGTCAGTAGAAACACAATTAATTTCTGATGCTAAGTCATTATTCGATCAGTCTAATAATGGTTTTCTATAGTCTGTAAGTTGTGTTTTTATACATTAATTTCACCGATCGTCAGATTGACCAGTCTTACTATTTGTTCCGTAGCTAGTTTATCTACTAGGCCCACCCTTGCCTCTTTCAGGGGCTACATTTTAAACATTGATCGGACCCTTCGGAGATCATATCAGAGAGTCATTCAGAATTCACAGACAGCAACGGCCGCCCAGCGATTCCAGAGGTTTGCCTGCAGATACCATCGTTCAAGCCTGATGTTGATCCTACAGAAAGACTTTTTTTCCAAAACTCTATCACAGAACTGCTGAACAAAGTAACTCTGATAGTGTTTTCTCTTGAAAGGTGGAAACTTGCTCATTCAGAGCTAAAGAAATCTGTAGAGAAAGGGGAATAATTCCCTTGATGTCTGTGATTGTTTTCTGACGAGAGATTGATGGCATGGTAGTCACGCGTGATCCCCTACACTGACATCTCCACATGCTTATGTCTAATCAATAAGCAAACGAGGAAAATTGAAAAATGACTCAAAATTTACCTGGAAGATGAAATCTAAAGGAGAATATGACAAAGATGCTGTTAAGTAGAGGAAGACATGTCGACCCATCAAGCCAGTCGCTAAGTCCCACTAGACCCCCCTTCTGGGCATGTCTCAAAGATCACACATTGCTGACGTCTGGAGCAGCACACGAGATTGTCCTCCATATATACATACCTTTACCCAACAGTACCCTCCAAACAGTCTCCATGAAACTTTATCTTTCAGGTAGGTTTTGCTTAACTGTATTGTCTTTTCTATCATGACCAGAGACTGTTTCCCTCCGCCCGCCCCCCCCCCCCCCTCCCCCTTGACCGCCCCTCCCCCCGCTCCCCCCCCCCCCCCCCCCCCCCCCCCCCCCCCATTATTTACAATTGGAGCCCCCACAGAGCCGCTTCAGGCCGATGCCAAACGAAAAGCGTAAAACATATCATTTATTGTAAAAACGCATTGATCATAACACCATCATTGAACAGTTCACTTCCTCTCTCTCTCTCTCTCTCTCTCTCTCTCTCTCTCTCTCTCTCTCTCTCTCTCTCTCTCTCTCTCTCTCTCTCTCTGCTTTTGTGTGTGTGTGTGTGTGTGTGTGTGTGTGTGTGCGTGCGTGCGTGCGTGCGTGCGTGCGTGCGTGCGTGCGTGCGTGCATGCGTGCGGCAGCGTGCGCGGTCGGTGTGTGTGTGTGTGTGTGTGTGTGTGTGTGTGTGTGTCCGAGGCTGCCAATAGTGTCTTACTTTGATATCTAGATTCACAGCATGTAACTGTAAGCAGAATAAGTGAGGGTAGGCTAGCTCATATCCTCTGTGGTAACGCACTGGTTCAACAAATTCATCGTCACCGATTAATCTGATTTGAATCGTATTCACTCCTAGAAATTTCTCAAGTCTGACCTACGACCTGAAGATCAGGAATACTTAGTCGCAGGCCAATGTGCGCAACCGTTTTCATGTGATGTTGGCACAAAGATCCATGGATATGAACACCGCTGAAAACAAGAGCATATATGCGCATGCATAGTGTTCTACCATCAATCATCCATCCACCCGTCTTTGCCATCACCTGGAAACTTGTCGTGCTCGTACAGCATGAAGGCCACGTGGGAGAACCAGGTGCCCAAGGTCAGCAGCCCCAGGATCGGGTCAGCAGCGTCCACACCCCCTGCCGCCATTTTAACTCCAGCAAGATGGCGCCCGCCGTCACCAGCATGGCGCCGATGGGAATGACGTGCACTATAGTCTCCAGTGGTTCCTTGCCGTGCATCTGGGAGTGGTAGTAGA
Source organism: Conus ventricosus (assembly GCA_018398815.1). Lineage (NCBI taxonomy): Eukaryota > Metazoa > Mollusca > Gastropoda > Neogastropoda > Conidae > Conus > Conus ventricosus. The sequence goes on from CM031621.1 coordinate 26,080,017, forward strand.
AGGCCACGCCGTACCTGCAGAATGGGACCTTCAATGGTTGAATATCCTCTGCACGTGAGAGTGGGGCAAGATGTGTCTTAACCAATCGGAGGACATTACTATGCTTGCTACACATGACGAGCTGGGAGAGGGAGGAGCTGGAGTTAAAGGACTTCTGTTTTGACCTCTAACCCTTCAGAACAAGATCCAAGCAAAACAACGTTTAGCTTGTTTTTATCAACTATAAATTTGAACAGGATGTTGATTTTTTTTAATGGAAAGAAACCGAACGAGAAACTGAGTTGTTTAAACTTTGTCTTCGTATTTCATGTTTGCCTCCTTTATTCATGAATATTAAAATATATGCACGGCTACTCATCCTTTTAAAAAAAAATGTATTTCCTTTTTGCTTTTGTTTACTGTCGACTATTGTTTTTTCTGTCTTAGTGGGCCAATCTTCTGTCCTCGCTCTGGAAATTCTTATATATTTTTGTCATCCGATGGCAAATCAGCCAGGGTTGTTGTTTGTTGTAATCTAGCAGCTAGGCAGCGAAAATCGCGTACACTGCCCGTAGTGAACACCAGCCGTCCAGTCAGCAGTGTCTGTTTGCCGGAAATATTTTGTGTGCGTAGTAGTTAAACGTCTTCGTGATTTTTTAATGCTTTTTTTTTTTTAACCTGGGAGTGAAAAATCAAGGGGAACACCTGGCCCTCTCAGCACCGCCTAATTTTATGTGCAATAATTATGTGCCAATGATTTGGTGACCATGTTATAGACTGTTTTTTTGTTGTTCGTGTCTTTGTCAACATTTTCTTTTTCGTTGGTCTGGTTTGTTCGTGATATGACTATTTTCTTCCTGAGTGAGTTTGACAAACTTGAAAAGGATTAATGTGGTCTCGGGGCTGGAATCAAACATAAATATGATTCGTCGAATTCTGCAATCCTCCTTGTTAATGGTAGAAAGTCTGCGGGCATTCACCTGCTTGGGGAGAGACATTTTTCAGCTTTCTTTGTTCGCTTTAATCGTCTTTCCACATATTACATGAATGATGATCACCTCAAGAACAGTTGTACTGTGTGGAACACTTGGGTTCGGGAGCAAGGAGGCTTAAAGAGTTAGTGTGATTGTAATGCCATGGTGTGTGTTAACATGTGATTGTGATGCGATGGTTGTATGAACAGTCTGTCTTCCTCTGCAAGAACGAACATGATCAGATGAAGAAGCGTTTCTAACGCTACAGACGTTGTCCAAACGAAGTTTGGCAAATTTCGCGCCATTTTAGAGCAGATCATCTCCAGTAATGATCATTTACAGAGATTCATTAGAACATTTGGCAATCACGACGATGGTTTCCACCACCTCATCTTTGAGCCGGAGCCGGAATAGCTCATTTTGGTAGAGCGCCTGACTCGAAATCTTGGTGATCCTGGGTTGCAGGTTCAAATCTCCGCCGGGGCGTTTCGGTACAGGGGATTTTTCCCTCGGAGTTAACATTGGTTCTGACTCCTTTTCCCATACAGTCCTTCGAATGAGACTATAAACCGAGTTCCGTGTGTGAACGCACGCACAACATCTTGCACCACACGTAAAATCCCATCACCAACTTTCGGAAGAGTAGGCCATTTGGCCGTTGATATGGATGACACGTTACACATAGCAGGCACCCTGCGTGAGAAATGGAAAGAATGAAGGAAGTAAAAAAATGAGTGATCGATATTGAACGATAAATGACTGGATGACACGGAAACGACTGAATGAAAGGCCAGCTGGCAGCTCTTCATCGGCACTACCCAGGTAGGCAGCCCGTCGTGTAAACGAGTGTTGATTGTAAAGCGCTTAGAGCTTGGCCTCTAGCCGAGAATAGGCGCTATATGAGTATTCATTATTATTATTATTATTAAGAGCGTCAGTTCTCACCATAGAAACGACAGAGCCGCTGTCACGTGGGGGCGCCAGGAATCATGGAAGGCCCAGCCAGGTCATGAGGTCGATGAGGGAGTGGAGGACGAAGATGCCGTAGATGGTCATGTGCTGGCGTAGACCAGCTTGCGGAAGTTTGCCGTCCTCGTCCAACAGACCCATGCCCCCGTCTAACATCTCGGCCAGGAATCCTGCTCAGTTGCCATTGACAACCGGAGATTTAGGTGTTGGAAATGGGACCAAAATTGTGCCGCTAATTCTTGTCTTGTCTTGTCTTGTCTTGTCTTGTCTTGTCTTGTCTTGTCTCATCTTTTCCTGACCGCCTGGCTGTGTGTGTGTGTGTGTGTGTGTGTGTGTGTGTGTGTGTGTGGTGCGTGCGTGCGTGCGTGCGTGCGTGCGTGCGTGCGTGCGTGCGTGTGTGTGTGTGTGTGCGTGCGTGTGTATGTGTGTGTGTTTGTGCGGTGTGTGTGTGTGTGTGTGTGTGTGTGTGTGTTGTGTGTGTGTGTGTGTGTGTGTGTTCTGTCTGTCTATCTATTTTCCATAGATATATGCGTGAAAATAATCGACAAAGAATAGGAAATATCACACACACACACACACACACACACACACACACACACACACACACACACACACACACACACACACATTAGTCGCATAGTTAAGGCACACGAGAGGGGCAATACAGGAGACAGATAGACAGACAGACGTCTAGACAGACAGACAGACAGACAGACAGACAGACATTAGCACCAGTTTATCACCTACCCCCCAACGGGAACAAAATCTTGAAGATGATCTCCACGGGAATGTCTCTCTTGCATCGGACGCTATAGCTGATCTGGGACACCATGGGTCGTCCACTATGCTGCGACTGAAAGGCAGCATGTGTATATAGCCTTCTATCTGTCTGTCTGTCTGTCTGTCTGTCTATCTGTCTGTGTGTCTGTCTATCTATCTGTCCATCTGTCTGTCTATCTATATCTCTGATTGTCCGTCTCTATCTATCCATCTGTTTGTCGATCTATCTATCCATCCATCTATCTCTCTGTGTGTATATCTATCTACCTGTCTCTGTATCTCCATCTCCATCTGTTTATCTATCTATCCATCTATTATCTATCTATAAATGTGTGTAGTAGTAGTAGTAGTAGTAGTAGTAGTCGCAGCAGCAGCAGCAGCATGACTTTCCTTTTACGTCTTTTCACAAAATTATGTGATACTGCACGAGTGTGTGTGTCGGCGTAAGCGCGCGCGTGCGTGTGTGTGTGAGTGCGCGCGAGCATGCGTGCGTGCATGCGTGCGTGCGTGCGTGCGTGCGTGCGTGCGTGTGTGTGTGTGTGTGTGTGTGTGTGTGTGTGTGTGTGTGTTTGTGTGTGTGTGTGTATGCATGCGTGCGCGCGCGCGCGTGTTGTAAACCGCCCATTCTGTATGGCTCTGTACAGGGTAACTGATCGTCTAGGAGCAGCAAAGTAAAATCTAATGAACATGGAAATCAAGCGGCCCAAAGTGTAGCGGTGAACATTTTGAGGAATAAAGCGCAGACACCTCACTAGTTTTCATAAATAAGAAGAAATCAAGATACTGAGCAGACAAAGATGACAATGA
>CM031621.1:26083625-26088625 GCA_018398815.1 Conus ventricosus
CGATCTGGATCACTTATGAGAATACTGAGGAGAGTTCTGAGTTAAGCAACTCAAGCAGAAAGTGCTGATTGTTTTAAAATTTGTACCGCAACGGAAGGTTAACGTCTTTTGTCCAGGTTTGGGAATGTTTAATCCTTTATTTGACCATGTTATTCGGAAAGGGTACATGATCGTACAGCTTAGAACTGGGACGCAGGCTTCTAATGTTATTTTTACCTAAGTTATAGATCCATTCGATCAGTAAGTGTCTTAGAATGAGGTGAGACACTAAGTGTAAGCTTACACAATTATTCGCAATGAAATCTTTGTATGTCGCTTCTGCCACAAGGTGCATGAAAACGCTTTAGAGTTTAAAGAGACAGACAGCAGATAGCCAGATCGACCGAGAGACAGACAGATGATTGAGACACACAAGAGAGAGAGAGAGAGAGAGAGAGAGAGAGAGAGAGAGAGAGAGAGAGAGACGACAGACAGACAGAGAACAGAAGAGAAGAGAGAGAGAAGAGAGAAGAGAGAGAGAGGAGAGAGAGAGAGAGAGAGAGAGAGAGAGAGAGAGACAGAAGACAGATAACAGAAGAGAAGAGAGAGGAGAGAGAGGAGAGAGAGAGGAGAGAGAGAGAGAGAGAGAAGAGATAACAGAAGAGAGAGAGAGAGAGAGGAGAGAGAGAGAGAGAAGAGAGAGAGAGAAAGAGAGAGAGAACAGAAGAGAGATAAGAGAAGGAGGAGAGAGAGAGAGAGAGAGAGAGAAGGAGAGAGAGAGAGAAGAAGAGAGAGACAGAGAGAGAAGAAGATAGAGAGAGAGAGAGAGAGAGAGAGAGGAGAGAGAGAAGAGAGGAAGAAGGGAGGAGAGAAAGAGAGAGAGAGAAGAGAGAGAGACAGACAGACAGACAGACAGAGATAACAGAAGAGGCGAGAGAGAGAGAGAGAGAGAGAGAGAGGAGAGAGAGAGAGAGAGAGAGAGAGAGAGAGAGAGACAGAGACAGACAGGCAGGCAGACAGACAGACAGACAGACAGAAGAGGTCAAGACCGAGGCGGACATTATGATGAACAGGTGTTACCTCCAGACAAACACCGATGGTCACTCAGACCGACCGGGCAGCGCGTCCGGGCCACGTACAGGCAAGTCACTCACTCCACCGACCCGTTCAGCACGAACATAGGCCTACCTTTCCGATTGGTCGGTCACCCAGGCACACGCGTCTACACACAGTCATCTGAGGCATCCTTTGAGCACAACAACAGCACAGTGCAGAGAGAGGAAAGACGGCCAAGGAAGAGGGGCGAGGGCGGGGGAGGATGGGGTGAGAGGGGGAGTAGGATGTTGATGGGGACGAGGGGAGGAGGAGCAGTACAGGGGAAGGGTGTGGAGGGAGGGTAACGAGACGCAATGAGCGATGGTAATGGAAAGGGGCGGGGGTGGGGGCCACCTCGCGCGCTTCAAAAAGCCGGGTTTTTAAAGAAAACGATGATTTACTATTTTTATTCTTTAAAGCATATTGATAAATGATGTTTTTTGGGGTTTAATAACAGATGATTGTTTTGGGTTTTGATTTTTTTCCCTGATGGAGCTTAAAGATTTTTTTCACCACAAAAAACAGTAAAAGAATAAACTCTTGAAGACGGGTAAAAAATTTAAAAAATTTTTCCCATGCATACATTTTTATCTTTGATTTCTGATGGCGTGGCCGATAGTTGTGTGTTGGGGTGTGGGTGTGGGGGTTTGGTGTTTTGTGTTTTGTTGTGTGGGGTGGGGGTGGTGTGTGTGTGTTTTGCGTTTTGGGGCGCGCGTTTCGAGTGAAATTGTGTGGGGTGGGGGTTTTGGGGTGTGTGTGTGTGTGTGGGGGTGTGCGCCGCGCGGTGTGGGTGTGTGGTGGGGTGGTGTGGGTGTGTTGTGGTGTGGGTTTTGTGTGTGGGGTGTGCGCGCGGGCGCGGGGGCATTGTGTGTGTGTGTGTGTGTTTTGTGTGGGTGTGTGTGTGTGGGGCGTGGCCCCTTTGCTCCCGGGGCGGTGGGGCGTGTTTTGGGCGTGCGTCCCGGGGTGTGTGTTGTGTGTGTGGTGGTGTTTGGGGTGGGGTTTGGGGTGGGGTGTGTGTGTGTGTATGTGTGTGTGTATTGTTGGTGGTGTGTGTGGTGTGTGTGTGGGGGTTTTGTGTGTGGGGTTGTTTTTTAAAAGGACAAAATTTCCCCTGACTTATAATGGGGGGGAAACCCCAAAAAAAAACCCGAAAACAGAAAAGTTTTTTTTCCTCTGTTTTCCCGGCATAAGTTTTTTTTTTTTCTTAATTTTTAATTTGGGACATCCAAATGGGGTGGCGACATCAAAAAAGTGGATAAAATTTTTCACGCAAAAAAAAGGCAGAAAATTTAACGTTCTTTCGCATTAATAACTTTTTTTCTTACGGTGATAATTCCCTTTTTTACCTGTGAACATAGTAAAAGGAAAATTTCTTTTTTTCTTACAGTGTTTAATTATTTTTTTTAACCTGTGAACTAGTAAAAGGGGAAATTTACTGTTTTCTTACGGTAAATAAATTATTTTTTACCGGGAAAATTTTGTAGTATGACGTTTTGATCTGCCACGGTCATAAAACCCAAAAGAAGTAAAAAGAATGAGAGACGGAGAGGAAAAAAGGGAGGAAAAAGGGAGGGGCGGGGGCAGGGAGAATAGGGGGGAAACGGGGGAGGGGGGGACGGAAAAAAAGCAAAGGATGGCACAGCCCAATCTGTCCAATTTTGGTCTGCCCACGTACTGGGGGTTTCCACTCACTGAAACTTCAAAGAGGGGTTTTGGCCCGGGCCGTCTTTGTTGGCAAACACGGGGAGAGAAGAGAGAGAAAAGAGAGAGAGGAGAGAGAGAGGAGAGGAAAGCAAATCACTTCTTAACAGGGGGCAAACACCCAAGACAAAAGAAAACGGGAAAAAAATTACAAACCCCGTCGAAACACCCCACCCCAACACACACACACCACAACACAAAACCCCTTCTCTCTCCCCTACTCTCTCTCTCTCACCAAAACACACACAAAACCCTCCCCTCTCTATTCTCTCTCTTCTCACACAACACCCACCACACTCCCCCTCTCTCTCTCCCCTCTCTCTTTTCTCTCTCTCTCCCCTTTTCCCCCAAAACCCCACACAACAAAACCCCAAAACACACACACACCCCACAGCTTTGCCCAGTTACTTTTGCTTAAATTTTTGGGTAGTCCACCCCGGGAATTTGCTTTAATCTGATTTTGGGGCAGTGTTTTGTAGGTTGGTTTTTTTTATTGGGTTTTGTGTGTTGTTTTTTTTCTGTTTGTTATTTTACACCACCCCCCCGTTTCACTCCCACCCCCCCCCCCCCCCCCCCCCCCCCCCCCCCCCCCCCCCCCCCCCACCCCCACACACACACGCGCGGCGCCGCAACAATTTTTTGAAAGCAACGGGAACAAACCCCAATCTATCTTTTTTCAAATTTGCTCCCCTGCCCCCCTCCCCTTTCTTGTCAAATTTATCCCCAAAATATTTTTGTGAAAAGACGAAAAATTTAAAGTATTTCTACTATTCTACTACTACTACAAACAAACACTAAAACCAACACACCCCAAAACACACACACACACACAAAACACACACACACAAAAACACACACAAACATTCACGCGCTTGCGCGTTGGAAACAGGGCACACACAACACACCCCAAAACCAAAACAAAAACAAAACACACAAAACAGAGTCCTTGGGGACAGTGGGAGGCCAAAAGTTTTTCGAAAAATTCCTTGCAAAAAAAAAACCCACACCCTTGGGGGGGGTTCGGTTTGCCCCCCTGAACCCATAAATAGAACCAGGGGTTTAAATTTGACCCTTTTTTCCCCATTTTCCCCACCCGTCCCCCCCACCCCCCAATCATTTTTTTCTTCCTCCCACGACCACCACCACACCTTGCCCATGCCTTTCTCCCCCAAAAACCCGAATGATCCCAGCCCAAACCGTAAGGGGTTCTGAGTGAATAAACATTTATATCTGAAGTGAAGAAGGAAAGGGTTAAAAACCACCCCAAAAACCCCACACACCAAAACGCACGCCCGCAAAAACCCAAATTTTTCTTTTCTGAACTCGATCCCTTCCGCCCCAAAGACTAAACCACCCGGAATTTTTGAGGAAACGGCTGAATGTAATTGTGTTTTTGTTTTTTGTTTCCCAAAATTTGTATTTATTCACTGAAAGGAGTTTTTGCCTAATCTCTCTCTTTTTGGCCCCTCTTCTCCCCTCCTCCCTCCCCATTCCCCCTTCCCCCTCCCCCCCTCCCCCCTCCTCTATCTTCTCCCCCCCCGCGGGGGGGCCCTTTTTCGCAAGCAAAAGGGTTTTTTTTTCCAACACTAACTGCCCCGAAAAATGTAAACCCAAAAAAGTGCAACGGCCTTGATCCCCGTCTTTTGGGGTCTGTCCATTTATCATAGAAGGACCATGGAGTGTGGGGTGTGGGGTGTGGGGGTTTTGTGGTGTGTTTGTGTGTGTGGGGTTTTTGGTGGGTGTGTTTGGGGTGTGTGTGTGTGTGTGTGTGTGTTTTGTTTTGTGGGGGTTTTTGGGGGTGCGCGCGCGCCCCGCTTTGCGTGAAATGAAATGGGGTGCGTGCGTGCGTGGTGAAAATTGGTGTGGGGTGTGTGTGGGGTGGGGTGTGTGTGTGTGTGGGGTGTGTTTTGGGGTGGTGGGTGTGCGCGCGCCGCGCCCCCATTTTTCCAAAGGGGTAAAAAATCCCAAATTTTTTGGGACACACTGATGAACTGCCCATTTTTTCTGTTCTTTCTCCGTACTTTCCCCAGTTACCCATGCTAAACTGAATGCATCATGAAATTTTTTCCCCCTTTGTGTTAAAATGTGAAAAATTGGTTTATACTCGAACGTACTTCCTGAAATATAATCCCCCCTGAATTTGTTTGGTGTGCCCCAAAAGTTTCCCCTGACGTTTAAATCGTGTGCGGGAAATCCTAAAGCCCCTGAAGATAAAAATTTGGGCC
>CM031621.1:26093625-26096125 GCA_018398815.1 Conus ventricosus
TACACTCTGGAGGAAGTTCACACTTCTTTTTCAAGTTACAAGTTACAGATGCTGTATTGATGATTTTCATTCATCATCTGGCGACAAGACAGTGAGAGCAGACACGCTGACTAGGGTGGACAGTTGTTCATTCTACAGTGTCTGTTTCCGCATACGACTTAAAAAAGATTATTTCATTTTGTTCAATTTCAGTTTTTAACTATCGTTTGAGTAATCTGACGATGATATATACAAGGGAGTGCCTGACGCTTCCAGCACGCTGTTGAGTCTTCTCTGCCTGGAAGACATTATTAATTTATCAGCATTACTCTACATTCGGTGAGCTCTTTCCGGTTTAAAGCTTTGATTGTTTTCTGGAGAGAGCCTGTCTCCAGCAGATGAACTGATGCAAACTGATGTTATTGGTGAGGTTATTTCCTTTCAGGTTTTCCTTTTTTTGTCGTAAAACTGGTGCGTCAACATTTTGGGACATCCTTAATAAGTGAACTCTCCCCAAATAAGGATTATCTTCTTTTCCAATAAAATGAATAGACCCAGATGTCCACAAAATGAAGAATTACCGGAAAACGGTAGGTACGTGTTATTGTCTTCATACCAGCAAGGTGAGATACACAGAACGGCCACTCACACAGACCCTGGAACCCCCAAATGTTACTTTTTGTCACACGTGTGAGATGCACAGAACGGCCACTCACACAGACCCTGGAACCCCAAATGTTACTTTTTGTCACACGTATGAGATGCACAGAACGGCCACTCACACAGACCCTGGAACCCCCAAATGTTACTTTTTGTCACACGTGTGAGATGCACAGAACGGCCACTCACACAGACCCTGGAACCCCCAAATGTTACTTTTTGTCACACGTGTGAGATGCACAGAACGGCCACTCACACAGACCCTGGAACCCCCAAATGTTACTTTTTGTCACACGTGTGAGATGCACAGAACGGCCACTCACACAGACCCTGGAACCCCCAAATGTTACTTTTTGTCACACGTGTGAGATGCACAGAACGGCCACTCACACAGACCCTGGAACCCCCAAATGTTACTTTTTGTCACACGTGTGAGATGCACAGAACGGCCACTCACACAGACCCTGGAACCCCCAAATGTTACTTTTTGTCACACGTGTGAGATGCACAGAACGGCCACTCACACAGACCCTGGAACCCCCAAATGTTACTTTTTGTCACACGTGTGAGATGCACAGAACGGCCACTCACACAGACCCTGGAACCCCCAAATGTTACTTTTTGTCACACGTGTGAGATGCACAGAACGGCCACTCACACAGACCCTGGAACCCCCAAATGTTACTTTTTGTCACACGTGTGAGATGCACAGAACGGCCACTCACACAGACCCTGGAACCCCCAAATGTTACTTTTTGTCACACGTGTGAGATGCACAGAACGGCCACTCACACAGACCCTGGAACCCCCAAATGTTACTTTTTGTCACACGTGTGAGATGCACAGAACGGCCACTCACACAGACCCTGGAACCCCCAAATGTTACTTTTTGTCACACGTGTGAGATGCACAGAACGGCCACTCACAGAGACCCTGGAACCCCCAAATGTTACTTTTTGTCACACGTGTGAGATACACAGAACGGCCACTCACAGAGACCCTGGAACCCCCAAATGTTACTTTTTGTCACACGTGCATTGCCAACCAACAAACTGTCGGGTTGGGGAATTTGGTGCACTGAAATCAGATATTACCTGGAATATTTTCATTTTTTGACATCTACGTGTGCTCTGTACACGAAAATTCGATAAGAACATGTTAAAAAAAAGGAAAGAAAAAGCAGTGACGCTCTCCTCTGGCGGGAGAACTGCACAACAAGGCTGTTGAGTCTAAGGATGACTACAGCCGCCAGTTTTCATGTATGGTTCAGACTTCATGACGTCAACTCTTTCAAGTGAATTCGTGTTTGCTTTCGCGGAGAAAATCCTAATTTGGCCATCTTGTCCGTCAGGCCTCGACCAGTGGGGTCCATGAACAGCTTGACCAAAGTGCGCGGGGAGACCGGACGTATGAACTTCACGCTTACCCTGCATACAAACAAAAATTAAAAGAGGTAGAACACAGAACCCAGACCAGTCGTGACGATCGAAGTCCAAACGCTTTGCTTTTACTGAAAAAGCTTCCTCTAGGGTAAACAGCACAGTATAAGACGAATCAACCTCAGCTAGTTACAAGAATGGAGAAATTAAAACCCCAACAAGCGGTGATGATAAAAGTCAACAATTTCGGTTTCACTCGAAAGGATTTCAGCAGTATTAAACATTGCAAAATGAGCCATGGTGAGCAGATTCGTGAGAATCTTAAACTTAATGTTAACACGCAGTAACACGTCAAGCATCTAACGACTACCCCACTCCTCGCAGCTCTCTCTCTCTCTCTCTCTCTCTTCTCTCTGTGCTTTACCTATTTCACGTTCTCTTTTCTCTCACAGCTGAAACACTCGTCATGCCACTCATCCTAC
>CM031621.1:26098625-26106125 GCA_018398815.1 Conus ventricosus
TCTCATCCGATTTACTTGTCAACCTGACTGAATTCTCAGCTATTGGGATCACTAGTCGCACAGAATTTTACTGAAGCATTTAACATTCCCTCCAAAAGTCCAGAAAACACCCGATACAATTACTTCCATTCTTATTTTAGAAAGATGACATTAACGATAATAGAAACATAGAAAGCTGTATTTAATGATTACTTGTATCGTTTCTGACAGAAAGAGGGATAAGACAAGGATGCCTAAGACCCCCATCTCTTTATAATTGTAGTTGAATTGTTCGCTGTCATATTAAGAAACAACCGTAACATAAAAGTATGGAGATCGATCACACAGAATAAACTCTGTGGAACAACAGTGATAACACAGTTTACAACTGTGGAACAACAGTGATAACACAGTTTACAACTGACACCACTCTGACAATAAAAGAGGAGAAGGATGTTAAACTATGCTTGACAAAAGTGCGTTTCAAGGATTTTTAGGCCTTACATTAAACAGACATAACCAGGAGGTATGCAGATGGGATCAAGAAATGTACGAGATGTAATCTACCATATACTAATATATGAAACAAAATGTCTTAGATCTTCTTTTTTTCGCTGAACAAGAAGCTTAAACCATAAAAAAAAACTGGAAAAGAATATACTGAATATCACACTAACCATTGAAAAATGGGAAAGGTGGAGCTGTTACTGTATGGGAAAGGAAGATGATGTAGCAGGCGAGCACGAAGAATAAAACGAAGAACAATTAACTTCTCATCTTCTTCTGATAAACACCTTTTCCCCAGACGTTCACAAACAGTCGTCGTTATTAAGGTTTGTGAGGTACGTGAAGAAATAGGCCGAAATAACAAATCAGTTGATTTAACAGATCGGGTTGCTCATTGATAGGTTTCTGTCACCTGTTTCCATTTGTTCAGAAAACAAACGAGTGCCTGCGTGCGCGCACGAATGCACTAACGTACGTGTGGCAATATACACACATGCGCGCTTGCACTCAAACCACACATACGCGCGCGCACAATCGCAGGCATGCACACAGAAAACACACAAACATTTCACAGAGAGAGAGAGTGAGAAGAGAGAGAGAGAGAGAGAGAGAGAGAGAGAGAGAGAGAGAGAGAGAGAGAGAGAGAAAGAGAGCAGCTGTTACATATACACAGTGCAAATGAGGAGAAAAAATCTTTATAACGTAGCCCAGCTGCCTTTATAAATCGATAGCTCATTGTGTGTGTGTGTGTGTGTGTGTGTGTGTGTGTGTGTGTGTGTGTGTGTGTGTGTGTGCGCGCGTGCGTGCGTGCGCGCGTGCGCGTGTGCGTGCGCGCGTGCGTGCGTGCGTGAGTGCGCGCTCGCGCGTGTCTGGTCTGTGTGTGTGTGTGTGTGTGTGTGTGTGTGTGTGTGTGTGTGTGTGTGTGTGAACTGAACATCTATTGTATGCTCTTAAAAACACAGCGAGTGGTTTTGCTGTCGGAATGTTTCGCAAGATGTAACAGCCTTAATGCTTTCTTTATCGTGTGCACATGCTGTTTATTCAATCTGTCTGCCCGTGAAATGCTTGGTAAACGAGAGAAGAGAGAGAGAGAGAGAGAGAGGGGAGAGAGGAGAGAGAGAGAGAGAGAGAGAGAGACAGACAGACAGACAGACAGAATGAGAGACAGACAGAGACAGACAGACAGGCAGAGAGACTGAAACGAAGGAGGAGGGGGGAGGGAGAGAGAGAGAGAGAGAGAGAGAGAGAGAGAGAGAGAGAGAGAGAGAGAGAGAGAGAGAGAAGAGAGAGAGAGAGAGTGAGAGACAGACAGACAGACAGACAGGCAGACGGACAGACAAACAGAGATAGAGGCAGAGACAACACACACACACACACACACACACACACACACACACACACACCACACACACACACACACACACACACACACACACACACACACACACGTACACACACACACACACACACACACACACACGCGCGCGCGCGCGCGGCGCTCCGCGCGCGCCCCCCACATGCTAACACTCACAGAGAGAAGAGCTCGTCTTCGCCTTTCCCCATGGACTGTGTGAAAGAGACACTGTTGATGCTCTCCTCTCCCAGGCTCTCCATCAATGACAGTCCATTAATGAAGGAGTGAACTGATCTCCTCCGTTCGATTCAGCCACTGTCCAAAAAAGCGAAAATTTGGAAAGGTTAAAGGTAAAAGGGCACAACTATTACCATTTCTACACCAGTCCCTTTGTCTCTGACGGGGAAGGGGAAGCGGGTTGGGAGGGGACGAGAGGTGGCGTGGTGATGCACAACCAACAGGAGTAGACTTACTTCATAATGGTCGAAAAACGTGCTTTTACGACAGACGACCATTTTTCATTGTGAATTAATTACTAATTATTGTCACCATGAGGAAAAGTTCGTTATGACGTGTTTTCACCGGTTTTGAAGCTAATCAGCCATCAGGTAATGACGAAGGGAGTTAGGGGAGGCATTGATTATTTTGTGAAGGTTATTTCTGGCGCTTCTTATTGGGAAGACATTGATTATTCTGTGAAAGTTATTTTCTGGCGCTTCTTATTAGGAAGACATTGATTATTTTGTGAAGGTTATTTTTGGCGCCCCTTATCTATTTTTTTTTGGTGCCTGTGTAAAACCGCGTGTCGTCTGCATAGTAATTCTAATGATCCCAGTGCCCATGCGTATGAATCATAGTGACCTGTTTTCGAGAAACGTAGTCATCTGTTTTCAGGAGTCATGCTAACCTTTGTTTAATGAGTTATGGTAACTATTCTCGAGGTGATCACATATACATTCAGATAACGCGTGATCGTGGAAGAACAGCAAAATCCGCGGTAACTGGGCGAGAATAGGCACTTAACACTGTTTTCATGAAGAAAACATTTCTTACTCGAATCAGATTTCGAAGTCATTACGTTCTTGTGGTTTTGTTATTCTTACCCTTGTTGCTGTTCTTCTTGTCGTTGTTGTTGTAGTTGTACGTTTTTTTTGTCTTTGTACTTATTCTTAACGTTGTTGTTGTTGTTGTGTTTGTCGAGTTCTTTTATTGTTTACCCTTATCGTTGTTGCTGCAGTTGTGATTTTCATTGACTTCGTTGTTGCTGTTGTCGTTGTTGTATTTTTTTTATAATGTCATTATCGTTGCTTTGGTTATTGTCGTCATTGTTATCACGTTGTTATCATTGTCGTTGTTTTAATGGTTATTGTCTTTGTGTGTTGTTGGTGGTGGTGATGTGGTGGTGGGTGGTGGTGATGGTGTCGTCGTTTTGTGGTGGTGTTCTCGTTCTTTTCGCTGTTTCTGTAACTGTAGAGTGACTAGAAGCGAGATTTCCTGTACTCGCGTCTATTTTCTTTGCTGTGTGTGTGTGTGTGTGTGTGTGTGTGTGGTGTGTGTGTGTGTGTGGTGTGTGTGTGTGTGTGTGTGTGTGAGCGTGCGTGCGTGCGTGCGTGCGTGCGTGCGTGCGTGCGTGCGTGCGTGCGTGTGTGTGTGTGTGTGTGTGTGTGTGTGTGTGTGTGTGTGTGTGTGTGAGAGAGAGAGAGAGAGAGAGAGAGAGAGAGAGAGAGAGAGATTGAGAGAGAGAGAGAGAGAGAGAGAGAGAGAGAGAGAGAGAGAGAGGGAATCACAAACACAAGTGCATATAAGCCTGCTTGCCAGAACACAACACATCACTCACACATAGATACAGACACAGACACAGACACACACAGACAGACAAACACACACAGAATTATTAGTAAACAGCGATGGGGTCAAGACACAAAAGCGCTTTTATGTCTTGCTAATTCCTCAGTTCGTTCGCGTTTAACCTACGGCCAGGAATCTTTCTTTAGTGCACCAAAACATTTGTTAAACAAACTACAAAGTATAGATTGTAAAGCCTTTAAACTGGCACTAGCAGTGCCGACTCATGCTTTTAATCTTGGGTCATATAAAGAAGCAGGAGTTTTTTCCTCTTGATGAACATAGGAAAATCTCTGCAGCTAAGTTTGTATTAAAATCCTTTGCACATAACTCATTCTGTAATGAAGAAACAAAGATAAATTCTAAGCATGACTTTGTTAACAGGGCTAAGACAATACACTGTTTGCAACCAATTAATTCGTTTGTCTCCGACATGATTAATTCTACAGAATTAAAAAGTGAAAAAATAGCAATTAAACCATCTTTTTTACCTGTACCATCTTGGGAACAAATTAAACCTATTTTTGATATTGATCATACAGAACTGAGCAAAAGTCAATCTCCAAACGTTCTGAAAATTTAGTTAATGATCACATGGAAAATTACTATAGTGATTACATTAAAATATTCACAGATGGATCTGTACTTGATAATGGCAATGCAGGTTCAGCATTTGTAATTCCTACTATGAAAACAGTCAAACGATATCATATAGGTAATCACTATTCAGTTTTTACTGCAGAGTTGTTAGCCATTTTAATGGCTTTACAGCATATTGAGGAGTTACCTATGAATAGTTGTAAAAATTACTCTGTGTAGATTCTAAATCGGCATTACAAGCAATCAAAGATCAAAATGCCAAAAAACGTCTTGAAATGATACTAGAAATCAGACATGTAATTAATCAATTGTCATTTAAAGACATTAGTGTGACTTTTTACTGGTTCCTTCCCATTGCGGAATATATGCCAATGAACTGGTTGACAGAGCAGCTAAAAATGCAGGACGTAATACTGAAGGGGCAATTCTAATTAACATAAATCTAGATCTGCACGAGTATTATAATCACATTGAAAAACTAGCGAAAGATAAGTTTGATAACATGCTGAAGACATCAGATAGCCAATATTCACACAATTGTATAAAAAGCGTCAGCACAATAAATTCCAAATTAATTTTAAATCACATATCTGATACAAGTTCAAGACATATTAGTTCTCTGATGTTCAAAATACGTTTAAATGCTTTTAAAACAAAATTTTCTAAAGATATTAAATGTGTATGTGGAAATCAAATTTCCATTAGCCATCTGATTTTACACTGTCCTAGTATCAAAGAATTAATGACGAAAACTACAGGGGATTTACTGACTCGTCAAATACCATTAACTGTTTAGGAAGTGTTAAATGACTTCCATCTTTTTAAATGTTTTTCAGAAGTTTTACACCTTAGTCCCATTGGTCTTTTCCTTTGAATTTGAATAATTTATTGTTGGATTCAATTGTTGTTATACTAATCTTCTGTTAATTGTTAAGTTACGTTTGATATAGATGGTAAACCTCACTTCCTTTCTACTAATTCTGTCATTTTCAACAATTCATATCCCATATAAAGCTTGATGATTATATAGAATTGTAGGTGTAGGTATGTAGGAAAAACACATAATCTTTACTACCACACACTCTCTAAACAATATCAATGCATGCATGAACAATCTCTTCTTTCATACCTTTATTTCTCCTATTTCCTCCCCTTCCCCCCCCCCCCCCCCCCCCCACCTTTCCCGTCTAATATCACTTAAGGGTGAACAGACGTAAAATTAAAGAACGAACGAACACACACACACAGACAGACAGACAGACAGACACACACACCCACACACACACACACACACACACACACACACACACACACACACACATACACACACACACACACACACACACACACACACAATTATGCTCATACATACGCATGCAGAGTACCACGTCAGGTCTATTACTAACTTTGTGCCCACTCTTGAAGAAGACACGACGTGCACGTGGTCATCGGCATTCTTCAAGACGTAAACCAAGCCACCAGAGTCCCAGGAACCGTGCTGACGACACCAGCAGACGTCCCTGCCCAGCTGGCAGCTAGATGTCACAGCAGATCATTCCGACAGCTTCTGCTATCATTCAAAATAAGGTTAATACAATTCGAGAGAACCACATAGCCCGACATATCTCTGTCTGTCTGTCCGTTTGTCTCTCAGCCCTCACATTGCCCTTTGTGGTCGGCTGGGCTATAAGGAACAATACCTTACCTCTCTCTCTCTCTCTCTTCTCTCTCTCTCGCTCTCTCTCTCTCTCTCTCTCTCTCTTTTGTCTGTCTTTCTCTCTCTTTCTCTTATACATACAAACATCGCAAAAACTAAGACGAGGTTTAAAAACTGTATTTTCTAATCTAGTTTCTTTCCGTTTAAAATCCACTTCATCTACAAAATGAAAAAGGGAAGCATTGTATTAAAATGCTAGAGCTTAAAAAAAAAGATTTTTTTCCCGCTTACCTTCAGCCTTTATTTTACTTTTATTCCCCTATTCACTAAAATAGTAATGCCCTTTGGCTGGTGGGTAGAATCGTCAATTTGCATGCATGTGATTGGTAGGTTTCATGTTCCAATCACGAATAAGTGCACAAACTTCGACGAATCATGTAGCCTGACACATTTGTTGATGTACATTGATTAGAAAGGCACTCGGGAGAGCTCAGACCTCCACTAGCCTCGAACACAGATTCTGAATCAGCCCCTTTGATGCAGATCCGCTCAACGGATTTGCACCAAATTTTAATGAGCAAGTCTCTGGACCACATGTAATCTTCACACCAAGTTTAGTTCAAATCCGTTTAGTCGCTTTAGTGTGATCTCGCTAGCTGACAGGCAGACCAACAAACGAACCAATAGACACGCGGAGGAAAACATAACAACATCGTCTATGAATTAGCTTTTGTTTGTTAAAAATCCACTTCGCTTTCGATACAAACTAGACGACTGTGGTGCATAACACCACTGGAACCGCCGTAATACTCTCTCTCTCTCTCTCTCTCTCCTCTCTCTCTCTCGCTCTCACACACACACACACACAAACCTTCCCGCCCCCATGCACTTAAAATAGCAACGTGCTCTGGTTGGTTCACAAAACAATCGCTGTTCTCACTCTCAAGTTTCGCTGTAGACATTCGTGACTAATTCCCTGACTATGTCTGCCGTTCCCAAGAGTTGGAAGACCTGTTTGACAGGTATTGAATAAAAAGTGGGGGAAAAAAGGAGGAAAAAGAAGAAAAGAGGTGAAGATCGCAAAGCAGTTTTTTCTTGGCACTACCTTCTTCTGTCTCTCTCGCTGTGGAGCTTGTTGCCACACTCTCTCTCTCTCTCTCTCACTCGATTCCTTCTCTGTGACGCACTCATGCGGGAACAAGCGAACACACACACACACACACACACACACACACACACACACACACACACACACACACACAGACCTCTCTCTCATACACAAACACAAACACACACACATACATCACACACACACACACACATACACACACACACACACACACACACACACACACACACACACACACACCTCACACATACGCACACGCGTGCTCACGAATTCCCATCCCTCACACACACACACACACACACACACACACACACACACACACACACACACACACACCACACACACATACACACACACACACACACACACACGCATACACGCGCACAAACACACATACATACACACGCACGCACACGTACGGCCATCAGA
>CM031621.1:26111125-26151125 GCA_018398815.1 Conus ventricosus
CACAGCTCTTGTTACAGGTTTTTGAAGGGGGTAAAATGTAACGGTGCTGTCAACAAAGATTTAGTTGCTCTGTGACATGCCAGACACTTGGCAGGCAAGGCATTCCATCACCTAGGTCATCAGCCAGTGGCGCTCCGACTTCCACTGACCAGTTGCAGGTCCCTCTCCATTTGTCTGCAACCAGCTCATCTTGGGCCTCCGTCTCTTATGGTGGCTTGTCCGTATCCAGTTAACCGCTTGGTGTGTGTGTGTGTGTGTGTGTGTGTGTGTGTGTGTGTGTGTATGGGTGGACGCGCCCGCACGCGCGTATTTGTGTGTAAGCTTGAAAAAAATGTTGTGGAGTTCACCTGCAGAACCTGGAAAGAGTTTGTACATGTGTCAGGAGGCGAAATAATGTAGTTAAAAAAAAAAATTTCATTGTGCTCCAGTGCACCGCCGTGTGTAATGTTGTCATAAGCGGTTTCTCTGTGTAATTTTCATTGTGCTCCAGTGCACCGCCGTGTGTAATGTTGTCATAAGCGGTTTCTCTGTGTAATTTTCATTGTGCTCCAGTGCACCGCCGTGTGTAATGTTGTCATAAGCGGTTTCTCTGTGTAATTTTCGGCTGCTCTTCACGGGGACATTTCGGCCACAAAGTGTAGCATCCATTTTCTGTCGTTAGTTTTTCTGTTGATGCACAGTGGCGCGTTTCCAGTTTACCAGAGTCGAGTTTTCAACAGAATTGTGCCCCCTTTATTGCCGCAGGATCTTTAACATAGGCTGAGTTCACCCGACACACCGGATCTCCGCTCATGATCTCATTACAAATACTTGCATTCACTCATACTATAAACTGAGGTCTAGTAGAATGACGCAAGATGGGTGAGGAGAAAGGGTGGGAAACGGAAAGGAGGATGGTGGGGGGGGGGGGGGGGGGGGCGGCAAATCTCCAATTTGCGGAAGTTAAAACCAACGACGTGGGATTTCGTTGCTTCAATGTCATGACTGTTGATCGATTTGATGGAACAGTAATTAATGTAGCGGCTGCCAGCACAGAATTTTCTGGACAACGACCGCGACCAGAGAATTGCGTTCGGCGGTTACGGGGTTCCTGAAGAGGACCTGCTTACTGTCAAGTTGAAGTTGCATTCACATTCAGCATCTGCTGCATGCCTCCTTAGGTGATGTGACTGACGGTGATAACCATCACAGAAGGACAAGAAGGACGGACTTACCTAATACTACCTGTGCTAACGGTATATCTGCCCTGATGTGGCAGGATAATTTTTGAGTGTCAGCGACTCCCCAGGGCTATACAGGTGGGAACCTTGTGCCGGGAGGCAGGTTCAACCAAGCCCCATGACGTCTGCGTGGAACGAAGTGCACACATTTTAGAGGTAACCTGTTTCTCCAGGCTGAGGGTTGTGCGTGGGGCTAATATCTCACTCACGTAAAACGTCAAAGAAGCATCGACGACAAATTCTGCATTACTAGACTTGCCCGAGGAAGGGCCTTCGGATATAAGGATATGGCGCCATGCTCTGAAAGCCGTCTGGAAGCTGAGGCCGATTCCATCTGATTCTTAAGAAGAACATCGAGGCATCAACATAGATTATCACTACGTTTTGCGATGCAAGAACGATGAAAGCAATGCGTGAGATGAGAATTGACAGCACCTGTCTCCTGGGGTTTGATAGGTAAGGTGGCTAAGATAGGTCAGCTCATAGCAACATCCGCAGACATACTGCTTTACTCTCAAAGAGGGTCTCCCCACACTGAAGAAATGGCTTTGATATTGGCACCAGAAGCACAGCGTGCCCGTATTGGATGAGAACCTTTAGAACACGAAGCATCACAGCCAGTTAGCCACCAAGAAGAGCAACATCAAACTGAATATCATCCAGTGTTACGCTTCCACCAGTAATGCCGAGGATGGAAGGAAAGGTAATTTATACTACCATATGCAGGGTATGTTGGAAAGAAAAGGAGCAAAAGCCATCACAATTCTCAAGATCAATTTCAACAGCAAACGTAGGATCAGACAACACAAGCTACGAGTGGGATATAGAGACATATGGATTAGGCCGATGAACGAAAATAGCGAACACGGTGAAAATCGCTTTTCCCTGAATCAGAGAACCAGGTCGACCATAATGTATAAACCTAAAGTTCCTACGATCATGGCTAGACGTTCGCTTCATGGCAGAGAGTGATGCGTTATCACACTACCATCGTTTACTAATGACTACAAAACTCAAACTCAAGAAACGTATCACTCAAGCCAACAGCGCATACAAACAAAGCGGATGTGCCCCAAAACAATGGTGTGGAATGTTCCAACTCAGCTGTTCAAACACGCTCTAGGTGCTGCAAGAGACGTTTCAGGTTACCGTCACAAATATCGAAACCCAGAGTAAACGCATTAAGGAATTCTGGCATGACATTTGTGAAGTTGTCTTGGGCGGGGAGAAAACACTGCACAAGGAATGGATCTCTGCTAAAAAAAAAAAATCCACCCAAAAGCAGTGAAAGAAGACAGTGATGATATCTGTGCTGAACAAGAGTGGGACACGAACAGCCAAAATGAGATCGCAGGAAGGTTCTCTGCTGCTAACAAAGAAGTCAAGAAAAGCATGAAAAAGGACAAGAGAAAGTACATTGACAGCCTGGTCAGACAAGCAGGGGCGGCTGCCGGACAATGAAATCTGAATGGTTTTTACATTGTGGCGAAGAATCTCGCGAGCAAAGTTCCAGCAGATCGACAAACCAGTAAAAGACAAAAAGGGAACCCTTCTAACAAAACAGTGGATCAGCTGATGAGATGACGTGAATACTTCAGAGAGCTACTGAATCGACCTGTCCTTGAAGCACCACCTGACAAGCCACCAGCGGTCAGAGCACTAACAATCAACTGCGACAAATTATCAAAGGCAGAGGTAAAAGGTAAGGAAAAGTAGTATTGTTTATAGCCCAGCCGACCGTAAAGGACCATATCAGGGCTGTCACCGCGTTGAAGTCAACTAACAGTCATTCGGCCACACAACCCTTTAGAATACACCTAAAAACACACCCGAAATTTTGTTGAAAAATCTTTCTACTGTAAAATCTCAGATCACATGAAAAATGTTAAACTCTTTCAGAAATTCAAAGATCACATCAGGTGGAACATCTCTGAACAAGGTTTTCATGGAGTCTGCTGTAAAATGTTTATATCTCACATCATTCAAGTTCTAACACTCTAAAAGAACATGTTTCATTGCGAGTGCTATGAATGGAGTGTACCACAGAGCTTCTTCACTCTTTGAAAGGTACGAATGAGTTAAAAACGGACGGCCAGCGTGCAGCCAGCATAAAACCGTTTCTTCTTTGCGACCACCAGAGGTAGATAAAAGGAATTTTTTTGGGTTTGAACGTATCTGGAAAAGTTTGTTATCCGTCTGTGCATTTCAGTCCTACTGCCAGATGTCTCTGACATACTAATTGACTTTCAGTTTCAAATCTGAGTATGAGAAAGATATGTTAGACAGTTTCCTTGTTGTGGCATTCTTGGCCAAACGATCAGCCATTTCATTTCCCCGAATGCAAACATGACCAGGAACCCAAGCAAGAACAATGTTGTGACTTTCCGCTTTCCGCACTTCTTATTGATTTTTTTTTTTTTTTTTTTTGCAGAACGACAGTTTCTGGTTCGGGTTGGCACCACTCGCTCTGATGTTCACGAGGAGCGGTTGGGTGTTCCACAAGGGAGCATACTGTCTCCTGACTTTTTTTGCATAAAAATCAACAACATTTTAATTCAGTTCAACAGGGTTCCGACAGCTCATTTTTTGAAAATGATTTTGCCCTCTATGTAACTGGAAGCTTGTAGTCGAGTGTCCAGCGTGGACTCCAGCTTTGTGTGGATAAAAAACACTTCTGTAGGCAGAAGAAAATGGCTTTACTTTTTCTGCTCTACATACACAGTGCATTCACTTTCATAATTTTCGACAGTTCTTAGCTGATCCTGAAATCCAAATACAGAAATCTCCCACTCCAGCTATATAGGAGGCCAATTTTTTTTTGAGTTATTTTCAACCAAAAGCGCAACTTTCTTAGTCACATTAAACACTTAAAAACTTCATGCCAGAAAGCTTTGAAAGTTCTGCGGGTCGTAGCACACACTGACTGGGGCGCTGATAACACAACTTTGCTGAAACTCTTGGATCCTGTTCATAGGCTTCGCTTCTGTCTTGAAGCATTCCGCACCACCTCTATGTACAGCCTGTATGCAGAGGCAGGTGAACCCTCATTATCCAACTGCAGGCTGAAACTATCCTTGAGTAACTATCTCAGACTCCCTGCCTTTGACCGTGTGTTTAATCCTCAGTTCAAGGTAAATTTGAAAATAATCCAAACTATATTCCTCCGTTTGACTTCGTATGCAGCCTCATATGCAGAATGCAAGTCTTGATCTAGAAGTTGTGTCCGACTTCTCCAAATTTCCAGATAAGCGTCCATGGAGCTTTTTCACATCAGAAATCCGCTTTGATCTCGCTGCTTTTTGCAAAGAATGCACCAGTTCTCAGGCAATCAGGGCACTGCTCGCCGATCTCTGTACAAAATTCCCATCATTTCAGAAATATTTACTAATGGCTCAAAGTCCAAAGATGGAGTGGCTTGTGCAGCCTATTGCCCATGTGCTCCTTGTCAAATATTATCAATACATATTCTGTCAGATACTACTGTTTACTCTGCCGAACTTACAGCTTTAGTTGTGGCACTGAAGATAATCTCTCAATCTACAAACAAGGACTTTCTGATTTTGTCTGATTCGCTCTCAGCTTTGGAGGTCATAGCTGGCCGTAACCTCCATCATCCTGAACTTCTAATCTTTTTTTAAAACTTTTTACCTCCTTGAAATCAAAGGCTTGGATCAAGAAACCCAGCATGACTCTAAAGAAAAAGAAAGCAACAGGAAAGGGCGAGGTCTCAGCTGAAACCATTAAATGTGAGAGTGGATGTCAACATGCTGCCTTATCAGCAAGATCTGGGAAGAGGAACAAAGTCCGGCCGAGTGTCAGAAAGGACTCCTCATCAGGATGCCAAGAAAGGGGTCCCTGGGATAGCAGCCACTACAAAGAGATCAGGCACCTATCAGTGCCCGACAAAGTCCTTAAAAAATCTTATTGGAGAGAATGAAAGAGGCAGTTGACTCCAAGCTGCGAAACCTGTTTGCAGGTTTCTGTAACAATTGATCCTGTCAAGACAAGCTAGCCTCGTTGCGCATCACTGTGGAGCGGTCACTGGAATGGAACATCTCTCTCTAACTTCAAAGACTAGGAGAAGGCGTTTATGAGGCGCTGGCAGAGATACGCCGTGGAAATTGCTGCGGTATCACAGCGTATCCAAAAACTTGTCTCCCTGGTCCAGGGTACCTACTCTGACATGTCAGACAGGGCCGTCCATGAGCGCCAGCTATCTGGCAGTTTTGGGGTCAAAACCGGAGTTCGTCAAGAATATTCAATGTTGCCCTTCCTCTTCTTCCTGATCATCATCAAACCATGAAGACTACCACAACATGCAGCTACAACTAAATACAGTGGACACTCTGTGCTCCGCTTGAAGATCTCGTCTTCGGTGCTCTTCTAGTACAACTACACCCAAATAGACAAAATAATCCGCTAGGCAATATACTGACAGTGAAGGATTCAAGAACAATTAGATGAAAACACAGCTCATTAAGATTAACCTCACTGCCAAAACTCCAGTCATAGTTTGTGGAGACCAATTCAAGGATGTCGAATCCTTTGTAAACCTGGGCAGTGGACTGTTAACAATATCATAGAAAGGATAAACAAGGCCTTTGTTATGCTGAAAAAAAACATCCAGGACTCTATGGAAATCAGTGCAGCCACAAAACCGTATATATCCAATTCAAACGCCATACCGGTCTTACCATATGGTACTGAAACACTGATAAAGATAAAAAGAAAAGCAGCAGAAGATACAGGTATCCGTTGCCATCTGGTTGAGGCGCATTATCAACAGCCGGCGGCTGGACAGCATAGGACTCGTGACAAGGGAGCGGATAAGAGCCAGTTACCACGCACATTCCCTAGAGGACATGGGCTGGGCAAAACGCATCCTTCGGGAGCCAACATCCGACGCTATCAGGCTCTGACATGGAACCCCTAGGAAAAGCGAAGAAGAGACGATCCCGAAACAGCTGGATAAAAGACACGGAGTCAGAACTGAAGAGGAAACCAACTGCACAGAGGCAAAAAGGGCAGCCCAGTGTCGAGTACGCTGGAGAAATGTTGTTAACGGCCAGTGCTCCTTCAGTGGAAAAAGGGCCTATGTTCGCGAGTGAGTTATTTAACACTATACTGGTACCACGATAACACGTTAAGCTGGGCAGCGAGAAAGCCAGTAGTTAAGCTAACACCCGTAGGATATATTTGAAATCGTAGCATCTAACTGATAATTTTTGCATCCCTTTGAGGACATCCTCTCAATGCAGCAACACCGGACAATGACTGTTGTAATTCAGTTATTATGGGCTGTTCATGAGAACAGTCACCTCTAAGATATGTTATCCTATGGTGTCACTGAGACTGTGCCCTTTGACCTGGATCTTGTTGTCAGTGGGATTTGCAAAGGTGATCTTGAAGTTCATTCATTTAGCAAGAGTTTTCCCCACCTTTTCATAAGCATGTTGCTTATATACACAAAAAGAAAGTCGCACACACGCTCACATGCACGCGCGCCCATACACACACAAACATACGGACTGAGCGAGAGAGAGAGAGAGAGAGAGAGAGAGAGAGAGAGAGAGAGAGAGAGACAGACAGACAGACAGACAGACAGACAGTCAGACAGACGGACGGACAGACAGCAGGCTACGCTTCGACCGAAACTCACAAATGCGAACATGCGTATGCTGTATTCTACTTTATTCTTCTTTTAACTCAGCTGCCACGCACGACCGTGGCATGACATGGCAGAGGTGATGTCGAAAAAAAGTGTTTCGCGTCAGCTAAAATGTTTTCAAGGTCACATAGGTCCGGGAACGAAAAGGTCATCACTCATCCGTTCCGAGGGCGTTCATGGCGTCTTATGGTGCGCCCCCTGCGAAGCAACAGGAGGTCAGACATTACCATGTATCCACACTTTCCTCTTGTCTGCTCCATGAAAAGACAGGAAGGACTAACACGGACTGTAGTGGCATCATGCCAGAACGCCGTCACAATAAATCGAAATACCCGAGTTCATGTCGATACGACACTGTCGCCTGCTCTTTAGATCTCTCTCTCTACAAGTGCGTGTGTGTCCTCTTCCATTTACATGACAATTCCGAGTGTTCCCTTCACTTTACATGTCTATTCTATCTCTACAACCCTGTGTGTCTTCTGCTTACTGGTCATTTTTCTGTCTTGTGTGTCCCCTTCCGTATACAAGTCAATTCTGTCTCTGCAGCTATGCTTGTCCCCTTGCGTTTACAAGTCCATTCTGTCTCCACAAATCCGTGTGTTCCCTTCAGTTTTCATTTCCACTCTGTCTCTACAGCTCCATGTGTCCCCTTGTGTTCACATGTCAGTCCTGTCTTTACATCTGTGCGTGTTCCCTTTAAGGCATTCTGTCTCTACAGCTCCATGTGTCCCCTTGTGTTCACATGTCAGTCCTGTCTTTACATCTGTGCGTGTTCCCTTTAAGGCATTCTGTCTCTACAGCTCCATGTGTCCCCTTGTGTTCACATGTCAGTCCTGTCTTTACATCTGTGCGTGTTCCCTTTAAGGCATTCTGTCTCTACAGCTCCATGTGTCCCCTTGTGTTCACATGTCAGTCCTGTCTTTACATCTGTGCGTGTTCCCTTTAAGGCATTCTGTCTCTACAGCTCCATGTGTCCCCTTGTGTTCACATGTAAGTCCTGTCTTTACATCTGTGCGTGTTCCCTTTAAGTCATTCTGTTTCTACAACTCTGTGTGTCCCCATTCGTTGACATATTTCTTCTGTTTCTACAACTCTATGTGTGTGCCCTTCCGTTTACATATTCTGTCTTTACAACTCTATGCTTGTCCCCTTTGGCTAATATTTTCCTTCTACAAGTCTGCGTGTTCCCTTCGATTTTGTCTCCACCGTTCCGTAAATCGATTTTGCAAACTGATTTTGCCTCTACAGCTCTGTATATCGATTTTGCAAGTCGATTTTGTCTCCACAGCTCTGTGTGTCGCTTTCTTTTTACATATTCCGTCTGTCTGTATAGCTGCATGTGCTCCCTTTTGTTAATATGTCCATTCGCTCTTTTCAACTGTGTGTTCCACTCTATTTACATGTCCCTACTGTCTCTACACAGTGACTCCGTGTATCCTTTCCATTTTGGTGTCCCATTTATCTATACAACTCTGTGTACCACCTTTGTTGACATTTCCCCTTTGTCTTCAAAACTCTGTGTGTTCACTTCCATTCACATGTCCGTTCTGTACCTACAACCCTGTGTCCCATCTATACACATGTCCCTTCTATCCTTACACCTCTGTATATCACCTTCTGTTTGCACGTCCCTTCTGCCTCTACAAATCTATATGTACCCTTTTGTTTACATGTCCCATCTGTCCTTGCATCTCTGTGCTATCGTTTTGTGTACATAAATCTTCTGTCCCTGTAACTCTGTGCGTCCCCTCCTGTTTTCATGTCCTTTTGTCTCTACAACTATGTATGTTCCATTCTTCTATGACGATTCTTTACCTATTTGCAGGTTCCTTTCTTTGGTGAACTTCTGTGTATTCCTTTGTGTTACACACCTTTCCCTGTTTATATGGCCCTTTTGTTTCTACCATTTGCGTGTACTTTTCTCTTTCAGTTCTTTGTGTATATGTCCCCACTGTTCCTACAACTCGGTCGCTTTCTGTTATGAAAAATTCATCTGCTTGCATGTTCCATTGATGCCTTCTAAAACCAGCTCTTCATACATTTATATGTTTATCCTGTTTCTACAGCTCTGTTCCCTTCTGCTTTTCTTACAAAGGACTTTATCTTCTTTCAAAGACAACACAAATCTAGTCAACCAAGAGCATGTTGTAGGACAATGTGGTCAATCACATCAAATGCAACATGTAATCTCCATGCAGCAAAACATCATGAGTCTACACATTCTGCAAGCACATTCACACTCCAAAAATATTTCACATGGGAAAGAGGTGGAAAAAAAAGTAGAAAAGTAAAAACTCGGGAGACCCTATCTGTTAGAGAACATCTGTATCTGTTTACACGTTCCTTCTGTTCAAGAAATTCTTCATGCTCCTTTCGGTCGTAATTCGGACTCTGCTCTCATCTCCCTTTTGTATTCTATTACTATCTATGTTCTTTTCTGTTACAATAATTTTTTTTACTGGTTACATGTCCTTTCTGTACCTACAATTTATTTACGGTACTTTCTTTACAACGATTCTCTGTCCATGTTTGCATGTTCCTTCGTCCATAAAAATCTATATGATCCTTTCTGTTACACGAACACTGCCTCGTTACATGTGTCTTCTCTCGCTTAAACTGTTGTCTCTCCTTTCTGTTCAACAACTCTATCTGTCTACATGTCTCTTCTGTCCTTACAGTTCTGTGCATTCCTTTCCGTTATGACTACCCTCTTAATCTGTATACATGTCCTCCGAGTCCCTTCAGCTGCATATTCCTCTCTGGTGCCAAAACTCCTTATATTTCTTTATGTCTCTTCTGCTCCTGCAATCGCGTGTGTCCCCCTGTCCACATGTCCCTTTTGTTCCTGCATCTTTCAAGAATTCAAGAACTAAGACACACAAAGATCGAACGAACGAAACAACATGTCTATTTTCCCAGGGTAATGAAAAAAGCATAACACATGCTTTTTCCCTCTCAGCCCTGAGGACAGAAAGACAGAGAGGGGAGGAAAAAAATAAACAGAGAAGAGAGAGAGAGAGAGAGAGAGAGAGAGAGAGAGAGAGAGAGAGAGAGGCAAATAGACATACATAAAAAAAGACGGAGACAAGAGAGAGAATGACAGGCACACATGGCAGGCACGAAAAAGACCTCACAGCTCCTTGCCCCCGTCCCTCCCCCATCTCCTCTGAAATCCCAAGTTATCACAGCGTTGTCCCACAAAGATGAAACATGTCGATCGGTTGTACCCCAAAGCGGGCGTTTCTCCCAATGCTCAACTGTTTTGCTTACCAGCGGCACAAGCATTGCAAGAACAGCGCTCCACCTCGAAGACTTTAGTTTTCGTTGTCTGGCCATCACAGTCGAACTCCAACCTTCGCTTCCTCATCTTCGAGGGTTTGCAGCATGAACAACTCTCCGTTTTGCTGGCCAGTTGCAGGGCACCATCCTTAAATCTGCCACCACAGCACAGCAAGCACATGATATGCAAGCAACGCACTATAACCAGATCCTACAAACCACTGCCACTTCATGGCTCCACAAGCTTGAACTACGAAATACATACTATCCCCTCTCACCTCCCATGCCTCCGTTACCCCTCCCTACCAACCCTTCTCCCGGTTCACAATCAGTCACCCGTTCACGCTGTACACCATTCACAACTCTAATAGAGGCAGCATGGCTAGCAAATACATATCAACTGCAGAGAAGCGCACGATGAACTACACAATGAGGATACTAATTCTGACAACATAAATGTACGGCACATTACAATTTGGTACACTGCACACACTTACAAAATTATACTCTGCCACGTATAAACGAATATTACATTTCTAAATACACAAAACAATAAACTTCTACAGACACAGACGAGCATTATAGTTGTACATGCATAAACAAACTTAACATCTCAGCACATAAACAAACGTTATACTCCTACGCACACAAACCAATATTACATTTGTACACACACGAAGAACATGACAACTTCACACACACACACACACACACACACACACACACACACACACACACACACACACACACACGTGTGAAATTTCTACACATATATACGAAAATTACATTTCTTCTTAACCAAAGAATATCACACTTTTACAAACAAAGAATTAATATGATATTTTTCCTACACATAAGCAAACGCAACGTTTGTACAATTTGATAATTCGCTTCACATTGGCAGTCACACATGCAACCATTACACTTCAACGCACATATCAAAAACACACGTCCACATACATAATTGAATATTCGATTTCTGCACACACATATGAATACCATGTTTCCACATGAAAATGAACACCACGTTTTTGCACAAAACCAACGCACATTTACCCACACATGATCATTGCATTTCAACACAATCCTCTAACACAAATACATATTTCACCTCTGCCCACATACAAACATTACTTTTTCCAAAACTCATTTGAACGCCGCATTTCCAGCCATAGAAATGAACATTACAGTCCTACAGGTAACAATGAACATTACACACATGAACATTACTTTCAGACATGCCCAAACTAACAAGCCCTACAAACATCCTTCACAGACACACACATTACACACATGACGAACATTCCTTTCAAACATGCCCAAACTAACAAGCCCTACAAACAGCCTTCACAGACACACACATTACACATATGATGAACATTCCTTTCAATCATGCCCAAACTAACAAGCCCTACCAACAGCCTTCACAGACACACACATTACACTTGACCGGCAATGAGACAGTCAAGGGAGCGAATCCATGTTAAAATTCCCGTGCCGCACAGGGACAACAGGCATATGGCGCTGGTGTCATAAATAACCTACGTCTTTGATGAATCGAACAGCCCAAGACATACAGATGAAAAAATACTATTAATAATTATAAAAAAAACAACAACAAACAAACAGAGACCAAAAGCAAAGTTTAAATAAACTAATCTGCCAGCCTGCTTATTTCCGTTTAAAATCCACTTAATCTTTATTAAACATGTACAACAAATAAATGAATGAATAAAGAAATTAATATAGAAATGTTTTCAGGATACGGAGATGGGAAGGAATGATGGTGGTGGTGTTGGGCTACAGATCCGAAACGAAACCACTTCTCATTATGTGCCGCTTTTTCCATCAATGCATTAAAAAGAATGCTCCAATAGGTATGTTCTGGAATGCAATCTGGACAGCCCAGGGAAATACGATGGAAAGTTCCAGACACGAAACAAACGTAGAAAACAGACAAAGAAATGAGTGAAGACATTCATAAACCGTCAGCGTGCAAGTGTGTGTGTGTGTGTGTGTGTGCGTGCGAGTCCGTGCTCACGTTGAGCTACGTTATCGACGAATTCTTTCAAGTTTCTGGCGACTGATAATTAAGAATAATTCATTTCATCTGCAGACAGAGCTGCTCATGAGAGATCGTCTCTTTGCTTTGCATTACGCTCCGTACCACCATTGTATAATGACAAACATACGTCCATGCAAACAAGGGCGGACGCATGCCTACACTCATGCTTGCAAACCCACACCAACTCACACACACACACACACACACACACACACGTATAAACACAAGCACACACATGATACTAGTAGACTAGGATCTGAAAGTTCTGTTCTATTAATTTCGAATACAAGTTTCAGATGAGGATGTATTGTAATATGTGTGTGTGTGTGTGTGTGAGAGAGAGAGAGAGAGAGAGAGAGAGAGAGAGAGAGAGAGAGAGAGATGTCGTTTTAGTGCGTGAGAAATGTTGAAGATGAACCAAAGAACATACTCGTATTGGACGTGTGCGTTGCTATGTCCACAAGACCCTTCACATCGGTACATGGTCTGCTTTTTGGTTGATCGGCAGACCCTTCCTTTGTCGTCAGTGTACTCCAGCTGCACTTTTTTGTCGTCCGGCACCCTCTTGCACGGCTCAAGGATCTCCACACACTTCTTACAGCAAGGCTTGTCTGGGTCAGGGACGACGGTGTGGGTTCTCTGATAACATAGACAACATCATAGTGGTCATTTACCTCGGACAGTCGATTTGGTCTGAGCCATAGACAATGGCGAGGGTTCTCCTACGATGTAGATGACATTGCAATGAAAATCTGTTTTCATAGCACGGCTGTTGTGGGCCCGGGTTGATGGCGAGTGTTCGCCTAGGACCCACATGCTGAGAACATTACAGTGAAAAAATAACTTGAGCAAGTCTCACGCAAGATATCACAACACCTACTGAACAAGCACCACAAGACAGCGGCAGACACTAGGCACACGTCAAAACACTGTGACTGGCACTGAGCATACATCAGAACAGATCGGGAAAAATACGGATTCTTAAGGAACTGAAGTGGGATTCTCCTTAGTTTCTTCCGGAAATTTGCGAGTGAAAACACAAAGATAAGCCGGATTTGTTGGTTTACAAAAGAAGTTCGAACAATAAGTTTCAGGCCATGATTCGAGATGGATGGTTCCCCTGCCTCTCATACAGATTCTACACAAGGATAATGTTGCACGCCACTAGCCAGAGCCGCAACTAGCCAGAGCCGCAGTCTTGATGGTGTATGTGATCCAGATTGTGAGGTAAGAAGGTCTTGCAGAACCACCGACAACACAGACGTGGAAAGTCAGAGCCCTGTTAAGACGGAGAAGTGTTTTCTAATTGGCACCCCGATCCGTACGTATTAAGAGAAAGTTCACTGTTTTCCGACAAGATGTTTTCAAGTACTGGAGATGACTTCTAAAGATGATTGTTTGATCGAAAATAACTCCCAGAAATTTGGCTTCCTTCACAACTGGAATGACGGATTTTTTCAGACTAATTTCAGGATCAGCAAAGCACTGTCAAAAGTTGTGGACGTGAATACATTGGGTTTTGGTAGCTGAAAAAAAAAACCCTGAGCCCACTGGCCTTATCCACGCAAAGTTGGAGTCGACGTTATACACTAGCATTGGTGACTCCAACTGCGTCGAATGCAAAGTCGTCAACAGAGACGACTAGGAACTTTGGTTTACAGAATTGACAATGTGATTATTTTTAGTGCTGAAGAGGGCGGGAGAAAATACAACTGTAGAGTAGTACTTGCGGAAACCACATTATTCTGTGGCCAACACGCCATCAGTTTCCATCTTCCACATCGGCTGAAGTTGACCATCGTTTCCATTAATTTACAAAGGCAACCGGTCAGAGTTACCAGACGATAGTTGGTGATCGGTGAACTCTTTCCCATGTTTTGGAACTGGAATACGGGCTAGGACAGAAAATACCTCGTAGTACAGATAAGACAGCATTTTTTTGTAGAATTTGGAGACAACATAAAACAAAGAAATGTGATAGATATCTAAGTAACCCCATGGAAATACTTTGACAAGTACTGATCACACTCCAAAATAATGTGAAGACATAATGAATACTCATCACAAGATGAAAAGATATTGAATATACATCGAACCATTGTGACAAGTAATGTATGCACATCAAACAGTGTGACAGGTGTTATATGCACATCAAATAATGTACCAGATACCGAACACACAACAAACTATTGTGACAATATACACACACCAAATTATGTTGTAGCTACTGAACACAGACAAAATACTGTGATAGATAATAAATAATCACCAACACACTGACAGACCCTAACACACCGACAGACGCTAAATACATACAGACATCGATATGTATGTGCGTAACATTACACACAGAGCATCAATATGTAGATATCATCACACACCGAAACACTGTGACATGAAAATGAATATACAGCAACGAACATTGTGAAATATATTGGGTACACATAAAAACAACATAGAATTCACTAACTTGTCAAAACTCTGTCAAATATAATGTGCATACAACAAAACAATATGACTAACACTAGAACACACCAAAATATTATGAAATTAACTGAAAACATATCAAAATGATATGAAATTCATTAAAATATAAAATATACTGAGCACACACCAAAACACCTTGGCATACACTAAACACACACAACACATACTTAGCACAAATCAAAAGAGTCTGATATACATCCAACAAACACTGACACGATCTGATATATACAAAAACACTGTGACACAAATTAAAAACACACGCAACAAAGTACTCTGGCATCTACTGTACACATACACCCGAACACTTTGACATGTATTGAACACACGCTGAAACACTGCGGCATCACTGAACATACGCACCAAAAACACGGTCTCACACACACACACACACACACACACACACACACACAGAATACTCTGACATCCATGAATACAACACCAAACAATGTGGCTAAAAACGAACCCATCATTACGACGCAAACTGAACATATATCCAAACACTTTGCATATTAAAACACTGTGACATCTACTGAGCACAAAAGCCAAAACACTGTGATATCCACAGAACATACACTTCGAGACACTGTGACACTTACTGAACGTCTAACAAAAGCACCATAACACACACACACACACACACACACACACACACACACACACACACACACACACACACACAAATACTGTGACATACGCAAACCCCACACACCAAAACATCATGATAAATACTTAACATGCACATATATACAAACCGAAACACTGATACATACTGAACACACAGACCAAAACACCATGACATTTACTGAACACACACCAAACCGTGTGACATTTACTGAACACACCCCACAAGATCAAGACATTAACTGAAAACACCAAAAGGATTGTGACATTTACTGAACACACTCCAAAATTGGGACATCTGTTGATCATACCAAAACACCGAGACATACACTGAACACACACATAAATACGGTGAGGTTTTCTGAACACACACCCAAACAACACACACCAACATAAGGTGACATATACTGAACAGGCTATATACCAAAACACTGTGACAGGTACCGGACACACCCAAACACTGTGAATATACTGAACATATAATCAAATCCTGTGATATATACTGGACACACACCCAAACACTGTGAATATACTGAACATATAATAATAAAACCCTGTGACATATACTGAACACACACCCAAACACTGTGAATATACTGAACATATAATAATAAAACCCTGTGAACCCTGTGACATATACTGAACACACACCCAAACACTGTGAATATACTGAACATATAATCAAACCCTCTGACATATACTGAACCCACATCCTAACACTGTGACATACTGAATGCATCCTCAAACACTGTGACCGATATTAAACACACTCACCCAAACACTGTGACATATACTGAACACACACCCAAACACTGTGACATATACTGAACACACACACCCAAACACTGTGACATATACTGAACACACCCAAACACTATACGACATATACCGAGCACACACACACACACACCCAAACACTGCGACATATACTGAACACACACTCCCAAACACTTCGACATATACTGAACACCCCCCCACACACACTGCGACATACTGAACACACCACCCAAACACTGTAATATGTACTGAACACACACAGCTAAACACTGTGACGTGTACTGAACACACACATCCAAACACTGTAATATGTACTGAACACACACACCTAAACACTGTGACGTGTACTGAACACCCCCCCCCCCCCCAAACACTGCGACATGTACTGAACACGCACCCACACACTTTAACATATATTGATCACGCACTAAAACACCGTGACATATACTGAACACGCACTTAAACACTCTGACATATACCGAACGATCCCCACTCCAATATCTGACATACACCGAACACACACCAAGACACTCTGATATAAACTGAACACACACCACACACTGTGACTACATTGAACACACAGCAAAAACACTGTGACATAAACTGAACAGACATAAAAAAGACTGTAACAACATATGCTGAAAACACAGTAACAAAAACTGTGACGTCAACTGCACACACACCAAAAGCACTGTGGCATACACCCAACACACACTTAAACACTGTGACGTTTGCTAAACACACAACAAAGCATTGTGACATTTACTAATGCGCGCTCACATAAAAATACACAAAACTGACACATTCCAACCAGCTTACAAAGCATTGTGACATATACTGAACACACACACACACACACACACACACACACACACACACACACATCTGGACATAAATGAAACAGCTAGGAGATACTTACGTTGTTGCAGTCGGTGATCTCTTCACACATTGGCTCGCACTTGATGATACCGTCAACACACATGCAGTTCTTACAATTTACCACTTCCTGGTACGTCTCCTGTAGAAACACAAACCACAGTTTTAGTATGCACAAGTAATCATTGTCATTTAAACAGAAGCAAGCTCACAAGGAAACAAGTAAGTGAAACAAAACACACTGAACAAACAAAGAAAAAAGAACGAAGCCAACAAAATATGAAAGAAGCCAACAAATAATGCTCAAGATGAAAGGCTATTAATGACCTTTCTGTTATTTTTGTGTGGAGTATGGAGGTCTGCAGCTATAACAAATACCCACAAGACTGAACTCTTTTTCAAAACAAAGGTAAACCGTGCAAAATTCGAATAACAACATCTAAACTGCTTTCATACTTTTCATGAAAGTGCGTGTTTTAAGCAAAAAAATCTTTTAGAAAAAAAAACAACAACAACTGATGCTGGAAATGGATAGATCTGATCAAAAATCTATTTTTACGAAAATCAGCATTCAGAGGCAAATTGCTATAAAATGAGAACGTTCTTTTTTTCCCCAGTTAGGTTGGGGTATAAGAAAATAGACTATTCACATGGTGCGTCGAGATGCAAGATTTAAGAAGCTAAGGTGTGGTAATGCACCTTTGGGAGGTGCTCACGCGCCCTATCATTGCACTAGTGCACCTTATCAGTATCAATGCAACTTCATCGGCGTGTTTGGGCGCCTTACGCCCAAAGCCGTCCGTAAGCTGACAGCAAGGCACGCTCCCTGGCAGGTGTGGCTTACTTCATTCCCAACGCCGCGGGCATGACACGTGTTGTCCATCACAGGTTTAGTTCCAGCTACCATTCGCTTTCAGCAAAATTCCCTCGCACGGAAAGACGCTGTTTACCATGCTTACCCGCATGCAGAATCTTGTTATACCAGTCTAAAAGACAATCTGAGAGTGCTTACCCCAACAGTCTCCTTTCCGTTCTTCTACACTGGCAACTCGAAAACAGCAGCACAGAAAAAACAACAGCAACAAAGGTGCAGCCCCCATCTTGCATGGACTTGACCAGTAATAGTGCCAACTGAGGCGCTGACCCAATTCTCATTGAACGCGCGAAAAGCAGACGATACTATGGTATGTATTCATATGTTGGTAAAGGGAGCGTGCTTTGCTGTGTTTACAAAAATCTTATTTTCTTTGTAAAATATCCTTTCCCTGCATTGGAGTTCGTATTCAGTGCATCAATTGCAATACACATGTTTGTGCTTAATCGATAAAAAAAAAGCCCCAAATAAACGCAAAGTGCTCTATTTGTTTTTTGTTTTTACATCATCTGAACTTAAACAATCCAAAAGATGCGTGTCCAGTCGTGAAAAATGTTTTTCTCTCCAAGAACATGATACATTATGTTACATAAATATTTAGTACTCTTTTCCAATTCTCTAACACTTTGTCTCTCTGTGATGACAAAATCAGAGCACAACTAGAACATTGCTCACAGCTGCTTAATGGACTGAATCCATTAAAATCATCACTCAAATACATCTTCAAACATTACAGTTTTTATCTGTCTGCTGACGCTGGCCCAGACCATACATACATGATTCTCACTTCAATGGATTTGCATGAAGTAGACTGCTTCGTTCAACAAAATATTACTTCGCCACTTAATTCTTACATCAGTTAATTTGCATCAAGTAGTTTGCTTCCAACAACAAAAAGATTACTTTGCCACTTAATTCTCATTTCAATTAATCTCTATCAAGCAGATTCTTATTTCAATTAATCTCTATCAAGCAGACTTCCCCGTCCAATAAAATGTTTACTCTGCCACTTACTGGCGAAAACTACAGTTCCACCATATTCAGAAATAGTATTTCTTCCGTGTTTAATGGCTTCAGAAATATTCATAGCAGTATTTTTTGTTCTAAAGAATTCATGTTTCTGTATTGAAAGATCTGAACCATTCAACAAAACTGGAATTCTACTGATTACTAGACATCATAAGCAGCACTCATGAAGCACACACACACGCTCCTATCAACTGCTAGGAGAACATGACAGGAAGGCGCTGTTTTCATCCTCTCTCTCTGTCTGTCTGTCTGTCTGTCTGTCCTTGTCTCTGATAAACAAGACACTTACAAATGCACAGTAGTACACAAACATTACGCACAATCATACATCCACAAGTATTTCGAGTCACTGTATACCGCATGCATCTAAACAGCTCAAATATTGGCCAGATGTCAAATTGGCGTAGGCAACAGTGCAAAAGCTCTTTTGAGGTCACAAAAGTCATTTCATGCATAGCATAGTTATATCAAAACATCAGTCCACAGTCATGAGCTCTGTAAACCATCCGAACCATCGGGATGTATGGAACAGATGTAAACTTAAGTCGGCGAACGTAATCGAAAATGTCCACAATGGTAGGTGTCTGTTTAAAACAATGATGACTTACCTCGCACTGACACTCTCTCGTACAGTTTCTGGTTTCTGTCTCCCTTGCTGGAACATCTCCGCAGTTTCCATGGTTTTCTCTACAGACCAGAGAAACGGGCAAAAACTGTGATAAACAACGTCCAACGATTGCGTACTTCACCTTAACTCCACAAAAGAGAGTTCACGTTGGATCATGAAGTATTTCATACACTGTAAGCAGCATTAGGCTAACAGGCACAGTGCAAGTATACCATTCATATACACGATTTACTGTATGTTAAGACATAGGAACGCACAACTCTGGACTTATTGTTGCTGTTATTGAGTCTACTTATATAGTGCCAAACATCGTTTATAGACCAAGTTCTAAGCGCTCTCGTTTACCTGGGTAGAGCTTATTGAAGAGCTGTCGACTGGTGCTAATCATCGGTTTCTCGTGTCCTTCAAACGAATATCAGTCTCACTTTTTTTTTTATTTTTTTTTTTACTGAGGATGCATATTATGTTTAAACGCATGATCCATGCCAACAGCCAAACTGGGGTTCTCATCTGAAAGTTTGTAATGGGGGATTTTACGAATTTCCTAGATGCTATGCATGCGTTTACATACTGAACCTCGGTTCATAATCTCATTCGAAGGAATTTTCAGGTAATGCTGATAAAATCAACGATAACTCCGAAGAAAAGATCATCCTGTACCAAAACAGCCTGGAGGAGGTTCGACCCGAAGATCGTTAGGATCTCGAGCCCGGCGCTGTAACAGCCGAGCTATTTTGGCCCCGTAAATTACGGGCCATCCCGGTTTACTGTCTCCGCCAAAGAGGCTATGTCCTCCCTCAGCGTCCGTTTATTTGTCTCTGTCCGTCACCAAAGTCAGTAACAATTGCTGAACCAAGAACACAGCACATTTCAACGTTACTCAGTGGAACGAAGGGTTGTATCCCAAGAAGAACCATTACATTTCAGTGCAGGTCCACGCAGCGGATCTGGTTCAAAATGGCGGACACAGAATTCGTCAGCAAGTTCTTAACAAATTTCCTTCTGACTAAGAACACCACAAAAGTTACTATCTACAAATGACTAACGATATCAGCAAGATTATTACAAATTTTCCTCTGAAATGAACGGTGTAAAAGCTATTGTCTACAAATCAACAACTATATCGGCTAGATGATCATAAATTTTCTTCTGTACACGAACGTGTAAAAGCTATTGTCTACAAATTAACAGCTATATCGGTAAGATGATCACAAATTTTCCTCTGAACATGAATACGTAAAAGTTACTGTCTACGAATGAATAACTATTATTATCAGCAAAATCATTACACATTTTCTTCTGTACATGAACACGTAAAAATTTTTTTAAAAGTTTCTCATTTTCTACCTTTTGTTATCAAGGGGAAAAAAACGTGAATTGGGTATAGCTCTTTAATCCGTACTTCCCTTGGCGGACAAATAAAACGTAACGATGGTTTCACTCGTGAAATGACTTAATCGACCTCGGCTGAGGTGGGCGCACTTCCGACGGCACTTTCAGTTTTATGCTACAAGGCAGACCTGGAGCTCCACGCCTCCGGCTGCACAGCTTGGGCAGTGTCAAGGCTAGACTTCAACTGCCGGTCAGAGGTTATTCTATGGGCGGGAGCAAACAGACAGGCAGAACTAGGATGGAGACGGAAGGGACTGGACTCATCCTGACACAGTGCCGGTGTCGTATATAATACTGTCGCTCATAAAATCGTGTCGCAGCGACAGTATTTCCCGGGAAATACTGCATTTTATGGACAGCTACAATATTCTATGGGACATTTTTCGTGAAAAGTTGTCGCGCGACATTTTTTTTCCAGCAATTAGTGTCGCTGCAACAATATTTCACGTGAAATGCTATCGCTGCGATACAATTCCACGGCGACAGTATTATATACGACACCCGGCCCTCCGCTCCAAGACGGGCACTCCGAGTTCAGGTGGATTTCACGTTAAACATGCCAGCTGAGACAGCAGAGACATAAGCTACCCCTGGGTAGAACAGATGTTTTGATATTTGGCTCCTCTGTTTCCCTTTCACCACGTATTCATCATACTCTTCGTGGCAGTCTCCATCCATCAACACTCTATTCTCAGACACCGATTCTTTCCGGCGTGCGCACTGCACGAGTTCCATATGATACAGGAACTGTTCAAGTATTTTTGATCGTGTTTTATTTATCTGCATATCTGTATTGAGTGTAGTAAATTGAATATCCTCCCTTTAATTCTATTTCGTCAGTTGTTCTGATGATTTATGATCGTCCTCGCTTTCGTAAGCGCTTTTGGATGTAGGCACAGACAAATTTATGTTATTATCAGCAGTAGTGATAGTAGTAGTAGTAGTGGTTATTACTGTAGTTGTAGTGGTAGTTGTGGTAGCAGTAGTAGTAGCTGTGGTAGTGGTAGTGGTATTGGCACTGACCTTGTTCTGTTCTGGGTTCCCATACCGCACGGGCCGGTACACGTTGACCATTCAGACCACTTTCCAAGTTCGCAACCTACAATGATCATGTCTCATCATTACATATCTCTCATTCCTATTTCTAGCTCAATCACAAACCAACTATAAGGTGAATTTTTTTGTTTTATACAAATTGTTTTTCGGTTTCAGCAAACCAACAAAAATAAAAT
Source organism: Conus ventricosus (assembly GCA_018398815.1). NCBI lineage: Eukaryota > Metazoa > Mollusca > Gastropoda > Neogastropoda > Conidae > Conus > Conus ventricosus. The sequence continues at coordinate 26,133,274 of CM031621.1, forward strand.
CAAAAGAAAATATTAAAAAAAAAAAAAAACACGTCTATTTTCAATATTCTTTTCTTCAACACATCTGGACAGAGAATGATACAAAAGTACAACTGAGCATTATTTACCCAATACTACGACAGTCCTTTATCACAAAAACTGCTAGGGAGACAGGGTTATCCCCCCCCCCCCCCCCCCCACACACACGCACACTGACAGTAGATATATTTCACTGTGCAAAGCATGTAATCTGTATAATCTGTATATTTACTTTAAAAAAAACCCCAGCTGTTAATAAAATTGCTTTCATTCACAAAAGGGCGCCTCAGGAGGCACTTTGTTTGACAACATTCTCAGATCTCTGGGCCAGAAAGAGTGAAAAGTACGAACGAACTAGAGTGACTACATAGAATATGTTCTACATACCGTTGTAAAAGCATTAACATTTTCTATAATATCATGTCCTGCTACCATTTTAACGAGACAGGCACAATTCATTTGAACGTTTTAGATCTTACGTCTATTGCTAAATTGCCTGTAGCGGGGTCGTCCCACTTGGCCCAATAAGATCAGTGTCCACTTCCATCGGGGCCCAGCTCTAATAGGGATCAGTATTATTAGGACCCATTTCATTAGAGCCTAGTACTAACAGGACTTAATATCATAAAGCCCAAGAGCAAATGAGATAGATACAGATTTTGGCATACAGAGACAGAAAGTATCAGAGAGACACGAGACAGAAATGCTCTCTTTCCCCTCTCCTCTCGCTTTCTTTCCCATTACTCCATTCCCCACCACACACCCACAAACCTTCATCCAACCACCCCACCACCCAACCTTTTTTTTCTCTCCTTTACTCTGCATCTCTCTCTTTCTATTTCTTCCGCTCATCAGATAAACAGATCTGCCTAATTATTATGAAAATGTGGTGGGCCTTGATGGTACCGGGCCCTACTGGATTCGGACCCTAATGAGACCGAGACCTAAAGAAATAGCTGTGATTGAGGTTAACAGACCTGCTCCAGAAAAAAAAACTGAGTTACTTTTTCCCAGTTTATGGGCCAAGCGAATAGATTTAGAACGTCAAATTTTGATTTGAAGTGCACGCCAGAATACTGATCAGGATATCGATTATCTGCTATATGGGTACATCGTCTCATACCCATCTTTTTGGCATCTTCTGTCACTGATTGAACTGTAAAACTGATAGGCTTAAAGAGCTTTGGGTGTGCCCACTAACGACAGTTGTCCTATGAGAACAGCTGGAACACTCGCTGAACTCGAGCTCTTACACAGATTACCTCCCTTGCAGATTTTTGAACATCGGCCATTCCATTGCTTCCCTATCCTGCTAGACCCAGCTCGAACAGGGACGCAATGGTACGGGATGTAATGGAATCACATTTTCAAAAATTGATTCCATTAGTTCACAGTACCATTGAGGACCAGACTGGCCCTTATCGTTTAGGACCCCAGCATCATTCTCTCCTTCACTTACGGCCACAGCTTGAAAATCCACTTGATGATATTACTGAGTTGGTAGATAAAGCCGTAGCTGAAGCGTTTTGGATGAAATAAGAGACATCAATACCGCTGTCTCAATAACGAATTTACTGATTTTTCACCTAATTCCATAAATAATATTTTCATTTCAGTTTGTTATCGAAGTTAAATTGTCTATAGTCAATTCAATCTTTCGGCTGATCACCCATCAAGAATTTTTGAATGGGGCAAAGCGTTCAACACTAAACTATTGTGCTCGTGTCTTTTCTGGCACTCATGAATAAACCTTGTTTTTACGATGTGACAGCTGATTTTATCTTGTTCTTTACCAAATATTTCTGCGAACAGAAGAAATACATAAAGTGAAACTGGACCACCTGGGTGACAATATCTTTCAAAAGGGAACTAAATAGAGGCAATTCTATTCACCATGGTATTTCATTTAATATATTATCATTCAGAGCGTTTATTCACTTATAACAGACGGGATCAAAACTATACGTTTAATACTTTGACTAAACAGAGTAGAAAGTCTTTGGAAATCAATACATGTCAAGGTATAATCAAAGTATTACTATTAACTGATTATATCACGCTAAAGAGCTTTGGGTGTGCCCACAAACGACAGTTGTCCTATGAGAACAGCTGGAATATGTCATTGGCGGTAAGAAACAAACTCTATTTCTAAACTTTACTTCGTTCGCCGCCATCAGTCACTCCATTTTGAAATTTTGATTATATCACATTAAGGGCCATATGTTATTACCTATAGATCTGACATAAAGTTGATTTGATTCGTGTTGTTAAAGGCAAACCCCCCCCCCCCCCCCCCCCCCCCCCCCCCGATAATTTTATATTTAAATGACCATATTAGTCAAATCGACATGGACAGAACACCAGTTACGGACAAATGCTAAACGTAGTCTGAAGCTCTCAGAGATACAATAACATAAGGAACCCAGGCAAATATAAACAGACGAAAGACAGAGAAGAACGAAGAACTTACAGTCTAATTGTTCGTTGCATGTGTATCCCTCGTCCAAACACATGCTGAAAAAAGGAGTGCAGTGAAAGATTTAGCATTGAGATTTAACATTTTGTTCCCGAAACGAATTACTTATTGTTGAACTAAGGATAGATAACAAAGCACACATTACATACACAAACATATTATATCACATATTGCATATACGATTTGCTGTTTTATATGTATACATAGGCCCTACAACAATGAAACTTTTGTCACTGGATTTCTTTAAAATGAGAGAAGAAGAAGAAGGAGAAGAAGAAGAAGATATGACAAATTCTTTATTTACGAGGATAACACACATGCACTGGTGTGCACTATACATCCAGTCCTCTACCTGAATTGGGTAATTGATATAACTAAACTAAAGCAACACAGTTGTAGTGTCATGCATATGAAACAAAATAAAGCAAAATTCATAAAAGCCTGGAAAGGGATGCTTCCTGAAAGAGAGAGAGAGAGAGAGAGAGAGAGAGAGAGAGAGAGAGAGAGAGAGAGAGAGAGAGAGAGAGATTCTTTACAGGTACAATGTCAAGGAATATAAGCGAAATCCACAATCAATGAACAAAAATGACAATGACTGGAAGAAAGGAAACAAAACCTCAACTAATGAACTAAAAATGACAATCTGTCCACGACGATGAAAGACCATCAGGTATTTATTATCCTTCTCCAACCTCCGAAACACATTTTAAGATCTATTCCAAGGCACTCACTTTCACGCACGCACACACACACACACACACACGCGCGCGCGCGCGCGCGTGCGCGCGCGCACGCACACTCTCGAACATGCACGGCAACACGCACGCACACACATACAATCACACACGTGCGTACAGAAATGACGGGCTGACACAGTGGAAAGGCGGAAGGAGGAAAACGGGAATTGTACTGACCACATCAGACACTGGCCCAAGTCCTCATGATAGCCAATGGGCACGGAGGTCCTCCGGTCTTTCGGGTAGCACTCGCACGACTCTTGGGCACGCACCGACCCTCTACGTCCCTGTAATAATCCTTCTTGCACTCGCACCGAGACTCGCACTCCCCTTCGTCCTCCACGCAACTGTCGCTGCCCATTCGGTAAGCCCTGCACTTCTCCTGGCAGCGCGATTGTCTCGTGGAGCAGCTGTTGAACTCCTCGTTTTCCTGGCATTCGATGGTGCTGCCTGCAAAACAACAGATATCCTGATATGTCACCTGGAAGACAACCAACATTAACTGATGAATCTGCCTACAAGAAAACCTTCATTACTCTATGACGCTGCCTGCAATGAAGCTGCATGGAAAACAATCATTATTCATCATCACTCTATGGTGCTGCACGCACAACAATACACAGTACGAGGGCGCAGCGTATAAAGAGAAACCATTATTTTGTAGTCATCATTCATCGTTACTCTATAGGCAGTGTGTGGCCTGCAAGTTCATCACCGCTGTTCTACGATACATGTTGGACAATTATTATACATCAAATTTCTAAGGCTCCACGGTGCTGCCTGCCAGGCAGTCTTTATTCTATCGTGCTGCCTGCAAAACTGTCATTATTCAACACGACCATTACTCTATGGTGCTAACTATAAAACAATTTCTGTCCCATGAAGCTGCTTGCACAACGACAACCATCACTTAACGAAAAAGCTGAAAAAATCCGACCCCACAAATGTTTCGAATTCGTGTTGGTCAGCTCTGCAGACAAACGCTCTGACCATTTTAGGACGGGCCCACAAAGCAACAAACTTTCTAAAGCACTGCATGCAATACACCCAGTACTCTGTGATGCTGCTTATAATACCACGGTCATTTAAAGGTGCTGCCCGCAAGACCACCATTATTGCACAGTTCTGTCCACAAGTCAGCAATTGTTCCTTGGTGCTGCCTGCAAGACCACCTTTATTCTATAGTACTACTTTACAGAGAACCATTATCCTATGGTGTGGCCTGAAAGACAATAATTATTCTATGGTGCTGTCCACAAGTCACCATTGTTCCATAGTGCTGTGTGCAAGATAATCATTACTCTGTACTAGTGCCTACAAGACCACCATCATTCTATGGTGCTGCCTGAAATACAACCAGTATTCTATTCGGCTGCCTGCAAGACAACCATTAAGTGTGCTGGCCACAAGAAAATCGTTATTCGGTAGTGCTACCTGCAAGACGACCATTATTCTGTGATGCTACCTCACAGAAAACCATTATTCTATGGCGCTGCCAGAAAGACAGTCACTATAATATGGTGCTGCCCACCACCGTTATCTTATGGCAGTGCCAAGAAGAAAAAAGATACAGCCGACGATGCCAGTGGAAACTCGTGAAGTACTGCCCTCAGCTGCCGAACCAATCAACCGGGAGCAATTCTGCACCACCCTTGGAAGCCTGTGATGTGTTGCTTTGGCTGCAGGCACGCAGAGGAAGTTCCATTATGAAGGACAAAAGACATAACTGCTGCCCTTACATCTGAAAAGAATGGCCTGTGTGTACCTGTGTCGTCCATTATTCCATGGGAGGGGGAGCGGCAGCAACACATAGGCCAACAAAAAACAAAGAGGACTCTCTAGCGCAGAAATGAGCAATGCGAGAGTAAAAATATCCGAAGGCTCTTCCTACCAGAGGACTTTACTATTTGCAGGGCATGGGGAAAAAACTGATAGGCAAACATAATCAGAAGACATTTCTTTTTACAACTCAAAGCCTTTAAGACAACATTCACATTGCCCATGTGGACAGACTGATAGGCAAACATAGTCAGAAGACATTTCTTTTTACAGCTTAAAGCCTTTAAGACAACATTCACATTGCCCATGTGGAAAGACTGATAGGCAGACATAATCAGAAGACATTTCTTTTTACAACTTAAAGCCTTTAAGACAACATTCACATTGTGTGTTTTGAAGATGAAATGGATATCAAACGGAAAGAAGCTCACTTAGAAAAAGCTACTGTTTGATCGTCTTTGTTTTTCCATCTTTGCTTCCTTTATTGATAAATGATGTAAAAGGTCGGGTTACATCATTCGCTGATTTCTGTACACTTCTTGCGACTGGTTGATAGACAGAGCTCTCGGAAATCAACTCTTGGTATATGAACGACGACCTAGAAACAGTTATGTTCTTACTTGGCGAGGTGGGTGATGCCGTGGTGGTGCAGTTTCCACACAGACGGGTTTCAATCTGTGGGCCCTCGTTACACTTGCCGACGCACTCTGGGCTGTTCGTGCACGTTCTGCTGCGCATTTGGGAGCAACCCTCACACTGTGACCAGTCGCTCCACGAGCCTTGGCATGGAGCTCCGGTAGCTACACACACACACACACACACACACACACACACACACACACACACGCACACACACGTTTCTGTTAGGTGATATAATATAATATAATATAATATATACAATATATATGTCTATAGATACCTCTCTCATATGTATAATATATATATATAATATATATATATATATATATATATGGAAGAGAGAGAGAGAGAGAGAGAGAGAGAGAGAGAGAAGAGAGAGAGAGAGAGAGAGAGAGAGAGAGAGAGAGAGAAGTCGTGGTAGGCAAGTTCCAATATACACTTCCTCTGCCATGAAAACAATGACTATACAAGGATTTGAACAAAAAAGGAGCAGGGAGAGTCGGGGTGAGGTGGTGTGGGGGTGGGGGTGGGTGCCGAGTCGGGGTCAGGGGAGGACAGCGGAGTGGGTAAACTGGATGAGAGTGTGAGGGTGAGGGTATGTGGAAGAGAGTGTTACAGTGCCAATATCAAACCCTTACTGACAGCAGATAAGATCGGTCTCTGATTGGTGAACAGAACCACTTGTCACTCCTGTCTAAAAAGTCGGCTTTCGTTCTCTGGGTGAGACTCGCCAGCGGACCCGGCCTGGTGAATTATAATCCATCCAGTGGCATCTAACAATCTACACCACATGCCATACTGTGCAACTCTCATCACCACAGGGAGCTCTTATCCAACCGTCTCCCAGAGCAGACAGTGAAAGACAGAGTCGGAAAATGGAAAGGTGTACAAAAATGATTTAACTGCAATAAAAAAAAATTATCTAGAAGTAAAACTCTGACCTTGAACTTGAAGATCCACAGAGGATGCGAGGGAAGTCAGACTATGCCAGCAGTGGTCAGCTTGATCGTTTCATAAACTAGGCAGTGCAGTCACATCAGCGCCGATAACGACTAAAGATAGAGCACCTTATCTCCGAAGACAGGTGTTAAATTAACAGCATGATAACACGCCCATTGTATTATTCATAGGCATTGATGCCTTCCTCGACAAGTTATCATTCCAATCGATGTCGGCCGTACCTGTCTGAGAAATGCTATGTGCTTTGTTGAGACACAGTGCATCACTTAACAAACAGTGGACCGTGTAACTTGGGCAGCGTCTGATCGAAGGAAAAGGGGGAGGGAGAGAAGGTGGGGGAGGACTAGGTGTGGGACAGCAGAGAAAGGAAAGAAGAGAAGGAAGAAGAAATGCTAGCGATGAGTGTGGCGCCCTCGATGGCACGTTTAAGACATTTACCAGCAGAAATGTTGCAGTCCCGTTGTGAACACTGCTTTCGTTTCGCAAACCCTTTTTGCCTCAGCATTTTCATTCAGAGATCTCTTCTTTTAAATCACCTGCAGACAGACTGATTCCTGTTGATGGACTGATCCTTGTGCACACATTTATCACACAAACATCCCTACTGGGATACAGAGGAGGAAGGAGGTCTTTCAGAACAAGTTGCATTCCGCTTCCGGGAAATTGTCTGTTATTCATTTCCTCTTTTCTATCTGAAGTGCTGACAGGACAGTGCTCTGATCTCCTTGCTTGTGCTGGCTATAGATTGGGTGTTGAAAAGAGCTGTCCATGGGCAGGACATTTAATGGACAAATGAACGGCACCTGTCAGTTCTTGACTTTGAAGATGATATTGCTGTGCTAGCTGATTCGTGATCTTCAGACGCTTGTCACTGGCATCGGCAGAGTTGCACGCAGTACTGGATTCTTCATCAACAGCCAGAGACCAAGAATACGCTGTCTGGAATACACACTCTCTTCATCAACAGCCAGAGACCAAAAATACGCTGTCTGGAATACACACTCCTTTATTTTATGTATTTGTTGATCAGAGGGGCATAAGGTGGTGGCCGGGAGGACCTAGTTTCCACTGCAGTTCTATAAACCACGATGGTGATAAAGACAAAGAACTTATCTGCCGATGGGCTATGGTGACATCCACATTCAACCAGTTCCTTAAGCTCTGAAGCATCAAATAACTATCAATGGCCATCAACATGCGACTGATTTTCTCTCCATCTCTTCATGAGGCTACCACATCCGCCACTTGAACACTAGCCAGGATAAGAAACTGGACCCATTTAATCCTAAGTGCGTCAGGAAGGTACAGGTAGTCCAGTGGAATGCCTCAATCTTAAATGACAAAATCAAGAATTGGATCTGACAAACTCTAGTATGAAGTTAAAATCTGCAGGCGGCGTCTGGGCTGGCTGGGCCACGTTGCAAGACTTCTGTCATCAAGAAGCGTATACCAAGTCCTTCACCGAAAGCCACTGGTTGGGTGTTGGAGGAAAAAACAGGCCAAGATAAACTGGCACCAGACAGTCGATAAGGATCCAAAGGCATCTGGCAGACGAGGAAGCAAATCCATTACACTGCCTGCCTTGTCCGTCTCATGTGCTTTATGGCGTTGAGCCGTCTACGTTTGTGCAGTTCACGTATGCTTTTTGAATTTCAAGCGAGGCACCTACATGTGTCCACCAGCTGTGACGTATGCAAACTATAATAACCATATTTCTCTAAACTATATCACATCATAGAATGAAAACACGCACAAAACACTTTCAAAATCGTGCTGTATGGTTAATTTGGCAAGGGACATTGTTTTGCGACTTTTGTGTGATATTACATTGTACCAGCGCTGACCAGGCAAGACACTTACTAGTACACGCTCCTACGCAAGGCAAATCGGAGATGCAGTCCTCTGGATAGCCGACGACGTTGCCCACCACTTCCTGGGTTATTAAACCGTTTTCTCCACAGTCCGCGTCGCATTCAGACTGGGAGGTATTTGGACACTCATCACAGTTCTCCTTGGTGCACTCCAGGTCGTCGTTGCCTTGACACTTGCTGCAAGCACGCCATCACCATGCCCTTTGTCTCATTTGGTCACATACACATAAATGCAACTATAAAACACATAAAGCCTTGTTTGAAAATACATTATGTGCTTGCAAATAGTTAAATACCCGTGCACATTCAGAAAACAAAACCAAAAAAAAAAAAAAACGTGACTTGGGATCTTTTGTGTGCTTAGTTGTGAAGACTGTAATAAACTCTATGTTACTGGACGCCATGCTACTATCAGTCAGTCATTCCTTTGACCGCTGGGGTCGTTGGAGGGACGTGATGAGGCAGCCGCCGTTTCTCTCCAGGCTCTTCTGTTGGTGGCTGCATTGAGATCTGGCATGGTCATTTTGGCCAGTCCTATACTATTTGTCTAATCCTATTGTGTAGTTTTCTTAACTGTGCACGGCTGACCTGCAACTGTGTCTCAGTCATGGGCCTATCTGAATGATCCACCAGATGCATCTATTAGTGGGGGATACTGTGTACGTTGTGCGCCTGTCTCCAATTGAGCGTGAAAATATTGATGCGCAGTCAAGAAGAAACAACGTTGTGCTGATTTAACACAGACCATTCATTCTACACACACTGGAATCTTTAAAAGGCGGGAAGGCTTAATGGTGCACTCCGTGAGATGAGCCACTCATTGTAAAACACATGCTTTACGGTCACATCTTTTAGAAGGTAGGGAGGCTCAATGGTGCAGACTATTTGACGAGCCACTCATTGTAAAACATGTGGTTCACAGTCTTATCCTCGAAAAGGTGAGGAGGCTAGATGCAGCACATCGTGTGAAGAGAAACTCACTGCGTAAATGTGCATCACACTTTTATTGTTTTAAAACGCTAAGAGGCTCGACGGTGCATACGAGCCCCGAGGAATCACTTATTAGACATGAACACTTTAAACAGACCCTATGAATATGATCTTTAAGGATGTTCTCCCAGACGTGGTATATTTTCATCTTATCCGAATCAGTGAGTGAGTTTTTGGAGCCTCCTGGCATGACCATATATATTCCTTATTCATAGCATTGTTTACACATTCTCTGTTGCCCCATTATTCACTCGTAGCTTATATTTTTTTCCAGATGTATAATCAAAAAGGTCGCATATCCTCCCCCCTCCACCTTAGTGTTAAGGTAATGCAACCATTGACGTATAAACATATAAGTCAGTGAGGCAACCTGCGTTGGGGTCAGTTTTTTGTTGGAGCTGCAGGCAACTGACCTGTTCTGCCCCTTCCTTTCAACACACCCTAAAGCTTCCCACGAATGTTTTAATCACTATCCCATTGCTGCCTCACATCTACATTTTGTTGAGCATTACTTGTGGTTGGAATTTTTTGTTATCATTCTTGTTTAATACTACACAACTTGTTTGGATGGAATTTCTTACAAAATATTCCCTGCTATCTTTCCTCTACACTCCCAAGTGCTCCTTCTTCCTGTCCCGCATTCCTCCACTCCCTCCTTCGAACGCATCCCGTTTGATTGACAAAATCCAGCTTGCTCCCCCCCCCCCCCCCCCCCCCCCCCCCAATGCCCTATCTTCACGCCTGCTCTCCTGATGATTGTCTTCACTTTTACACGTTGTCATTCTCAGGCTGGCAGCGATGTAGCGATTATTTTTTGTGGATCTGTATTGTCTGCTTTTTGTGACCCCTGAAGAAGACGTGTTTGTTGTCTGTTCGATACTGCGTACTAAATGAACATTACTTTGCACCTTGATTTGTTGTTCATTTGTATTTTACTTTGCGATCTACCGCTCTCCTGGCAAGAAGGATTTGAACATAGTTGTATGTCAGCCAAAGAACTTTTGACCTCCTTATATGAAGGTAACTATCGAAATCAAGTTCTATGGGCTCGTGCTTATGGAGACGTGAGAGTGTCAACCTCTGAACTCGAATTTGCACAGTACCACCATGCCCGGCTGAAGCTGCTCATTGAGAGTTAAGCATATATACAGACCTTGGACCACCGCCACAGAGTTAAAAAAACAACAGGGTCACAGAGACCGGACAAGGACCTACAATAGTGGTGGGCCGTTCTCACTCCATTTTCTAACCTCACAACTGACATATAAATGTTATATACACAAATGGGTTGATTTACATCCCCAACAGCATAAACGTTCGACTGCCGGTGAAATTACGTGAAGATCAAGTTGACTATATTCCGGGAGATATATTGGAGACAACATTAAATTGATGTATTGTACAATAAATCATTCGAATTCTGATATCATTTTTGTATGTTAATTAACCTGAGCTTTGAAACTGCGTTTCACTCATTTTACTCTGAAGTCTATGTCAAGATCGCGAGAAACGTATGATTTAAGCATAATGCATTTAAGCGAATGGGTGAAAAAAAAATCAAGAGTGTTAGTAAATGGTATAACAGCCCGGTGGTATTCAACTAAGAATTCAGTATAGTGACCACGTTTCACCGGGTTTGTTTTTGTGCGGTAATATTAGCAATTTTGGTAAGAGCGGAAAATGAAAGAAAAAAAAAAATCAGAAGAGACTGACTTAAGGTATCCCAATGTGTTGATGACTGACTGCTTTTCAATGCTGTGGACAAAAGAGGCATTTAAGACGTCAGTTGAACAAAACACTTCATCAGTTTGGGAAAGCATTAGGGTTGTTTCCAAACAATAAAATGACATAGATAGTATGGTTTGGGCAGAAACAGAAACCAAAGTTACACAACATCCACGACACATCTGGCCTCACCCCTCACCCCCTCCCCCTTTCTCTACCTTCCCTCTCCTCTCCCCCAAGAGAAAGAACAGGCAGAATTAGCCCTCTGAACTGAAGACGTGAAAGGAAAGGGGCTGCAGGCAACACATTAAGCTTACCACTTGTAGCAGTAGCCAGTGACCGTAACGTTGGCCATGAGATAGGAGGTAGTGTCCAGCAGCACCTCCTCACCACTTTGTGTCACACCGAACGTCTCTTCAGCCGGAGTGAAGCCCAGCAGTTTACGCACGACATCCATATTGACTTTACAAAGTTCGCCTGAAACAAAACGCTGTACATGAGGTTGCTGTAAATATAGAAACACTAATCATTTCTTTTTGTTTGTATTTGCATGGACAGAATGTGGGTATTTTTTTGTGGTTACTATCTCCTGTCCCTTGTCAGTGGCACGGATCTATCTCCGCTCCTTCCGTCCGCTGCAAACATACCTACACCCAATATTCGTCCCGTTGCAACCCCGGTACTAACAGACCAAAGGTAGCGATATACAAATGGCAATACGCCAGAGAAATTATATACTGCTGCTGAATCTTTCCTGTGGTGTCCAGTAGTGCTGGTCTGACTCAGCTTGTACAGGCCACCACATACTAAGCAATGTAGTTAGTTAGGCCGATCTTCGGATGGAGCCTCTGTGACGTACTCCTTCCACTTGCTCCTGTCAAACATAGCTGCCTGGATCTCATCGATGTTTTCGAGGCCAGTGTCCCTTTTGAGAAGATCAATGAAGTCTGTTGTCTTCCTTCCCCTGTTCGCTCACCCTCCAGTTGGCTGCCACAGTACAAGTTGTGAAGCAACTTCCTCTGGATGTCGCATACAGTGACCGGCTAGACGAAGCCTACGTGTTCTTATCTTGTCACTAATTTTGGGGAGGTATCCATATAGCTCTCCGTAAGTCATGTGCTGCTTCCAAGAGACACTTAATGCCATCTTCAACATGCGAGTATACGTCCCATCAAGACTCTTCTGCATCTGCTTTGTTAAGGTCCATGTTTCCGAGTTGTAGAGCAACACAGACTCGACAGTGGATATAAAGAGACGAATCTTTAGTTTTTTTTTTTTTTCATCTTCAGCTTGTGACGTCCAGACCAAGCAAGGGCTTTTTGAACAGAGATCTCTTTCTGACTGCTCTCCATCCATCCGCCCAGATACTTGAAATTGGTGACTTGCTCGATGTCTCCCCCATTGATAGATTTCATATCGTTTTCAATGTTAAGCAATGTGAGTGAGCGTCATTGTGTGAAAAGCTTTAACAGGTCTGTGCATCCTCAGTCCACTTGACCCTACCAATAACAGAGAGTTCCAGATTACGTTTTCTTTCTTTTTCTTTCTTTTTTTTTTGCACCATGTATGGCGACGGGTAACGTCTAGAATGGAGTCTACACGTCGTGCACACCACAGGTAAATTTTCTTTAGTCACCAGCCGTCGTGGCGAAGTGGTTAGCGTCGCGGATTCCCGCTGGGAGGTCGTGGGTTCGAATCCCATCAGAGGCATGTGGTTTTTTTCTGCCCCGACCGGCTCCTACCCAGAGTTGAGTTTGCTGCGGACTCAGTTGGGAAGACTGGGACCACACAGTCGAGTTTCATCCACTTAATGGATGCGTTTCTGAGAGTGTTGCTCAAATTTCCTGACCAACACTGCAGGTGCCTGTATCTCTCGGGCCTGGTTGACGCCAGGATATATTATGAAAGGAAGCGTAGAGTTCAGCCCTGTCATGTAGTCTCAGACCGAAATGGAAATCCGTAGCATCATCTTAATCATCCTCATTCCCATTGATCAGCATTTAAAAAAAAAGTCTCAAATTCTGTGGCCCTTCATGCCCTGCTCTCATGGTGACCTCAATTTCGATGTCCTCTCCACGTCTGTGGCCTTGGTTTGCTTCCGTCGGGGTCACCGGTATCGGCGATTCCATGGGGGCTGTCGTTGGACGGACGTGGTGGCGCCCTCCGGAGGGAGAGCTCACTCACGCCGGCTCCGCGACTAAGCAATTATTGTCGTCAGTAGGGGGCTCAGTAGGTGGTGTCCTGCGTATGTTAGATCAGAACAGGCGCCACTGAACACCACCGAAGTGACTCGGCAGTAGTGCAGTGTCTCCTCCGGTGGGTTGCCTCTTGACGACTTGACACTGACTGCTCCCTGTGGATTGCCGGGGCTGCGGCGGGGCCGGCCGGACTGTGGATGTGGACGGGGTGTCGGAATGAGCGGCGTGGGTGCGCTGCCTCCGAGGTGACGCAGAGGTTGGGACAGCAAAAAAAAAAAAAAAAAAAAAAAAAAAAAAGTTTTCTTTAGTCTATCGCTCTTTGTGCATAACAGGAAATGAATAAGTACCATGTCACTCTGAAACTGTACGCATGTCGGGAGCTGAAAAGTGTGTTTTACTTCATTTTGAATCACAGCAAGACAAGCAGACTGTGTGGCGCTTGTTTCAAGTTTTTGTCTGAACCAAGCCAACCCAACACCTGTACTTCTTCCTAATCGGGCAGAATGCTGTTGTAATGCTGAAAAACGGACGCATTGGGGTTTGCATGACATGTGGCATCGTTTTTTTCTCTTGTATTGGCAGTCACTGCAGGTTTATGCCCGTGTTGAGAGATTCAGCATGTGGGCAATGTAGGGTGTTGGGAGATGGTGTGCATGTGGGTTGGCGTCCATCATTATGTGTGTATGATATATTCTGTGTGGTTTGTTCTCTGTCTGTCTGTCTCTCTCTCTCTCTCTCTCTCTCTCTCTCTCTCTCTCTCTCTCTCTCTCTCTCTCTCTCTCTGTTGTGTTTTGTTGTGTGTGTGTGTGTGTGTGTGTGTGTGTGTGTGTGTGTGTGCGTGTGTGTGTGAGTTGTTGTTGTTGTTGCTGTTGTCGTTTTTCCTACGCTTAAGTAAACTCGCAGCAACTCATCACCTGATGAATAGGTCATCGACCAGTCAATTTCAATTGATTTGCAAAGGAAAAGTAGCGCACAGTTGAGTGACAAAAAAACTGCCTTTCGTTCAAATTTATAAATCACTGTGGACAAACAGCTATAACATTTCATAGAAAACTTACCAGTCATGTGCAGCCATAAATTTGTGTCTGAGGTTTCACGTTAAACTTTAACAGTATAAGAAAAGTTTGGAAATGGCTTTACTTTAATATGGGGCATATCCTTTTTATATTAAAGTAAGACAGACAACAATTACTTCCCATGTCTTCCCGTTCCCGTTGCGCTTGCTAAGTGGCTTTTTCGAAGACGCTTACGGGTAACGTCATACGCTACACGTTCACCTTGTCGTTCTCGTTTCCCTCGTTTTTTCTTGTGAAACTCTTTTTGACACAGCTTTACCATGGGCATGGATTTGAAGAAGAATCAGAACGGAGGAATCCACAAATACCACAAATATAGGACATGTAGAATCACATAAGCTGGAGCTTTTTTTTTTTTCTAATGGTGATAAATGAGAATTTTCGAAGACAATGCTGTAAACTTTCATTCTAGTCTGGGACTACATGACAGGTTGTATTATACATGCTTCCTTATTGCATATTGTCTGGCGTCAGCCTGGTCTGAGAAACGGACACATTGGGTTTCTCAATGTTGACTGCTTTAAAGGAAATATCTATATGTCAGCATCTTTGATTTGCTAATATGTTAACTGCTTTCCCTGGAATACTGCAGCTTCTTATTCTCTTTCTTGAGTACTTGGTGCTGACCGCATCTACGGGAACCGATAACATGTAGGAATTTTCTTTGAAATGCGCTGTGGTGATGGTATTCACGGGAAGATGTGATATGTCAGTCACTTCTTTGAGGTGCTGCTGATTGCAATTACTGGGACACGACAAAATGTAAGCATCTTCTTTGAGTTGCTTGCTACAGCCTGCATTCACAGAAATACTGTAGACTGTGGCATCTCAGCGGTTTGTAGGAGCTGCCTTGTGTTGACTGCCTTCACCCAAAGACTAGCATCTTAGCGGTTTGTAGGAGCTGCCTTGTGTTGATTGCCTTCACCCAAAGACTGTAGCATCTCAGCGGTTTGTAGGAGCTGCCTTGTGTTGATTGCCTTCACCCAAAGACTGAAGCATCTCAGCGGTTTGTAGGAGCTGCCTTGCGTTGATTGCCTTCACCCAAAGACTTTAGCATCTCAGCGGTTTGTAGGAGTTGCGTTGTGTTGACTGCCTTCACCCAAAGACTAGCATATCAGCGGTTTGTAGGAGCTGCCTTGTGTTGATTGCCTTCACCCAAAGACTGTAGCATCTCAGCGGTTTGTAGGAGCTGCCTTGTGTTGACTGCCTTCACCCAAAGACTGTAGCATCTCAGCGGTTTGTAGGAGCTGCCTTGTGTTGACTGCCTTCACCCAAAGACTGTAGCATCTCAGCGGTTTGTAGGAGCTGCCTTGTATTGACTGCCTTCACCCAAAGACTGAAGCATCTCAGCGGTTTGTAGGAGCTGCCTTGTGTTGACTGCATTCACCCAAAGACTGAAGCATCTCAGCGGTTTGTAGGAGCTGCCTTGTGTTGACTGCCTTCACCCAAAGACTGAAGCATCTCAGCGCTAGCGGTTTGTAGGAGTTGCCTTGTGTTGACTGCCTTCACCCAAAGACTGAAGCATCTCAGCGGTTTGTAGGAGCTGCCTTGTGTTGACTGCCTTCACCCAAAGACTGAAGCATCTCAGCGGTTTGTAGGAGTTGCCTTGTGTTGACTTCCTTCACCCAAAGACTAGCATATCAGCGGTTTGTAGGAGCTGCCTTGTGTTGATTGCCTTCACCCAAAGACTGTAGCATCTCAGCGGTTTGTAGGAGTTGCCTTGTGTTGACTGCCTTCACCCAAAGACTGTAGCATTTCAGCGGTTTGTAGGAGCTGCCTTGTGTTGACTGCCTTCACCCAAAGACTGAAGCATCTCAGCGGTTTGTAGGAGCTGCCTTGTGTTGACTGCCTTCACCCAAAGACTGAAGCATCTCAGCGGTTTGTAGGAGCTGCCTTGTGTTGACTGCCTTCACCCAAAGACTGAAGCATCTCAGCGGTTTGTAGGAGCTGCCTTGTGTTGACTGCCTTCACCCAAAGACTGAAGCATCTCAGCGGTTTGTAGGAGCTGCCTTGTGTTGACTGCCTTCACCCAAAGACTGAAGCATCTCAGCGGTTTGTAGGAGCTGCCTTGTGTTGACTGCCTTCACCCAAAGACTGTAGCATATCAGCGGTTTGTAGGAGTTGCCTTGTGTTGACTGCCTTCACCCAAAGACTGTAGCATATCAGCGGTTTGTAGGAGCTGCCTTGTGTTGACTGCCTTCACCCAAAGACTGAAGCATCTCAGCGGTTTGTAGGAGCTGCCTTATGTTGACTGCCTTCCCCAAAGACTGTAGCATATCAGCGGTTTGTAGGAGTTGCCTGCATTCACGCAAAGACTGCAGCATATCAGCGGTTTGTAGGAGCTGCCTTGTGTTGACTGCCTTCACCAAAAGACTGAAGCATCTCAGCGGTTTGTAGGAGCTGCCTTGTGTTGACTGCCTTCACCCAAAGACTGAAGCATCTCAGCGGTTTGTAGGAGCTGCCTTGTGTTGACTGCCTTCACCCAAAGACTGTAGCATATCAGCGGTTTGTAGGAGTTGCCTTGTGTTGACTGCCTTTACCCAAAGACTGTAGCATATCAGCGGTTTGTAGGAGCTGCCTTGTGTTGACTGCCTTCACCCAAAGACTGAAACATCTCAGCGGTTTGTAGGAGCTGCCTTGTGTTGACTGCCTTCACCCAAAGACTGTAGCATCTCAGCGGTTTGTAGGAGCTGCCTTGTATTGACTGCCTTCACCCAAAGACTGAAGCATCTCAGCGGTTTGTAGGAGCTTCCTTGTGTTGACTGCCTTCACCCAAAGACTAAAGCATCTCAGCGGTTTGTAGGAGCTGCCTTGTGTTGACTGCCTTCACCCAAAGACTGAAGTATCTCAGCGGTTTGTAGGAGCTGCCTTGTGTTGACTGCCTTCACCCAAAGACTGAAGCATCTCAGCGGTTTGTAGGAGCTGCCTTGTGTTGACTGCCTTCACCCAAAGACTGAAGCATCTCAGCGGTTTGTAGGAGTTGCCTTGTGTTGACTGCCTTCACCCAAAGACTAGCATATCAGCGGTTTGTAGGAGCTGCCTTGTGTTGATTGCCTTCACCCAAAGACTGTGGCATCTCAGCGGTTTGTAGGAGCTGCCTTGTGTTGACTGCCTTCACCCAAAGACTGTAGCATTTCAGCGGTTTGTAGGAGCTGCCTTGTGTTGACTGCCTTCACCCAAAGACTGAAGCATCTCAGCGGTTTGTAGGAGCTGCCTTGTGTTGACTGCCTTCACCCAAAGACTGAAGCATCTCAGCGGTTTGTAGGAGCTGCCTTGTGTTGACTGCCTTCACCCAAAGACTGTAGCATCTCAGCGGTTTGTAGGAGCTGCCTTGTGTTGACTGCCTTCACCCAAAGACCGAAGCATCTCAGCGGTTTGTAGGA
>CM031621.1:26153625-26221125 GCA_018398815.1 Conus ventricosus
ACACACACACACACACACACACACACACACACACACACACACACACACACACTTCAAAACATGATATAACAAAGTCTTCTCCTTTTATCGACGACAACAATATTTTTGTCACTTTGTTTCACTCTGCACGGGAAATAAAACGATGTCTTACTGTCACCATCGTTTCTATTTTTCTCAGAGAGCTATAAACAAAATAAATAAAAATCTCTCTGTCAACATGGAACATCGTATAGGCTTTTCTTCTCCTTCATTTTTTCTTCCTTTTTGAAACAAAAACGACCACACGTCAGCTGTCTTCGTTTTATTGGCATTTCCAGGAATCCTTAAGATACGCTCTTGTTTGAAGTTTTCATGCTTTTGATGGTTCCTCCGATGCACAAAAAGTCATGCGCGTCGCATAACTGATTTAAAAGTTTTTGAAAATACCGTAAGGACATCTTGTTTCACGCCACTGTGAGTTTTTACTTTAAGTTTGTTTGAGTGGCGATATCATGTATGTTTTTTTTAATTACATAATTATTGAACAGGCTGAGTTTTTTCTTTAAGTTTGTTACGAGTGGTGATGTCATGTATGTGTCTCTTTTTTCTTTTCGTAATTACTGACCGAGATGTATTTTTAATAACCATGTACAATTCCGTGCATTCTTGCCTGATACCAGTTTCTTTTGAGTTTTCTGCTTACTTTCCTGATTACAACCTTCTTTTGGCTAAGTCTTCTCCTGAAACTATTGAATAAAATTCCTTTATACAGTCGTTCACGAACACTTCAAACAGTGCTGAATATACTCGAGATGTCTTTGAATAAACGTTGCTCTGTGTGATCCGCGATAACAAGTCTAGAAAGTGTTGCGATTACTGATTTAAAACCTAGTTTTGACAGCTGGTTTTTAACTAAACCGTTATGGTGACGTCGTTCTACAACTTTTAAGCGGCAAATTCAAGTACTTGAAGCACTCTTGCAATGTTCCGGTCAAGCCACTCTTTCCTGAATAATAAAACTGAAAACTTCTTTTTGTATTAAAATGTTACTACATACTTTTTTTCATTTTTAACTTTATACTGTGTTTTGCTATGGTTGCATCATTGTTAGAACAATGTGAGACTTGTCAATATTAACTGACTGGTTCATTATTGCACGATCCTGCAGTTAGTTTTAGTACACCGTGCGTTTTATTTATCATCATAGTTTATTGTTGTTATTATCATTATTGCGGCCGGTTGTTATAAAAAAAATCGATTGCATTTATTTTCTTTTTTTAGAAACTTGTATCACCGGGTACGAACCCAAGAAATGCAAGACGACTGCAAGTTCTTTTAAAAGAAAGTTGGGGAAGTTGTATGCAATATTTTCTTTAACTGTTACGCTATCTTGCTTTACTGCTGTTCCCAACCAGTTTTACCTTTTTCTGCATGTATCACAATATGTTACATGATGTCTTCTGTTTTACCACTTTATTATTCCACTTGCACTGGGGTTCCACGTTAGTTTTTCCCTAAGACCATCATCAGCAACTTTCACCAAGATCCAACAGCGGTATCAATTGATAGTAGTATTTGAAGTGCTAGGCGCATTCTCGGAAGCCACACTCGTCTCATTCCTTTTTTTGGGGGATTCTGAAAACAGGAAAGGAAGCTGCATGTTGTCTCTGGCTTGTTCCTTCCATGATTGCCCCAAGTCCTGGACGAAATGCACATTATTTCCTTGGCTGCCTAATGTAACGAGTTTGGGGGACTTCAAGTGTTGTCAGGAAATGCTGCAACTTGATCTAGCTTTGTCTGACCTGAACTGAAGAAGGACAAGCAAGCGACACACAGTTTTTAGTTGGGTGTCCTGTGAAGTGTTTCCATGACTTCACCGCTTCGTTTCGCATCATTTCTAATTTCGGAGATTATGCTGGGCCAGTGTTATGTGCCCTAAGGAACATTTTTACACCGAGGAAACCTGATTGGTACAGTTTACGGGAATCACCTAAGGTGTCAGTATTTTGTGTGTGCTACCAAACAGACCCTTTCGGACTTGAGTATAATGTTCCCAAAATGCTTTCAAAAAGGGAGGATTCTACGTAGCTATGATTACGTTCTATGCGTTTATCTACTATAGATTTCTGCTTAAGAAGAATGATTGGCTATTTTGTTTACGGTGATCTTTTCTTGGTTTCTGGGTAGCTTGGCTGCCAATGTTCGAAGTTGTGTTCCGTTGACGGAAACCAATGATAAATTTGCCCGTTGTCTTGTTGCCAAGAGTTCACGCAGTGTCTGGACTTTCGTCGGGTTAGTGGAAGATCCGTTTCCCAAATGAAAACCACCGAGTAAGGGTTGTTCAACTTCTGCCGTACTGCAGTCGTTTTACCTATAAATGTCAACACTCCGAGCAGTGCAATTTCGTTATTTTGCAGCCCCATAAACGAAACAGGGGAGAGTGATGAACACTGGGGGTCCCACGAACATTTTATAAGGTACAGCCCACTCAGTCATCAAATCTGGTCGACAGTTCGTTCCTGACATCATGTGCAATTCATCTTGTCGGGCGTTGTGTAAATGCCATGGTAAAGAAGCACTCTGCGAGACGTGAAAACTAGACTTTTTGTAAACATCATCTACGTCCTTTATCATTGCTAGAATTTATATCGTTCCTTTGGAGATC
Organism: Conus ventricosus; assembly: GCA_018398815.1. Classification (NCBI taxonomy): domain Eukaryota; kingdom Metazoa; phylum Mollusca; class Gastropoda; order Neogastropoda; family Conidae; genus Conus; species Conus ventricosus. Next base: position 26,156,270 of record CM031621.1, read on the forward strand.
CTCACCCCAACGTCACTGGCGAAACTGACTACATTTCCTATGAATTTTCATCTCTTCTGTGGCCACCTGGACTGGAGTCAGCATGTCACGAGTTTGTCACGAGGCCTTACGTTTGACCCATCTGGGGTGGCGGAATTATTCGTTTGTTTATTGTCGTTGCTGTTGTCGTGTATCCGTCCCTTAATGTGGCTTGTGGTGCGGTTGCACCTTGGTGTAGTTCAGCTCAACTTCGGTTTTTTTTCCCTCTCTCTCTCACCTCTTTTCCACTGCCCGTGCTATTTATTCTGTGGGTTCACGGTGGCTGGTACCTTTCTCTCGAACTTGCTGTCTATCGCCTCTCGCCTGTCTTTTTACCTGTCGCACGTGCTTCATTTCTTTTTAGTTTGAAGTATGCTCACTCTGTGACGCGCATGGCATTTTTGGCCCCCAAATTGCTGAGGGAGGTTAGCTCTTCCCCTTCGAGCGGAAGATGTCTCTGGGAGCGCCTGCTCCGGTCTTGGTTCTTCACCGTATCATCGAAGGTACAGTCGGTAATCTTCAATTCCTACAGTCGGCCTGTAGGAGGGGGACATCACTTCTTCTTTTTCCGCACCTGTGCCTCTGTCTCCTCGACTGGACAGAGGGCAGAGAGAGCGTCGTTTGACCCGCCCTCTTCTTGGGTCACCCACGGGTAGCTGGAAGCATCAGTTTCGTGGTTGTTTGTTTTGGTTTGTTGTTGTTAGCCGGTTTAGTCTTCTCTTTTGCGCAATTTTCTTTTGTTTTCGAAATTGTAAGAGAAATATTGTTTGAGACCTTTTCTCTGGTTAATTCAATCTTTAACCTGGCCATCCTAAATTGTATCCAAATTCTTTCTCCTGTTTATGCATCTGGTGATTGCGGTAGTCGGTGGGGATGGGAGAGAACCTGGTGTTTTCGGGGTTGGGAACTTGCTTGGTTTCGCTCGTCCGCCCCTGTCACATTCGCCGGACTCTTATCCTTTCGGCCACCGTCCTGTTTGTGTGTGCAAGGAGAACGGTTTTATGTTCGCGAGCAGCGTACGCAGATTTGTCGTCGGATGCGTGGTTGGAGATTTGTGTTATTTTGAAATGTGCTATAAAATGTGACAATTATGCCATTGAATTATTATTTTGCAAATGTGGTGGCGGGTATAAAAGCGATGGTCGTTGGTTGGTTATTTCCTAAGAAAGGTGAATGTTAAATGTGAGTGAGGGGAAGGGTGAAGATTAATTCATATTTGTTTTATAACCTGTTGATTTAATGCAGTCTTTTACCTGCATCGTGGTGTGAGAAGCCCCTAGTGAACATTCCTGATTCGATGGGTTTACTGTGTGCTTTTTAGTAGACTTCCCCTCGCCCATCATGCGAGTGGCTGTTAAGATTTGACAGCATGGGTCAGACTGTACTGAGGGCGGGGTTCCAGTACCCTTCTTCCTTCCTCCTTCCTTCTTCTTTCCCTCCCTTTCTCTCTCCTCCCAGCTACGTTTCCCCCCCCCCCCCTTTCGGGGGCTTCACCCGGAGTCTGGACTGGATGGTGCCACGTGCTGGTTGAGACCACGCTCTGGCTGAGACCACGGACTGGAGGGTGCCACGTGCTGGTTGAGGCCACCTCTGGCTGAGACCACGGACTGGATGGTGCCACGTGCTGGTTGAGGCCACGCTCTGGCTGAGCCCGGGCGGACTGGTGGTGCCACGCGCTGGTCAGCCACTTTCTGGTCGGGACCGCGGACTGGTAGAGGACCCGCCGTCTTGACGGGCCCGGGGCCCTGACCCCCTTCCAGGACCTCCAGTAACAGCCCCAAACGTTTCCCCCCCCCCCCCCCCCCCCCCCCCCGGGGACGCGCTCTTCACTGCCTGTTTGTGAGTCGAGGGTGCGGCTTTGAGCGATCCCTGCGAGAACCGCCCGGTTCGGAGCACCTAGTGGGGACAGGGTGCTCCCAGTAGACTTGACAAGGCGGGGGTTTGGGTGGACGCACCCATGGTGTTAAAAGGGGATCGATGCTGGAAATGTTTCTTTATAATTGTGTATATGTTATTTTTGGGCTGGAATGCTGTAATTGTGATTGTGAAACGTCGTAGGGGAAATGTTTATTTATAATCGTGCATGTTGTGGGTGTTGGAGTGCTTGATTGTGATTGTGCATGTTGTGTGCGTTGGAGTGCTTGATTGTGTTTGGTGCATGTTGTGTGTGTTGGAATGCTTATTTTGCTGGTGTGAATAAATGGGGTTTGTATCTTTATCTTTATTGTGTGGTCTCTTGGGGGGCGTGTGAGTCAGTCACTCCCTTCACCCCACCTAGACCGATCCTGTCAGGGCAGACCTCCAGGGGTCGGTCGTGACAATTGTGGGGGCTCGTCCCGGGATGTTGAGGGGCTCTGGCTGCTCTCTCGTTTCGCGGGAGAAACCTGTTTAGTTTTGTCGTTTTATATATGTTTAGTCAGGTTTGTCGTGTTTGTATTGTGGGTGGTTGGCTGGGACTCTAGCGTGAAGGGAGTCTTTTTGTGGCCTGAGGGAACATCCGGTGTGGACTCGGGAGTCGAGGTGAGACCGGGGGGAAAGTCGACCGCGTCCAGACCTCCTTCCGCCGGGTACCTCAACGCAGGTACGGCCGTAAGTCTTGCCTTTCTGTTGCCGCTCAGTCTTCCTTCCTGTTTTTGTATTTAGTCATTTTTTTGTTTTTTTCCTAACCGGTCATTGAGTACAGGGGGTTGTATCGGACGTTAGTGTCAGTTTTTTTTTTCTCTCTCCGGTTTTCCGTCTGCTTTTTGTTTTTTCCGGCCAGCCCCACCGCACTGTTGCTCGTGCTGTGGAGCGCGGTGTTGCCAGAGTGGGGGCAGCCGGACATAGTTTTTTTTTTTTTTTTTTTTTTCTCAGTGAGCCCCACCGCCTGTTGCTTGTGTGTAGAGCGCGTGTTGCCAGAGTGGAGCAGCCGGAACTGTCCGCACACTCGCACACACACAAAATACACACATATACACACACCCCTAAAATATTGTTTTTCAAGTGGAATTGTCTTTCCCTGTATTTGATAACTGTAGGATATGTTGTCATGGCAACGTCCGGTGCTGGTGGTATGGCTACTCGGGGCGAAGAAGAAGGGTCTTCTAAATGTGTCCCCACTATTAGTACCACACATCGACTACGTGGACTTCCACTTATTCCAGTGCTGTAGCCGATAGTCCACGAGTACTTTCACTTCTTCTCGCTAGGGGTTTTTCCTGCTGAGACCCCGACTGGCACTTCCGCTCGGAAGCGTCAGAGTATAGCGAAGCAACTGTGGGCTTCTGTTTGAGATCGCAGAAACCAAAGCCCCCTATTCTCCTGCATTCCCCGCGTAAGGGTATGCCCGGGGGACTTTCCTTATGGGAAAGGTCGAGACCCAAGGGACGGGTCAGACGGGTCATCCTCCCGTGTCGGGAGTGGTGAACCCCGCCCAGGACATCACCTCCGCCTGATGTTTCTGGAGCGGCAGCGTAGTGAAGAGGCTGCTCAGCGTAGGGAAGAGGCTGCTAGACAGGAAGCCCTGCGAGGGAAGAGCGTAGGGGAAAAGCGTAGGGAAAGAGGCTGCTCTGCGCAGAGAGGAGACTGACAGACAGGAGATTCTGCATAGGGAAGAGGGAATTTCTGCGCAGAGAAGGGCTTTCCCGACAGGAGGCCCTTCGTAAGGAAGGGCTGCTCACGTAGGGAGGAGGCTGTCAGACAGGGGGCTCAGCGTAAGGAAGAGGCTGTCAGACAGGAGGCTCAAACTAAGGAAGAGGCTGCCAACAGGAGCTCAGCGAGGGAAGAGGCGCCAGCAGGAAGCCCTCCGTAGGGAAGAACTAGACAGGATGGAGGCTCGCGTAGGGAGGGGATGAACAACTTTCTTTTGCGGTCCCCCCGCATCTGTAAGTCAGGGGTTAATCACCAGGCAGGTGTAGAGTTAGAGGCCCAAGTTAAAGCTTCCAGAGTTCAGACCTAGCGAGGACATTGATATGTTTTCCCAGAGCATTTTTTACAAGGTTGCTAGTTCATACCAATTGTCTGAGGAACAAAAGGCTATGCAAACCTTTTTTCTGGATTATCTGGGGCTGCGAGGGGGGTGGGGCTCACTCTAAATGAAGGTGCGCTTATGCAGACATGCAGTTGGCTCTGCGTAAGCGTTTCCCCCCTTACCCCAGAGACGTACAGGAGGAAGTTCAGGTCCATGAAGAAGAATAATGACGAGACCTTCGTGCAGTTTGGTGATAGGCTGCGCAAACCGCTAGGGTACTGGGGTCAGTTGCTAAGTTGGATCTGGAGGATCTGATCCTCATTGAACAGCTCACCAACACTGTGTCCCCGAGTTGAGGATCCGGATAGGCGAGACAGCACCCGGATTTCGCGGCTGGCGATTCAACACCCCTGAGGTGTTTGCTGAAGCCGCAGGGCTTATGGGCATCGCCCAGATACGGAGAGGAAGCCCTCCACAGGATTTAGTGGCAATAAAGGGGCCGACAACTGCTAGCGGGGTGAACAAGGCAGGGAGTTCATCGGGGACCTCAGCACCCGATTTTGTTTCTTTGTGGTCGTCCCGCCACATTAGGAAAGATTTCCCTAAAGCCGCTGGTAGTCATGGGGCTAGTCCTTTTCCAGCATCCCGCGCCTCGGCTAACGTGGGGTCCATCCAAGCTTCTGGTGGTACAGAGTGTCCAGTGTTCTTTCTGTTGTTGGTTCATCCTTGGTCGACACCATCAGGGATTCGGGAGCATCAACACTCTTTGTGGATAAGGATTTAGTTTCCCCTAAGGCCCGCGGGGCGCCAGTTACGAGGTGTGCGGGTTGGAGGCTGGTTTTACCTCCACCCGCCTTCAGTACTCGTTTTCTATCTCCACCCCCTACTTCTGTGGCGAAGTTTTGGGCCATCGGGGGTGGAGCGACCTCTGTATTCCCTTATCATAGGGAATACTATCACCTTCGCAGAACGGACGCAGTCAGTCCGGGGGTACGGATTTTCCCGTAAAAGGCGTGTGTGGGAGTCACCACACGCGCCAAAGCTAAGAAGCAGGAACAGGAATTGCGTCCCGTTCTTCAGCCGATCTCTGACGAGGTTTTTGGCAAGGGGCCCATCCTGCTAGCATTATCCGTCTTCAGGCCAGGGACTTGGATGTCCAACGCCTACGACAATTGTGGATCGTCCCGCTCAGTCGGCCCGACACGCCCAAGGTGAGCTTCAAGCTCCACAAGGGGATCCTCTTTAGGGTTTTCACTCGGGCGATCGTGTGGCCAAGCAGCTTTTTTGTTCCCCAAAGCCTGAGAGAGTCTGTTCCCGGCAGGCCCACGATTCCCCCATGGCAGGTCATATGGGTCCCAAGCGGACTCTCGAGCGAGTAAGACAGGACTTCTTTGGCCAGGGATGAACTCACAGGTTAGGGAAGTACTGCCCCAGTTGCGATGTCTGCCAGCGGACAACGCCTAAGGGTCGCTTGAAGCGTGTTCCCCTAGGGTCAGTGCCACGGGTTGGGGAGCCATTCAGCAAGGTTGGGGTCGACCTGGTGGGACCCATTAATCCTCCATCCGATCGCGGTCACCCCCTACACTTCGGTAGTGGTAGAATCTGCGAGTCGACACCCCGAGGCTGTCCCCCTTAGGACTTCGATGCCCCTACTGTTTCTGAATCTCTCGGGCAGATTTGGACGCGCACTGGCGTGCCCCAAAAATAAGTACGGCCGGAAGTTTGTACTGGAGAGCGATCATCATCCCTCCAGTGCTTGGACCGGATCTGGCAGTCAGTCGTCGACTCATGAGTTAGGCAGTGGAACTGCAGAGTCATGCGTTCACTTTTCTCATATCAAGGGTTCCTGTAATACGGATGCTGACTATCTTAGCCGAGCTCCGTAGTCAGCACATTGGAAAATCGGTCAGAGGGGCACTTCCCCTCAACCAGGGTTTATTCCCTTTTGGTTCCCCGTATCAGGTGTAGTGACAGTTTTCACTTCAGTGATGTTAACGGTATGAATCACCAATGGTCGGATTGTTACTTTCATGGTTGGAAGGTTTGCTTAGTTGTTTGATAAATGTATATTTTGTATTTCCCTTGTGATTCTATCGTAAATGTTTGTATTGGATTCCTCGTACTCTGTCGATCACAGAGAGTTGGGTTCGGTCCCATTGTTGTGAATTTGCACATGCGTCAAGGTTTAAAGGAGCACTGTATCTCAGAGAAACAGATGCTTTAGAAGGGGGGTTTGTCACGAGTTTGTCACGAGGCCTAAAGACGTTTGGACCCTCTAGGGTGGCGGAATTATTCGTTTGTTTAAGTGTCGTTGCTGTTGTCGTGTATCCATCCCTTAATGTGGCTTGTGGTGCGGTTGCACCTTGGGTAGTTCAGGGTCAACTTCGGTTTGGTTTTCTCTCTCCCTCTCTCTTATCCACTGCCCGTGCTATTTATTCTGTAGGTTCACGGGTGGCTGGTAAAACCTTTCTCTCGAACTTGCTGGCTATCGGGCCCCTCGCCTGTCTTTTTACCTGTCGCACGTGCTTTTATTTCTTTAGTTTAGTATGCTCACTCTGTGACGCAGCATGGCATGTGGCCGCCATTGCTGGAGGGAGGTTAGCCTTCACTCGAGCGGAAGATGTCTCTGGGAGCGCCTGCTCCGGTCTTGGTTCTTCACCGTATCATCGAAGGTACAGTCGGTATCTTCAATTCCTACAGTCGGCCTGTAGGAGAGGGACATCACTTTTTCTTTTTCCGCACCTGTGCCTCTGTCCTCTCGACTGGGACAGAGGGGAGAGAGAGTCGTTTGACCCGTCTCTTCTGGGTCACCCACGGTAGCTGGAAGCATCAGTTTCGTGGTTTGTTTGTTTTGGGTTTTGGGTTTTTGTTTGCCGGCTTAGTCTTCTCTTTTGCGCAATTTTCTTTTGTTTTCGAAATTGTAAGAGAAATTTTTGTTTGAGACCTTTTCTCTGGTTAATTCAATCTTTAACCTGGCCATCCCAAATATATCCAAAATTCTTTCTCCTGTTTATGCACTGGGGGATGCGGTAGGGCGGGGGGATGGGAAAAGAACCTGGGATTCAGGGTTGGAACTTGCTTGGTTTTTGCTCGTCAGCCCCTGTCACATTCGCCCGGGCTCTTATCCTTCGGCCACCGTCTGTTTGTGTGTGCAAGGAGAACGAGTTTTATGTTCGCGAGCATGCGTACGCAGATTTGTCGTTCGGATGCGTGGTTGGAGATTTGTTTATTTTGAAATGTGGCTATAAAATGTGACAATTATGCCATTGAATTATTATTTGCAATGTGGTGGCAGGTATAAAGCGATGGTCGTTGTGTGGTTATTTCCTAAGAAAGGTGAATGTTAAATGTGATGAGAGAAGGGTGAAGATAATTCATATTTGTTTTATAACCTGTTCACAGCTTTATTTTTCTGTCCCATTCGAGACACTTAGTTATAGGGCCGAACAAACAAGCCTTACACATTTCTGACCCAACATTTTTGTTGTTTGTAGTCCAAGCAGAGGGCATGTATCAAACTTTTGTACTGTTAACTAGGGAAAATTAAGTTCCCAGAAAGTGATGACGTCATTTTTGCACAATGTGTGTGTGTGTTTTTCATTGTTTGAGTATCGCCTGACCTCTTGTGTACAAGCTTTCATGCCGTATCTACATTACTACAGGAAAATAAACCTATCGAGTTTGGTATTAAAAAGAATTGTCGGGAATTCGCCTATTCAGTCATCTCAAGAGCACAGATATAAAACATTTTCATGACAACCACTGATTATCAAACTAAGAGCCCCATTGTAATGGCCGCTCATCAATGCCGAACACATTGCTGCCAGACCGGCTGTACACAGATGACATTCAGTTGGTCGAGTACAGCACGGTTAGCTGGCTGGTGGGGAGCAGCCTGCAGAAAACACCCCTTTCCTTGACCTGCATTCATGGCTTGGCCTCTGCAGCTGTGGGGGGAGCTGTAAACTCCCCTGCCTCTCAGAACTAAGTGGCTTGCTCTGAACAGCCGTGTGTTTGATTTAATGCAGTCTTTACCTGCATCGTGTGTGAGAAGACCCCAGTGAACATTCCTGATTCGATGGGTTTACTGTGTGCGTTTAGTAGAACTTTCCCCTCGCCCATCATGCGAGTGGCTGTTAAGATTTGACAGCATGGGGCAGACTGGGACTGACGGCGGGGTTCCAGTACCCTTCTTCCTTTCCTCCTTCTTCTTCCTTTCCCTCCCTTTCTTCTCTCCTCCCAGCTTACGTTTCCCCCCCCCCCCCCCTTTCGGGGGGCTTCACCCCGGAGTCTGGACTGGATGGTGCCACGTGCTGGTTGAGACACGCTCTGGCGAGACCACGGACTGGATGGTGCCACGTGCTGGTTTGAGGCCACGCTCTGGCTTTAGACCACGACTGGATGGTGCCACGTGCTGTTGAGGCCACGCTCTGGCTGAGACCGGGGGACTGGATGGTGCCACGCGCTGGTCGAGGCCACGTTCTGGTCGGGACCGCGGACTGGTAGAGGGGCCCGCCGTCTTGACTGGCCGGCCCTGACCCCCGTCCAGGACCTCCAGTAACAGCGCCACGTTTCCCCCCCCCCCCCCCCCCCCCCCCCCTCCGGGACGCGCTCTTCACTGCCTGTTTGTGAGTCGAGGGTGTCGGCTTTGAGCGACTCCCTGCGAGAACCGACCCGGTTCGGAGCACCTAGTGCGACAGGGTGCTCCCAGTAGACTTGACAGAGGCAGGGGTGTGGACGCACTCCATGGTGTTAGAAGGGATCGATGCTGGAAATGTTTCTTTATAATTGTGTATATGTTATATGTGCTGGAATGCTGTAATTGTGATTGTGTACGTCGTATGGTGAAATGTTTATTTATAATCGTGCATGTTGTGGGTGTTGGAGTGCTTGATTGTGATTGTGCATGTTGTGTGCGTTGGAGTGCTTGATTGTGATTGTGCATGTTGTGTGTGTTGGAATGCTTATTTTGCTGGTGTGAATAAATGGGGTGTTGTATCGTAATCTTTATTGTGTGGTCTCTTGCGGGGCGTGTGAGGTCAGTCACTCCCTTCACTCCCACCTAGACCGATCCTGTCAGGGCAGACCTCCAGGGGTCGGTCGTGACACAGCATTTGCCCATTTTAAGGGCCTATCGCTAGGTTTCTTGCTTTGATGCATTCGGTGAGTTTATTTCCTATTTCGCATAATAAAAATGCATTGGCCACTCAGGTCATAGCGTTCCTTTCTTGCGTTTAGTAGAGGCTCTAGGCAACTGGTTTTCCGGTGCTCTGGGACACAATCCTTACAAAAACTCTCTTGGTAGGCACTTTACCGTTGTCTTCTGATGAAAAATGCTTCATTCTGTCTAATATACTTTGTCTCGGCTCAGTATAGAATACTTAGTGCATTCAGTTTTTGCTTCATTCAGCTTATGTCTTGATCCCATTACTAAGACCAGGTGGTGCTGAATTTTTATATACCTTGATCACGCATTTCTTCTCTTCATCAAATTATCCTGATCACTATTATCCGTAGACGCGAAATGTTGTCTCCGCATCACTTGAGAATAGTGATCTAGATATCTAGGGTGGCATTTCGATTTTTTGGCCCTCCACGGCTCGGTAAAACTGCCGAAAATGCTTACGCGTTGTGCAACAAAATTGTGACCCATGATACAGTTTCCACGTGGTATAGTTTGGTCCTTCTGTGACTATTTAGAACTGCTCAGTCCTTTCAATCAGGTCTATTTCAAAATCTAGACCACGGCAATGTTTTCACCTTTCTCTTTGTTAATTTCCTCAAAGGGTTAGGTCTCTCTTACCAAGTTGTCTTTGGGTTCTATTCTACACAAGAGGTTGACCAACTGATTCACAATCGGCTTTGTTTTCTGTTGTATCTGCTACTCCTTGACTTTCCTAGTATATTTCCTCTGTTGTCGTCATGATGGAATGAGTTCTTTTACTGGATTTGTTTTCCTTCCGATGAGTCTTGTATGTTATTTTAGACAATGGGGGGATCACAACCATGATGAGAGAGAGAGAGAGAGAGAGAGAGAGAGAGAGAGAGAGAGAGAGAGAGGAGAGAGAGAGAGAGTGTGTCATTATCAACTATGTTATCAATGTAATGAACCAGCCTGTTAGACTGAAGTGAATTGACAAGGGGAAATGGAAAACTTGAGTTTGCTTCATATGCCAAGCACATTCTTCTGAGATACGGTAAAATCACCATATGGTGAGACACAGCTCCACTGACGTTAACTTCATTCTCAGTCGAGTGTTAACAGCACCTTGTGACGCAGCTAGTAAAGCTGACCGTCAAGCCTTCAAAAACATGTATTTGAAATATGTCCGCAATACTGAGAGGAGAGTGTCGAAATATTTCAATCGTGGTCTGTTTAGGTCTGCTACTCCTAGCTATATGTCTTATGGGGTTACTTCTCTTCCGCTCCTTGGCAAACTGGCGCATGATTTCACCGACCGATTAAATAATTAACTCGATCACAGATTTACGAGTACGAAGATCGACGAACATAATAAGCTGCAGGTATGTGAACTAAGCTGAAACGTATCCGACTACACAACATCAACAGTTCATTAAGTATCCGTACAGAGTCGAGTATCTGCATGTATAATTATTGTCTAATTTGTTCATATTGTATGAGGATTGAAGCCTAGTTGTTCATGGCTTAAATCTGAACGTCGTCAAAGTTTCATACATGTGGATAACCTGTAATGGCGATAGGTTCTTCATCTGAATCGCTGGCATCCGTGCTACTGTTTCCCCATTTACACAGATTGCGCACGCATGACGCAGGGTTACAGATTAGAGATGAAAATGATGAGTTCGTGGTTTAACTTTTGTGCTAACAACCTATGTGTGCGAAACGATGATATCTTCAATATTTGTACAACGATATTGATTAGCTGAACGTTTGCTTGCCGCGTAAAACAGCATTATGAACATCAAGGCAACATCGCAAGAAAACTACGCTAATTCGTAGTGATCTACAAACGAACAACTTACCCCAGCCTTTGTTGCACCAGAACAGGCTCGTCGCCTACCTCCTCCACAAGTGTAATCACGGCCGTACTTGAAATCTCCAATGAATTTGACCTTATCCAATGAGCCATCGTGTGGCACGATGATGTTCAGGATAATGAAATCTCCCACATCATCGTACTTGATGACGAAGTCGTTCACACTGAGCTGGCCGGCAGGGTTGTCGCCCTTCACACTAACAGAATCGTCGGACACGAGGAAGGAGCCTGACTCGGTCATGTCTTGACAGCCCTCCTCGCCCGCTGCAATCCAAGACACATCTCCTCTTTTTCAGTGTTTCCTTGGAGTTAATAAGACTGTGCTCTCCACACAATTATACTGACCAGACAGAGAACGTTACTATTGCTGATGCCTAGGAAAACAAAATGTCAGTCAACGAAAATAAGAATAGTACTAGCAATAATAATGATTATGATGATGATAATGATAATAATCGTAATAATAATGATAATAGATACTTACCGCGTTTTATAAACAACTTTATCTTGTTTGCATCGACAACAAGATGACTGTAAAGCGCTAAAAGATGATTTAGAAAACAAGTTTTGTGTGTGTGTGTGTGTGTGTGTGTGTGTGTGTGTGTGTGTGTGTGTGTGTGTGTGCATGCGCACACGCGTGTGTGTGTGTGTGTGTGGGGGGGGGGGGGGGGGGGGGCTCGTGTGCGTGTCGGATTCTACGATTGGTCCAGTTCCACAACGTTTTGGCGAATGGTTATTATCACTACCTCCCTTAACCTATTTACATCAGGAGGGAGTCCGAGTCAATTTCGTGGACCTTCACTCTTCATGCGCGTGTGCGCATGGTGTGTGTGTGTGTGTGTGTGTGTGTGTGTGTGTGTGTGTGTGTGCGCGCATGCGTGTGTGCGCGCGTGCGGTTGCGTGTACGTATGCAAAACATGTAAACGTAGAGTACTGTTCTCATCATACCTGATCCAACATGACAGCGCTAAAAAAAAGAAAGAAAAAAAAAGAGAGACAATAATCTGGGACGATGTAAAATATAATGGTAACAGATTTGTGGATCTGGAAATATACAGGCCAATTACACGCATTGCACAGGCTAATTACATTTATCTCAAGATCGTTAGTGTTGATCATTAAAAGGTAAGGAGATGTAGGGCGTTCTGAGGTATTTTAACTTAATTTCAGAGGCGTTGAGTAGATTTTTGTTTCTTTTCAACAGTGCACTGCCTGTATGCTCCTCCCGACCGTCGCTTTCTCACGGACATTTTGTGAACAAATACCCCTTTATAATGTTGTACAGTCAGCAATTGCACGTACATGAATGGGGATCTGACATTGGTGTATCACGCGTGCACACACACACACACACACACACACACACACACACACACACACACACACACACACACACACACACACACAAGCACGCACGCACGCGCGCGCGCACACACATACACAGATACATGTGGCAAGCACGCGCGCACGAACACACATACTAACAAGCGAGCGTGCACGCACAACGTATGAGCGCGCACGCACACACAACTGCGCGCGTGCTCGTGGAAACGCATGCACGGAGATTTTTTTTAATGGTCTTTTTGTGTCCCTTCACTGAGGGATGTATACTGGATTATACTAGGCTCGGGGAGCAGGAATGGTGATGGTGGGGGAGAGGGGGGGGGGGGAGTATAAGACTGCTGTTAACGTCGTGTTTTAATAGCATTTGAAAATGATATATTTTGTGTTTTCTATATGAATCATGTTGTGTAATATGTGAACTGCACCGTTCGTATGGGTCATTTTGTACTTTTGTTCGCCATGCTGATCAGAGGAAAACTTTAGTCTTTTTGTGCATTTCTCTTATCTAGATTGCTCTGATGAATGTCTTTCTCCTTTCGCTTTTTTCTTTGTCTAAGTGTATGGACTTCACTTCAATCTGAAACTGTACGGAGGAATCCTCTTTCAAGATGTATTCTATGGTATTAATCACTGAGCAAAGAACCGAGAGTGGGAAAGCTTTGGCTGTGCATTTGACTGCCTCTATCGAGGAGTTGGGCATCTGTGATTGTTTCTTATTTTCATGTGATTTATGGTATTACACAATCTATAACACTGCAACAAACACGCAGCGTCTATTACAAAAAAGACGAACGAAGGAAAGGGATGGTGAATATGATTTCTATTTGAAAAGTAAGAAAGGGAGAAAGGAAAATTATTCATTATACTAGCTGAAAAAAAAAATTGGCTAAAGAAGCATTTTACTCAATTTGCCTTCTCCTTTTAATCTTTGTCATTTTTCAAGTTTTCCTGAATTTGTTGTTGTTGTTGTTGTTGCTGTTGTTGATGTTGTTATGTGTGTGTAAATGTGTGAGACATGCAGAAATACGGCGTTTATTAAATGAATTTGCGCACTATCCTCTTTCTGCGACCTGTAAGCTCTAATGACTTGATTAGAAATTCAATTCATTTCAAAATAATAAGAAAAGGAAGATCTAAGGAGACAAAGCCGTCATTCAGAATTGAAAACGATATAAAAAAAATGTGTTGAAACAACATCTGGAAAAAACCCAAATGAAATACACTACGTTTTGGTCTTGCTGTGCTTCGGTCCACGTATCCCCACTTGTAATAGTTACTCATAGTGCTGCACACGCCTTTTCCGTCGGCCCAAAACAAACAAATGAAACAAACGACCCAACCGCCTTCTCACAAACAAAATCGAATCTATTTTTTTTACTTTTTGTCCTCTTTCTTTCTCTTGTTGTTTTTCTTTATTGACACAAAATCCGTTGTCTATTGTTATTGAACATTTTCGTAACTGACAAGTGCTCACTACTATGTCGGTTACACCCACCCCCCTCCCCGTCACCCACTTCTCTCAGTCCGCCTTTCCTTCCTTTTCACTCTCTCTGCACTTTCTTCTGAAAACATGAGAGAGAAAGAGACAGAAAGAGTGAGAGAGAGAGAGAGAGAGAGAGAGAGAGAGAGAGAGAGAGAGAGAGAGAGAAGAGAGAGAGAGACAGAGACAGAGAGACAGAGAGAGAAAAAGAGAGAGACAAAGACAAACAGACGGACAGAAAAGAAAGCCAGCTAGCCAGCCACACACACACACACACACACACACACACACACACACACACACACACACACAGAGAGAGAGAGAGAGAGAGAGAGAGAGAGAGAGAGAGAGAGGAGAGAGAGAGAGAGAGAGAGAGAGAGACAAACAGACAGACAGACAGAAAAAGTAAGCCAGCTAGCCAGCCAGAGAGAGAGAGAGAGAGAGAGAGAGAGAGAGAGAGAGAGAGAGAGAGAGAGAGAGAGAGAGAGAGAGAGAGAGAGAGATTGGCACGGTACATAATGAAAGAGAAAACGTTATGAATAATATCTGTTGTGTCAAAGCCAAAACAAAAACCACACTAGTGATTCTGCAAACCATGTGTTTTACACATCTGTACACATATTCCAAAACGTGTACATTTGTGCATTTCCGAAACAAGTGGTCAGTACTATTTACCTGTCTACTGATATATAAATATACATCTGTTGTTTTAATCCATTTACCTGTCGTGGACTGTGGCGGAGGAGTGGTGCCTGGGGTAGCGGTGGGTGGTGGTGATGTCGGAACTGGAGAAAAACGTAAAGTGTTTTAAATATCACCCTTAAAGACTACACTGGTTCGCATGTCACTCGTCTACATGAACTGAACCTTAAAACAGACAGAAATATTGAAATCTGAATTTCTTCTCTCTTTGTTTTTGAACGTTAAAGCTTTGAACAGCAATTTTGTGGCTGTGTGTTGAAGCACTTTTTTCCAGAGGTTTATGCTGTGTGAAGTGCAGACTGCATTAAAATAAATTCACTAACAACAGTGGACAAAAAGTAACCACTCACTGCATTCGATTCACCATACTCTACACACATTCAATTAGTTATAGATATTCAAATTAGATTTTGAAATATTACAGTTATGCTCAGTTTGTTAACTGTAAGTTTACAAGAAAACAAATGAAAAGGCTGAACACTCAGAAGCGTGTGTCACCTCAAACTTGGTCTGTGCATACTTACGTATATGCTTTTTTGTGGCCATCGCCGTTCATAGGCATACGTGAAACTGATTTCATCAGTCCTATGATGGCTGGACAGTGTCCTGCGGATAACTGATTTTTTTCCTAGCTGTCTTGTTTTGATGTCTTCCAATGGTGCGTGCTCTGTACGACTCATTCCGGCTTTCCAAGCCACACCCAGGTTTGAGCTATCGTATCCAAAGCACCAGCAGTCCTCAAGGAGCAATAAGTATCAAATCCTCATGAGACAGCCCACTAGGAAAGACACTGCAATGCTGCAGTGGCACTTCGCTAGTGTTCGGTAGCGCTTGTTTTCATCCAGCCTACGTAGGACACTACCTACTAAGCCCCGGGCTGAAAACAATGACTGCTAAGTTGCGGAACTTGCGTCAATGAACGCTACTACGTCCATCCAACTGACGCCATTGACACACGCTTACTCTGGGCACGGGCCTGGCGATTGAATAAAACTGCGATCATCAAAAGAACTGAGATGAAGATGAAGCTATGGCATCCTATTCTGGTGAGAGACTGCATGAAACTGTTGTGCTCTTACACAACCTTTCATAATGATGATATCCCAGCTTTAACCAGACCTCAAAGATACAACCACTTCTGATTCACTGCTGATCAGGAAATTAGAGAAATACTCCCCGCAATGCATCCTTTAAGTGGATGAAATTTGATTGTGATGTTCAGATCTTCCATCCGATCCTATTGCACAGTCCGTAAGGCGTTTCGGACTTGAACATGCTTCAGAACCGAACGTTACGCTGTCTAGCATCTCAGGATCATCACCATCATTTGAATCTTTTACTCACTTCATAGAAAAGTCTTTCCTGCGGGTAATATACTTAGGTGTTCCTAAACAGAAAAAGGATATTTGTCTTACCATCTTCCCGTACAAACATTCCATCATAGTACAATGTGATCGAATTATGTTTTGTGTGTTGGGATGGAAGGAATGTTCCTCTAAAAACACAAAAGGTAGGTCCAAACGACACGGAGGACAATGTAAAACTAAAACAAACACACACACACACACACACACACACACACACACACACACACACACACACACACACACACAGCCTCACAAAATTAGAATAAACAACGAAACACGCACCTTTTGAGCATGCTGTCAGTTGTTTCACCTCAACCATAGCAGCCATATCAGGGTCCTCAGGGATGGCTGTGATATGTATTTTTAACACCAGTTTTGAACCTCCATTCGGAGCAAAATTGAAATGATCACTTTTTACGTGTCTGATCTGTGGACAATACAACGCATTATGAAAATAAATCTTTTACGCATTAAGAATCAGCAAAAGAGTGACAGATTGAATGATACTTCTGAAGTTAATTCTTAAAGTAACTTTGGAGAGAGAGAGAGAGAGAGAGAGAGAGAGAGAGAGAGAGAGAAGGGGAGAGAATGCATAACTCACCCGATAAAACGCATGTTTTTTTTTTAAAAGTAATACATTAAGTGCCCGTCTTTTGAACAATACACTTCATTGCCTCAAAAGATAAGACTCAACAACGATTAGTAATCCAAACTTACCTTAAATTAACTCTCCTCCTCTGAGTAGACTACACTATCCTCAATTCCTTAAAAGGGATTTGCAACAAAACCGATCTGGCTATATACTGAAGCCAAGGGGACTGAAATTAACAGAAATTTAAAACAAAGGTAGTAATCTGAATTTAACCAACATGTCTCATCGCCGTGGTTACGCAATCATACAGGATAATAGAGAACATTTATCACGCAAGGCTAAAAAAAAAACCTATAATGAACTATGGAATCAAATAACAATTTAAAAAAAAGAAAAAGAAAGCATTTACATGTCATGTCAGAAGTCCTCTTTACCTATTCTGCACTGTGGAATACTTGCTTGTAATAATGCCATTCAACATTAAAGTGGACACACTTTTGGTCAGTTTTGCATAGTATAGCTCTGTCCTGATGCCTGAATTCAACTGATTTTGAAAAAGATAACACACATTAGCATGAATCACTTTGTATCTATAAATCTGTAAATAAATCCAGAACACACCATTCGTATTTGTCCTCACCAGACGATTCTCGATTACGTAAGAATTTCATTTCGGTGGAACTAAGAATTTTCAAAGAGTGTTGGACCAATATCTTTGCATCATAGCATGGAAAAAAAGAAAGTCACATGAGCATAAATCAGGCCGCTTTGCTCATCAAGGTAAGTCTTGGCGACTGTAGCACAGTGGAGACTAGCGTTGTCGTAATATAGCAAGATTCTGTTGGTGCTAACAGCTGGGTGCTGACCATGCCCGGACTTCAACAACATCGTGAAGAATGGTCCCCACATAGTATACAACAGCACGTGTAGATTTGTGAGGCAAATAGTATTGATGATAGGGCAAAGGTCCTAAGAGAAAAGTCTCTTCAGAGTCTACCATTTAAAAGGTATCCACTAGCGATCACACCGCACAGGATCTCAGTGGCATTTGGCTTAAAAATATTAAATATGTTAATCGAACAGGTAATCTCATCGAGCGCGCGCCCACGTGAGTCCATGCGTGTGTGTGTAAGATAAGATAAGATAATGTTGCTTATAGCCCAGCCGACCGAAAAGGGGCCACATCAGGGCTGTCACCACGTTAAATCAACTCACCAGTCATTATAAAAATTAAAAAAATAAATTAAAAAAAAAAAAAAAAACTTTCACACATCTCTTTCAATAACATCTTCTAGAAACGCACCAGAAACTTCGTTAAAAATCTTTCTTCCGTAAAATCTTAAATCAGATGAAAAATGTTAATCTCTCTTAAAAACCCAAGGATCACGTCAGGCGGGACATCCCTGAACAGGATCTTCATGGACTCTGCTGTAAAATGTTTGTGTCTCACATCGTGCAAGTCCCAACACTCTAAAAGAACATGTTTCATTGTGAGTGGCACATGACATGGAATGCACCACGGAGCTTCTTCACTCTTTAAAAGGTAACAATGGGTAAAATACGAATGGCCGGTGTGCAGCCGGCACAGAACCGTTTCCTCTTTACGACCACCAGATGTAGATGGGAGGAAGTCCTTAAGGTTTGGACGGATCTGAAAGAGTTTGTTATTCGTCTGTGTGTTTCATCCTCCTGCCAGAGGTCTCTCACATAATCGTTAATTTTGGGTTTCACATCTGAGCAGGGGATATAAATGTTGGACAGTTTCTCTCTTGTGGCATTCTTGGCTAAATGATCAACCATTTCGTTCCCGCCGATGCCAACATGACCAGGACCCAAGCCAGAATAATGTTGTAACCATCCGCTTTCAACTTGCTAAAAAGTTCAAAGAAATGTAAAAGTTCTGGATGCTGAAGGTTGCGGCCAGCTATGGCCTCCAAAGCTGACAGCGAATCCGACAGAACCAAAAAAAATCCCTCTTCGTAGATTGTGAAATTATCTTCAATGCCAGAACCAGAGCAGTCAGTTCAGCAGAATAGACAGAAGCATCTGGAGGTATATGTTTTAACATTATCTGAGAAGGAGCACCGGGGCAATAGGCTGCACAGGCTACTCCATCTTCAGACTTGGAACCATCAGTGAAAATTTTCTGGTAAGATGGGAATTTTGAACAGAGGTCAGCATACAAGGCCTTGTATGCCAGAGAGCTGGTAGACTCTTTACGAAAGGTTGCAAGATCAAAACGAATCTCTGGTGTGAAAAAGGTCCACGGAGGCTGATCTGGAAACTTGGAAAAATCGACACAACTCCTAGGTCTAGACCTGCATTCCACACGTGAGGCTGCATACGAAGACCAAACGGCAGAATACAGTTAGGGTTGGTTTCGAATTTGTTTTGAAACTGAGGGTCAAAGACACAGTCATAGGCAGGATTCTGCGGTTCTGAGAACAGTCTGATATAATAATTTAGAGACATTTTCAGCCTGCGGTTGGACAGTGAGGGTTCACCTGCCTCTGCGTACAGGCTGTACACAGGGTGGTGCGGAATGCTCCAAGACAGAGACGAAGCCCTTGATGGTGGATAGGGTCCAAGAGTTTGAGGTAAGAGGGTCTTGCAGAGCCGTACACAGCACAACCGTAGTCCAGCTTGGAACGGACCAAGGCTCTGTAGAGGTTCAGCAAAGTTTTCTTATCAGCGCCCCAGTCGGTGTGCGCTACGACCCGCAGAATATTCAGAGCTTTCTGGCAAGAAGTTTTGAGGTTTTTGATGTGGCTGAGAAAGTTGAGTTTTGGTCAAAATAACTCCCAGGAATTTGGCTTCTTTTACAACTGGAATGGTGGACTTGTCCAGACGAATTTCAGGATCAGCAAAGAATCGACGAAAATTGTGGAAATGAATTGACTGAGTTTTGGTACGGGAGAAGGTAAACCCGTTTTCCTCGGCCCACTGTGGATTCTGTTGACACAAAGTTGGAGTCGACGCTGTACGCTGGCGTAAGAAGCTCCAACTGCATACAGCGCAAAGTCGTCAACAACAGAGAGGACTCGGTGCCAGGCTTACCGATTGGACAATGTCATTTATTTTAATGCTGAAAAGGGCTGGAGAAAGGATGCTCCCCTGAGGAACACCCAACTCCTGCCCATGGATGTCAGAGAGTGTGGTGCCGACACGCACCTGGAACTGTCGATCGGCTAAAATGTTCTGAATGAACAGAGGCAGGTGACCCGAAACCAAGTCTGTGAAGGTCCATGAGGACTCTGCTTTCCACGTGGTGTCGTACGCCTTTTCGAGGTCGAAAAAGATAGCGACCACATGCTGCTTGTTAACAAAGGCGTTGCGGATGGTGGTTTCCAGACGGATTAGATGGTCAACCGTCGAGTGGTACTTCCGGAAACCGCAACCGTTCACTGGCCAAAAGACCATCGGTTTTCCCAGCTTCCACATCAGACGGGAGTTGACCATCTTTTCCATCAGCTTACAGAGGCAGCTGGTCAGAGCGATTGGGCGATAGTTGGAAGGGTTGGTAAGATCCTTTCCAGGCTTTGGAATGGGAATGATCAGGGCTTTCCGCCAGGAGGGCGGGAAAGGACCCTGTGGTCCAGATATGGTTATAGACTTTGAGAAGAGTCTGGACACAGCTTTCTGGAAAATGTTTCACAAACCTGATAATGAATGTCATCCAGACCAGGGGCAGAATCAGTGCAGGTTTGTAAAGCTAATTTGAGTTCAACGATTGAAAAGGAAGATTATAGGTTTCAGAGTTGTCTGATGTGAAATTGTCTGAAGATTTCTCTCTAATCTCTTTGTTTCTTAAAAAGGCTGCAGATTTATTTGAGATGATGAGTTCTGTTGGATGGTGGAGGCCAACAGATTGGCAACAGCTTGTTTGTCAGTGATCAGAGCATCAGCAAGTTTCAAGTGATGAATGGAGGGGTTGGTGTTCTTCCCTTTGATTTCCTAATGATGTTCCAAACTATATTCTTGGAAGTTTTAGATGTCAGCCTGGAGCAGAAGTTTCTCCAGGACTGACGTTTACTGATTTTGAAAGTGTGTCTCGATTTCGCACGGAGTTTCTGATGGGCTCGAGCGTTGGGACCTGAAGGTCGTTGGTATACCTGACGCTGAGCCCGTTTGCGAACTTTGAAATTTGTTGGCAGTCTGAATTGAACCAGGGTGTTTTTGGCATTTGGAGTTTGTCGGAAGATACTGGAATACAGGTTTTAGCACAGTTGATCACAGTGTTAGTCAGAGATTCTGCTGGGTCTGGACTCTGAAAAAAATCAGTGTCCTGGAATTCTTTTGAAATAGTGGTTGCAAATAGATCCCAGTTTGCCTTCTTATAATTGAGATGTTGAGAGACAGAGGCGGTTTCAGTTAATATGGGCTGTAAAAGAACAGGGAAATGGTCACTTCCGTGCAGATCGTCATGGACAGACCACTCATAGTCCAGGACCAGCGAGGGGTCACAAATCGACAAATCTAAACACGAAAGTGAACCTGTGGAAGAGTGGAGGTAAGTTGGAGCTCCATCGTTCAGACAACACAAATCAACGTCAGAAAGGATATCCTCAAGAAGCAACCTCTGGATGACGAACTGACACTACCCAAAGAGGATTGTGACCATTAAAGTCACCCAACAGCAAAAAAGGTCGAGGAAGTTCTCCGATCAGACTGACAAGGTCCTGACGACAAACCGGACAGAAAGTGGCAGATACAGTGAGCAGATTGTGACAGTCTTGTGGAGAGTGACTCTCGCAGCTACAGCCTGAAGGGAGGTAGTCAGAGCAACAGGACTAAACAGCAAAGTTTTATGTAAAAGAAGGGCAACACCACCAGACAGTCCCAATGTGGATGGTTGAGCAGGTTTGGATAGAACATTAAAGCCAGAAAAAGTGAAGGTCTTCTGGATTTGAATTTTAGTTTCCTGAAGAGCCACGACGGAAGGTTTCCTAGTTTGACACAGAAGCTGCAGCTCCTCAAAATTGAATTTAGGCCACGGATATTCCAATAGATTAGTTTACTATCCATGGTGCAGAGGACGAATAAAATCTTGTAACTATTCACCAGCAAGTTCCTTTCATTCCATGTCGACATCTTCTAGATCTGAGAGAACTGCAAATCTGTTGGTGTTTCTCTCTCGCTTTTTTCTCTCGATCTGTTAAAATATTAGGTGCTTTCTTTTTAGGCGGCGATTTTGTCTTTCCTCTAAAACCGCCAGCTCCCTTGTTGACAGCTGCAGGGTGCCCTTTGGAGGATTTTGAGGGGGTGGTCTTGTCTTGTAGTTCAACAACTTCCACTTTCTGCCGCCCTGAGGGCCTGTTGATCTTTTGCCCCCTAATAGTCTGGGGGCGGGAGTAGGTTTGAAGACTGAGTCGTATCTGAAGGCGATGACTGCTGGAGTTCGTCACGTGCATTTATTTCTGCCTGAGGCTACAGACTGGATTCCTGGCTCTCTCTCAGCAAACGTGGATTCGACCGTCTGCACGCCGATGCTGACTGTTGTTGGCTTCCTTACTGCGGCTGCAAACGAGAGCCCAGCAGTCGGTTGACTTCATTACAATCTTTTTCGCCTCAAAAAACGGGATTCTCTGTTCAGTCTTTATTCTCTGAATTTCCTTTTCCTTCAACCAGTTTGGGCAGGTCTTTGATGACGATGGGTGCTTGCCTCCACAGTTGGCACAGAGTGGTGGACTGTCACACACACCTGGTGGACTGGCTGGCAGCAGGTACCACACACCTCTTCTTCCGTGCATCTGTCTCTCACATGGCCGAACCTCTGGCACTTGACGCAGCGTAGAGGGGACGGGATGTAGAGCGACACTGAGACTCTCAGGTAGCCCACCGTGATCGACTCCGGTAGAGAGGTAGAGCAAAAGGTCAAAAAGAGGGTGTCAGTTGGGACTCTGTCATTGCCTTTGCGCACAAGCACACGATGAACGTGGGTCACTCCTTGCGATGCCAGTTCAGACTTGATTTTCTGCCTCCGACACTCCTCTCAGATCTCTGCACCGGATTACTCCCTTGGAAGAGTTCAGAGTTTTGTGCGGAGACACCTGATCGGTCGATAAATCAACGTCGTCGATTTTAGAAGCATTTCGGAGTGCAGCTTGGAAGGGCACTCAACCAGAAGTGACCGTTCCTTAGTCTTTTGACACTCTTTGGTTTGCCGCTGAGACCATTGATTCCTTTCGCGATCGCAAAAGGACTCAGGCCCGACAGAGGTCTATCTTCATCCGCTCCCTCAACAATCAGCCAGCTGGGCCAGAAGCCTGAAAGGTTTCTTGTCTCACAGTAAACAAGTGGGGTATGTTTTGCTTCCATAAGGAAACCTAACACAGAGTAACTTTTATTCAAGACTGGCACAGCCTTTTAAACTTGAATAAAGTCAGACAAAATACATAGACGAACAATCTAATAGTGGGGGAAAAACAAGCGCGATTCATTTCCGATTCTTGTCTCACGTTCAGAATCCGTATCAGTGTCTGTTTCCGAATCTTGCCTGTGTCTTTTTTTGGTTTTAGGTGCCATGTTGTATTCATTTAAAATTCGTCTCTCTTGATTCCCACCCACCACCGAGTCCCAACAAGGGGGATGCCCATTTTATACTGAATCCCAGTATATCAGGGCATCAGGATTTCAAAAGAGATATACACAGGTCTGAAAGCGTCCCTGCCACAGAAGCTCCCAAACCCGTTTGACCCAAGCCGCCGCCTTCTAGCCTGAGCTAGGGCATGCACGCGACCAGCCGCTTGATCGAAGTGGGCCACTTCGACCACCTGTCTAGAGGAAGTCCAGGCCAAAGAGGTGTGTTGACTTGATGAACCGCAGTCACATCAGCGGTCTCAACCTCCAGGATCCTATTCTCCCCATCACAGGTCGCACCGCACGGCAAACACGGTGGGCCTCAAGAAGACCACAGAGAGAAAAAGAGTGTGGAACAGAAGGCTTGAAGGGGAGACGAAGAAAGAAAAGATCCGTTAAGAAAGGCAGAAGACAGAACAGGAAAAAGGTGGGTTACTATTTGTCTGGGCCCTCACTCCTAACCTTTCTGACATGGGAGACCCTACCAGGGGCATCATTTCCTACCACGTAATGCTTGGCCAGTCAGCAACTTGGCTATACAGGCCTAGAAGCGTTCACAACAACTAACCATCTAGCTGAGTATTGATGCCCCCGTCAGCAAAGCCTAAAAGATCACTGGACCACGCAAGCCCTCCGACCACGGCAAGGTTGCAACCCCCGGAGGGTATGTGTGTGTGCGTGTGCGCGTGCGCGCGTGTGTGTGCGCGCGCGCGCGCGCAAAGGAGAGATGGAGAGAGAGAGAGAGAGAGAGAGGAGAGAGAGAGGGGTGTGTGTGTGTGTGTGTGTGTGTGTGTGTGTGTGTGTGTGTGAGTGTGTGTGTGTGTGTGTGGTGTGTGTGTGTGTGTGTGTGTGTGTGTGTGTGTGTGTGTGTGTGTGCGCGTGCGCGTCTTGATCTTTCTTTAACGAATGTGGGTATCTTTCTCAGGCCATGAACGCGTCGCAGAATTTATTCTACATTTCAAATGACAGTTTAGCGGCTCTGGCTTACTTTTTGGACAGAAACATGGGAGCCTCCTACAAGTCCGTAAACTAGAGGCAAAGTTTATTCATGGGAACTTCCTACCAGTCCGTACACTATAGGCAAAGTTTGTTGATGGGAGCTTCCTACCAGTCCGTACACTATAGGCAAAGTTTGTTGATGGGAGCTTCCTACCAGTCCGTACACTATAGGCAAAGTTTATTTATGGGAGCTTCCTACCAGTCCGTACACTATAGGCAAAGTTTGTTCATGGGAGCTTCCTACCAGTCCGTACACTATAGGCAAAGTTTGTTCATGGGAGCCTCCTACCAGTCCGTGCACTATAAGCAAAGTTTGTTGATGGAAGCCTCCTACCAGTCCGTACACTATAGGTAAAGTTTGTTTATGGAGCTTCCTATAGGCAAAGTTTGTTGATGGGAGCTTCCTACCAGTCCGTACACTATAGGCAAAATTTGTTCATGGGAGTTTCCTACAATTCCGTACACTATAGGCAAAATTTGTTCATGGGAGCTTCCTACAATTCCGTACACTATAGGCAAAGTTTGTTCATGTGAGCTTCCTACCAGTCCGTACACTATAGGCAAAGTTTGTTTATGGGAGCCTCCTACCTGTCCGTACACTATAGGCAAAGTTTGTTCATGGAGCTTCCTACAATTCCGTACACTATAGGCAAAGTTTGTTTATGGGAGCTTCCTACCAGTCCGTACACTATAGGCAAAGTTTGTTTATGGGAGCCTCCTACCTGTCCATACACTATAGGCAAAGTTTGTTCATGGGAGCTTCCTACCTGTCCGTACACTATAGGCAAAGTTTGTTTATGGGAGCCTCCTACCAGTCCGTACACTATAGGCAAAGTTTGTTTATGGGAACTTCCTACCCGTCCGTACACTATAGGCAAAGTTTGTTTATGGGAGCTTCCTACCAGTCCGTACACTATAAGCAAAGTTTGTTTATGGGAGCTTCCTACCAGTCCGTACACTATAGGCAAAGTTTGTTTTATGGGAGCTTCCTACCAGTCCGTGCACTATTGGCAAAGTTTGTTCCTAAACGTCGAAAATCATCCTGGCTTGTAGGTGTCTTCCAGTTCAGTGCTCTTGGCTTTACTATGTTCAGTCCACCCGCAGACTGTGCGGGAAAACATGCAGCATCCCTATAAACCGCTTCCAATTCTAATGTCAAAAAATGGTTTAATATTGTCACGTACTCCGATTTGTTTATCTTTTGTCTCCTACCTTTTTATGAGAATAATACAAGCATCCATATCTTAATGCCACAAACACATACATCTTGTCACCCACTTGATCAACACCTATCATTATTTCATTTTATCCTGTTTTTAATATAACTAAGTGTGAACAGTCTATAAATCATAGAAACTCGACGCGTGTCTTTTTTCTATCAACCTCCGTCTTTTTAATCGTTAAATTGTCAGTTTCTCCTTTCATTATTAATAAACAGGTTCAGAA
Organism: Conus ventricosus; assembly: GCA_018398815.1. NCBI lineage: Eukaryota > Metazoa > Mollusca > Gastropoda > Neogastropoda > Conidae > Conus > Conus ventricosus. The sequence continues at coordinate 26,181,765 of CM031621.1, forward strand.
AGCCTTTCGCTGGATTTTTTTCTCTTTCGATTCAATACCAAGAAGCGAGGATTTGAATATAATTGACCAAAAGTGGTTTTAACCTTTCATCATGTTGCAGTATTATTTGCAAGTTATTTACATATATTTTTGACGAGATAAATGTAGCTATTCTAAAGATTTAAGCTGTGATGAGAACGCCAGCCATTTCAGCTATCACTCCCAGATTAATGAAAATCGCAACAAATTGCTTTATTAAAGTACTGGGGACAAAAGCAAGCACAAAACCAAACAAAACATATAAAGGACGTATGCACAAACGAACGACAGAAAGTGGACAGCCAGTGTTTAGTCTCAACTGTGTTCACAGCATTACCATGTTGTCGCAAATTACATCTAAAAAAGCTGACATGCTATAAACTGTAACAGCAGAAAAATGTGTAATTACTTTTAAGAACAAATGCAGGTGAATTGGCTATGAATGAAAATGTGTGTGTGTGGTGTGTGTGTGTGTGTGTGTGTGTGTGTGTGTTGTGTTGTGTGTGTGTGTGGAGAGAGAGAGAGAAAGAGTGTGAGTGAGTGTGTGTGTGTGTGTGTGTGTGTGTGTGTGTGTGTGTGTGTGTGTGTGTAAAAATAAAGAAAGATACAAAAGCACATAAACAGCGCGATATTGGCGGATAAAATGATAATTCTACAGCAACAATTTCTTCAAAGATATTTTTTTTAAATTTCTGTTCTGATTTTACAGCTATCCATCTTGGTCTTATTGTCACTTTTACTATGTGTTTTAAAATGCTTTAACAACTAGCGATTGATGTTAGTGCCTGGGTCTCCTGTTCCCACAAAGTTCAAGTTAAACTGTACGTGATACTGTACCCGAGCGCAAGCACGTGTGTGAGTGCGCGTGTGCGTGTGCGTGTGCGTGGGTGTGTGCGTGTGCATGGGGTGGTGTGTGTGTGTGTGTGTGTGTGTGTGTGTGTGTTGTGTGTGTGTGTGTGTGTGTGTATGTGTGTTGTTGTGTGTGTGTGTGTGTGTGTGTCTGTGTCTGTGTGAGTGCGTGTGATGCAGACGTTGTACATATGCTCGCGCTGTGATGAGGTTTTCCCCTTTCATATTCGTAGCATTTTGGCTATGATTCTCGGTAACATTTTATATTTTGCTAACACGACACAGGTAGTCGAAACATGAATATAAACACAAAATCACACAGACAGTAACAGCTACACACAGTTTGTACAGCTTACAGTTTCGTGATATTTCCCGCGTCGGTAGAACAGTCTGAGAATCACCGTTTTGATGTTGTCGAGCTTCAGCTTCAGCCTCATCAAAGAAACCTGGCCCGGTTTGTTGTTTTCGTTTTTAGGTGCATGTACTACTGCACTGATGTTTTCACCTCCAGATGCAGTGAAGGTTTTACCATCCTCTATAGCAGTGCTTGCTTCGGGTGTGAAGGTAAAGGCAGGTAGCAGTACAGTGTCGTCCTCTGAGCAAACTGGAGCTGAAAAGCAATTTACCCAATGTTCAAAAGCCATTCCAAATGGCAGAAAATAAGGCAAGTCACATTTCCGTGATAAGATCATCTGAATTGCCATGGTTCTAATTGTGCATATGCCTCCGTATTTACGTGCGAGTTTGTGTACATCAAAAGTTTTTTTTTGTGTTTTTTTTTTCGTCGTGACAAAAATTGTCCTGCTAAGCACCTTGTGTTTTACATATTGTTGTGTCTCATTATGAACATTATTATCTTTATTATGATAATACGACTGGGATATATGCTATTTTACAACGGACATATTGTGCATCGTGTGGTCGCTGCGAAGGCCGAAAAAATCTCAAGTTTTGCATTTTACTGTCGAATTTCCAGATCAGACCAAATAATATCGAAAGCATAATATCCAGAATACGAAATATTTTTCCAGTCCACAAGCGTATAATGTGAACAGCAAAGAAGAGAGAGAGAGAGGAAGAGAGAGAGAGAGAGAGAGAGATGAGAGAGAAGAGAGAGAGAGAAGAGAGAGAGAGATGAGAGAGAGAGAGAGAGGAGATGGATACACACGCACTCACCGTATTTTACATAAACATTGAAAACAAGACACAGCAAAACATGGTAGAAAACAGTTAAAAAAAACGAAAAAAAAGAAACTGTAATGAAAGATAGCTTGTCGTCAGTGTTGTTAATAAGTAACCATAGCCGTCTCTCTCTCTCCTCTCTCTCTCTCTCTCTCTCTCTCTCTCTCTCTCTCTCTAACACACAAACGAGGTAAGTTTTTAAACTCCTGTACAACAGACAGAATCTGAATCTCGCTCTCTCTCTCTAACACAAACGAGGTAAGTTTTTTTTTTAACTCCCAGCAAACAGACAGAATCTGAATCTCTCTCTCTCTCTCTAACACATAAACGAGTAAGTTTTTAAATCCCTGTACAACAGACAAAATCTGAATCTCTCTCTCTCTCTCTCTCTTCTCTCTCTCTCTCTCTCTCTCTCTCTCTCTAACAAACGAGGTACGTTTTCAAGCTCCTGGACAATAGACAGAATCTGAATGGTTTGATTTACTTGTTGTTTGTAAACGTAAGAAAGAGCACTTAATGAAGTTTATAAACAGTCATAACATCAGCCCACATAGAAATTTCCAATGACTGAAAGGACATTACTATAGGCAAATGTAAGAAGTTGTGCTGCTGAAAATACATATGTCAGAAAGAGCTAACATTTCAATTTTACGACGGCCAAGCATGTACACACACACACACACACACACACACACACACCACACACACACACACACACACACAAAGAAAATGTCAACAAATAGAAACATACAGGATGTGCTAGTTGAACTTGGCGTCCCTTCTGATGGTGTAGATGGAGTGGCACTTGGCGTAGGTGAAGGTGGTGGTGGAGTTGCACTGGAGAGCCACCTGGGGTGACTGAGGGTGGTGGTGGAGTTGCACCTGGAGAGCCACCTGGGGTGACTGAGGGTGGTGGTGGAGTTGCACCTGGAGAGCCACCTGGGGTGACAGAGGGTGGTGGTGGAGTTGCACCTGGGGAGCCACCTGGGGTGACTGAGGGTGGTGGTGGAGTGGCACCTGGAGAACCACCTGGGGGTGACCGAGGGTGGTGGCGGCGGAGTTCCACCTGGAGAGCCACCTGGGGTGACTGAGGGTGGTGGTGGAGTGGTACCTGGAGAGCCACCTGGGGTGACAGAGGGTGGTGGTGGAGTGGCACCTGGAGAGCCACCTGGGGTGACAGAGGGTGGTGTGGAGTTACACCTGGAGAGCCACCTGGGGTGACTGAGGGTGGTGGTGGAGTTGCACCTGGAGAGCTGCTTGGGGTAACTGAAGGTGGTGGTGGAGTTGCACCTGGAGAGCCACCTGGGGTGACTGAGGGTGGTGATGGAGTTGCACCTGGAGAGCCGCCTGGGGTGCCTGACGGTGGTGGTAGTGTGGCTCCCGGTGTGCCGCTTGGGGTTCCTGAGGGTGGGGGTGGTGTGACACTCGTGGTGCCTTCTGTAATATAATCGATTGTGTTGTAATCAGAGACAACATGTGTGACTGGCTGTTGGTTGACATTCTTGAGATCACTTCCATTGTTAACAACACAACGGATTATTCTCTGGTTACAGAATGGATAACCTGCCCTCTTAATTGTGGACAATAAAGAACCCAAACAATAATATTCAATGACAAGCAAAAATCTGAGCGCTTAAAACAGGATCATACGCACAGAAAATACAACAAGGTATATGACATTCAAACCGAAGTTTTAATCTTCTGGAGTTGGTTGCGCAACATTCTGTTCAGAAACACGGCGAAAACTCAAAAAGCATGCAGATCTCATGTTAGATGGCGCAATACGTCGTTTTAACATATTTCAGGAGACCACTTACATCTTGATGTGATTGGTGAAAAGATGAACAAAGAACATCGTTTGTGTCTACTTCATAAACAAGAGTCTCGTCAGGATTTTGACACTCCGCGTATCATGATACCAACTATACGATTCGTGACAGAACTGCTGACTACATAATTTGACCACTCATAATCTTAATGTAGAATTGGGAGAAAATACAAAATACAAGCAGGATTGGCCAACATGTATTTCACACACACACACACACACACACACACACACACACACACACACACACACACACGTGTGTGTGTGTGTGTGTGTGTGTGTGTGTGTGTGTGTGTGTGTGTGTGTGTGTGTGTGTGTGATCATCTTTGTTTCTAAAGGTAACAGATAAGCATTGATAAGCATTTTTTTCATCCGGCTATTGCTCCGATAAGGACAAATTGTGACTAACAACTAACTAAGCATCGCTAGCGACTTAAACTGAAAAAAATAAAAACCCACAAAAACAAAAACCATACATATCTTCAAAAATACACAAAGAAAATGTTGATGAGTTGTCTCTCCATCAACACTGACGCACAGATGAATTTAAGGGGAAAATTCCATTGAAATTACAATTACAACAAAAATAAATGAACTGATGTTAAAAAGAAACAAAACATGTAGCCTACACACAGACATATAAAAAGCGTTCCTCCTATTTGTTGTCAAAGAAGCCAGGCTGAGAGAGAGAGAGAGAGAGAGAGAGAGAGAGAGAGAGAGAGAGAGAGAGAGAGAGAGAGAGAGAGAGAGAGAGAGAGAGAGAACTCAGAACTCAGAAAGCTTTAATGTACATCGGCCTTGGCCACAATACAAGGTACAAAGGGAAGGGAGGGGGGGGGGGGGGGGGGGGAGGAGGGGGGAAGTGGGTAGGAACGGGGAGGATGTTAGCATATATGTGTTGCAAACAGCACAAAAAAGCATTGCAATAATAATTCCCAAAACTTCGTGTAAAAAGATGATACATTATTCAGATACGTTTAGAATACACGAAATTACAATACAAATGAAGTCAGTCATTTCAAGGAAAACCAGGGTAGTGGTAATCGTCCGCAGTAATTTATCCACTAAAGAATTGACTTGATCCTTCTGTTTATGGCATGAAAAATGTACTTGATAGGCTATGTCTGTGCTAAGCACTGGATACCTTAAGAAGCAAATTAAGGGGACAACTAGCGAATTCTTTGAGAAATTTACTCTTAGGTCTTGATAGAGGGAGCATTGGAAATAAAAAATGTTGCTCATTCTCTACTTGATCATGGCAAAATGGGCACGCTTTGTCCTTTTCTGTTTTACTATAGCGATGCAAATTGTTATTCAGTGGAAGCAAATTAACCTGGTTCGTGAAATGGCAACGCGGAAACAGTACGTATTCGTATCCAAAAGATATCTTTCCTTTTCAAAAACAGACTTAAAAATTACTATAACATTCGTATCTCTCACGGTCTCGTATGGTGCCAGTCCATTCTTGAATGAACATATCAAATAAGCCTTTGTTTAAACACATTTAGGAACATTTTAACATCTCCAACACCTTGTTGTAACCAAACAAAATTAAAACCTGTTGAACACAAGATTTCTCTTACCTTTGAGACCCAGCACTGTTTCCAGATCTGTCTAATTCCAACAGCATCAAATATGCTTTCTGAGGTAACCTTCAGCTTTCATCTGTAAAAGTCTAAACCAGTATCGTAAACAAGTGACGTAGGAATTAATGTATAAAGGATATCGACCCAAATCCCCGTAAACCATTTTGTTGGCGTAATTCCTGGAACACCCAGAAATCTTTTGCATGCCAGCATGTGTACTTTTTCTAAATGTTCCAATCTGTGTAATCCCCATATTTCGGCAGCATGCATCAAGATTGGTTGAATCTTGATGTCAAAAACCTTGAAAAAAGTACTTACCGTCATTTCCTGTATTTGTAAAGATTCTGCTGAGTTGAACTACTGCCTTTTTTAGCTTTAGTTGTTAAATGAAGGGTACCCTGTTTGCACTGATCATGGTGGTAAAATTAAACCCTAGATAGCAATAATTATTCACAACTTCCAGTCTGTTACCGTCGTAAAACCATTTCTCATGCTTCCCTAAATATCCTCCTTTTCTAAATACTATAACTTTAGTTTTGTTGATATTTACAGATAGTTTCATGTCATCACAACAGGTCTTTAATACATTCAACTGATTTTGTAGGCCACATGGTGTAGTAGATATCAGTGAGACATCATCAGCAAACAGTAATATAAATAATTCAATGATATCCGGAAGTAACCTAACTCCATGTTTACCTTTTTCATTTATTTGATCTGCAAACTGGTTTATGAAAATTGAAAATAACGTAGGACTTAGAACACATCCTTGTCTAACTCCAACAGGAGTTTCAAACATTTAGGAGAGTTCTTGATTTGCTTGAATACAGGATAGCAAAGAATAATACATAGCTCTAAGTGAGGCCAGAAATTTACCCTTCACGCCCTGTTGTTTAATACATTGCAAAAGTTTATAACGTCGAACAGAATCAAAAGCCTTTTTAAAGTCTACAAAAGCGACGTATAGCTTCCTACCTTGTTTTACTCAAACAGTTCTGAACAGAGGCATATAAAGTAAATATCTGATCCACTGTCGAATAATTTTTCCGGAATCCTGCTTGACATTCTGAAATTACATTGTTGCTTTCTAACCAGGTATACAGTCGTGCATTTAGTATAGTAGTATAGCATTTAGATATAATACTCAGAAGAGAGATTCCTCTGTAATTATCGACATTTTCAAGGTCACCTTTCTTATATAATGGGATTATAAGAGCTTTAGACCATTCTCTGGGATAAATACCTTTATCAAAAATTGTATTGAATAGTTTTGTCAGAAATAGCTGAACACTCTTACCACCTAGCTTCAGCATTTCAGCAGAAATTTCATCAATTCCACTAGCTTTGCCTGTTTTTAGTTTATCTATAGCTTTTTTAACTTCGTCTTCCGAAAGAGAGAGAGAGAGAGAGAGAGAGAGAGAGAGAGAGAGAGAGAGAGAGAGAGAGAGAGAAGAGAGAGAGAGAGAGAGAAAGAGAGAGAGAGTGAGAGAGAGAAAGGAGAGAGAGAGGGGAGAGAGAGAGAGAGAGAGAGAAAGAGAGGAGAGAGAGAAAGAGAGAGAGAAGAGAGAGAGAAAGAGAGAGAGAGAAAGAGAGAGAGAGACAGAGAGAGAAAAAGAGAGAGAGGAGAGAGAGAGAGAGAGAGTGAGAGAGAGAGAAGAGAGAGAGAGAGAAAGAGAGAGAGAGAGAGAGAGAGAGAGAGAGAGAGAAAAGAGAGAGAGAAGAGAGAGAGAGAGAGAGAGAGAGACAGAGACACAGAGAGAGAGAGATAGGGTATTACATTTTCTAAAATTATAACATATAACTTACTGCTAAGGGTGTTACTGAGGCATTATATTCTGCATACAGCTAAGGGTGCCACTAGACAACTACAATGTGTGAATTATATCAACACATTTTACACATTTTCATCATGTGTCTACAATGTATGATTAGAAGAAACAGTACTAGAATCAGTTATCAGTTAGCGACATTGCATTCATAAAATCAATCATTATAACATTTTAAATATTATGGTGAGTGTGTGTGTGGTGTGTGTGTGGGGTGTGTGTGTGTGGTGTGTGTGTGTGTGTGTGTGTGTGTGTGTCTGTGTGTCTGTGTGTGCGTGCGTGCTTGTGCACAGAGAGAGAGAGAGAGAGAGAGAGAGAGGAGAGAGAAAAGAGAGAGAGAGAGAGAGAGAGAGACAGAGATAGAGACAGAGACTGAGAGAAAGAGAGCGAGTGCTAGAGGTGTAGTTGTAAACTACAAAGAAGAAAGAAACACAAAGACTGGAACGATTAAACACGCCAAGTCTTTGCCAGATCTGATCAGAATTACTGTAGAGACTTTGAAATTGATATTGGTACAAAAGAGACCATCATTCAAAAATAAGTCTATGACACCTTTCACTCTCTTACCAACTCGAAAAACATGAGCAGTTGTAAAGATACCTAGGAAACAACCCTCATATCTGAATCTACAAAACAGAGCAGGCTGAAAGCCCTTACGACATTGCTGAGATACCATCAACATCAGTTGCAAGACTACCTCGGCTTGGTCTTCATTTTGTGATGCTGATACTCCTGAAGAATGAGAAAACCAGTGCAAAATCACATACTAAGCAGTCTTACGAGAATACGAAGTTGTATTCTGTGGACTTGTACGCATGAATACGCGTCAAAACTCCACCTCAACCTGAGACACGTAGTTTCATCCTCCACGTCGAGAACCACGTGCGGTCTGAGAGTCGCTGAAAGACAAATTGGACCGAATGGATCAACAGAATATCACCACGATTGTGAACCTATAGAGTGGGTGAATTCGCGGTTTATTGAAGAAAAATCAAAAAGAAAACTACGTTGTTGCAATGACCAGAAAGCCTTGAATAAAGCAACAGAAAAGTCACTCTACAGTGTTTATTCTCTGGATGACACACACTCACATCTAAAAGGAGCAAACTTGATGCCCGCTCAATCTAATCGACCATCATATTGGATGAACAAAGGTCACTCCTGACCACTTTCAGTTCATCCTTTCGTCTATATCGCTTCCTGTGCAAGTCCTTTAGCCCGATCAGGCACAGATGAATTTCAGCAGAAACTAATGGGACATTTGATTACACGGACAGCATTTTGCCTTTTGACGACATCCTCCGGGTCACTGGCAGAACTGAAGTGCATGACAAAGATCGGACTCGCATCTGAAACTCTGTGTTGGGAAATTATCAAGCTCAACTCTGATAAACTGAACGTAGAGAATACAGAAGTACACTACTTGAGATGTATCTTTTACGCTGAAGTTCTCAAGCCAAATCCTGCTAAAGCTGCAGCTTTAAAAAAGAAAGAAAAAAGAAGGAAATGTCTCCAACAAACAAGGAAGAGCTTGGAATGTTCACACATCTGGACAATTGATGAAGCCTCAGGGAAACTTGCTACTTTCACGGTAGGCCAGGAATCTAAACAAAAATCCACTCGGCAAAATGTTTAATAAATGGAGGAAACTCAACGAATGTTCTAGTGCTTCCATCTGAGACCATGACACACTCTGCATGAATTTTTGGACTTCACTTGCTGGAGCTTTAAGCACCGTTGTCGTGACTGGCCGGTGAAAACTTTTTTATATTTTTTTAAACACAATTGTCACAGGCACATAAAATCTGTTCATGCGTCAGTATCTTCAGTTTTCACATCAGTTTATCATCATCAGCAGCAGTAGTATGTAACTTTTTATGAGTCTTCTGTAAGTGCTTGCTTTTTTGGGCTTTTTTAATGCAAAATAAAAAACAACCCCCCCACACACACACAAAACACACACACACCACACACACACACACACACACACACAACACAAACACACACAAAAAAATTTCACACCAACAAAACCCCCTCCCACCCCTTTGGGTTTTCCATTTTTTTTTTTCTGTAAACAAACTTCATTTTTACATCAAATAAACCGTTTTGTAGGTTTGAAGGGACAGCTTCGTAAGAACACAGAACGTTTAGACTAAAACAGTGCAGGAAGTTTCATGTCTTTTGGGCTTAACGCAGGGGCAACTTGAAGACTCCCATGGGGAGGTTTGCGGACTGCCTCCACAAAAAGCTGGGGCAGAGCCGGGCCTCCCAACAACTGATGAGGGAAAAGCTTTATGGATCACTGGGGGTCTCCCCCGAGGGCAGTCTTCGTCAGTACCACTGGGGTTCCTGTCGATGAACAAAGAAAAAAAAACAATGCTAAGGGCAACGTAAATAAACAACAAAAAAAAACCAGTTTTGGAAAAAAATTTAAATACCACCGTACGGGCAGGCTGTCAATTTTCGTTTTTAATTGCAGCAGCACGTCACGTCCTCAAGGAACCCTTTGATAACGTTTTTCTCACCCCCTTTGAATCTCTAAAAGGGTAAAAAACGTACCTTTTGTTTTTATTTGAGAAAAAAAACAAACACTAGCATGTAATCACTCTTCTTGATAAAAAGAATCGCCACAAAAAAAGATAGTTGCATTATTATATCGTGCCAGTTCTTAAGCTCGTTTGGAAGAGAGGAGAGAGAGAGAGAGAGAAGAGAGAGAGAGGGGAGAAAGAGAGGAGAAGAGAGGAGAGAAGGGGTGCAATGTATTTTTAAAGACAAAAATTCTAAAAGAAATAAAAAAAGTATCCCCACTTCTCTCGATGAACAACACTCTTCTTCCCCTAAGTTTACACCACAAAATACAGTTTTTCCCCTTCTCGGGCGGTTAAATGTACTTTCAACATTAAAGAGATTTCCCAAACAAACCTGCTGATTAAAAAAACGACCTGTCGTTAATAAACAAATTTAAAAAATATGAAAAGCAAATGCGGGTAACTCCGCTTTTGAAGAAGTCTCATCACTTTTTGGGTTTCTTTATTGCGTTTTAGCAATCATTCGAAACAGCCGAACTTTGTTTTTGCAAGGAAAAACAAAAAAAAACTATAATAATAAAAACAACAAACATTTTTTTTAAACATCATGATAGAACCAAAAGTTAAAAAAAAGAAAAGAAAGCAGTACATTTTATTTTCTTTCATTGTTTTGGACTTGAAACTTTGGTTGTTTGATGCCCATGTGAAAAATTTGGAGAAAACATGGTAAATTTTGCGCCCAGTGGGATCCGGGACTCTTTCGTAAAAACAGCTCCCTGGCCTCTGGATTTTCGGCCGTTAAAGTCCTTTTTGTCTGCCATTCTATCGTCTCCCTTTTTAAAAATGTTTGTTCTTTTTCATGTCCGCTTCTTTTTTACCATCTCCTGTCTTTTTTGGACAACTTTCTTTTTTTTTAATGCAAAATCCCGTGGCGCAATATTGAAGAACCTGGGATTAGATACGGAAAATCGTACTTTTTGTTCAAGGGGCCTAGCTGTAATTTTAATGTTCTTCCCAAAAGGCTTCACTCGATTGTTTTTTGTGGCTTAATTTTTCTTTTTCATTTTTCACTATTTTTTTTTCAAGTGGAAAAAAAAAACGGGTTTCCTTGTCCAAATTCAAAATCACCTTGGCATATGAATAAAAAAAAAAATTGTAAAACACCATGAAAATTTGGAAGATTTTCTGACTGTTTTTTGCAAGCTTCTTAAAAGAAATTTATGTGGGTAAAGAACAGAGAACTTTGGGGTTTACACTTTTTGTCATTAAAAAAAACAAAAAAACCCCAACACACACACAACACACACACCCCACACCAAAAACACACACACACACACACGGGGGTTTTGGGTTGCGCGCGTATGCACACAAACACTCAGACAAACACAAAGACATACACAACGGCGCGTATACACTCACTCACACCCCACACAACAACACCACACACACACACCACCACACACACACACAGGGGAAAACACAGAACAAAAATAAAACACACACCCCTCGCACACACACACACCCACGCGCACGGCACAACACCACACCACACACACCACCACACACACACAACACACCACACACACACACAACACACAACACAAACACCACACTTTTACTGTCGTTACCTTACTACAAATTTGCCCCTTGGATGAGATGAAAAATATTTCGCGGTAAGATTTAACCAAGAAAAGTTTAGTTTTATGAACTTCATAAAACGTTATCTTTTTTCCCCACATTAACATTTCTTTTTCAGGGATACTTGACGAACACATTGTTTTAAATCATTTTCTTTTAGAATCTCAGGAACAGTTAAAACCCATTTGTGCACATTTCCCATGGCTTTTTAACTTTCTCCTTTCCCATTGTTTTTCATTTAATACTACATTTTCATGCCACATACGGGGGATTGTTTCGTGCAGCTTTTGATGCGTTTTTTGTTACGTCAAAAGAAGGTATCCATCGAAAATGCACGGTCTTTTCTGTTTTGTCTATTAAAATAAGCTGACTTGAAACCCTTTTGTTTTGTATATGTTTTTTGGGTTGTTTTTTCATTTCTATCACCAGTAAATTTTAAATTTTTGAAACTAACTTGCATTCTATGCAACTTTCACTTATTTTAAAGTACGTCATCTGCTAACCGCACACTTTGGGGGGAGCCCAGGCCGTTTAAAATAGCGTTTTGGAAGCCTGCGGACAGATAGTGAACCCTAGAAACCATCGTTTTTACAGATTTTGACATGAACTTTTACGGAACAACGAAAAAAAATCCATAAATCTGGGCCCCCGCTTATCAAGGTACTCGGCGACTGGGGCACTTTGGGTTTGCGCAATCTTGGCAAAAGGGATTCACTAAAGGTAACAGCAGGTTTTTTTTTTGCACAGACTTAAAAAAGCTAATTCTTAACACTAGATCCAAAACCAAAGCGTGTGGATTTCGACCCAAACAAACGATCGGGGCCAGCATATGGAAAAAAAGGTCTTCCAAACCTTCAAAAACTTTTTCAATTTCCTTTTTTACATGCCCCATTCAATATCGGAAAAAACAATTTGCAGCCCCTTCATCGATATTCAAGCTGCGGTGGTGGTTGTCGTTTTTGTTTTTTTTTTCTATTGTTTTTTTTCAAATCCCCCTTTTTGCAATTTCGTCTCCACTTGGCTTTTCGGGCTATGTTTTTGTAGCAGAACTGTTGTTTTTTTTCTTTCCAGAGACGCTTTTAACGGGCTTCGTTTTTTGGACGAAATAGAGGGCTCTGTTGCGGTACAATTCACGCCTGTGAAAAATGTCACTCAGCGATGTTCTGTATGAGTGCGTGACAAAATGTCACCCCCGGGCCCCAGGTGATATTTCATGACAAACAGGCAACACTTTTATTTTCCATTCAGATCAAATTGTCCCCCAGTTTAATCTACGATTTTGAGGGGTTTGCCCCCGTCTTTTTTTGTGTAAAAAAAAAAATCGGAAAAAGGGGGATACGGGAAAACACCATGTCGCATCCTTGCCGTCCCTTGCTTTTTTAACGATATAAATGGTGCTTTCTGATAAAAAAATGGTGGCTGTGTGTGGTGGAAAATCTAATTTGACGAACTGACGCGTACAGCATCCAAAATCAACGTGAAGACACCAAAATTTGTTCTGGACGCACAATGAAGGAAAATTTAAAATTTGTAATGGGGCGATTCATTTTTTCACGTTTTTGCTGACATAACAATTATCATAATAAAAAGCTATCATTATTATACATAATTTGACCAAACCCCCAAAAACACTAACCTTTCTCCACCTTACGAGAAAGGAGAGAGAGGAGAGAGAAGAGGAGAGAGAGAAAAAGAAAAAAGAGAGAGAAGGGGGAGACAACAGACAAGTGGACGACAGACAGGAAGAAGCGACACACCAAAACGAGACAGAAAAAGAAAATAAACGAACAACATAAACAGCACCACACAGACAGATCGATAGTCACAGTAATACAAGTTTCTGCAGTTTACAATGCGTTCTTTGGTTTTTTGCGTAGACCAATTGACAAACAAGTTTTCAAGTTGTCAGCTGCAATTTAAAAAACTTGAAAAAAAAACAGTTTGTCCGGGTTGTTTCCCTTTTGGGGCCCTTTTAGCAATTTTGATTTTATTACCACCAGTCGCCAAAGGGTCTCGTGCCCTGTCGACGTCTGGCACGAGTTTGATTTTAAAACTTATTAGCTTTAGGCGTTGCGTCTGGCTTTCGGACGAAAAGATTAAACTCTAAAATTTTTGAAAGCGGCCCTAACGGCATATACTGGAACGAACCCATTAAGGAACAGGAATACAAAACTCTACTGTGGTTTTATAAAATTTGAAGAATAAAAAAAAAATTTTAAAAAGACACCCCTTTTGGATGACCAAGGGTAAGGGTGCAGTGGTGTCTCCCCCCTCTCCCTGAGGATGGTGGTGAATACAGACACAAAAAATATATAAATGAAAATAAAACCCCCTTTTTGGACTCAACAGTATTCGTTTTTATTTCCTGTAAACCCTTTTTTGGGGCACTGTAAAGTTTCCCCACGAAAATTAACTTCTAATTTCACATCACCCATGCCTGAGAATTTCATTCCCAGAAAAGTATTTTGAAAGTACAAGAACGAAACGGACAAAAAGAAAGAACTCAACCAACTAAGGTACAGTTATTGGGGTTTAATTTTTCTTTTTGGGGGCTTTGATAAAAATGATGCAAAACGCATGGGGCCACAAAATCTTTATTCACAAGCTGTTTCAGTATTCATATTTTTTTTGTGATTTAAACTTATACTGGGGTGAACGATGTTTTTTTTTAACAAATTGGGTTACAACTGTTGAAACTGATCGGGCGTCGATGCATACTCCAATAGTTTATTTCCCCAACATTTCCTGTTTTAAATCTTATGCGGGCTGATTTGGAAGGTCATAATATCAGCATGGTGTGAGGGCCACGTTACTATAGAATATAACCCGAGAAAGCGAACTGTAAATACTTGTACATGTCAAAAATAAAGTCAATTCGAAAGATCACCAGTATTAGTACACCACAGCAAAACACATTCCCCAAGACTATGCCCCCACGGGGGAAAACGAAAACACACCAATACCCCCCCCTTAAAAAGCGAAATTAAAGGGTTCGCAAGACCCCAAAGGGATAAGATAAAATATTGTTTAACATGTGTGTTGGTGTGTGGTGTGTTGGTGTGTGGGGGTGTGTGTGTGTGTGGGGGTGTGTGTTGAGTGGTCGTGCGTGCGTCGTGTGCTGGTGCTGCGTGCTCTGCTGTGTGTGTGTGTGTCCGCGCACGTGGTTGTGTTGTTTTTGTGTGTGTGTTGTGTGTGGGGGTGTGTGGTGTGGTGTTGGTGTGTGTGTTGTGGCGCGAGCGGGCGTGCGCGCACCCTGTTTGGTATGTGTGTGTGTGAGCAGAGACAGAGAAAAAAAGAGAGGGGGGAGAAAGAGGAGAAAGAGAGAGAGAGGAAAGGGGAAGAGAGAAGAGAAAGAGAGAGGGGGGGGAGACGACAGAAGAGAGAGAGAAAAGTAAATGAAAAGAGAAGAGAGAGAGAGGAGAGAGAAAGGTGGGGATGAGATGGGAAAGGGAAAGGGGAACGGGGGACGACAAAAAATTTTCTGTCATTACATGAATTTATACATATTACGCAATAAAAATGGCACAACCGTGATTTTTTACCTAACCTGTTACTGAGTCAGAAAACAAATCGACGTGGTCCATTGACCAAATGAAAAATCCAAAGTAAAAAATGTTTAATTTAAGGTTATGCGTGCTATGCGGTTTAGTACGAGGGTTTGAAAAGTACAGTTAATCCTCCATTTTCAAAACTCTTTTTTATCTTAGGGATTGTATTAATTACAATTAGTATTGAATCAAATGGGAAAACAGGCCCATTTCACAATGAATATTCTTTTTTGGGGATTCTTCTAGGGGGCCACGGGCTGAAAAAATGCCAGTGTTCTTTCTCTCAATCTGCAGTAAAACAACAGACAACACCATAATCTTTAACTCATTTCAACCATTTTAAAAACATTCAATCAGTGAACAGTGATACTGAAAGGATGAGGGGGGGAAGAAAAGGAGAAGAGAGGGGGGGGGGGGGGTTTAAAAGTTTTTTTTACCCAAAAGAGGAAAAACCCCTGAGAAAAAAGCAATAAACAATTATCGCACATTAGACACAAAGGCACTGATTTAGAGAGAGAGAGGAGAGAGGAGGAAGAGAGGGAGAGAGAGAGAGAGAAGAAAGAGAGGAAGGGTATGGGGTTGGCTTGTGTAAGAGAGAGAAGAGAGAGAGAGAGAGAGAGGGGAGAGAGAGAGGGGAAGAAGAGAAGAAGAGAGAAAAGAAAAGAGGACAAGAGAGAGAGAGAGGAGAGAGAAAAAATTTTGGGCATTTTTTCACCATTTTCTTTTTCTTTTTGAGAGAGAAAGAAGAGAGAGAAGAGAGGGGGAGAGGGGAGAGAGAGGGGAGAGAGAGGAGGAGAAAGCCCTGGGGGCCCCGAAGGGGGTGATGAGTTCCCGGGAGAGCCACCGGGGGTGATGAGGTGGTGGGGAGTGGCCCCCGGGAGACCCACCGGGGTGACTGAGGGTGGGGGTGAGGGGGCACCTGGGACCCCGGGGGGTGACGGAGGGGGGTGGGGAGTTACACCGGGAAGGCCACCGGGGGTGATAAAGGGTTTGGTGGTGGGTGGCACCTGGAGACCACCGGGGGGATGAGGTGGTGGTGGGAGTTACCCTGGAGACCCACCTGGGTGACTAAAGGTGTGGTGGAGGGGCACCGGAACCCCTGGGGTCACTGAAGGGGGTGGGGGGGTTGCACCCGGAGAGCCACCGGGGGTGCCCTGGGGGTGGTGGTGGAGTGGCCCTGGAGACCCACCTGGGGTGACTGAAGGGGGTGGTGGAGTGGACCGGAGAGCCCCCGGGGTGACGGGGGTGGTGATGGAGGGGCACCTGGAGAACCCACCGGGGGGACTGGGGTGGTGGTGGGGGGCCCCTGGAGGCCCCCGGGGTACGGGGGTGGTGGGAGTTGCCCCGGGGCCGCCTGGGTGCCTGACGGGGGGGAGTGTGGCCCTGTTGCCCTTGGGTTTCCTGGGGGTGGGGGGGTGTGACACTCGGGTCCCTTCTTAATATAACGATTGTTTTGTTTTGGGAGAGACAACATGTGTGACGGGCTGTTTTTTTACTTTCTTGAGTACTTCCTTTTTTAAACAAAAACGGATCTTCCGGTTACGAACGGAAAACCTCCCCCTCTAACTGGGCAATAAAAAACCCAAAACCAATAATATTAGTGAAAACTAAGTTCAAAAAACGGGATCTACGAAACAAAAAATACAAACAGGGAAATGACTTAAAACCGAAAGGGGTTGTGAAATACTTTTTCGAAAAAACACCGAAAACTCAGACGCATGAGATCTCATGTCAGTGGCCAATGCGTCGTTTGAACATCTTTCAGAAAAACCATTTATTTTTTGATGTGATTGGTGAAAAGAATACCAAAGAAACTTTGGTCTACTTCACAAAAAGGTTTGTCAAGATTTTGACACTCCGCTTTTCAGATACCAAAAACGATTTGTAAAACAGAATTGCTGACTATATAATTTGCCCGCTATCTTAAGTAAATTTGGGAGAAAAATACAAAATCAAGCCTTTGAAAAATGATTCCCCACACACACACCCACGTGGTGTGTGTGTGTGTGGTGTGGTGGTGGGGTTTTGGTGTGTGTGGGGTGTGTGTGTGTGTGGCGTGTGGTGCTTGTGTTGTGGTGGGTGTTGGTGTGTTTTGTGTGTGGTGTGGTGTGTGTGTGGGGTGTGTGTGTGTGGGTGTGTTGTATGTGTGTGTGTGTGTGTATAAATCTTTGTTTCAAAGGGGAAACAATAAAAATTGGATCTTTTTTTTCATCCGGCTTTTGCTCCGATGAGGGACAAATTGGATAACAACTAATCGGCTGCGACTTAAACGGGAAAAAAAAAAAACCCCCAACAAACAACATATTTCAAAAATACAGAAAAAAATGGGGGGTTTGGTTTTCCCAACCGACGCTTTGGTTCAAAGAAAAAACCCCATTAAAACAAAAACCAAAAGAATAAATGAACAAATGTGAAAAGAAACAAAGCTGTAGCCTACACCAACTTTAAAAAAGCATCCCCATTTGTTGCAAGGAGCCGGCTGAGAGAGAGAGAGAGAGCGAGCGAGAGGGAAAAGGTGATAGGTATTCTTTTTCTAAAATTGTACATCTGCTATGGGTGTTACTAGGCTTATATTCGATACAGCAAAGGGTGCTAACTGCAACTGCCCGTAAAATTTATCAACACATTAAAACACATTTTCATCATTGCTACAATTATGAATAAAAGAAATGACTAAACGTTATCACAGCCAATTGCACAAAAAATAAATTTATCTAACCAAATTTTTCAGGTGTGTGTGAGGTGTGTGGTGTGGTGTGTGGGTGTGGTGTGTGGTGGTGTGTGTGTGTGTGTGTGTGTTGCGCCGCGCGCGAGCGTGCTGCTTGCGCACAGATAGAGGGGTTCGTTTCATTTTTCATCAAGGGGCGTCATGAGTGCGGACTTAGTCCATATACCTACACCACAGGGAAATTTTTGAGACCACACAACGCAGATTTGAAGCTGAGGATAAATGAATTAACAACAAAGATGAAAAAAAGAAGAAGAGGGCCTCGGGGCTACGCCCACGATGTCGTTTGCGGCTTTTGCCCAGCGCGCTGGTCGCCTTTATGCCTACCTCCCATTTTTTTTGATGTAGACGGGTTTGTATGAGTGGGGGCAAGGGTCATGTTTTGTGCGTGGGGCGCGCGCGCGCGCGTTTTGGGGTGTGTGTGTGTGTGTGTGGGTTTGTGTGTTGTGTGTGTGCGAGCGCGCGTGCGGGCATTGTGCCGGTTGTGTTGTGTGTGTGTGTTGTGCCACGTGTATGTGTGTGTGTGTGTGTGTTGTGTGTGTGGTGGTGTGTGGTGTGTGGGTGTGTGTGTGTGTACGCGCGCGCGCGCGTGTGTGCTAAAGTACGTGGCATATGGTGTGTTGTTGTGTTGAGTGTGTTGTGTTTTTTTTGGTGTGTTTTGTGGGTGTGTGGGTTATGGTGTGTGTTGTGTGTGTGTGTAATTTGGGGTTTGTGTGACCCACTATCTGCTTAGGATATTTTACAATCTTGTGTAGGGTTTGTTTTTGTGTGTGGGCTTTGGGAAAAGAGAAAGAGGGAGAAGAGGGGGGAGGAGGGAGAGAAGAGAGAGAGAGAGAGAGAGAGAGAGAGGAGAAGGGGGAGAGAGGAAAGAGAGGAGACGAAAGAGAAAAAGAGAGAGAGGAGAGAGAGAGAAAAGAGGGGAGAGAGAGAGAGAGACAAGACGAGACAGAGAGAGTCAAGTGCAGTGTAGAATAAAAAGAAAAAAAGAAACAAAAAAGACTGGAACGATTGTGCAGTTGTGCCCAAAATTCGTTTAACTTTTTAAAAGTTACGATATCGAAAAAAAAACAAAATTTTTCCCCCTTTCCCTAGTGGAATAGTGAGGGAAACGATAATAGGGGGAAGTCGGGGAAAAGAGAGTGGGGACATGGAGAGGCAGATTCTTGCGCAATTTTTTTTGGGAAAAAAAACCCGACGGTTGTTTTGTTGATAATAGTGTATGTCAAGGGTTACAATGTCAAGGACGTGTCGGGAAAGTTAAACTTAAAATGTCCAAGGGAAGATAAAATTAAAACTACTTAATCAAAATTGGGGGTTGTGCAGATTCATTACACAATCCATGTGGGGAACATTTTAAGACTCTGATATTTTTTCTCGTTACAGTTTAGAGTTTTCATTTCTGCGGGGGTTTCGAATGTATCCAAAACATTTGCTAAACTGTCCCCTGCACGTAGTTACTGATTTTAATGAATCTTTCACGGATTTACAAGACAGGGGTCACCCTTTAATTCAAATTTTCTTTTTTAATTCCATATTTCTCCCCCTCAGTCTTTTGACCAGTGTAAAGGTCTTCTATGTCCCAACTTTCCCGAGATGCTGCTGGAGGTCCAGGGTTTCAATCTCAATCGCTTATTCTTAGGACCTCTGTTTTTTTTAAACCAATTCGGTTAACCCAAAGGCCCCTTTTAAAGAGAAATAGTGAACCAATTTTCCTCCAGGCCCGTTAGGAATTGCCAGCGATGTCGGGATCTTTCAGTTTTCAAGACTGATTTGAGAAGGCTTTTTTACACTCTTTCTTGTTCTTTAAACGCATTTTAAAAGTTTATCATGGCAAATTTTGGGGTCATTTCTAATATCAAATCCAGGAGATGTTTTTTTAGCCCTATTGATCCCAGAGACGTACCAATTCTTCTCAACAATAAGTCACCTGCTTGTGGTCTGACCGGTTGGGGTGCCAGCCCTTGGGGTGTTTAATCTACAATTTTTGGCACAAACCCAAAGTCATTATCACGGCAAATTGTAGAGGGTGGTCCTCTGCCACAATCACCATTGGTGCAATACAATATGCCACGCATTTTTTAAAATTTTTTCTTGGGCACCTTCACCACCCTTTGGGTATTCTAGCCACTTGAACGGGGAAAGGAGTTTTCTTTTCAACCTTAGACGACTGTTTAGAGGGGGAGAAATCGTCAATCTGGCATTATTACAGCTTATGGGGAGCATGCATTTGCGATGTTAAATGGCTTCACTCAAAGGTTTTTTTTTTATACCCTTGCTGGAAACGGAACATCATAGACAGCATTCTTGATGTTCTTATTAATAAAAAAGTCATTTGTAATACTGGTCTTCCCCAATGTAGTACAGGCCCCCCTTCATCTGTCTGCACTTTTCCATTGTTTTTCCTTTTATTGGCAGAGGCCAAGAGGTGGCATCATACGGCAGAGGGTAGACTTGGGGGGATCCCTGTTTTAAGTACCTACCACTAAAATTTTCCCCCAATACAATAATTTTTAAAAAGTATTTCTTTTGCATATCGGGCAAAAATTTTCAGGTCTCTCGAACTTTTTTTTCCAACATTTCAGTCCCTTTAGCCCCCCTTTTGGTTCCAGCGTCCCCCCAGACGGAGCTGTGGCCACTTGGGGCACGACGGAGTAAAAATTTAAACTCTTTAGCATAGCCCCAAAACACGAAAGCTATCAGCAAGTGAAATCCCGTTCAAGAACGTCGTCCCCAGATTTTAAAATCGCTTTTAGGTCCTCCTTCCATCTCTTTCATGTCAAAACCCATTCCAAACATTTAAAGTTGTGGTTCGGGCAATTCAGCAGTCTGAGGATTCTTGTACGGTGTAAG
The DNA here is from genome assembly GCA_018398815.1 of Conus ventricosus. Classification (NCBI taxonomy): domain Eukaryota; kingdom Metazoa; phylum Mollusca; class Gastropoda; order Neogastropoda; family Conidae; genus Conus; species Conus ventricosus. Next base: position 26,202,346 of record CM031621.1, read on the forward strand.
CCACCACACCTAGACAATACTGAATGTTGCAAAATATGACTGACAGTTTCAGTAACTACATCCGCACTTTGAGAGTGTGTCCACTTATGACCAGTGTGGTCCGCGTGCCCTATGCTTCACCTAGTGACTGCGAATTCCCGGTGTACCCAAGTTGGTCTGAAAACACCTAGTGTTCTAAAGGAAGACTCTAACTTGTGAATTGAAGATTCTGTCATCACAGTACAAACAGCAAATCTAAAGAAGTGGTTTCAAAGAAAGCATGCTGCAGCAGCTATTTTCTCACACTCGACACCAGCATCAAAAAAACTATAAAAGTACATTCTGAGAAAATTCATCAAAGTATTTTCTCATGTTGTTGAATACAGAACGCTTTCGTCAACCGATCTTAAAAACAATTAAACCTGAAACATTTAACAAGCCAAGTCTTTGCCAAATCTTATCAGCCTTGTAGAAGACCTCGAAATTGATATTGGTACAAAAGAGACCGTCATTCAAAAATGAGTCTATGACAACTTTCTCTCTCTAACCAACTCGAAAACATGAGCAAGTGTAAAGATACCTTGGAAAGAACCTCATATCTGAATCTACAAAACAGAGCAGACTGAAAGCCCTTTCTACATTGCTGAGATACCATCAACATCAGTTGCAAGACTACCTTGGCTTGGTCTTCATTTTTGTGATGCTGTACTCCTGAAGAATGAGAAAACCAGTGCAAAATCACATACTAAGCAGTCTTACGAGAATACGAAGTTGTATTCTGTGGATTGGTACATATGGATACGAGTCAAAAATCCACCTCAACCTGAGACACGTAGTTTCTTCCTCCATGTCGAGAACCACGTGCTCTCTGAGAGTGGCTGAAATACATATTGGACCGAATGGATCAAAGAATATCATCCAGAATGTGAACCTATGACTGGGTGAATTCGCTGTTTATTCGAAGAAAAATCAAATGGGAAAACTACGTTGTTCCAATGACCAGAAAGCCTTGAATAAGGTATAGAAAAGTCACCCTACAGTGTCAATTCTCTGGATGACAACCTCACATCTAAACGGAGAAATCTTGATGCCCGCTCAATCTAATTCGACCCATCATATTGGATGAACAAAGGTCATCCTGACCACTTTCAGTTCATCCTTTCGTCATATCGCTTCCTGTGCAAGTCCTTTAGCCCGAATCAGGCACAAGATGAATTTCAGGCAGAAAACTAATGGACATTTGATTACACGGGACAGCATTTTGCCCTTTTGACGACATCCTCCGGGTCACTGGCAGAACTGAAGTGCATGACAAAGATCGGACTCGCACTCTGAAACTCTGTGTTGGGAAATTATCAAGCTCAACTCTGATAAACTGAACGTAGAGAATACAGAAGTACACTACTTGAGATTGTATCTTTTACGCTGAAGTTCTCAAGCCAAATCCTGCTAAAGCTGCAGCTTTAAAAAAGAAAAGAAAAAAGAAGGAAATGTCTCCAACAAACAAGGAAGAGCTTGGAATGTTCACTAATCTGGACAAATTTGATGAAGCCTCAGGGAAACTTGCTACTTTCACGGTAGGCCAGGAAATCTAAACAAAAATCCACTCGGAACATGTTTAATAAATGGAGGAAACTCAACCGAATGTTCTTAGTGCTTCCATCTGAGACCATGACACACTCTGCATGAATTTTTGGACTTCACCTTGCTGGAGCTTTAACGCACCGTTGCTCGTGAGCTGGCCGGTGAAAACGTTTTTATGACTTTTGTCTAACACAGAGTTGTCACAGGCACATAAAAATCTGTTCATGCTGTCTAGTATCTTCAGCTTATCATCATCATGTTTATCATCATCAGCAGCAGTAGTATGTACACTGTTTATAGTAGTCTTTCTGTAAGTGGCTTGCAATGTTGCTTTTTAATGCAAAATGAAAACAACACACACACACACCACACACACACCACACACACACACACACACACACACATACACACACACACACAATACACACACACAACACACACACACACACACACTTCACACACACACCACACAGAACCCTCCTCCCACTCCTTGTGTTTACCATTATTTTTTTCTGTAAACAAATCTTCATTCTTAGCAGTGCAAATGAACCGTTTTGTGTATGGATTGAAGGACAGCTATCGTAAGAACACAGAACGTTTAGACTAAAACAGTGCAGGAAGTGTTCCACTGTCATTGGGGCTTTAACGCATGGGCAACTTGAAGACTCGCCAATGTGGAGGTTTGCAGGACTGTCTCACACATGAAAAGCTTAGGCAGAGACTGGCCTGCCAACACACTGATGAGGGAAAAGCTTTATGGATCACTGGAGGGTCTCCGCCGTACGGCAGTCTTCGTCAGTACCACTGGGGTTCCTGTCTGAGTGAACGAAAAGAAGAAAAACATGCTAAGGGCAACGTCAAATAAACAACAAAAACAAAACCAGTTTTGTAGAAACAATGAAATACGCACCGTACGGGCAGGCTGTCAATTTTTCGATTTTAATTGCAGCAGCAGCGTCACGGTCCTCAAGGAAGCCCTTGATAACGATTTTCTTCACCACCTTTGAATCTCTAAAAGGCTGAAACTGTCACCTATTTCGTTTTTATTCTGTAGAAAAACAAACAAACAGCATAGCATGTGAATCACTCTTCTTGATATAAAATCGCCACAAAAAAGATATGTTGCATTATTATATCTGTGCCAGTTCTTCAAGCTCGTTTGGAGAGAAGAGAGGAGAGAGAGAGAGAGAGGAGAGAGAGAGAGAGAGAGGGGAGGAGGAGAGAGGAGAGAGGAGAGAGAGAGAGGGGTGCATATGTATTATAAGACCTAAGTTCTAGAAAGCAATACAAAAAGTATCACCACTGTCTCTCTGATGAACAACACTCTTCATTGCCCTGAAGTATTACACTCGCAAAATGATAGTTTTTCCCCTTCCTCGGAGCAGATTATAATGTCATCTATTCAACAGTTAAAGAGACTTCCAACAAACCTGAGCTGATTTTAAATAAAAGACCTGTTTTTAATGAACGGAAATTTAACAGAGATATGTAAAGCAAATGTAGTAATCTCGCTTTATGAAGAACGTCTCATCACTTCTTCGGTGTTCATTATTGCGTTTTAGCAATCATTCGAAACAGTCAAGAACATGTATTATGCAAGGACAAACGAAAACAAACTATATATAAGTAATAACAACAAATCATTGTTTTTAACAATCATATATAGAACCAAACAGCTTAAGACAAAAGAAAATGAAAGCATGTACATTTTTACTTTTCTTTTCAGCTGTTTTGGACTGTGTAACATTGGCTTATGATGCCATGTGACAAAATTGGAGACAACAATGGTAAGTTTTGGCGTCCACGTGAGGATGCCAGCAGCTCTTTCTGTACAAACAACTAACCTGGCCCTGGAAGATATGTGCCGTTAAATCCTCTTTTCTGCCATTCTATCTGTCTGCCTTTTAAAATGTATTGTTCTTATTCATTGTCCGCTTCTTTTTTTACCACTCTCCTGTCTTTGTTGTGACAACTTTTTTTATTTAATAGCAGTGAATGCCGTGGCAGCAATATTAAGTAACCTGGTGATTAGATACGGAAAATCGTACATATTGTTCAGAGTGGGCACTAGCTGTCAATTCTGTAATGTCTGCTTGCTAAAATGCCTTCACTTGATGTGTTTTTTGTGGCATTAAATACTTTCTCTTTCTTTTTCACTATTTTTCTTCAAGTAGGATAATAAATCAAAGGGATTCCATGTACTCAATTCACAATCATTGTGAATTGCAAAATTGTAAAACACCATGACAAAAGTTGAAGATATTACTGACTGCATTTTGACATGCTTCATTAAAAAGTAATTATGTGAAGTAAAGAATTCAGTAGAACGAGTTGGGTCTTACACTTTTGCTTTAAAAAAAACAAACAAACAAATCCAACACAAAACACACACACACACACACACAAACAACACACACACACACGTGTGTGTGTGTGTGTGTGTGGCGCGTACGCACACACACACTCAGACATACACAAAGACATACACACCGCGGTATACACTCCTCGCACACACACACACACACACACAAAAGGGCAGACACAGACACAGACATACAAACCACACACTCACAACACACACTCATGCGGCGCGCGCGCGCCCACACACACAACACAACACACACACCACACACACACACACACACACACACACCACACATTTTACTGTCAGTACATCTATCATACGAATTTTGTCCTTGTGATGATGCTATGAACAATATTTCGCTGTAATGACTTGAACCAAGCAACGTTTAGTTTTATGAATTCATAAAACGTTATCTTTTTATCACACACATTAAAATTTCATTTTTCAGGGATACTTGACGGCACATTGTTTTAAATCATTTTTGTTAGAATCTCATGGGAAAAGTTTAACCATTTGTGCACAGTTCTTATGGCTCTTAGTCATTTCTCACATTCCTATTTTGTTTTCATTTAATATTCTACCCTTTTCATGGGCCCCTATGATCTGGGGGTATTGTTTCTGCAGCTTTTGATGTCTGTTTATTGTTACGTCTGAAAAAAGACGTATCCATCGAAAATGTACTGGTCTGTTCTGCATTGTCTATTAAAATAACGTGACTTGCACCTTTTGTTTTGGTATATGTATTTGGGGTTGATTCTGTCATTACTATCACCATAGAAACTTTTTTATTTGAAACTAACATTGCATTCATATGCAACTTTCACATTACTTAAAGTACTGTCATCTGTAACCGCACACAGTCGGGGAGCCTCAGGCACGATTCAATAGCGTTTTGGAAGCCTGACGGACAGATGACGTGAATCTCAAAACCATCGCTTTTGACAGATCTTTGACATGAACATTTGCGGATACAACGAAAACAAATCACATAAATCTGGGCGCCCTGCTTATCAAGGTACTCGTGGCGATGCGGCACATTTGGGATAGCGCAATCTTGAAGTAGAAGGATTCTACTAAAGGTAACAGCAGGGTATTTATTTTGCACAGACTTAAACAAGCTAATTCTTTAACACTAGATCCAACATAGCCAAAGCGTGTGTGATTTCTGAGCAGAACAAGTACGATGACAGGGCCAGCAGTATAGGAAAAAAGTGTCTTCCGAACCTATCATAAACATTTATTCAACTTCCATTTTCTACAGTCGTACCACTTCAACTATCTGGCCAAAAAATTGCTAGTCCCTTCATCAGATATTCAAGCTGCTGGTGGTGGTTGTCGTTCATGTTGGTTTTTCTGATTGTTTGTTTTCTATCCTCCATTAGCATATTTCGTCTCCATCTTGCGCTATTTTCAGGTCTATGTTCTGTTGTTTTTTCTGTTCCAGATGACTGCTTTTAAACTGGCTTCGTTCTTGGACAGAAATATGAGGGTCTCTGTTGCGGTACATAATGTCACGCCTGTGTAAAATGTCACTCAGCGATGTTCTGTATTGATGTTGCGTGACAAATGTCACCCTGGCACCCAGGTGATATTTCATGTACAAAACAGGCAACACATTTATGTTCCATTCAGATCAAATTGTCTCCAGATGTTAATCTACGATTTTTGATGGGTCTGACCTGTCATTTTTTGTGTGGAAAAAAAATCGTAGATAATGGAGGGATATCGTGGTAATCACCAATGTCTGCATCTCATTGCCAGTGCCAGTGCTGTTTAGACGATATAAATGGTGCTTTCTGATATAAAAATGGTGGCTGTGATAGTGGTGTAAGAAAATCTATCTTTGACAGAACTGACGCGTACAGACATCCAAAATCAACGTGTACAGACATCCGAATATGTTCATAGGATCGCACAATGAAGGAAAATATAGAATTTGTAATGGTGGCGATTCATTTTTCATCGTTGTTGCTGACATAACAATTATCATAATAAAAGCTATCATTATTATACATAATTTAGACTCAAACACACACATACACGTACACCTTTCTCTCTACCTTTACACAGAGAGAGAGAGAGAGAGAGAGAGAGAGAGAGAGAGAGAGAGAGAGAGAGAGAGAGAGAGAGAGAGAGAGAGGAGAGACAGACAGACAGAGTGAGACAGACAGACAGAGAGAGAGAAGACAGACACACACATACAGAGACAGAGAAAGAAAATCAGACAGAGACAGACATATAGACAGACACACACACAGACAGATCGATAGTCACAGTAATACACAGTTTCTGCAGCTTACAATGCGTTCATTTGGTTTGTTTTCGTAGACCAATTTGACAAACAAGTTTTCAATGTTGTCAAGCTGCAATTTCAAAAACTTGAAAACAAACAGCTTGTCCTGGTTGTTTCCCTCTCTTGGTGCCTTTATGACAATTTTGATTTTATTACCACCAGTCGCCGTGAAGGTCTCGCTGTCCTCTGTCGACGTCTGTGCACGAGGTTTGATGTTAAACTTATCTAGCTTTACGGCGTTGCTGTCTGTGCATTCTGGAGCTGAAAAGATTAAACATGCTATCAATGTTTGAAAGCGGTTCCTAACGGCATATACTAGAACGAACCGCATGTAGAGGAACAGGCATACAAAACTCTATTATGGTTTTATGAAATTGAAGAATGAAAAAAAAGTTTTGAAAAGACACGCACTTTGGATGACCAAGGGTAAGGGTGCAGTGGTGTCTCCCCCTCTCCGCTGAGGATGGTGGTGGAATAGCAGACACTTAAATATATCAATGAGAATAGTACAGCCCTGTTGACTCATACAGTATTCGTCTTTACTACTCTGTCAACCTCTTTATGGGCACATGTAAAGATTCCACGTAAATAACTTCTAATCTTCACATCAGCCCATGCCTGAGAATTTTCATTCCCAGCAAAGTACTTTGAAAGTACAAGAACAGAAACGGACACAACTAAGAAAAGAACTCAACGAAGACAGTAAGGTACAGTTAATTGGGTTGAATCTTTCATTTTGAGTGGCTTTGATAAAAATGATGCTAAAACGCACTAGGGCACTAGAAATACTTTATTCACAAGCTGTTACAGTATTCATATTTGCTCTTTGTGTATTTAAACTTATACTGGGGGTGAACGATGATTTCTTGAATCAAATATGGTTACAACTGTTGAAACTGATAGCAGGCGTCGATGTCACTACTCCAATAGTTTACTTACCCAACATTTTCCTGTTTTCAATCATTATGCTAGGCTGATTTGGAAGGTCATAATATGACAGGCATAGGTGTGATGGCCACGTTACTATAGAAGTATAACCCGAGAAAGCGAACATGTTAACATACGTTGTACATGTCAAAAAATATAAGTCAATTCAGCAAGATCACCAGTATTAGTACATCACAGCAAAGAACACATTCTCCAAGACTATGGATCCCTACAGGTGCTGAGACAGAAAACACGACCAGGACCCACCCCTTGACAAGCGAAATTAAATGGTTCGCCAGAGACTCCAAGGATAAGATCAAATAGTTTGTTTAACTTGTGTGTGTGTGTGTGTGTGTGTGTGTGTGTGTGTGTGTGTGTGTGTGTGTGTGTGTGTGTGCGCGCGCGCGTGCGTGCCTGCGTGTGCGTGCGTGCTGCGTGCGTGCGTGCGTGTGTGTGTGGTGTGCATGCGCGCGCACGGTGTGTGTGTGTGTGTGTGTGTGTGTGTGTGTGTGTGTGTGTGTGTGTGTGTGTGTGTGTGTGTGTGTGTGCCGCGAGCGTGTGCGTGCGCGCACGCCTGTTTGTGTGTGTGTGTGTGTGAGACAGAGAAGAGAGAGAAAAGAGAGAGGAGGAAGAGAAAAGAGAGAGAGAGAGAGAGAGAGAGAGAGAGAGGAGAGGGGAGAGAGAGGGGAGAGAGAGAGAGAGAGAGAGAGAGAGAGAGAGAGAGAGAGGGAGAGAGAGAGAAGGTGGGGATGAGACTGAAGGAAACGGAGAAGGGAACAGGGACGACAAATAATTTACTGATTCATTTACATGAATTTATACATACTTAAGCGCATATACAAATGGCACAAGTCGTATATTTCTTAACCTAAACCTGACTTACTGAGTCAGTAAAACAAATCGTACGTAGTCTATTCAGCCAAATGATAAAATCCGAAAGTGAAAATGCTTTGAAGATTTAAGGTGTATGCATGTGCATATGCGTGTTAGTACGAGTGTTTGAAAAGCTACAGTTAATACTTGCCATTTTCAAAACTTTGTTTTCAACTAATGGATATGTATGGAGCCTATCTATCTGTGTTTTTGCAGAAAGACAACAATATCTATATGATATGCATAGGTCTGCGAGTGCTCCAGGTCCTTTGTACTAGTATGTGAACAGATAACGTACACGAAATGTAATTGTCCTTTTCTGTATAAAACAATATACTAGCAGGTTATCTTGATATGGTGTATGTTAAGGTGTGACTGTCCTTTCTGCTGTGAAAATAGTTGGTCCTGCTATTGATTGTTCTTTTCGTTTGTCGTGCAATACGATCAACTGTGTACCTGAAGAACAGGTGTTTTAGAGAAGTACCTTTATTGTCATAATTACAATTAGTATATGAATACAAATCGGAAACATGCCATTTCACAATGAATATATCTTTTTGTTGAGGATTCTTCTGTGGTGGCCACAGAGGCTGTAAAAAATGCACAGTAGTTCTTTGCTCTCAAATCAGCAGGTCAGACAATCAGACAACACCATAATCATTAACTTCAATTCAGTCCACTATAAACATTCAATCATGTGAACAGTGACACTGATGGGATAGAGAGTGGGGAGAGAGAGAGAGAGGGGGGGGGGGGGGGGCGGGGGGTTACAAGTGTTTTGTTATCCATATAGAGGAAAAAGTCTTGAGATTAAAGCAACTAAACAATCATCACCGCACATTAGACACAAGCAGGCACTGATTTCTCAGAAGAGAGAGAGAGAGAGAGAGAGAGAGAGAGAGAGAGAGAGAGAGAGAGAGAGAGACAGAGACAGAGACAGAGACAGAGAGAGAGTATGTGTGTGTGCTTGTGTAAGAGAGAGAGAGAGAAGAGAGAGAGAGAGAGAGAGAGAGAGAGAGAGAGAGAGAGAGAGAGAGAGGAGAGAGAGAGAGAGAGAGAGAGAGAGAGAAGAAAGAGATTTGTGCATTCATTCACGACACTTTCTTTTTTCTTTATGAGAGAGAGAGAGAGAGAGAGAGAGAGAGAGAGAGAGAGAGCTACCTGGGGTGACCGAAGGTGGTGGTGGAGTGGCACCTGGAGAGCCACCTGGGGTGACTGAGGGTGGTGGTGGAGTGGCACCTGGAGAGCCACCTGGGGTGACTGAGGGTGGTGGTGGAGTGGCACCTGGAGAGCCACCTGGGGTGACTGAGGGTGGTGGTGGAGTTGCACCTGGAGAGCCACCTGGGGTCACTGAGGGTGGTGGTGGAGTGGCACCTGGAGAGCCACCTGGGGTAACTGAGGGTGGTGGTGGTGTTGCACCTGGAGAGCCACCTGGGGTCACTGAGGGTGGTGGTTGTGTTGCACCTGGAGAGCCACCTGGGGTCACTGAGGGTGGTGGTGGAGTGGCACCTGGAGAGCCACCTGGGGTGACCGAAGGTGGTGGTGGAGTTGCACTTGGAGAGCCACCTGGGGTGATTGAGGGTGGTGGTGGAGTTACACCTGGAGAGCCACCTGGAGTGACAGAGGGTGGTGGTGGAGTTGCACCTGGAGAGCCACCAGGGGTGACCGAAGGTGGTGGTGGGGTTGCACCTGGAGAGCCACCTGGGGTGACTGAGGGTGGTGGTGGAGTTGCACCTGGAGAGCCGCCTGGGGTGACTGAGGGTGGTGATGGAGTTGCACCTGGAGAGCCACCTGGGGTGACTGAGGGTGGTGGTGGAGTTGCACCTGGAGAGCCGCCTGGGGTGCCCGACGGTGGTGGTAGTGTGGCTCCCGGTGTGCCGCTTGGGGTTCCTGAGGGTGGGGGTGGTGTGACACTCGTGGTGCCTTCTGTAATATAATCGATTGTGTTGTAATCAGAGACAACATGTGTGACTGGCTGTTGGTTGACATTCTTGAGATCACTTCCATTGTTAACAACACAACGGATTATTCTCTGGTTACAGAATGGATAACCTGCCCCCCTAATTGTGGACAATAAAAACCCAACCAATAATATTCAATGACAAGCAAAAGTTCTAAAACAGGATCATACGTACAGAAAATACAAACAAGGCATACGGCATTCAAACCGAAGGTTTAATCTTCTAGGGCTGGTTGTGCAATACTCTGTTCAGAAACACAGCGAAAACTCAGACAGCATGCAGATCTCATGTCAGATGGCGCAATGCGTCGTTTGAACATCTTTTAGAAGACCATTTATTTCTTGATGTGGATTGGTGAAAAGAATGAACAACCACATCGTTTGTGTCTACTTCATAAACAAGAGTCTTGTCAAGATTTTGACACTCCGTGTATCATGACACCAATTATACGATTCGTGACAGAATTGCTGACTACATAATTTGATCACGCAAATCTTAATGTAGAATTGGGAGAAAATACAAAATACAAGCCGGATTGGCCAAAATGTATTTCACACACACACACACACACACACACACACGTGTGTGTGTGTGTGTGTGTGTGTGTGTGTGTGTGTGTGTGTGTGTGTGTGTGTGTGTGTGTGTGCGATAATCTTTGTTTCTAGGGGTAACAGATAATTAATGGTATGCATGTTTTTTAATCCGGCTATTGCTCTGATAAGGGACAAATTGTGACTAACAACTAAGAATGGCTAGCGACTTAAAATGAAAGAAAAAAACAAAAAAAAAAACCATACATATCTTCAAAAATACAGGAAGAAAATGTGGACGGATTGTCTCTCCATCAACACTGACACTTTGATGAATTCAAGGGGGAAAAGCCCATTGAAACAAAAACAAGAATAAATGAACTAATTGTCACGAGTTTGTCACGAGGCCTACGACGATTGACCCATCTAGGGTGGCGGAATTATTCATTTATTTATTGTCGTTGCTGTGGTCGTGTATCCGTCCCTTAATGTGGCTTGTGGTGCGTTTGCACCTTAATGTCGTTCAGCTCAGGTTAGGTTTGTTTTCTCTCTCTCTCTCTCTAATTCCACTGCCCGTGCAATTCATCCTGCAGGTTCACGGGTGGCTGGTACCTTTCTCTCGAACTTGCTGTCTATCGGCCTCTCACCTGTCTTTTTACCTGCCTCACGTGCATCATTCCTCTTAGGCTTGAGGTATTCTCACTCTGTGACGTAGCGTGGCATGTTGGCCGCCATCGCTTAGGCAGGTTTTCTCTTCACTCGAGCGGAAGATGTCTCTGGGAGCGCCTGCTCCGGTCCTGGTTCTTCACCATTTCGTCGAAGGTACAGTCGGTACCTTCATTCCTACAGTCGGCCTGTAGGGGAGGGACATCACTTCATCTCTTTTCCGCATCTGCGCTGCTGTCCTCTCGACTGGACAGAGGGCAGAGAGAGTCGCTTGACCCGCCACTTGGGTCACCCACGGGTAGCTGGTAAGCATCAGTTTCGTGGTTTGTTTTGGTTTTTTGTTGTTAGCCGGCTAATTCTTCTCTTTCGCGCAATTTTCTTTTGTTTTTCAAAATTATAAAAGAAATATTGTTTTGAGACCACTTTTTCTGGTTAATTCAATCTTTAAACCTGGCCATTCTAAATTATATTCAAAGGTCTTTCTCCTTTTTAGGCATCTGGTGATGCGGTAGTCGGTGGGGATGGGGGAGAACCTGGTGATTCAGGGTTGGTACTTGCTTGGTCTCGCTCGTCCGCCCCTGTCACATTCGCCGGACTCTTATTCTTCGGCCACCGTCTGTTTGTGTGTGCAAGGAGAACGAGTTTTATGTTTGCGAGCGTGCGTACGCATGATTAGTCGTTTGGATGCGTGGTTGGAGAATTGTGTCGTTTTGAAATGTTGCTATAAAATGTGGTGATAATTGTGCCATTGAATTATTATTTGCAAATGTGGTGGAAGTTATAAAGCGATGGTTGCTGTATTAGTTCAGTTCCTAAGAAAGGAAAATGTTGAACGTGAATGAGGGAAGGATGAATATACAATTTTCTATCCATGTGTTTAGCCTGTGAATGTAATCTCTTACCTGCTTCGTGTGAGGAAACCTTTAGCGAACATTCCTCAGTTGGTTTACTGTGTTATGCTCAGGTCTGTGTTGAGCTGGTGCTATTAATGTATTCAGCAAACCTCCCCTCGCCCATCATGCGAGTGGCTGTTAGGATTTAACAGCATGTGTCAGACCGTACTGACTGCGGGGTTCCAGTACCCTTTCTTCTTTCCTCCCAGTTCCGTTTTCCCTCCTCCCGGGGGCTTCACCCGCAGCTTGTACTGGTTGGGGCCGCGCACTGGTTGGGGCCGCGCACTGGTGGAGAAGCACGTGGACTTTGCTGGACGGTCCTGATCCCTGCCTGGGACCTCCAGCGACAACGCCTCGTCCCATGGGATGCGCTCTCCACCGTCCTCGCACTTCAAACAGCCCATGTGACCAGTGTGGTAGCTCTGTGGCGTGCGATTTGGGTGTGTGTTGTGTGTGTCAAGGGTGTCGGCCTTGAACGACTCTATTCAAGAACCGACCCGGTTTGGGGCACCTGGTGCGACAGGGTGCTCCCAGTGGACTTTGGAGAGGCAGGGGTGTGGGGGGGGGGGGGGGGGGAACTACATGAGACACGGAAAGGGATGGGTGCTGGAAATCCTTATTTATAATTATGGTCATGTTGTGTGTGTTGGAATGCTTAATTGTGTGTATGTCGTGTGTGTTGAAATGCTTGATTGTGATTGTGCATGTTGTGTGTGTTGGAATGCTTAATTGTGTGTATGACGTGTGAGTTGAAATGCTTGATTGTGATTGTGCATGTTGCGTGTTTGAAATACTTATTTGTGACTATGTGTGTTGGCGTGAATAAATGGGGTGTTGTATTGTAATCTTTCTTGTATGGTCTCTTGCGAGGCGTGTGAGGTCAGTCACTCCCTTCACTCCCATCTAGACCGATCCTGTCAGGGCAGACCTCCAAGGGTCGGTCGTGACATTTGTGGGGGCTCGTCCGGGATGTGAAGGGCTCTGACTGTCTCTCTCTCGTTTCGCGGAGTACCTGTCCAGTTCTGTCTATTTTGTATATGTTTAGTCAGTTTGTCGTGTTTGTTTGTGGGTGGTTGGCTGGGTGACTCTAGCGTGTAGGGAGTCTTTTTGTGGCCCGAAAGAACATCCGGTGTGACTGGGGAGTCGAGTCGAGACAAAGGGGGATCTACCGCGTCCAGACCTCTTTCCGCCGGGTACCTCACGCAGGTACGGCCGTAGGACTTGCCTTTCTGTTGCCACTCAGTCTGCCATTCCTGTTTCGTAGTTAACCAGTTTTTTCTTTACCGGGTTATTGGGTACAGGTGGTTGTATCGGACGTTAGTGTCGTTTTTTTTTTTTTTTTTTTCTCCGGATTCCGTCTGTCATTGTTTGTTTTGTCGGTGAGCCCCACCGCACTGTTGCTCGTGCTGTGGAGCGCGGTGTTGCCAGAGTGGGAGCAGCCTTGACATTTTCCCCTTATTGTCGGTGAGCCCCACCGCACTGTTGCTCGTGTTGTGGAGCGCGGTGTTGCCAGAGTGGGAGCAGCCGGAACATATCCGCACACACACACACACACACACACACACACACACACACACACACACACACACACATCCCTAAAATATCTGTTTTTCAAGTGGAATTGTCTTTCCCCTTTATTTGAGAACCGTAGGATATAGTTGTCATGGCAACGTCCGGTGCACGTGGTATGGCGACGCGTGCGTCGAAGAAGAAGGGTCTTCAAAATGTAGTCCCTACTATTAGTACCAGTACTTCGACTACAGTGACTTCTACTTATTCCAGTGCTGTAGCCGATAGTCCAACGAGTACTTTCACTACTTCTTCGCCGGGGGATCTTTCTGCCGAGACCCCACCTGACGCTTCCGCTCGGATGCGTCAGAGTATGGTTAAGCAACTGTGGGCTTCTGTTGGGTCGCAGAGACCAAAACCTTCTCCTCTCCATGCTTCCCCTCGTAAGGAGTATGCCCCGGGGGACTTTCCTCATGGGAAAGTCGAGACCCAAGGGACGGGTCAAACGGGTCATCCTCCCGTGTCGGGAGTGGTGAATCCTGCTCAGGATATCACCTCTGTCCTGATGTTTTTGGAGCGACAGCGACAAGAGGATGCTGCCAGGCAGGAAGCCCTGCGTAGGGAAGAGACTGCTAGACAGGAAGCTCTGCGCAGAGAGGAGGCTGCTCAGCATAGGGAAGAGGCTGTCAGGCAGGAAGCCCTGCGTAGGGAAGAGGCTGCTCTGCGTAGGGAAGAGCTAGATAGGATGGAGGCTCTGCGCAGAGAGGAGGCTGCTCAGCGTAGGGAAGAGGAAACTCGGCGTAGGGAGGAGACTGCTAGACAGGAAGCTCTGCGCAGAGAGGAGGCTGCTCAGCATAGGGAAGAGGCTGTCAGACAGGAAGCCCTCCGTAGGGAAGAGCTAGATAGGATGGAGGCTTGCGTAGGGAAGAGATGGAACAGCTTCTTTCGCGGACTCCCGCATCTGTAAATCAGGGGGTTGATCGACAGGCAAGTGATAGAGTTCGAGGCCCAAAATTAAAGCTTCCAGAGTTCAGACCTAGTGAGGACATTGATATGTTCTTAGAGCATTTTGACAAGGTAGCTAGTTCATACCAATTGTCTGAGGAACAAAAGGCCATGCACCTTTTTTCTGGATTATCAGGTACTGCAAGGGAGTGTGTGCTCACTCTAAATGAAGGCGCGTCTATGCAGACATGCAGTTGGCTCTGCGTAAGCGTTTCTACCTTACCCCAGAGACGTACAGGAGGAAGTTCAGGTCCATGAAAAAGAATAACGACGAGACCTTCGTGCAGTTTGGAGATAGGCTGCGCAAAACGCTAGGGTACTGGCGTCAGTTGGCTAAGCTGGAGCTGGAGGATCTGATTCTCATCGAACAGCTTACCAACACCGTGTCCCCAGAGTTGAGGATCCGTATAGGCGAGACAGCACCCAGGATTTCGCGGCTGCGATTCATACCGCTGAGGTGTTTGCTGAAGCCCGTAGGGCTTATGGGCATCGCCCAGATACGGACAGGAAGACCCTCACAGGATTTTAGTGGCAATAAGGCGCCGACTACTACCAGTGGGTCGAACAAGGCAGGCAGTTCATCGGGGACCTCAGCACCCCGACTATGTTTTCTTTGTGGTCGTCCTGGCCACATTAGGAAAGATTGTCCCAAAGCCGCCGGTAGTCATGGGGCTAGTCCTTTCCAGCGTCCTCGTGCCTCGGCTAACGTGGGTTCCATCCCAGCTTCTGGTGGTACGGAGTGTCCAGTGTTTCTTTCCGTTGTTGGTTCTTCCTTGGTCGACACCATCAGGGATTCGGGAGCATCAACGCTCTTTGTGGATAAGGATTTGGTTTCCCCTGAGGCTCAGCGAGGCGCCAGTTATGATGTGTGCGGGTTGGAGGCTGGTTTTACCTCCACTCGTCCTTCTGTACTCATTCCTATCTCCACTCCCTACTTCTGTGGCGAAGTATGGGCCATCGCGGTGGAGCGACCTCTGTATTCCCTTCTGATAGGGAATACCATCACCTTCGCAGACGGACGCAGTCAGTCTGTGTCTACGGATCTGCCCGTACAGGCGTGTGTGGGAGTTACCACGTGCGCCAAAGCCAAGAAACAGGAGCAGGAATTGCGTCCCGTTCTACAGCCGATCTCTGACGAGGTTCTTGCGAGAGTCGATCCTGCTACCATGGTCCGTCTTCAGGCCAGGGACTTGGATGTCCAACGCCTGCGACAACTGGTGGATCGTCCCGCTCAGTCTGCCCGACACGCCAAGGTGAGCTTCAAGCTCCACAAAGGGATCCTCTTCAGGGTTTTCACTCGGGCAGATCGGGTAGCCAAGCAACTAGTTGTCCCCCAAAGCTTGAGAGAATCTGTTCTCCGGAAGGCCCATGATTCACCCATGGCAGGCCATATGGGCTCAAAGCGGACTCTCGAGCGAGTTAGACAGGACTTCTTCTGGCCGGGGATGAATTCTCAGGTTAGGCAGTACTGCCGCAGTTGCGATGTCTGCCAACGGACAACGCCTAATGGTCACTTGAAGCGTGTTCCCCTAGGGTCGGTGCCACTGGATGGGGAGCCATTCAGCAAGGTTGGTGTCGATCTGGTGGTACCTATTAATCCACCATCCGATCGCGGTCACCGCTACATTTTGGTAGCGGTAGACTCTGCGACTCGATACCCAGAGGCTGTCCCGCTTAGGCCTATCGATGCCCCTACTGTTGCTGAAGC
Source organism: Conus ventricosus (assembly GCA_018398815.1). Lineage (NCBI taxonomy): Eukaryota > Metazoa > Mollusca > Gastropoda > Neogastropoda > Conidae > Conus > Conus ventricosus. Next base: position 26,218,639 of record CM031621.1, read on the forward strand.
TCTCCGGCAGATTTGGACGCGCACTGGCGTGCCCAAGAAGTACAGCCGGAAGTTTGTACTGGAGAGCGATCATCATCCTCTCCAGTGCTTGGACCGGATCCGGCCAGTCAGTCGTCGACTCATGAGTTAGGCAGTGGAACTGCAGAGTCATTTTCGCCATATCAAGGGTTCCAGCAATACGGATGCTGACTATCTCAGCCGAGCTCCGTAGTCAGCACATTGGAAAAATCAGTCAGAGGGACACTTCCCCTCAACCAGGGTTATATCCCCTTTTGGTCTCTGTATCAGGTGTAGTGACAGTTTTCACTTCAGTGATGTTAACGGTAGTGAATCGCCAATGGTTCGGATTGCTACTTTTATTGTTGGAAGGCTTGCTTAGTTGTTTGATAAATGTAGTATTATGTATCTCCCTGTGTAATTCTATCGTGGAATGTTTGTATTGGATTTGTCGTACTCTGTCGATCACAGAGGGTTGGGTTCAGTCCCATTGTTGTGAATTTGCACATGCGTCAAGGTTCAAAGGAGCACTGTATCTCAGAGAAACAGATGCTTTTAGAAGGGGGGTTTGTCACGAGTTTGTCACGAGGCCTACGACGATTGACCCATCTAGGGTGGCGGAATTATTCATTTATTTATTGTCGTTGCTGTGGTCGTGTATCCGTCCCTTAATGTGGCTTGTGGTGCGTTTGCACCTTAATGTCGTTCAGCTCAGGTTAGGTTTGTTTTCTCTCTCTCTCTCTCTAATTCCCCTGCCCGTGCAATTCATCCTGCAGGTTCACGGGTGGGCTGGTACCTTTCTCTCGAACTTGCTGTCTATCGGCCTCTCACCTGTCTTTTTACCTGCCTCACGTGCATCATTCCTCTTAGGCTTGAGGTATTCTCACTCTGTGACGTAGCGTGGCATGTTGGCCGCCATCGCTTAGGCAGGTTTTCTCTTCACTCGAGCGGAAGATGTCTCTGGGAGCGCCTGCTCCGGTCCTGGTTCTTCACCATTTCGTCGAAGGTACAGTCGGTACCTTCATTCCTACAGTCGGCCTGTAGGGGAGGGACATCACTTCATCTCTTTTCCGCATCTGCGCTGCTGTCCTCTCGACTGGACAGAGGGCAGAGAGAGTCGCTTGACCCGCCACTTGGGTCACCCACGGGTAGCTGGTAAGCATCAGTTTCGTGGTTTGTTTTGGTTTTTTGTTGTTAGCCGGCTAATTCTTCTCTTTCGCGCAATTTTCTTTTGTTTTTCAAAATTATAAAAGAAATATTGTTTTGAGACCACTTTTTCTGGTTAATTCAATCTTTAACCTGGCCATTCTAAATTATATTCAAAGGTCTTTCTCCTTTTTAGGCATCTGGTGATGCGGTAGTCGGTGGGGATGGGGGAGAACCTGGTGATTCAGGGTTGGTACTTGCTTGGTCTCGCTCGTCCGCCCCTGTCACATTCGCCGGACTCTTATTCTTCGGCCACCATCTGTTTGTGTGTGCAAGGAGAACGAGTTTTATGTTTGCGAGCGTGCGTACGCATGATTAGTCGTTTGGTGCGTGGTTGGAGAATTGTGTCGTTTTGAAATGTTGCTATAAAATGTGGTGATAATTGTGCCATTGAATTATTATTTGCAAATGTGGTGGAAGTTATAAAGCGATGGTTGCTGTATTAGTTCAGTTCCTAAGAAAGGAAAATGTTGAACGTGAATGAGGGAAGGATGAATATACAATTTTCTATCCATGTGTTTAGCCTGTGAATGTAATCTCTTACCTGCTTCGTGTGAGGAAACCTTTAGCGAACATTCCTCAGTTGGTTTACTGTGTTATGCTCAGGTCTGTGTTGAGCTGGTGCTATTATGTATTCAGCAAACCTCCCCTCGCCCATCATGCGAGTGGCTGTTAGGATTTAACAGCATGTGTCAGACCGTACTGACTGCGGGGTTCCAGTACCCTTTCTTCTTTCCTCCCAGTTCCGTTTTCCTCTTCCCGGGGGCTTCACCCGGAGCTTGTACTGGTTGGGGCCGCGCACTGGTTGGGGCCGCGCACTGGTTGGGGCCGCGCACTGGTGGAGAAGCACGTGGACTTTGCTGGACGGTCCTGATCCCTGCCCGGGACCTCCAGCGACAACGCCTCGTCCCATGGGATGCGCTCTCCACCGTCCTCGCACTTCAAACAGCCCATGTGATCAGTGTGGTAGCTCTGTGGCGTGCGATTTGGGTGTGTGTTGTGTGTGTCAAGGGTGTCGGCCTTGAACGACTCTATTCAAGAACGACCCGGTTTGGGGCACCTGGTGCGACAGGGTGCTCCCAGTGGACTTTGGAGAGGCAGGGGTGTGGGGGGGAACTACATGAGACACGGAAAGGGGTGGGTGCTGGAAATCCTTATTTATAATTATGGTCATGTTGTGTGTGTTGGAATGCTTAATTGTGTGTATGTCGTGTGTGTTGAAATGCTTGATTGTGATTGTGCATGTTGTGTGTGTTGGAATGCTTAATTGTGTGTATGACGTGT